>CM065128.1:8836147-9436147 GCA_033026305.1 Cirrhinus molitorella
GGATTGTACTGTCAGCAGAAATATGGAAAGGTACAGACAGTCTCATGACCTTTACATTACATCATTGTCTAGATTCCAAATATGAGAGATAACATGAAAACTTATATTAAAAGACACATTACAAGGGACACAGGATGTTATAGAATCTTACATTTATAGTGTGTGATTTATAAATTACCTTATATCCTACATCACATATTTTGATTTTGGACGTCTGATCACGTTATATCTTATATCAGAATATTATATAACTGTTAAGCCTACTATGAATATTAAAATACGCTGAACCATGTGTCCTATATAGCTACATGAATGACCTTTGCAGCAAAAAAACCCGCGTCAAAATCAGTTAGGTATTCAGTGAGATATGATTAATTAAATGCGCTGACAGCTCATTGCACCTGGCAAACAAATTACACTGAGTGGAGCTGGCGACCGGTCCAAGATGGCGGCTCCACGGCTCGACCGTGCCAATAGGCAGTAGCGTTCGATAGGGCGTCTATGGTTGCTACACCTAAAGCTCTACTGGGGCACAGGCCCCCCCATTACTCATATAACTTATTTCTTGAAAGCCAGTTGCATGTACAACTCAATAAACTATACAAACTTGTGTAACCCACTATTCCTACACTGGAACAAGCATGAGGGGAAAGTAAATGTATACATTATTGCCTTATAAACATATTTATTTAATTTAATTTATATAATATTTCGGAATATAACTTTATGATTGGAAGTCAGTCAGTGGTGTGTAATGAAATGTCTCGTTCACTAATAGTAGCTTAAAATGTCGGAAAACAGTGTATAAAACCAACCAAAAACACATTGCTTAAATAGATAAAGAAGCCGAAACTCCGAAGTTCAAGATTCAGGGCAGTGGCTCCGGTGTCGGCTGTACGTGAGCTTATGCTCCATTAAAAATAAATAAATAACAGCAGTTTTTGAGTCCGTTTTCTTGCTGTTAACAGAGGAATGACATTGTGAAGCTGCTCTACTCTCAGGTACTGATTATGTGCTTTATTTAAAGTTAAATGTGTCTAATGTGAGTTTGAATATCATTTTGTGTGACCTTTATAGCCAAACTGAAAACAACAACACATAGTTTACCTCAGATCTGGAAAATAAATTAAAGCAAAGATGTACGTTTCAAGCTGTGCACTCAGTACAAATCATCAAATGTATTCCACAACAAAGACGGTATTAGTCACTCGGTATGTACATTTAATAATGTTAAAAGTTGTAATATTTATGAATTAAATTATAAACTAATTCCATTATATCCATTTGGTAGGGAGTGCAGAGCGCTTCCAGGCGGAGCCCGCCCACACGCGCTTCTGATTGGCTGATGATATTTGATTGACTCTGTCGCGTCGCGTCTAGTGTGGACACCCAAATTGTTTGTAGCTGGAATCTTGTCGCGTCGCGTGTAGTTAGGACACGGTGTTACAGATGAAGCTGTGGTCAGTAATGAAGTCCTTCAAATTACCTTGTCAAAAGATGTTTTCTCAACCAGTTGGGTTAAAGTTGATGGTGTAGAATATATATAGTAGCTGGACTTGTTATTTGCAGTGCAATGGAAAATGAAGTGCCAGTCTTTTGTCAAATAAGTGATGTACTTTTGGTTGACAATCATATTTATTTTTTCGCAAGCAAGCTATTTACAGAGAATTTTGATGAGCACCTTCATGCATTGAGAGTACTCAGAAGTGAGGAAAGGTGTCAGAGATGTCAGAGATCAAATTTTATAAACCATTTGACATTAAAAGCTCATACAGCCTTATGGATGAAAGTTTGTATATAATACCTTCTTTTGTAATGGTTTAATTCTAATTCAAATTGCACTGCAAGGGAGAATTAAAATTAAACAAGTTTCTGAAAATTATTTTTTGTGGTGGAGTTCATTTTACTGTTTTAAGTTTATTTAACTGTAATTATTATTATTATTATACATTTTTTTAATTCAAGTAACCCATCTAAAACATGCGCCTCTGAACAGTGTGGTTTTCTGTCCTTTTGGTGTTATTTTAACACTGTTTTGGAGTCAAATAAGGAACTCCGGCGT
This sequence comes from Cirrhinus molitorella, assembly GCA_033026305.1. Lineage (NCBI taxonomy): Eukaryota > Metazoa > Chordata > Actinopteri > Cypriniformes > Cyprinidae > Cirrhinus > Cirrhinus molitorella. The sequence goes on from CM065128.1 coordinate 8,838,210, forward strand.
AGTGTTAAATGTTTAACTATTTCAAAAGTGTTAATTTAACTCCAGAGAGTGTGGAGCTATATAAACTCTGAAAAAGTGTTGAAATCAACTCTGTGAGAGTTAATTCAACACTGGACACTTTTTTGCTGTGTATATTGAAGATCTAATTTAGTTTTTTGTGAAGCTGACACTTGTCAATGTCTCTTGAAATGTTTAAATACTATTTAAGATAATATTTGAAAAATGTCAATTCATTGATTGGATATGAAATTGTTTAGTTTGTAGGTTCAAAGAGGTAACAAAGAAATCTCAGTAATTTTCCACCATTTCCATGTATTATTATTATTATTATTATTATTATTAATAAAAATTTGTACTCAACACAAGTGAGTTTAGGGCCTAAATGATTCTGATTCTTGTGCTTAAAAAGTGTATTCATTATTTTTCTTTACAATAATCACAAAGTGTGATTGTTAATGTTGCTAATTGCATAACTTGTTATAATTAAATATAATATTTGGATAATTCAAAGGAATTAGCTTGATAAAGCAAAATTTACATGACAATTAACTGACCCGTTCATTCAGCAAACATTTAGGGTCATTTCATATGTACCCTAGGAAAGGATGTTTTCTTTGCCACAGAAAATAACTTTCTTATATACTAATGCTGTAACGTTAGCTCCGAAGAAGAGACGAGAGGCGTGCGGATCCATAGGCAAACTTTTATTAACACACTCAAAGTCGAACAGGCAGGGTCAAAGATGGTGCAAACGGGAACAACACAGATAATCCAAAGAATAGTAAGGTCCAAGAGGGGGGTCGAGGCGGGCGGCTAGCAAAAGAGTAAATCAAATAAACAAAGCAGGCCGAGGCCCAGGCCGGGGGAGACTGCATAGCTGTATCTGTGGGCCGTCATAGAATCCCTGAGAGTTCCTACATGTGGCAGTCCGAAGATTTTACAGAAGAGAGACATAAGCCCCTTTCGTACCGGAGGAACCTTTTCATAGTTCCTAGAACTATTTGCGGAAGTACCCGGATGATCGCGTGTTTGCACCGCAGGAACTAGGAACGATTTTAGTTCTAGGAACTCCTTTTATGGGAACTAAATTAGCTCCTACTTCGGAGTAGGGTCTAAACCAGTTCTATAGGAACTACCAGTGACGTAAGTGTACACTGATTGGTCGAACGCAATTGTTGAATGCAGCGCTTAAATGGCGTAGCTTTCCGTCGGCTTACGTCATTCTGAGTTCCTGTTGGCGGTGCGAATGCAACCAGGAAAACGGCCCGGGTGAACCTAAAGTTCCTGAGGAACTACCCTGACCAGCTAGTTCCTAGAACTATGCGGTGCGAAAGGGGCTAGAGATTGAGTGTGAGTCCTTTATCTCTGATGGTGGACACACCTCTAGGAGTTCAGAGAGCCAATGGTGTCTTGGACTTTCGGAGGGAGATTTTGCGACTCTTCGTCTTAGACCATGGTATTCTGCATATGTAAATCAATTTGGCGTTTAAGCAAAACTACTGAGGATTCTTAGAACACTAATATGTTGCACAGGTATCAACATCTAATATTCACCATCTTTCACATCATCAAAATATGAATCCAAAGAGACCAAACATGGCATGTATGTGGTTACACTATATAGTAATCTATCATAACACATGCATAAAACAGCTATAAAATATGAAAAACAAAAGACACGGACAGTCATAATATACACAATGATATATGGGGATACGCATGTTCGTTCACAGAAAGGTTTGTCTAAGAATTAACTCAATAGGTCACTTCCAATGGTATTGTGTGTCTGCTGGGTCGTAAAGTTTATCTGGTCTGCCAGAAGTGTCCTGTTACCATAGTAACCAGCGACTGAGACTTTGTGGCACCCAGTGTTGTGGATTGAGTGACTTAGTCTGTGTTTATTTACTAATTCGATTAACAAGTTATTTGGGTAAATCTAGTGAATCATTATGTGTGTCTGATTGGTCCAATTGCTACACTATCAAATACTTATTTGCCCCACTGTATTACTGTAATTTCTTTATTCTATAAAAGGTGGCTATTAAGTGTCTGAGATTTACTTTTTAGACAGTCAGTTACACAATGTTATCCCTTTACAGTTCCTACTCTCATTAAATATGCACTACATGTTGTCTTGTAAGCCTAAATTTAACTTTCAACAGCAGATATTTCAGCAAAAGGTAGACAAATAACATGTAAAAATCCTTTATAGCACTATTGAGGTTCTACACAATACCTTTCAAAGATTGGTTCCTTACAGAACCTTTAAAAAGTGGTTCTAAATAGAACCAAATACATGTACTATTTTTGTTATTGTTACAAGCTGAAGAACCCTTATTTGGTACTATTTCAGAGCCATTTTTCTCAGGGGTGCATTTCCGCAGTCGCTTCTGTGATTAGGGTTAAAGCAAAACTCTGCAGAGTTGTTCAGGACCAATGTATATTTAATACAGATTTATAGTTACTAACTAGTTTATTCTTCATTTGACTAATCAATTCACTTACAACACATCAATACATAACTCTGGTTTCTTGACTCCTCTCATAGTCACTGGACATCAATATTTAGCACATGAACACTCATGTGGTACTCAAGGGCTGGTTTAGTTCCGTAACTCTTTCCACAGTGTCCACATGTAAATGGCTTCTCTCCAGTGTGAACTCTCATGTGCTTGTTAAGGCTTCCTTTTTGGTTGAAACGTTTTCCACATTGTTGGCAGGCGAAAGGTCTCTCTCCAGTGTGAATTCTTACATGGACTTTAAATTGACGTTTTTCACTGAAACTCTTTCCACAGTGAGGACATGTGTAGGATTTCTCTCGAGAGTGAATTCTCATGTGGCATTTGAAGGGTCCTTCTCGACTGAAACTCTTTCCACACTGAGTGCACATGTAGGTTTTCTCTCCAGAGTGAAGTCTCATGTGGTCTTGAAGGTTTTCATGTTGATCAAAACTCTTTCCACACTGTTGACAGGTAAAAGGCTTCTCTCTAGTATGAATTATAATGTGTTTGTTAAAGCTTGCTTTCCTAGTGAAACTTTTTCCACATTGTTTGCAGGTGAAAAGTCTCTCTTCTGTGTGAACAAACATGTGGATTTTTAAATGATGAACTCGAGTGAAACTCTTTCCACACTTAAGGCATGTGTAAGGATTCTCTCCAGTGTGAATTCTCATATGTATGTTAAGGTTTTCTTTTTGAGTGAAACTTTTTCCACACTCTGTGCATGTGTAAGGTTTTTCTCCAGTGTGAACTCTCATGTGCTTTTTAAAGCTTCCTTCATGAGCGAATCTGTTTCCACATTGTTGGCAGGTGAAAGGTTTCTCTCCAGTGTGAATTCTCATGTGGGTTTTAAGGCCATGCTTAAAGCCAAAACTCCTTCCACACTGAGGGCATGTGTAAGGCTTATCTCCAGTGTGACTTTTCATGTGTCTGTTAAGGTTTTCTTTTCGATTAAAACTCCTTCCACACTGAGGGCATGTGTAAGGTGTCTCTCCAGTGTCAACTCTCTTAAGGCTTTCTTTTTTAGAAGAACAATGTTGTTTGGTATGTTGTTTCTCTCCAGAGTGAAGCTCCATCATCTTTTCAGTCTGGGAGCAACTAAAATCTTTTTCTTCTTCTATAAAATCATGATTCTTATGTTGATCTTTCTCCTCTATTTCAGTTAGCACTTCTTTCTCCTTTTTAAGCCCCATCAGATCTAAGGCAAAAAGAGACAAATACAAATTAACACCAGTTTAATGGCACAATGCAACATACAACAAAACATCTAGTCATGTAAAGCATCTGTCCTATACCCAGAGGCATTGCACTGGAGGAAAAAGGTGAAAGAGTGCATAAGGCCCAGATGATTATGGGGGAAATTCTCCAAATCGACTCCAAATAGTCTTGTTTGTTTGTGCTGATGAAAGTTTTGTTTGTGCTGCTTTGTTTTTTAAGATATTACACAGATTTCACACAATAACATCACCAGCCCTCCCACATGCTCCAAATTCACCCAAAATAGATTCAATCATTATCAGTGCTTTGTTTGTGCTGGTTTGGCAGTAACAATTTTCGTTTGTGCTGCTTTAGTTTTTAACATATTAGACATTGAATTTTAGGATCAACAACATCACCAGCAGTCTTATTTATAAATGACAATCTTATTTAAGTCGATTGAACCTTTAAAATCACAGTAACCTCTGAATATTTAAACCTGCTTTAGAGAGCTGCATTCATCATGTAAGCTTTATATTTGAAATGGATTCACAGTCTACAGCTTTAATGGATTCACAGTCTACTAATTTACATTGAACAGCTGTTCAATGCATTTGTTGTCTGAATCACACACTCAAGAGATTCAAAAACTGGATGAAACAAGTTTATTATTTTTATATAATGAACTTAAATGAATTTAAATTAATACATATTCTAAATAGACTAATTTATAACATTGTATACATTTATAAATAGACTTATTTCTAACATTAAACAAAACATTTTATCAGAAAGGTGGTTGTCTAAGATTTTTTTTCAGAATAATCAGCTTAAAAATACATACATACATATACATATATATATAGATATATACACAGGTCCTTTTAAAAAAATTTGCATATTGTGATAAAGTTCATTATTTTCTGTAATGTACTGATAAACATTAGACTTTCATATATTTTAGATTCATTACACACCAACTGAAGTAGTTCAAGCCTTTTAATGTTTTAATATTGATGATTTTGGCATACAGCTCATGAAAACCCAAAATTCCTATCTCAAAAAATTAGCATGTCATGAAAAGGTTCTCTAAACGAGCTATTAACCTAATCATCTGAATCAACTAATTAACTCTAAACACCTGCAAAAGATTCCTGAGGCTTTTAAAAACTCCCAGCCTGGTTTATTACTCAAAACCGCAATCATGGGTAAGACTGCCGACCTGACTGCTGTCCAGAAGGCCATCATTGACACCCTCAAGCAAGAGGTCTGTGGGAAGGAAAAAGTGTGGCAGAAAACGCTGCACAACGAGAAGAGGTGACTGGACCCTGAGGAAGATTGTGGAGAAGGACCGATTCCAGAGCCACCGTGTACAGGCGTGTGCAGGAAATGGGCTACAGGTGCCGCATTCCCCAGGTCGAGCCACTTTTGAACCAGAAACAGCGGCAGAAGCGCAGAGAAGCAGCACTGGACTGTTGCTCAGTGGTCCAAAGTACTTTTTTCGGATGAAAGCAAATTTTGCATGTCATTCGGAAATCAAGGTGCCAGAGTCTGGAGGAAGACTGGGGAGAGGGAAATGCCAAAATGCCTGAAGTCCAGTGTCAAGTACCCACAGTCAGTGATGGTCTGGGGTGCCATGTCAGCTGCTGGTGTTGGTCCACTGTGTTTTATCAAGGGCAGGGTCAATGCAGCTAGCTATCAGGAGATTTTGGAGCACTTCATGCTTCCATCTGCTGAAAAGCTTTATGGAGATGAAGATTTCATTTTTCAGCACGACCTGGCACCTGCTCACAGTGCCAAAACCACTGGTAAATGGTTTACTGACCATGGTATTACTGTGCTCAATTGGCCTGCCAACTCTCCTGACCTGAACCCCATAGAGAATCTGTGGGATATTGTGAAGAGAAAGTTGAGAGACGCAAGACCCAACACTCTGGATGAGCTTAAGGCCGCTATCGAAGCATCCTGGGCCTCCATAACACCTCAGCAGTGCCACAGGCTGATTGCCTCCATGCCACGCCGCATTGAAGCAGTCATTTCTGCAAAAGGATTCCCGACTGAGTGCAGTATTGAGTGCATAACTGAACATAATTATTTGAAGGTTGACTTTTTTTGTATTAAAAACACTTTTCTTTTATTGGTCGGATGAAATATGCTAATTTTTTGAGATAGGAATTTTGGGTTTTCATGAGCTGTATGCCAAAATCATCAATATTAAAACAATAAAAGGCTTGAACTACTTCAGTTGGTGTGTAATGAATCTAAAATATATGAAAGTCTAATGTTTATCAGTACATTACAGAAAATAATGAACTTTATCACAATATGCTAATTTTTTGAAAAGGACCTGTATATATATATATATATATATATATATATATATATCTATATATATATATATATATATATATATATATATACACACACACACACACACACACACACACACACACACACACACACACGTACTTTTTCTCAAATTTGGGGTCTAAAACACTCAAATTTGACTTTGTTCCTAAGAATTTGGGGTCCAAATATAAAAAAAAATATATATATATATTTTCTCAAAATTTGGGGTTTAAAATGCTTAAATTTGATTTTTTTTCCCCCTCCCAATTTGGGGTCTAAATACAGAGGCTTATATATCTGGTATCTTATTAATATTATTTAATAATATAAATAATATAAATATTATTATATTAATAAAATAAATATTGATCTTAATATAAATAGGTTTAGTAATTAAACTTACAAAAAGTAAATATTTTGTTTGATTAAATGTATTAACATATGAAGAGTTCAGATGCAAAAGCCTCTAAATTCATCTGACGTCCTTCTTGAAAATAAAACAGTTTTATCAGGCTCCGACTTGTAGGTTTCTATGCAAGTACTGGTTCTTCTGATTGGGCTGAGGGTGGGATTTTAAAAGTTCGAAGTAAAAGTATTTTAAGGATATGTAATACTGCATCTCATTTTTGACTGAGATGGCTATCAGCCATACTCTTTTGGACCATGAGGTGAACTATACCTAATAATTTAATTTAACTTAAATTATTAGTATTACTGTGGAAATGTGAAATTATTTCTTTAATGAAATGATACATCAAATATTAAACTAAAGCTCCCAGTAGGTGGTAAATTCATTTGATTCGTACAAATGGCTGATTCATTCAGAAGTAAATGGTTATTAATGAATGGTCCAATGAATCATTAGGATTGTACAACTTGAAGCTGTAGGAAATCAGAGCAGAATCAGACAATTCAGGCAATTTGATTAGAAGTTTTGAAACATTTCTAAGGAATCAAACCCCCCCAAATTCCAACGAGGCCTGAAAAAACAAAGTCATAAATCTGAGAGGATAGAGAGAGAGGACAGAGCTCCAGCAAAGAAAAGAGAGACAGAGCTAGCGCTACAATCTCCGTTTATCGCTTCCTTGACCATGTGACTAAAACTCAAATGTAAGACATTCAAACTGACCAATCTGCAAATTACAGCTTTAGCCTCTGTAAAGGTTTGACAATCAGCAGACCCCAGTGTACACATTTTGACCTACAGGCTTTAACTGCTATCAGCTCCTCTGTGTCTTCAAGAACAGCCCTTTTGTTACTGAAGATATGTTTGGGCAGGAAAGCTGAAGTCTGATCATTTTCAACCTTACACTGAACCGTTGTATAAGATCAGTATCACATTTGCATTTATAGTCTATTGCTTGTGTGATATTGCTTAACTATATGATGAAGTATAAGACACAAACTCTTGAATTTAGGGACATTGTAACTAGGTTCTCTAGGCTCTATCACACAGTGAGTTGTTGCTCTGCCTCATATTTGTGATCAACCAACTGTATGAAATATCAGATGATCTACATAGGTCTGAGGCAGGACAAGTGAGTGAAATGCGTTAATAATTAAGTTGGTTTGAGAAACACAACTTACTGAGACTCATCTTCAACTACTTCTTCCTAGCCAACATTTTCTGACCGCTACTCCTCCTTAGAGCTTCACCTCTACAAACTCTACTATTTCTAATCCATTCAAACTCATTCTATCTATCTATCTATCTATCTATCTATCTATCTATCTATCTATCTATCATGTTAGATACATGCTAATCATGCTAGTAACATGCTAATCATGTTAAAATCATGCTAGAAACTTTTTAATCATGTTAGAAACATGCTAGTAACATGCATGCTAATCATGCTGAAATCATGCTAGAGACTTGTTATGGTAAAATCATGCTAGTAACTTGCTAATCATACTTGAAACTTTTATCATGCTAGAAACATGCTAGTAACATGTTAATAATGCCAAAACTCTCTAGCAACTTGATAATCATGCTAGTAACTGTCTAGTAACATGCTAATCATGCTAAAATCATGTTAGCAACTTGCTAATCATGTTAGAAATGTGTTACTCATACTAGAAACATGTTAGTAACATGTTAATCAAGGTACAATCATGTTAATGACATGCTATTCATGCTAATCAACATACTAATCATGCTAAAATCATGTTAGCAACATGCAAGTCATGCTAACAAAATATATATATATATATATATATATATATATATATGGGTCACAGTCTAATGACAAAACCAGTTGAGAAACACTGCCTTAGAAATATAATTCATATCTGTTGAGCTGGACATTTTAATAAAAATCAAATGAGAATGAAAACCAACCTGTTTGTTCCTCGGTATCTTCATGTTTGACGCTGAATGTTTCTTCAATCTTCATGTCTTCACTCTCCACTTTAATAAATGGCGTCTTTGTTTGTTCCTCAGTATCTTCTTGTTTGACTCTGAATGTTTCTTCAATCTTTATGTCTTCACTCTCCTCTTTAATAAAAGTCATCTTTATAGTGTGTTGCGTGGATCTCAGTTGCTCCACCAGGTTTTTTTTTCAGTGTGTTTGGAAACTTTATCCTGTTTAAGAAGAGAATAATTAACAGAAATAAAAAGATAAAGACAAAAATTAAATCTCTGTGTGTCTCAATCAGCTCTATCTAGTTCAGTGCACTGGTAAGGAGTCAGTCAGAGTGACAGTTAATGGATTTAAATGATCTGATACACAAACTCTTAAAACTCCAACTTACTATTCAGTTTTGATTAACACTAGTATTTAATGATTGGTATATTACATTTAATCTATTACACATTTAAATTACAACGACAATAAAAATACATTTGCAATTGATTGTAAATGTAGTCATTACACATGTTAGTTGTTCTCGTTGTATTTACAGTGTTTTGAGCGAATCATTTTGTGAAGCAATTGATTCAACTGACTCGGAGTTTCGAATCCGTGTTTAATATTATCTGAATCACTACACAGACGCTGTTTGGATGCGATTTACTCACACAAAATAACGTTCATTATTTGATTAAATATTACGTTCGTAATACATTACATGTTATATTCAACAATGATTCCATTTACTTCACTTGTAAACCATATAAAAAGCGTTCATATATGAAAGCGTTGTTTGAATTGAAACACTTTGTATGATTAAGACTACAAACCTTTCTTCAGCTGAAACACTGATGCAGGAGCGCGGCACAGACTTATGACGTCACAGCAGCAGATCAAAATAAAAGTCCTGTTCACACGCTGCTGTGTCTACAATCCAGAAACAGCAGATATTTACATAAAGGAGACACATACGAATAATAAAACATTTGACAATATTATTCAGTTTTATTCTTGGTAAAATATTAAAATAGGGAAATTAAAAAAGTATTATTTTATAAGTATTTATAAATTTACATTTAAATGAATTATACATTTAATTATTTATGTATTAATTATATTTTACCAATTGTATCCATTCTTTCATTTATTCATTCATGTATTTATGACAAAGTTATTGTTTATTTGACATTTACTCAATTTTGTATTTTTGTATGCTTTATGTCAACATTTATTTATTTCCAGATTTAATTACTATGATATTTATTTGTTTGAGATTTCTTTGTCAACAATGGAGAAGCTCTTAAGACACAGTAGCATCTTACGGTGTGACCAACCAAAGAAACAATTGCTTTTTTTGTATGAAAAGCACCAAGATAGTGGCTGTGTAGTTGCAACTTTTCTGTCTTCTCTGTCTCTCAAACTTTTATGCAAAACTTCATCTTATGTGACCTTCCTTACTTTTATGCATTACTGATGCAAGTATATATAATAGTTCTGTGGTGATTTTAAATTTGAGTTAAGAATATTTACTCTATTTTAGCTTGTGAGAACAAAATGTGTCTCATGGCCAGCTGAGTGTTAACTGAAAAGTAACCTGACACAAATGGAAAGACTGAAAAGTGTGAAGCATGTGAATGATTATGCTAAACTCACTCCTGAAGAGGATTTGAACATGGATAGTTTATCACTTCCAGAGCAACCCCCTTTCAGAAATTTAGCAGCATATATCCAAGTCCTCAAACATGGTTATATTGGAGGAACTCAGGAGAGAGGGAAACCTCTTTGTATAGATGTCCTTTTTGTCCTCACACACCATTTGTTTTTGAATACATTACTTATATCATTTACTTTACTTATTTCATAACTCACAGTACTCTTTCATCATCTTGTGTTGTGTTCTGTGCAGCGCATGGTTTGTCGAATCTTCCAGCAAACTATGAACTATGAAATTATGAACTGAATATTTGCAATGAAGGAACATGGGATGGCACTGTTTTTGTTGTAGATCACAGTTTGCATGAAACTGTTCTTACGCACTCATTTCACACACATCTGTGCAAACACACTGTTGATACCCTTACGCAACAAAAATATATTTCTCAATATATTACGTGACAATATATTTCATGTGTCTCCATATATTGTGAAATTTAAATAGTGATATATCATGATATATTATATAATAATATATTATATATATGTAAGTTATATATTGCAATATATGGGACAATACTGCAATTATTGTCGTTTTCATATATTGAATAAATACATGTTATTATACTATTTAATATATTGTTATGTATATTGAAATATATCCCACATTATATGAAATTATATATTGGAAGAGGCATTGTGTATATATATGTAAATATATATGTAAAATGATATGAGATAATATACCTCAATGTACAAGATAATATAATCAGATTTATATGAGAACATATGTCTTAAATATGTTGAAAAATATATTGATTTATATTACATAATATATTATATATAATTATTATATTATATATTGTATACATGGTAAATATGAAGTAATCTAATGTACAATGTCTGTCATATATTTTAAAATATAATAGATTGAATAAGACATCAGTATGGTTCACATTAACTGAATGAGGTTTATTTCAAAAGCAGCAGCTGAAGGGACAGTGGCCTGAGAACAAACAGAATGAAAGGCATGTCACCATGGTTCCATCTGAAGCTTATGTACACATAATGTACATAATGTGCTCAGCAAACGGCTGAAAGCTGGTTTGCTGGTAGGGATGTGCCATATGCCATATCATAATTAGTTTTTTTTTTTTAACTTGTTATATTTTTATTTGATCCAATAGATGTTGGATCACGTTGCAGTGTGGAGGACTGAAATGTCATGTTGATGATGAAATGTCTGACATGTGGAGGAATAAAATGTTGAGGATGAAATGTCATGTGGGGGAATAAAAAGTGGACTCAAAAAATAAAATGTAATTGCTGCTGTTAATGATAATTTAATTTATAATACTCTCATCTACATTTTACAATATATGAATCAATACATAGCCATATATGGTCCATCCATATGGCTATATAATGTAAATTATAATGAATGTCATCCAAAAATCTGATTTGGACTATTGTTAATCAACCTCTCTGTAAACCTATGCATGAGCTTGCTTAACTCATAAAAAAATACTTTGTTTCAATAAACATACATGCAATAATGTAATACAGTTTTGTTTGTATATCAATGTATTTTACAGTTTTTTTTTCAATCGTTAACAAGCATTTACCAATACTTAAATACTTTTTCTAAACTGTTATTACAGCAGCACATCTACATCACACAATTAGCCAAATAGTTAATTTTCTGTCCAAAACCACATTTTGTTAAATAAATTCAAACTCTGCATTTCAAAATGCTTAAAACGTTTTTCTACATATACTAACTCTATAAAAACACAGCAAACCTTATTCAAAACGAGTCATCCGGTCAAAACTTTAGCACTAGTTTCTGTTCAACAGAATCATATGGTCGATCATAGCACAGTGATCGTCAAAATACTAACATTTGATGGCTTTACAAAAACTGCATTACTTTTTATGTTTCAGTTCTAAATGCATATAATAGATCATATAAAATCCATTGTTTTTTAAAATTTAGCCTTCAGTTTAGATTCAACTGAAACCCATTTTACATTATAAGGTGTTGAATATGTTCTTTCTTGGCAACATAGAAATTCATCTAAAATAAATTGACCCTTCGCAAGCCACGCCCAAAAACCGCCACTGACCAATCGTGGCTTAGCAATCGTAGCTATGCGTGGGAGGCCTGTCAAGCTTTCCAGCGAGAGAAAACATGCCGAAGCGTTGTGCCTACGGACTGTGCAAATCGGACACTCGGTATCCGAAAAGTTTGGAAGGACATGTGAATTTTTTTCCATTCCCTAAACCGAGAACACAAGAGGAGAAATGCCGGGTGTGGATTAAGCAGTGTGGAAGGCCACATTCACAGTTAAATGTAGACCGGATTAACAAAAACACCTTTGTTTGCTCCAAGGTAAGTACACGCTAATGTTAGCTAGCTAGCTAACTCAGCACAGCATAGCTTGGAAATAATGCATATATTTAAACGTAAAATAAGATGATTAAAGACAAGACGGAGGCTGACTGATATACTTATACTTAAAATATATTTCAGCATTTTGTTAATGGACGGCCTACCCCTGAGTACCCCAATCCGATCGCTGCTCTCCCTGGATTAGTTCTTACCAGGGAAAATCAGGGAGCTTGCCGGAGATCTCCAAGGAAAAGGTTGGTATGCAAACTTAATCAGTTCATTAACAGTATTAGTTACTTATGTGCCATCATATCTGTTTACTACCGTGTAGACTTTTATTTAGGGAGGGAGATTTATTACAGCACACAGCATGCTTTATAAAAAGTGCATTTTATTTGTTTCTTGTAAGAAACCAATACAGTATCAAACCCCCAACTAAACAAAAGTGTAATAACATTTTATTCAATGAGGCTATCAAAAGTTGAAAAAAAGGGATTGATAAACTTTAAGGATTTCATGAAGACAACTAAACAATTGTTATTCTGATTGTTTACTGAATCTAACAGGAAGACAGCACCTCAGCCAGCACAGCAGGAAGCCAGCACCTCAAACTCCACCGAGGACACATTTAACAGTGCATCACAACAGAGTGACTCTACCTATGGTAAGTTTAAACCACTATTTGTATCCGTTTTTATTCACTGATTGCAACTGGGCAGAAAGTAATCAAAGAAAAACAAATCTAATTTGTCTTTCATCTCACCCCACTTTTCGACATCAAAATGTATTCGCTGCAAGTGGTAGTCTTCTGTGCACATTACAAAGAAGTCACACCAAGGCATGCCTGTGAGTCCCAGCTGCCCTATTATTTGGTAGTAATACGCGTGGGTCTCATTTAGCTTATAACCACCATCTACCTGTCTTTGGAGATAAGGACAGTCTTGGCAGCTGTTCTTTGCTGGACATTTGATTTCCAAAAGTCCAAAGCTTGTACCATGTACAACCTTCCTGTCTGGGGATGTGCCAAGGTGTGGAGCATGGGGGTTCACTACAAAGCCACAGGGGTATACCAGATTCCCTGTTACGTTCGAGTACTGATGTGCTGCCACAGGTTCTAGCTCTATCCCTCTCCTCATTGCTTTGGTCTTCATTTTGGATGTGCCCCTGATTCTCACAGCCAAAGTGTCAAAGTCAGCTCTCCTAGAGCATATTGTCTTGAACACACTTGACGTTAGTCGGGGAGCCCGGGCAAGATGCCAGATGTGATTTGTATCTTGTTGTCTGGTCTCTCGTTCTAAAGCTAAAGACTGGGATAGTGTTATTGTTAATTTTCTGTAACTACACATGTTTTTTTCATTCAGCACTGTACAGAAATTTGATGGCTATGTTGGCAGAGGGAAATCTGGGAAGTCATTTGATGGCTGGTTTGTAGACAATGGTCCTGCAGAGTCAAGGAGAGGAAGCTGTAAAACAGAAGAAAATAAAAATTAGTAACATTAAATGTTTTCTTTCTTTTTTGGTATTTACAGAAGAACATGATATGGGCGACCATGGAGAGGAACTGAGAAATCTACAGGATGCATTAGCCAATCAGAAGCAGGACATCATAAATCTGAAGCTTCAACTCGAGGCAAAGGATGCCCAACTCAATCATCTTCAAAACAAACTTCAGAATTCACACACCTCAGATGCGTTAAACCCTGAGATTTTAAACCAAAGCCATGTGCCTAATTATTTCCACTACTGCACCGGGTTTTCTTATGAGCAATTTAACACTTGTGTAATTTTTTTGAAATTCCAACCGATCCAAGTGTACCACAAACACACATTCCTCTCACATACACACGTGTCAATAATGACTTCAAACAACTTCCACTGCGTACTCAGTTGTTGCTGACATTAATGAAATTAAGACAAAATTTGGACCTTAAAGACCTAGCGTTCAGATTTAACATCCATTTACAGAGTGTCAGCACACTGATCAACTCCTGGGTGGACTATATGTACAATAGTCTTGGAAAATTGTCTATTTGGCCACACAGGGATGTTATTTTTGAGAACATGCCAGCTAAATTTAAAGAAGAATTTCCGAATACATTTGCCATCTTAGACTGCACTGCACTTAAGATTCAGAGACCAAGCTCACTAGTGTTTCAGAGTCAGACTTACTCCACCTACAAGTCTACAAACACCCTTAAGTCTCTGGTTGCCTGTGATCCACAAGGTGCAGTCATTTATGTGTCTGCCCTCTTCACCGGAGCAATATCTGACAAAGAGATTTTCAATGAATGCAACATTCTTGACATTTTGAAGGGGTACATTCAGTGTGGCTATCTTAATGTAGGAGATGGCTTGATGGTTGATAAAGGCTTTCTAATAGAGAAGGAAGTTGAAGAGATTGGTTTGCAACTTAACATTCCACCTTTTGCAAAAGCAAACAGACAGATGCCACATGCAGATGTTGAAATGACCAAAAGAATAGCCAAGCACAGGGTTCACGTTGAAAGAGCTATTGCAAAAATAAAAAAGTTAAAAATTGTGTCAGGCCAAATCCCGATTTCCCGTCTTGTGAACATAAATCAAATATGGTGTGTTGTCAGCATGCTGTCTAACTTCCAACCACATATCATTAAAGATTAAGGTTGGCTGTTTTGTAGAAGAGCTAAGTGGTTAAGGAAGATCACACTGATGTGGTGCTGTCCTGCAATGTCCATACAAGTTGCACTGTACAGGTCCTTCTAAAAAAATTAGCATATTGTGATAAAGTTCATTATTTTCTGTAATGTACTGATAAACATTAGACTTTCATATATTTTAGATTCATTACACACAACTGAAGTAGTTCAAGCCTTTTTTTTGTTTTAATATTGATGATTTTGGCATACAGCTCATGAAAACCCAAAATTCCTATCTCAAAAAATTAGCATATCATGAAAAGGTTCTCTAAACGAGCTATTAACCTAATCATCTGAATCAACTAATTAACTCTAAATACATGCAAAAGATTCCTGAGGCTTTTAAAAACTCCCAGCCTGGTTCATTACTCAAAACCGCAATCATGGGTAAGACTGCCGACCTGACTGCTGTCCAGAAGGCCATCACTGACACCCTCAAACAAGAGGGTAAGACACAGAAAGAAATTTCTGAACGAATAGGCTGTTCCCAGAGTGCAGTATCAAGGCACCTCAGTGGGAAGTCTGTGGGAAGGAAAAAGTGTGGCAGAAAACGCTGCACAACGAGAAGAGGTGACCGGACCCTGAGGAAGATTGTGGAGAAGGACCGATTCCAGACCTTGGGGGACCTGCGGAAGCAGTGGACTGAGTCTGGAGTAGAAACATCCAGAGCCACCGTGTACAGGCGTGTGCAGGAAATGGGCTACAGGTGCCGCATTCCCCAGGTCAAGCCACTTTTGAACCAGAAACAGCGGCAGAAGCGCCTGACCTGGGCTACAGAGAAGCAGCACTGGACTGTTGCTCAGTGGTCCAAAGTACTTTTTTCGGATGAAAGCAAAAAGTCTTTCGGAAATCAAGGTGCCAGAGTCTGGAGGAAGACTGGGGAGAGGGAAATGCCAAAATGCCTGAAGTCCAGTGTCAAGTACCCACAGTCAGTGATGGTCTGGGGTGCCATGTCAGCTGCTGGTGTTGGTCCACTGTGTTTTATCAAGGGCAGGGTCAATGCAGCTAGCTATCAGGAGATTTTGGAGCACTTCATGCTTCCATCTGCTGAAAAGCTTTATGGAGATGAAGATTTAATTTTTCAGCACGACCTGGCACCTGCTCACAGTGCCAAAACCACTGGTAAATGGTTTACTAACCATGGTATTACTGTGCTCAATTGGCCTGCCAACTCTCCTGACCTGAACCCCATAGAGAATCTGTGGGATATTGTGAAGAGAAAGTTGAGAGACGCAAGACCCAACACTCTGGATGAGCTTAAGGCCGCTATCGAAGCATCCTGGGCCTCCATAACACCTCAGCAGTGCCACAGGCTGATTGCCTCCATGCCACGCTGCATTGAAGCAGTCATTTCTGCAAAAGGATTCCCGACCAAGTATTGAGTGCATAACTGAACATAATTATTTGAAGGTTGACTTTTTTTAAAAACACTTTTCTTTTATTGGTCGGATGAAATATGCTAATTTTTTGAGATAGGAATTTTGGGTTTTCATGAGCTGTATGCCAAAATCATCAATATTAAAACAAAAAAAAAAGGCTTGAACTACTTCAGTTGTGTGTAATGAATCTAAAATATATGAAAGTCTAATGTTTATCAGTACATTACAGAAAATAATGAACTTTATCACAATATGCTAATTTTTTGAGAAGGACCTGTAATTATCATTCATTTTTATTACTTTTAAGTAACAAATACTTCAAATATATGTGAACAAAGCAATGCCTCATAGATATGCATTCAAAGTATTTATGTTGCTTTACAAGTTGCTGACTTACATTGTGTGTTCTAACATGGCTTCATGAAGAACTCTAATGATTCTGTGTCTATCCTTAGAGGACTTCTTGCATGATTCTTTACTATCAAGCTTGGCCTGAAGATAAAAATGGAGCTTAAAATGGATCACATGACTAGACAGAGCTGAAAATTCCCTTTACGATGACACCTGGATTGTGAAAATCAGTTGAGGATTGCGAAAGTTATGCTATTTATAACTACAGGGAATATTCTAATATACTATACATTGATTACAATAGACGTCGTGTGACCGAAAATGCTTATTATTCACACGTTTTTGCTTGTAACTTCCCCATTTTATCAGATATTTGCATGAAATTTGAATAGAAGGTAGAATTTTGTTAGTTCTTTCAAATGAAATCATGAAAATTTGTGTTGAAAAACTGTTTTAGCTGGAATGGGCATCAGACCCATGGTACCACACAGAAAACTATTATATTATTTAGACAGAGTTACAGGCTAGTCCTCAGTAATCTAACTCGAAGTGATGTAAATTATGTTACCATTTTGACAAGTATGTCAAAAACTTAGATATACATATTAAACTACATAGCATCAGTAATAATTTCAAGAAAAAAACACAGTGAGAATGAGTCAAATACAGACAACGTTTTTTCTTTGTTTTTAGAACGACGCCTGCAGTGCATCTGACAGGGCGTTCTCTAATCTACACGCCACAAATGTGACCAAGTTACCCTATTTCCGCGATTTAATAAAATACTTTCTCCTCTATGGATTTCGATGGAATTTCGTCAGTACCAAGATAAAAGCTATGTATTTATGTCCACCTAACTTTCGTTAGTGTCCAGAGCTTATATGAAGTCCGCCGACCGTTTGAAAATCAAGCAGATCTTCGCAGTGACCTGAAAATACCTCATATAGCTGAAATCTTGAAGTGTCCAATGCTGCAGGGGTTTGCACTCGACGTAGTTAGCGTCGTATTCAGGAAAAACATACTCCCACCAGGTGGCCAGAAGCAGATATTGAATGACAGTATCACGCAGTTTGGAACACATTGTTGAGCCAGAATGTGCGCCGCGAGCGGTTGCGACGTCGTCATACCTAATATTATGTTTCATTTCACACACACTTCTAACGAGCTGGTTATCTAAATCAGGATGTACGATTATGACTTTTCTGGACTTAACTTTCATTAAAAACGTTACTTAAATGTGTACCACATAGAACTGATATAAATCAACACGGATCATATTCGTAAATCATATCATTTCAGACTGACTAGAAGAGGAGTTAAAATAAAACGGGACAGGCGTCGCTCGCGTAACGTTACGGAGTGAACACGGGTAACGTTAGGTTAACGTTGCTAAACCTGTGGTAAAAGCTGATTAACACAAAACGCGAAGGATTTGAATGATTTCAAAGGCAGTTTTGTCAGCGTCTTGGGTAACGTTACGTTACTGTCTCGCGGTAGAGTTTAAGTTATGCGAAAAGCTATATCTTAATTTCTGGCTAAATAATAAAATAACTGTAATAACAACATTAAGCTTAAAAAAGTAACTTAACAGCAATGTGTTGGTTTTGTCAGGTCAGTGTTTTCGAAGAGAGATTTCCCTCACGCGCCAGGTAGGCCTAAGGTTAGCTACAGACGCAATGTCAATTGAACAAGAATCGAAAGGTAACATTAACCAACAGATTTTGCAAGTACTTAAATGTAAACTTACCTCTGAATTTCTGTGCTTCGTCTTCAGTGACATGTATTCCAGCTTCTTTCAATTTTTCAAGAAGATCCTCCGTCGACGTCTGAAGTGAGACAGCCATGATGTCGAATAACCGTCATACACTCTTTGCCGCATAAAATGCACTGCGCGGGCGACAATCCCATTGGACGACACGAATTTAAAGAATGCCGGCTGCGAAAATGCATACTTGAACTTTGAGGCAAAGTAAAATAACACCATATAATGTTAAATAAACGTGCAATAATGTTGTCTACATTGTGCTTTTCTCTAACAAACTAATCTCTAATTAAAAGCAAAACTTAAAACAATTATTAATTTAAACCGATATACTCATATCAGTTTCAATTAAATTACAATTAAATCACAATTTAGTTTAAATTAGGCTACAATTTAAAATACAGGCATACTTTAATACATTTGCTTTATGTTTAAAAGTTACTATCTTGATGCTCTGCATATTCAATAAAATGTCCTGTGTGTCACGTGGGTGTTTGGGGTTTTGTTCCATGTTCTTGTTTTTATGTCTTTTATTTTGAAGTCTAGTCTTGGTTGTTGTCCTGTCCAGCTTCCTTGCTTCCTCTTGTTCTCCTGCTTGTCCATGTGTCATGTTCTTATTGGTGAATGTTCTGCTATGTGTTCTTGTTTTGATTGGTTGCCATGTGTAGCTCTGTGTTTCTCATTGGTTGGTTTGTGTCATGTGACCCTGTCTTTTCAGTATAAGTTGCCCTCATGTTTCGTTGTTCCTTGTCGAGTATTAATGTTGTTATGTGCTGCTGGTGAGTCTCTGTTTTCCTGCCATTCCATCTCAAGCCGTTTTTCCTAGTCAGTTTCCTCTGTTCTAGTCGAGTCAAGTCGGTTTCATCAGTTTGGATTTCTGTTTTGTTTTCTCACTGGATATTCACGTTTTTACAATAAACTGCACTTGGGTTCACCATTCATCTCGCCTCCAGTGGACTTACCGTGACACTGTGTTTGTTGGGTTTTGTTATGTTGGGGGGGGGGGGGGCTCTATGGTATCAGGTTTTATTATTATCTATACATTATCAAATTTAATTATTTACACTGAAAATTAAACTACATTAAATAATATTATGAGATTCTTTTAAATATTTTTTTGAATATACAAACAATAAATGATGGTGAAAATGATACTTTAGACGAAATTAAAACGCCAGTAGGTGTCAGTAGTAAGCCTTTAATGAGTGAGTCATTGAGTCGTTCATTCATTCATCAGATATCAGATGTTTATGCATGGGCCAATGAAACTTTGACTCAATCGATTTGTTCAAAACACTGAATCATTCAGTAATGAATCATCTGGTTGCTAAGAGATGCGCTGTGGTTACGCCTAACTGTATTTCATATATATAAACAATTTTAAATTTTTACCTCTGCATGCTGACTTGTGTTGCATGTTTTGATTTCTCCTGGAGAGACTGCATGAGCCTCGCCTCAACAGCACCACTTTATACCATACTTGCATTATATAGCTACATTATCCACTATTCCCCACTTACTCTAAATGTAATAAAATAAGAATGATACTTGCGTTTTGGTGTTTACATAGTTATTTTAAACCAACTTAAACCCTGTTCAGAACTAGCTAGTCGGTAAAGATGTGGCCTTAAATATATTTTGTTATTTTGTGCATCACTTCCAAATAAATAACAATTATGAAAATTATTTTCTTGCTATGTTTTATTCTGGGTGTGATTGTACCTTTGTTTGTGGATTAAATGGTCCAAACATGGACCCTCTGACAGTTGGAAACATATTTGTACCTTTTTTACCCTTAAATGGTCCATATGAGTACCCTAAGGTGTAACTATGACCTATTGAGGGTACAGCTTCACCATTTGTACCCTAAGTGTTCACAAACGGACCCCAATCGTACCCTTTTTTCTAACAGTGTACTGTATGCCCTTGTTCCGAATGAAGTTAATAAATCGAGAATGGGGTGCTCTGCCTTCCTGCAAGCCTCACATTCAAGTTGCCAATTAAAATTCTTTAAAACTACTATCAGAATCAGTTAAACACACTGTGCTTTAAAACACAGCACTTACTATATAACGGCTTTAAACACTGCTTATTATTTAATTAGGAAAACCCTAGAATGAATCCAAGAAAGTGAAAAATTGAACAATTTGAATTTTGAAAGAGGAAAGAATTGTGAGAATACAATTTCGAAAGAGAATAGAAAATATTTAAATGAATTGTGAAAGAGGATAGAAAACTCATTAAAATGCAAGCTTGTCTCTTGTGAGCTACACACATGGACAAAATTGTTGGTACCCTTCGGTCAATAAAAGAAAAACTCACAATGGTCACAGAAATAACTTTAATCTGACAAAAGTAATAATAAATAAAAATTCACCAATGAAAGTCAGACATTGCTTTTCAACCATGCTTCAACGGAATTATTAAAAAAAATAAACTCATGGAACAGGCCTAGACAAAAATGATGGTACCCCTAACTTAATATTTTGTTGCACAACCATTTGAGGCAATCACTGCAATCAAACGATTCCTGTAACTGTCAGTGAGACTTCTGCACCTCTCAGCAGGTATTTTGGCCCACTCCTCATGAGCAAACTGCTCCAGTTGTTTCTGGTTTGAAGGGCGCCATTTCCAGATGGCATGTTTCAGCTCCTTCCAAAGATGCTCAATAGGATTGAGGTCAGGCCTCATAGAAGGCCACTTTAGAATAGTCCAATGTTTTCCTCTTAGCCATTCTTGGGTGTTTTAGCTGTGTGTTTTGGGTCATTGTCCTGTTGCAAGACCCCCATGACCTGCGACTGAGACCAAGCTTTCTGACACTGGCCAGCACATTTCTCTCTAGAATCCCTTGATAGTCTTGAGATTTCATTGTACCCTGCACAGATTCAAGACACCCTGTGCCAGATGCAGCAAAGCAGCCCCAGAACATAACAGAGCCTCCTCCATGTTTCACAGTAGGGACAGTGTTCTTTTCTTGATATGCTTCATTTTTCCGTCTGTGAACATAGAGCTGATGTGCCTTGGCAAAAAGTTCCATTTTTGTCTCATCTGTCCATAGGACATTCTCTGTAGCTGCCCTTTGGCATCCATAAACGAGACAGAGAGTTTCCGACGGGTGCTTCTTTCTTTATTTCGCTCGTGATAAGCGTCTTTAAGCTTTAGTTTGCGTAGCACCGTGAAACTACACAAGGAAACAACAAGACCAATAAGTACAACTTATATACAAAGAATATGAATAAAGTTCACATTTACAAAGAAACAGATGAAATATATTCGATGAAGTTAATAAAGACAATATAAAATGATCAATTAATCAGCTGAGCTCAACAATTAACATATACATACTAACAAGCTCATAGGACTTTAAAATAAACTACAACACGTAACGCACGTCGACATTACATACCTTGCTCCGCTTTACCAAAGGGTACTAAGATGAAATTAAGCAGAATCAAGGCACTGTTCGCTGGAAATCTCATATATATCTTCATGGACTATGGAGGAACGTGAATCTTCTCTCATCTCTCTGCTGTTCTGACTAACTTTCGCTACCCCACCCCCTACCGCATAAGGCACGTAACATACGCAGAACAAATTTAAATGACAACAATTTTGTGGTCATTTACATTCTCCCAGAAGCTTTGTGGCTTGTCAACATGTAGTTTGGCATATTCCAGTCTGGCTTTTTTATTATTTGTTTTCAACAATGGTGTCCTCCTTGGTCGTCTCCCATGTAGTCCACTTTGGCTCAAACAACGACGGATGGTGCGATCTGACACTGATGTTCCTTGAGCATGAAGTTCACCTTGGATCTCTTTAGAAGTCCTTCTGGGCTCTTTTGTTACCATTCGGATTATCCGTCTCTTAGATTTGTCATCAATTTTCCTCCTGCGGCCACGTCCAGGGAAGTCCCATGAATCTTAAACTTCTGAATAATATGTGCAACTGTAGTCACAGGAACATCTAGCTGCTTGGAGATGGTCTTATAGCCTTTACCTTTAACATGCTTCTCTATAATTTTCTTTCTAATCTCCTGAGACAACTCTTTCCTTCGCTTCATCTGGTCCATGTTGAGTGTGGTACACGCCATGTCACCAACACAGCGACTACCTGGAGCCCTATATAGAGGCCCACTGACTGATTACAAGATTGTAGACACCTGTGATGCTAATTAGTGGACACACCTTGAATTAACATGTCCCTTTGGTCACATTATTTTCAGTCTTTTCTAAGGGTACCATCATTTTTGTCTAGGCCTGTTCCATGAGTTTATTTTTTTAAATAATTCCATTGAAGCATGGTTGAAAAGCAATGTCTGACTTTCATTGGTTAACATTCACACAATTTTTATTTATTATTACTTTTGTCAGATTAAAGTTATTTCTGTGACCATTGTGAGTTTTTCTTTCATTGACCGAAGGGTACCAACAATTTTGTCCACGTCTGTATACTGTATATAATTTCTCAATTGTATTAACTGATCCTATCTTTTGCTCTGTTTTGTTTTCTTCTTTGTATCATTGTCTTAAAACTTATATTTAAAAAATGTAATTAAAATAAATACAAATACATTTATAGACATGATTTAAAAGCAGTTGACTGTCACTGGAGAAAAGCCTTACACCTGCCAACAATGTGGAAAAAGTTTAATTAAAAAGGAAATCCTTAAAATGCACAATAGAATTCACACTGGAGAGAAGCCTTAGATATGTTCTCAATGTGGAAAGACCTTTGCTCAAAAAAATAGACCTTAACAGACACATGAGAATACACAGTGGAGAGAAGCCTTACACGCCTTAAGTGTGGAAAGAGTTTCAATCAAATTATACATTTTAAAGTCCACATGAATGTTCACACTAGAGAGAAATCTTACACCTGCCAACAGTGTGGAAAGAGTTTTGATCAACATGAAAACTTTAAAGCCCACACAAGACTTCACTCTGGAGAGAAATCCTACATGTGCACTCAGTGTGGAAAGAGTTTCAGTCAAAAATGTGTGTTTAAAGAGCACATAAGAATTCACACTGGAGAGAAGCCTTTTACATGCCAACAATGTGGAGAAAATTTCAACAGAACAGGAAACCTTGACAGACACATGAGAGTTCACACTGGAGAGAAGCCGTTTACATGTGGACACCGTGGAAAGAGTTATGGAAGTAAATCAGCCCTTAAATACCACATGAGTTTTCATGAATGAGAGAATAGTTGTTTTTATGTTTGGTGGAATTCATTTCACAGACAGGAAACCCCTCATGTTTGAGAGACAACATAATGCTCTGATTATAGCACCTTAGATTGATAAATATTAATGTCCAGTGTCTATGAGAGGAGTAAAGAAACCAAAATCATGTATTAGATTTAGTGCATTGATTTAGTCAAATAAATAATGAACTAGTTACAATTTTACATGTCAGCTGAACTATAAATCTGTATCAAATACTCATCGGTCTGCAGAGTTTTGCTTTAACCCTAAACAAACAAGCCACAGAAGTGACAGTCGAAATGCAAAGGGCCCTTCTTGCACACACGCAAAACCCTGTGCTGAATTCTTGAGGTAAATGTATGTTTTATGTTACTCTGCTGTGCAATGTTTGTTTGATTTCTACAATTTTGCCTGCTATTTCAAATGCACAATCCCTTTAAATTGTAATGAAGTCTATTTAGCTGTTAGCTATTCTCTTACATTTGAAACAATTTTTAGAACGTTATCCTTATACCTTATAGTTATCGTTATCATTCTTGGTGTGAACAGGCCTTAATGGTCTTAATAATTGTAATTTTAGGCCTATAATCCCTATAATAGTTTTTTTTAATCTACCTTTATATTGTACTTATTTGTTCTGTTGTCTTTTGTTTATTAGCAAAATAAACAAACGTCATACATTTTGTTTGTTCTTTGTGTCATGTAAGACTTGTGAATCTAACATAATACAATCTGGCAAATGGCAAATAATTATTTGAAAAAAAAAAAAAATTGAGTACATTTTTGGAAATTACCACACATAATCAGACATTTGAATCGCAAAATTCATGAAAAAAAGCGCAAAATCCTGGAGGGACTGTAAAGTCATGACTGTAATGTATGGATTCCTGTTGTCTTCAGCTTTGGAGTCTGAGGTGAGGGGTCCATTCACAACTTTATTGAATAACTCCTAGTACAACAGGCAAGGTCGATAGACAGCAGACAGGATAATGTAGGCAAAGCAAGTGAGTGGTCAATGTCCAGGCAATGGGTCAAGTCAGGTGGCTAGCAAACAAATGTAATCAAACAAGAATCGGCACCAGAGAAAACAAACACTGAAAAATATGCTCGGAAATGACAGACAGGGCTAAACAAGACTTTGTGAAGTACACAGTGAAATTAATCTCTATTTGCAGTTCATGTGTAATGAGACAAGATGGCTGGCAACTGTGTAGGAAGTCAGCAGGGAAAGGGGTTATGGGAAATGGAGTTCATGACATAGTCCAGAGTTTCAGTGATGGCCCCCTCTAGTGGAGAGAGGAGGGAGCTGTAGCGGCATGATTCGTGACGCTGTCCATGGTGCTGAAGCCCCACAGCTTTACAACATTACAAGTCAAATCAAGAATACAGTCAGACCTGTAGCCTCCTTGATAAGAAGTTAGATTCCTTAGACATCAGCTGAGATCCTGTTTTGCAGAGATATGTACTTTTTTTGTGTTTTTGTGCAGCAAAGTCATAAGTCAAAACTCCACACTAAAACACACTTAACAGACATTAACACATTTAATCTGCTAATTCTTGGTTATCCCAAAACCAGCCAAACACATCAAATCTGAGATTAAATAAATAAAAACAGAACAACAACAAAATGTGTGAGACTGATACAGATCATAATAGATAATCCACAAACTGACAAACACTGATTGATAACATACATTGGAAGTAGCTGGAGACAGAAACCAGAAGATTTGACCTGACTTTTTTTATATAATGGGGACTTTAACTTGTTGGAACAAACATAGCTCTATTAAACACACATACTAAAATTGTAGTAACAGCACTAAATGCATGATCAGTTTATAAAAAGATTCAACACCAGGATCATTTAGCTTCAGTTCTGTGAGTTGATAATTTCTTTGAATATTTGTGTGCTTTGTAAACCAGTGAACTCTTATTATTTTAGTGGAAATTTTAGTGGGTATTAACATACATAAATAGCAGTGCATGTTCATGACAACAACTTGCAAAGGAAGCATATACAAGGAGAGAAGCAGAGGAACAAATACTGGTCAGATAGACAAAGTGTGTGAGCACAGTTTTCAAGCTCTTCAAAATGTGTTTTGGTCAATGAAAGATCTAATACTAATAGCACTAGAACAGAGAATTAAACTTTAATATTGATAGTTCTTGTTTGTTTGTTTGTTGTTATGATGGGAGTTAAAGGGCACCTATTATGCTTCTTTTTACAATATGTATTATGCCTCAGGTGTCCCCAGAATGTGTCTGTGAAGTTTCAGCTCAAAATAGCCTACAGATCATTTATTATATTATTCTGAATATGTCTCTTTTGAGTGGAAGAAGAATCACGCTGTTTTAATAGCCATAACCATGACTAGTATGACTGTGACTACTTGAAGATTTCCAATACAAAAAGTTTCCTAGAAATACAGCTGGGAGCCATATCCCTTAGCTTTAAATGTGCTGTAACAGAATACTTCAAGGGTGTTGAAGAAAAAAACAATATCATAAAATGTGTGATCAACTTTACATTCTTAGAATCACTCAAATGTATATTAATCAACTTTCTCTAATAGTCAGATGTCACTAACAGAAAGTCGTTTGCATGGTAGTTGTTATCTTCTTTAGTTTCAGTATCTGTTATAACAAAGGTGAAGTCAACAGAAGAAATCATACTCAAGCTATGACAATGTCACAGAAGTATTTTTATATGCCATGTGTTCTCTCATAATGAAGTTTATGGAACAAATTCAGGAGAATGTTCAAGTAATCCAACCAATCAGCACAAAAGGGTGCTATTAATGTGATATTGATAAAATTTCATTTAGAATGTTATTGTCAATTGTTAAGTTTATGTATTTATGTAATAAATATGAATATGATTTCTATCTCCACTAGGAGTGTGAACTGATTTAACCCTTGACATACAAAGGTTTTTTTTTGTCTGAAGTCAGTTCTGGATAGTCTGTGAGGAGGGTCAGAGCTAAGGTCTCTATTTATTTATTCATTGTTTATTTGTTAATAAAATGTACTTCAGGAAGACCTTGCATCAGCAGGTACTGTTGTTTCAAAGAAAACTATAAGCAATGCACTGAATCTCCATGGCATCCATGCACGCTCACCACGCAAGACTCCATTGCTGAACAAAAAGCCTGTTGAGGCTCGGTTAAAGTTTGCGAAACAGCATTTGGAGAAGCCTGTGGATTATTGGGAGACTATAGTATGGTCAGATGAAAGAAAAATTGAACTTTTTGGCAGTCATTCTACACACCATGTTTGGAGAAGAAATGGCACTGCCCACCACCCCAAGAACACCATACCAACAGTTAAGTTTGGGGGGTGGAAGCATCATGGTTTGGGGCTGCTTTTCAGCAAGGGGTACTGGCAGACTTCATATTATTGAAGGCAGGATGAATGGAGAAATGTACCGGGACATTCTGGATAAAAATCTGCTGCCATCTACCAGAAACATTTCAGCAAGACAATGATCCCAAACACAAGGCCAAGGAAACAATGAAGTGGTTTCAAAGAAAGAAAATCAAGTTGCTTGAATGGCTCAGTCAATCACCTGACCTAAATACCATAGAAAATCTATGGAGAGAACTGAAGATCAAAGTTCATAAAAGAGGCCCAAGGAGCCTTCAAGATTTGAAGACCGTTTGTGTGGAAGAATGGGCCAGAATCACTCCTGAGCAATGCAGACGACTGGTCTCTCCATACAAGAGGCGTCTAGAAGCTGTAATCACCAACAAAGGCTTTTCTACAAAGTATTAAATAAAGTGTGCTCAATACTTATTCCCTGTGTCATTTCACTTCATTTATTATGACTCAACTTGTATACTTAAATGTTCTGATTTCTTTGTATGAATTCAATATTTGGCTTGATGGCTACATCTGGTGGAAATTTTGTGTCAATAGCCCACTTAGAAATCCCCTTACTGATAAAAATGCTGATGTGTCAAATACTTATTTTCCCCGCTGTACCTGGAGTCTCCAGAATTGCAATGTGTCAGGTTCTCAGAGAGTTTGCTTAGGTACAAAAATACCCCCAAAAAGACCCTCAGTTAAGAATAACATGCTGAAGTGTTGTGAAATACATGAAGACTTAAGTTTTATCTTTATCTTTTCTTAAGTTTTTATAGACTTAATTTGAGAGTGACTCTTGAAGGACCAGCATCACATCTTCTTATAGAACTTCTAGAATTTGGCAGTAAGTTTTGATTGTTCATTTTAGTCCATCTCTGCAAGACAGACTTTTCAGGATAGGAGACAGAAAACTAAACTAAAACTGAGATCCCAAAAATGACTGCCAGATTCTTGAAAAAGTGCTGCAAAAGGATGTGGTGCTGGTCCTTCAAGAGTCAGTCAACTTAGCGGTATATAAAACCTACAAAAAACAAACTTCACAAAACAAAGCACTTCAGTATGTTATTCTTATTAATTTTTTACCCAAGCAAAGCCTGAGAATCTGACACACTGAACTTCTGGAGACTCCAGGTACTGCAGTTCTGGAAAATTGTGGCTCTGGAGAATTAATGTTTCCTGATGATTTCACACCAAATTCTTTACCTTAATTCTTTTGCAGTTAACGTGTCTTTTCTTCCGACCAAAAACAAAACAAATGTAGCAACCACAAAAGCACAAATTAATTAAACAGGATGCACACTCTCTCTCACTTAAACCTGTTCACTCAATTCTATAGAATAGTCTTCTCTCATAATATTATTGTTGTTAATATTTATTTGAATTTATTCTAAATAGGTATTTATTAGATTATTTTTATAATTTTATAATCATTATTTTATTGCTAGACGTCACAACCCAAATTTAACCAAATATCAATGTCTTATGACAATGTGAGCCCACTGGGACATTAATTAATGCATGTCAAAAAATGTATTTCATGAATAGAAAATAAAAGTATGAATACGCATTTGTTAGTTTGTTTGACTGTTTATTTGTTTAAAATTCAATATAAAACATCAAACATGTATTGCCTTTAGTCTCACATATTAAATGTTGTTCTTTTGTCAGTAGTTACTTTCAGCACTGAATAAGGCAGCATATTTTAAATGTGTATTTCACCAAGAATAAAACTCTGATTAACTCTGACATATATTTTATTATTTGTATGTGTGTTCTTTATAGACATATCTTTTGCACTTTTGTGACTGTAAATGCAGCAGTGCTTGAACATGGCTTTTATTGTGATCTGGTGATGTGAGGTGATCAAAGGTTTGTGTTGTTAGTTATCTAAAGTGTTTAAATTGGTACAACGTTTTCAGCATACTTTTACAAGCGATGTAAAGTTAACAAATTGTTATTTGATGGCATTTAAAGCTGACTAAACAAACTGATAAATAAATCATTAAATAAATAGTATTTAAACTTTTGCTTTCTTATGTATGTAATACATTCATTGCTTTATTCATAAATTCATTCACTTACACTTTTATTACATAACACTTTTATACAACATGAAGTGGTCAATATCTGGGGGGTATGGGTATGTTTAAGGGTAAGTAACCAGATAAACTCTGCATTTGGTCTATTCCCAAAACCAGTGGTGCTGTCTCAAACTAGACACATGCTTCACGTTTTCAGTCAATCCTTCAGTTTTGTCAACATGTGAAGGCTAGTTTTCAGTCAACACACTCAGCTATCCATGAGACACATTTTGTTCTAACTAGCTAAAATAGTTGTATATATACTTGCATCAGTAATGCATAAAAGTAAGGAAGATCAAATAAGATGAGGTTTACAGTTTAAGAGACAGAAAAGTTACATCTACACTTTTTGTACCATCTTGGAACAAAGAAGAGCCATTGTTTTTTGGTTGGTCACACCACAAGGTGCTAACTGTGGCCTCAGAGCTTTTCCCTTGCTGCCAAAGAAAGGTCTAAGTAAATAAATATTATAGTAAATAAATCTGGAAATAAATAAATACAAACTTAAGTAAATGTTGAATAGACATGGAAAGAAACACGTGGACATAAATGTTGTCATAAAAATATGAATGAATGAATGAATGAATAAATAAATGAAAGAATAAATAAATACATTTGGAAAAATGTAATTAATAATACATACGTTAATAAAATTGTAAATATTACAATTTGTAATATTTTATATATGTATTTGTCCCATTTTTTTTATATTTATTTCAGTGTTTTTCACAAAGAATAAAACTCTGAATACCACTGATATAAGTTTTATTGTTCATATGTGTTTCCCTGTAAATACCTGCACTTTCTGGATTGTAGACAGCAGTGTGTGAACAGGACTTTTATTTTGATCTGGTCGTGTGACGTCATACGTCTGCGGCGAGCTCCTGCATCTGCGTTTCAGCTGAAGAAAGGTTTGTTGTTTTACTCTTTTAAAGTGTTTAAATTCACACAACAAACGATGTAAACGGAATAATTATTGAATGCAACACTGTAATATTTAATCAAATAATTAGCGTTATTTTGTGTGAGTAAATCGCATCAAAACAGCGTCTGATTTCTCTGTGTAGTGATTCAGACAATCATAAACACGAATTCGAAACTCCGAGTCAATTGAATCAGTTGCTTCACAAAATGATTCACCTGCTGCTCAAAACACTGTAAATGCAACGAGAACAACAAACGCGTGTAATGAAAACTTTTACAAACAATCGAAATGTTTTGTGGTTGTTGTGATTATGATATTAAAATGCAATAGCAATTTTTAAATGTGTATTAAATGTAAGATATTAATCAATAATGTTAATCAAAACTGAATAGTAAGTTGAAGTTTTGAGTGTTTGTCAAATCAGATCATTTTACTATCAATTTGACTCCCTTGTGCACTGGATAGATTGGGACACACCCAGAGATTTATTTATTTTTTATTTTTTTTTCTGTTAATTATTCTCATCTTAAACAGGGCACAGTTTCCAGAAACACATAACAAAACAACAACAACAAAAAAAAAAAAAAAAAAAAAAAAAACTGAGGTGCTGTTTATTAAAGAGGAGAGTGAAGACATTCAAACAGAAAGATACTGAGGAACAAACAGGTTGGATTTCATGAACTGTAAAATAAACTGTCCTGTACATTTCCTCAATTCATTTGCTTTTGGCAGGTGTTTTTCTACACTCTCTGCCCTCCTGCAGCTTTCTTTTTTGAAAGGATTTCAGTTTAATTTTTTTCTTAAAGTTCTCTTAAGGGCCATTTTCTACTGTTTACAGAGCTCTGATTTAAATGCAGCATTTAAATACTTGCATCTCCTTTAATATTTAAATGTTAATGTTCACTTCTTGGATTGAGTAACATTTTTCATATGAAATGGGTAAATAAGTTGTGTTCATATGTTCTAATTGCTCTGATGTAATGACAACGTGTGCAAAATAAAGTCTGGTGACAGCCGTTGCTTTCACTCAACTAGGGCTGCCCCTTTAATAGTTTACTGAATGTTAGTCATCAAGAAGAGGTTTAGTCAACTGAAATGTTATTAGTTGGTCAGTCACAGAAAAAAATGGTCCGTATCAATAACAAACAGATCATTAACAACTGGTCCTTAAGGTAGGCCATAAGGTACGTTAAGGTAGCCATAAGGTACATAATTACTGTACGTTGGGCAGAAAATACAAGTATTTGCCTATCTTTCATCAACCTCACATATGGCTTATCATTTGAAAGTGAATCATGTAAATAATCAGCTGACTGCTTCACCTGGTGACTCATGCTGGACTGGACACACACCAGTTTATCAACCGCAGCAGTATTTAAAGTGGTTTTCCTAATATTCTTCACAAGTTTTGCCACTTGTATGATCATCAGAGTATCAAGTACTGTACTGTACAGGTGTGAATCGTCACTGTTTTCATGATTCAGTTTGATTAAATGATCATGTCAGTGATTCAATTCGATTTAATGTCATGATGCATCACAATTATATCAATTTTTTTTTTTTTTGCATTTTTAATAAATTATAATTATATTAACCAACTACTGTACTATAAATTATATAACCAAGCTACTTTTTAAAATAATTACAAATTGTAATAAATCAAAAGAATTTAACCAAATGAATATAGCAATATTACTGTTTATTAATAAAGTAATGAACAGTTTGATTTTATTATGCTGAAGTTCATTATGAAGTTGGACATGTATACAGATTTCAGAAGACCATTCTTACAGATGAAGACAAAGCATTCAGATCACAAGCTTAAACTATAGGATGTGAGCACTTCCAGTTCAGCTCTAAAACAATCAGCAGAACTATAGCACTCATTTCTCCCTCGTGTGCCCTTATTTGGTGTTCCTGTCTTCATTAAGTATCATCACCTTCACCTGTCTGTGTTAATCCGTGTCTTTTATAAGTTGTATTCAGTTTCTGTCTCATCGTCTGGTATTAAGATCATTTTGGTTGTTCGTGGTCCCTACCTGTCGTTTATCTGTCTGTGGATTACAATGTAAGACCTTTTACATGACTGGTATTGTGTTGCGCTTCATTCATGAGCAGCCCATGACAGAATACTTGACTGAACACAGTAAGCGGCGCTCGATACCCCGCATTTATTTTTCATTGTTTGTTTTTTGTTTTTTCCCCCGTTATGAATGATCCTTCCATCCTCATCTTCCTGCTGGAGCAGGGGGAACACTCTCTCGGGGACCACACCAAGGACTTCACGTTCCTTTCCCGACAGGTGCCTTTGTTCCTTTTACCACCATCGACTCAATCCTGCCACCAGTTCAGCTGTCCAAGGACAGTCCTTAAGAGAGCCTCCATGCCTATATGTAGTGGGTGCTGGTGTCCTGCTACACTGGCTGAGGGTGAGCTGGTTGGTTCAGTCCTCCATCTGTGTGGTGGATTTGCTGCTAGTCTGCCGGTCTCCATTGACATCACGGCTGGAGGATCCCTCATCTCCGCCTCCAGCCTCAGAGTCCCGGACTCCGCCTCGGCCCATCAACCCAGGGGCTCCGAAGCAAAAGGCACCAGCAACAGAGGCAGAGCCATGGATCCAGAAGTCCACTGGCTCCCTCAGGTTCCCTCATCCCTCCAGCTCCACCTTGGTCTGGCGTTGTCCATCCTGTGCCTCAGGACTCCTCTGGCTGTGCCTGGTCCCTCCATCCCACCAGCTCTGTCAGACTCCTCCAGCTCCACCTGGGTCATCTGTCGCCCCGGCTCCACAGCAGGCTTCTGGATCCACGGCTCTGCAACAGTCGCCGGTGCCTCTGGCTCTGCCTCGATCTTCCGGATCCTCCCCATCACTCTGGATCCCTCCGATCCCTCTTTTCTCTTTCTTGGCTCCTCCCACCATTGTCACCACCCTGGATTTTTCTGATACCTTCATGGTTCTTAAATGTGGAGATTGAGAACATTCTATAACTGATCCATGAGCCAAACCTATATAGATGTTAATGTGTTCTTTGGTATGATTGTCCTGCAGGAAATTCCATGTTTATGAAGCTTCAGTCTCTGCACTGAAAGCAAAAATATTATTGACAAAATGGCTTGAATCTTCACAGAATCCATGATGTCCTTCAAACAGTCATGATTTGCAAATTCTGTAAAAAGCATAAACACCCTTTTGCCCTTTTTGGCTCTAAAATTTGGACTCAGTTTCTACACAACAGACATTAACTACTTAACATATTGCACACTTTTAAAAAACTACATATGCTGCTCTCTCAGTAATGTATCCTTTTTCTGCGGTCTTGTGAAGTTGGTGTTTAATTGTCCAATTTTCATTTGTTCTTGTTTTCTAGCATTTCTTTTTAAGTTCCTATGTAACTATTTATTTTTGTCTAATTAATATAATTTAAATTATGTACAGTATGTTTCTGTAGTCCTTGTCATGTGCTGTCTCATGTAGCAATGTGTTTCTAGAGGAATATTGTTTCGTTTTGCTGTTAAGAACTGAAATTACATAAAAAATATTCAGACTTTCTGAACAGAATGAGCTTATTGTGACATCATAATCAGTAAGTAATATTTATCTCCAGTTGTCTGAGATTGAGCATATAAGTAAAGAGGTATAAATTTAGCTTTATGTGTAAAGATAAAACTGAAATTATAGCAGAAAGATAAATGGCATTTTAATATTAAAATCAATCTCTTGTTTTAGGTGTGAATACAAATCTAAAATTATGTACATCTGTCACCTTTAGTCTTCATGGCCTCTTGCTACTTCTGTCCCATTACTTTAATTGGTTGTCATTGTTCATGCGAATCAGTACCTGGGTTAATTGTGAATGTCTGTGATAATGAGTGCTATAGTTATGCTAATTGGATTAGAGTTTGTGAAAATCTGGACAAATTCATGTAACTGCTTACATCCTTTGTATACTTTATCTTCTGATGATGTACTTTTTAATACCATGTAAAGAATATACTTGCTTAAGTGTTTCTAATAAACAGTTTAATGCATTTTATATTTAGAAACTGAACATCATTCAACAGTGATAGATGAGGCGTAACACCTGGGAACATCATAATTGTTTTGCTGGTTGATGAAACCGAACATGTACAGCTTTAATCAGTCAACCATATTTCTTTCTTATGAAAAAATCTTATATAAAGATTCTTGATTTGATTCTTTAGTGGAAGTATCACAAATGTCCTGTAGTGAACTGAGAACATTTCACACTTGCTTATATAAGACAGAAGATTTGTGTTATTGATAATTTTAGGAATCTGTGATTCATCTCTTACAGATCAAAGAGACACTATTATAAAGATGGCGTTCATTAAAGAGGAGAGTGAAGACATTAAGACTGAAGTAAGATTTAGAGTCAAATGTGAAGATACTGAGGAACAAACAGGTTGGTTTTCATTCTCAATGCGTAACTTCACTCATTTGATGCATATTAATATGTCCAACACTACAGAAAGGAGTGATATTTTTAAAGAATTTCATATGACTGTAACATATAAGTGACATACGACATATAATTAAAGTGGTTTTATTTGACATGAAGCAGGTAACGTTGAGATCACTTGACCCATTACCACGAAAATGAGGTTTTGAGATTTATAATCTTCTTTAATAGCTTAGTCTGTATAAGATCTACATGTTGGTTTAAAAATAGGGTTAATTTGGATTTGTCTTTTTTTTTGCATTAGAGCTGATGACATCAAAAGAGGAGAGTCAAGAACTCAATGAAAATGAAGATAATGTTCAGCATGAGAAATATGGTTTCATGACTGGAGAAAAATCATTTAGTTGCTCACATTCTGAAAAGACAGCAAATAGAAGTTATTTGACCTGCCAGTTGTGTGGAAAAAGTTTCAACAGAAAGGGACACCTTGAAATCCACATGAGAGTTCACACTGGAGAAAAGCCTTTTACTTGCCAATGGTGTGGAAAGAGTTTTACTCAAAAAGCACACCTTAAATTCCATTTGAATGTTCACACTGGAAACAAACCCTTTGCCTGTCAACAGTGTGGAAATGGATTCACTCAAAAATCAAACCTTAAAAAACACATGAGAATTCACACTGGAGAGAAACCTTTCATATGTTCTCAATGCCCAATGAGATTTACACAAAAGCATCACCTCGATTGCCACATGAACACTCACACTGGAGAGAAACCTTTCACCTGCCAACAATGTGGAAAGAGCTACACTGAAAAAAGAAACCTTAAAATCCACATGAAGATTCACACTGGAGAGAAACCCTTTACATGTGATCAAAGTTTCGAACATAAAGTAGCTCTTTTAATTGTTCAATCACACCAGTGATTAATGTTCAGACTGTCATGTGATTAACTGCTAAATTCAAATATATTTTTGTGCTTTGGCTGGTGCTGAGACAGAGATGGACATGATCAGCGCTTGTGTAATGAGTCAAAAATGTGCTTCTACTTGCTATATTTATTTTTGTGTATGGCCCTTTTATCACACACTACCTGCACCCCCTGCCCAGATCTTAACGTATAATGAACTGGTTCCAGTAGGGTCATTTATATTCATGCCAGCTGAGAGTGAATGGCTGCTCCATGAGAAACATATACCCTGGTTAAGACTAATCCCAGACTAAAATGTAAATCTGAGTGGTTTCAACTGAAAGAAACATGCACTGACTGATCTTAAAATATGTCAATGTCTTTGTTTTTTCTCAAGATGCACACAAGTAATGTTTTTTTTTTTCTGAGGCATGTTTATAAATATTGCTTAAATCTCCTCCCCCCTAGAAATGTTATGTTCCCAGAACGTCCTCAGAACGTCCCTGCTGGTGTTAAGGACGTTGCCTAGTAACGTCCCCACAACATTCTGAGACGGTCATGATGTGGAGTTCTTTAAAGGGTTGGAGGACGTTATTTGGCGGACATTCACAGAACATTCTGGGACATTCCCTCTAGTTCTCTATATTACATTCCCATAATGTTTTAAAGACCTTCTAGGGGACCAACCTTGAATGTTAATTTCTGGTTCTATTTAGGTCCTTCTATCATATTTACTGAATGTTTTTACAACCTTTAATAACATTACAGGAAACTTTAGGAGATGAAACTTATTGACTTATAGTCAGCTGACAAGCTAGTCATCCACAGAGTGGATGCATACCGGAATATTAATAACAGGTTTGGGGTTCTGCTGAACATGGAAACTGAGCATTGGCCCACTGTTTGTAAAAAGGCTGATGCTCTCCATGTTTAATATCCTTCTGATTTAGATCAGAGCCTCGCAGATGAAATTATCCAGTTCAGATGCTTTGTAAAGAGCGAACAGGATAAGTCTCCTCAAAAACTGCTGCAGGTGTTCTTAAAACAGTCTGCAATCAGCTTTCCCCAATGTGTTTGTAGCCCTACGTATATTTTTGACATTGAAAGTTACAAACTGAAGGAGAAAGATCATTTGCACAGATGGCACTATGCAAACGCAACACCGCCTCAGTGCACTGTCACTGATGGCCATTGAATCTCAGCTGGTCAGGGATTTGGATTTTGATGATGTTGTAACTGAATTTGCTAACAGGAAAGCCAGGAAGAAGTCTTTCTAAGGGCAACAGTGCCCCTGAAGTGGAGGAGAGAGACAGACAGACAGAGGCCTTGAAGAGTAGATGAGGTTATACTGTGTGTGTGTGTGTGTGTGTGTGTGTGTGTGTGTGTGTGTGTGTGCATGCGTGAACGCTGTTACTGGGAGATTGAGTGGAGTGGACATGTGTATATATCAGTGTCACATAAGAGCATCAGCAGGAAGGGACGGAGTGTTGAGTGTGTGTTTGGATCTAATGATCAGTCCTGGAGTTTGATCTGCTCTTCCTCCAGATACTCATTCAAACACAATAACATAAAGACTGATCTCCCTGTGAAGCCCATCATCAGTAGAAGAGGAGTGTCTGATAATCATGATACCCATAATGCTTTGAGCTGCTGATAAATCAGTAACAGTGAGATGTTATAGTCTCTTCATGACATTAATACTGCAGCTCAACTTCTGTCACTCAAATAACAATACATTTGTGATAAATCCTCAAATAGACAGTAAGATCAGTTTGTGTATTAGGGGATTACAATTGTGTGAAATGGTCATTTTATATAACTGTGTTTTGTTTTGTTTTATATGATGTTTGGGCGCATCTTTGTTTTAATAATGTGATCCACTGTTTATGGTGGGGCGGAGACTGTTGCCCTTTAAGAGCGCACTATAAAGAGCTGGAGGTGGAAGCTTGTGTTGCGCTCCAGGCTGTAGACAGTGTTGCCATGTCTTCGATTTTCCCATGGAATTGGGCTACTTTAACACTGTTGCCGCGGGTTGTTTTTTAATGTTCGCGGGTTGAGTCGACCACAATAAATATACTTTATCGCCCTGTGCATCACATGTGTCTATATTTGTGTTTTTACTGTTGTGTCATCAATCATGTTTTATTGCTGTCAAAATGTAAAAAATGTCAAACATGATTTATTAAGAACATGTCATTCATTTCTCTCGTTTTTGTCCAGAAATAATAAAACACAATGACAAAGTTGAGATCAGGTTTTAATTGATGTTTGTATCATGAATATAATCGATTCCTCACAAGACTGAAATGAGCTTCTGACATTATAAAATATGACATTATTCACAGCATTTAGTCAAATATATTATTATAACTACAGTAAAGCTGTATTCAGTTATTGTAAGATCTCTTTTAATAAGTGAAAGAAAAATACATATTCGGATACCAAACACATTTCAAGAAACTTTGTTCTAATGGATTCAAATAAGTGAAAGAAGCCATTATTTTTGTTTCTTTTCTTGTGTTTCATGTTTTAATAATTTTACTTATAAAGTAAATTTATAGACAAAAATCCTATATTTATTTATTTATTTATTTATTATGTTTTTATTTACTTATGTGTGTATTGAACTGATATGTACAAGTATATTATAGATATAACGCAAACATTACTTCAGCTGATATCTGTATCAACACTTTTATTAAAATTATTTTAATTATAATAATAATTAAAATGTATAAAAACGATAAATCAATACAGATGTTATTATAAAAATACTCTTGTATTCTTAAATACTCTAACAAAAATACATTTATTAAAAATAATATTTATTTATTAATAATAATAATAAATATTAGTTTATTTTATTTTAGCAATTGGCAATTATTATAATGTAAATGATAACAAATATTGTAAGCTATAAATCTACAGTGAAATTATAATGAAGTGCCTAGGAGGAATGATGAATGGAAAAAATACTTTTTTCCCCATTACAATGTATTTAGTTAGAAACAATATCCCTTGTAACTCAGAAATCAATGTCCTTTTAGTATAGAACCAATGTTCAGTGTTGGAATGTCCTTTCAATTCAGAATTTTAAAAAATGCTTTCAAAACCATGCATAGAAAAAAAACAACAACCTGCATAACAGGGCAACGTTCTATTACTCTATCAAAATCATTTCCAATTTCCATACTAGCTAACTGCATCGTAACCTAGATTACATGTGGCTCACAATAGCATTTCAGATTTATGTGCTCACGTTACTCTCCAGTTGTTTTTTACTCGAACAATTACACATCAAAATAATCAGATATTAAGATTTTTACCAACAAAATAAAACAGTATCTTGCAAAAGCAATACTTAATTATTATTATTTTTATTATTTTTATTATTATTATTTTAAGCATAAATCAAAGATACAAATGTGACAGAACTTATGTCAAGGAAAAGAGCCAGTGATTCCAAGATAGCCAAAAATACAATAACAAATCAAGAAAGAGTGAAAAAAAAGATAAATAAATAATGAACAAACAAACAAACAAATAAAAGAGGAAAAAAAATAGATCACGTAACAATAAATCAATGATTAAATACAAATTATACAAAAACACTAAAAAGAGAGCATGCATTTAAAGTTTTAAGTGCCTTTTTGATACAAGAGGTAATATAAATTTTAATGTCCAATGTTTTAATGTTTAGAAAGTAAGAAAAGTAGGGGGGTAACTTTCATATCCACGTTTGTGGATAAAGTATTTTGCAAGGAAAATAATTAAGTTGCAGAGAAAGTAAACATTTCCATATTGCTTCTCAAAAGTGAAAATTCCAAACAAAACAACCTTAAAGAGAAGCTCAAAGTCATTGTGTATGAAGTTTACAATGAACTGGCAAATGTCTTGCCAAATATTTCTTGTTTCTGGTTGAGTCACAAAAAGTACAGTTCACATCTATACTTAATTTGAATTGTTACACAATAAAGGTCTTAACAGGATAGTACTGATGAATAAGCTTAAAGGAAGGGGCAGGGAGTTGAACTTCGAGTCCGAGGTCCGGCAGGGATTGTCGATGGGGGGAGGGAATGATCAGCGCTCTCTCCACCCTCAATACCACAACTGAGGTGAGACCCTTGAGCAAGGCACCGAACCCCCAACTGCTCCCTGGGCATCGCAGCAATAGCAATATGGCTGCCCACTGCTCAGGGCAGTGAGAGCAACAGGGATCTTCTAAAAACAAGGATCATCTCAATACTGTAGTTATATAACAATAGAAAATTTAAACCTCCAACTGCAAAAACAAAAAAAAACAAAACATATTCTGGTATAATATTCCAAATACTGGATGGATTTCTTCAAGTGTTGAAGTAGTTGTTGATCAATCTTTTTACACATCACTTTATCAGGTTCTAAAGAGATGGCTGCATATGTTAGATGTGAAATGAGGCATGCCTTGAAAAGCAGAATCTTTCCTTTTAGAGACAAGTCTCTCTGAAAGCCCTGATTGAATTTTCTTTTAGTTTTCTCTAAGATAGGAAAGAAGTTTAAATTGCACCTAAGTTTTGGATTTTTGGATATTACTACAAGCTATTTTTTTGTGTCTTTGAGTTGGATATTGCAAATACTGGAAACAGAGAGTTGCTTAACTGGCATTAATTCACATTGGTGCACATTAAGGAGAAGCCCAGAAGCATTGGAGAACATTTTAATAGTATTAAGTTCTAAGGGAATCTGGTCTGAATTTTTAGGAAAAGGGTAGTATCATCAGAGAGCACAGCATCCGCACTGCGAAGATAAGTTTGTCTCACTTTTAATGAAGTTGATTGCACGTTAAGCATCTGCGACTTGCTTTCAGTTTCATTTGAATGGCAGCTTGCTGAAGAGATGCTGAGCTATCTATAGCTTATAAAATGCTCTCACATATTTGTTATTTCAACATTTAGGGAGGAGTAATATTTGTATATGTGGTTTCAACAACCAGATGCAGTTTGATGTGGCCCAGACTACCTCCTGAAGTTGTTTGAGAGCGTTTCAGAGGACATTTACACTTGGTCTTTTCACGAGCAGATAGATATCCAATTAGAGAAAAATAAGTAAATGCTATTTTTATAATAAAATATTTATTTTAAATTGTATTTGTGAAAAAAAAAAGTTAACCAGAATTTAAAATGTGAATGTTTTTCATTCATGCATTCAGCATGTGATGCTTCATATTTGTTTATTTTTGAGTTGTACTGTAACGATCAGTCCACTGAGGAAAGTTGAATGATGAACCCAAGTGCAGTTTATTGAACAGACGTGACTAGACTTGAAATAGACTTTTGAACAGACTTGATTTGACTAAGCAGGCATGGCATGAACAGGAATCACCAACACCAACATGATGAACAGGACAGCAAGACACAAACAGGAACCATGAGTAAACTTCAAAATAAGAGACATGAAAACATGAATGTGAAACAAACCCAAAACCCAACCCCATGTTACATGTACATGGACAAATAAAGGTTTTGTTATTGAAAACCTTTATTTTCTATTCTAATAATATATTGTTTTTTTTAATGGCTCTTTTGAAAAAATTAAAAAAGGCTCTTTGGTGAAAAAAAGTTCCCGACCCCTGGTTTAGAGTTTCAGAAATGCCCCGTTCTGATTTATAAGCAACAGCTTTCTATCTGGATACTTTAGGTTGGTCGTGGGCCCTGTCTCACCTGCCGTTAATGGCAACATTGCTCAAAAAGTTGCCCTGAGTTTTACCAGCCTTAGTCTTGCTTTTTATACTCTGTTAGTGAAACAAATGACTGAAAAATGAGATCTGAAATGAATCATGTCACATTATAGTCCTTCATGACCACTGCCATTTAAAAACATCCATAATATCAAAATCAGCTACTGGTGGGAGATCCTTTTCCTGTTTAGCAGGAAAATGTTGTTTTAAATAATGCTAAAAAAAAGTTTAATATTTATGAATTAGACTATAAACTTTTTTGGTGTGAGTGCAGTACACAAAGTTAATGGCTGTGATATTTCAGCAATTTCCGTCACTCTGTCAATATATTTGCAGGTTGTTTTGAACATGCTGTAAAACGGGGACAAGACATCACAAACCGGGACGTCTGGTCACCTTAATATAAAATGAAATCATATTAAGATACTGTCTCTCTCTCTCTCTGTGTGTGTGTGTGTGTGTGTGTGTGTGTGTGTCAATAAAAAATACTTGTTAGTAACATGAAAATTCACTTTATTTGGGAGGGTTTGCCCTTGACATGCTTCCTGGAACTAGGGGTACAGCCTCATTTGACAGGAAGGAAATCAATGGCTGTCATACTGTCAATACCATACTAATGCCATACTATCATACTAATCATACTATTTCTGCAGTATCCAGTATGTATACTGTGCATAGTATGCAAATTATGCATGAAATACCCAGATGACCTACAATGTTGGGCACAACTGTATATGTGAGTGATATGACAAAATCCTGTGTGCTCCACTGCTCCCTGAACTAGCAAAAGACACACACAAGTTGTTTTACATTTTTGACATCTGTAGTTTGGCCTGCATGTGGATAATTATTTAAGAATACAATTTTTGAAGACTTCAAATAGTTTTGAAAGAAGAGTAGAATTTTGATGAATGGAGCCATAGTTTCAAAAACTGTGTAAACATTTGGAAAAAAATTTAAAAAGAACTGTAAAAGTGAAGTCAAATATTTTGTCTGCAATTCATTATCTTATCTTATCTTATCTTATATACTCTTAAAACTGTAAGGTGTTGAGCAACAGGTGAAATTAAACCATCAAACTGACAGACAAGACAATAGGAGGATTTTCAGCTTTCTTGACAGAGCCTCTTCCTCGCCCAGATACTCATATTATTTCTCTTCCTCATACCTTTATTTAACGGCAGTTCTTTCAAAGCGTTTCTATGATTTTTTATAAACACAAACAAAAGACAACTTTTGTTTGTTTTTATGTTATGATTGAGTGTTTAAAAATAGTTTTCTTGTCACTTGAGTTTCTTTTAACTTGCTGCTGTGATTACTGAAGTATTTAGTGGGATTTGTATGGAAATAATATAATGCTTTAAAGATTTGCATTTGCAGGGTAAGAGATGCGGAAGTGTACATAAGACTATAAAGCATAAATTCAATTTGAATGAGTGGACATCGCTTGACGGAAGAGCTTTTCACAGGTAAAGTATTATTATGTACAAAAGTGTGAATTTAACGGGCTGTCATTTAAATATACAATATCTAAAACTATTGTTCACCTAAACGAGTTTCTCCGTCTTTATTTTCTATGGCCCGCTCTTCAGGACCGCTGATTACCGTTAATGCCATTATCTGTATGACGTCATTTGCGCAGATCTGCTAGAATTGAGAAAACCTCACTTTCCACTCGGTCAAGGTAAGGTTAGTTAAAAATATATTCACTTTACAATTATCAACAATTATATTTTCACACTTAAGACTTGTGTTATCGTGTTGTCTCGTAGATTTGAGGGAGCGCGCGACAATGACGCACAGTGAACGCGCGCGCGCTCTCTCAACGTGAGTGCGATAGAGCGAGCGAGCGAGAGACTCACAAGCCAATGCAGTCATTCTGTATCTTGCATTTGCCATGCTTAACACAATGATTAGTCAATAATCACAGATTAAAAATCTGATAAATGATATATGCATTATCTGACACATA
Organism: Cirrhinus molitorella; assembly: GCA_033026305.1. Classification (NCBI taxonomy): domain Eukaryota; kingdom Metazoa; phylum Chordata; class Actinopteri; order Cypriniformes; family Cyprinidae; genus Cirrhinus; species Cirrhinus molitorella. The sequence goes on from CM065128.1 coordinate 8,881,400, forward strand.
CTGAGTGATGCCTTTTCTTTTTCTCCTCTTTGTTTTTGTGTCACTGGCTGCTGAACCCCAAAGGCTCCACAGCATTGAGTGTCTTTGGCTTTGTAAGTATTTTTTTTTTTTCAGCAGACTGTAAAACAAATTCACAATATGCAGCAGTTTTTTTTTATTAATGTATTCATTAGTGGTTAGTGGAATTTAATTACACGATTATATTCACTATGTGAATAGTGTAGTTTGCTTTACTACTTTTAATCTTTTTGTGATTGCATTTTCATTTTTTTTTTTTTTTTTTTTGTCAGATTTGTCAAGATCATCTGGAAAAAAAAGTGCATCTGTGCCATGTGAGTATTGAATGTTATATTTTGCTATAGAATAGATGTGTAAATATATTTATTTTAGAAAATTTAAATCAGATGGTCCATTATTATTATTAACATATTATTAATATTGGCCCAATATTAATATTGTTTTACTGATTCAGGGTGTTGTGAGTGGTCAAGTAGGGCCAAAATTAATATTATTAATTGTTACATTTTGAATACTCTTTTACTCATATAGGCCTAGCTGTAAACTGCACTGTTTCACAGGCTGTGATATTCACCAAAGAGTTTATTGCCAAGTAGTGACCATACCATTTAACCCTTGTGCATTGTTCAATTCACTACCGTTTCATTATGTTTGGGATGTAAACATCCTCTAAATTGAACTGCTGTAAAAATGTATCAGATACATTTTATTTTCCAAATTGTTTTTTTTTTTTTGCATAAATCTGTTAATCAACCTCATTCCTGATCGAAACTACTAAATGTTTAAAAAAATCCAGGATTGGCTTTCATGCATTGTTATTTTTTTGTGCAGCATCAGTTTTTAATTTTTTCTCCCTCATTTACTGTTCATGGCTGTTTTTGCCCCATTGATTTCCATTATAATGACATTTTTTAGACCATAGACCGTCCGTACTTCTCACCATCAAAAGGCAGCAGGTGCATAAATACACTTACTTTGTTTTTGTTTAATCCATGTAGTTGTGAAAGCTGAGGTGCACATTTTGATTTTCTCAGATGCATCAAGGTAAGTGTGCAAAGGTCTTTCTCTCTCACACACACAGTATAACATGCTGTTATACTCCATATAACGTCATATATAAGCCAGAAACTACTTTAAAAAAAAAAAAGAAAAAAGTTAAATTTAGTGGATGTTTTCATCCAAAACATAACAGTATAGTGAATTTGCTCAGAGTGTATCGTTGAGTATTTGAGAAATTTCAAAGCATTGTCCCAAAATATGTGTCAAAATAAGATTTTTTTTTTTTTTTACCAAAAATCATTCCATTTGGTGAAACGCATACAAAGTTGTGGCCAAATTAAGACGCAACAGCACCCCATAGTGGACAAAAACGTCTCCAACAACACATAAGGGTTAAACTTTATAAAACATTTTTTTTTTTTTTTTTGTCATTTCAAAAATGTAAAATTGTATTAGTTTAAAAGTACATCTACAGCATAATAAAGTCTGCAAACAGTGAAAATGTGGTGTGAATAAAATGACTGTTTAATCACATAGAATTGTATTTTTTTCGTCATCACCTGGTCTTTGTGCTAAGCTTCAAGTTTAAATAGGCAAACTAGTACCACATATACCAGACTGACAGTTTTATTTTTGAAATATTTTCTGAAAATACTGCAGTGAGCTGGGGAGAGAAACAGAAGTTTATAAACATGCCATGGTGGAAGAAGAGAGCAGGCCCTACATCAATGAATTTCTATAAGGTATGCTCCAAATGTTGTTACCACTTACCATTGAGATCACTGAGACCTGACTAACTATGTGTCAATATGTGTCCCCTCTTTATCTCTCTCTTTCATTTATTCTGTCCCTCTTTTAGGATAAACTTGAGGGCCTGAGAGTTCTTAGAGTTTCTATAGTGTTTTTATGCATTTGATGAAGATTTGAAGTTTTTTTCAATAATAAATTCAAATAAAAATTTCTTATACAGTATTTATATGGTGTCATTCTTACTTGGGATGGGGCTGAGGTGGTGCATGCGTTTGTGATTTTCGTTAAAAAAAAAAAAAAAAAACTGGAGGAAAACTTTAATGCATTTTTTGTAGTTTTTAACGAACCATTTAATTACATTACACGTATACGGGTAGGCTATATACTTTAGCACACAAGCTAATATTGCTTTTTAAATTTTGTTGTTCTTGAATAAATAAATAGATGTCTGTATTTCATATAGCCTACATTTTCATTTGGAATCCAGACTCGGGCCAGTACCGGCTAATTGTATAATCTATTCTGGCGTGATTGTGGCCCGATGCCGGCAATGTCGGCTAAATTTCGGCAAATGGACTCGGGCCACTACCGGCGAATTGTACAATCTGTGCTGGCGCGATTGTGGCCCGATGCCGGCAGTGTCGGCTCGGTATTCGGGCCGATTCTGGGGCGTCATTCATTCCTGTAATCCACACGAGTCCGGCAACCGCATCTGGCCCGAGTCATTTCTTCCGGTTTGCCGGATTCGGGCCGTTATTGGGCCAGATCATTTTGGCTACCTGGGAAGCTGTTCTGGAAGAATTAAGGGGAAAAAAGACGGACTCAGTTTTTTTGTATTGCATCATAGCTCTTAAACCTTTAAAATAGAGTTTAGGAAGATGTATGTAACCACAGTCGTTAGCTTTGGTTAACTATTGAAGCCTTTTCTCTTGTCAAAAGGCTCAATGCGACCGCAGACTTTGATGAACACTGCTGGCAGCAGCTAAGTCTGTGTCTGTGCCATTCTTATCAATGACGGCGTAATCTCGTATCTCCCTGCTCCCAAGTCATAAACCTTGTATCTCCGATAAAACGTGATTTTGGGGAAATGTTGTCTTAATGTTGGTACACAACAGTGTATGATAGCAATATATGGTATAATACCAACTTTAACGATAAAATATTTAATAACTCAAAAAATATGCAGTTTTTTTCATTTCCTGAAAAATGACGGTTTTGGAGATACGAGGATTCCGCCCGACAGCGACGATATATAATATTGTCTACTTAGGGCAAGAACATGCAATATCAATTATAATGCCACTTATCCAGTCCCTGCTAAGAGCATCACTAAACTGATTTATGAATAATTTAACCTGTAATGTTCATTCAAAAATAAAGAAACTTTATGATTAAAATGTTTTCATCATAACATTAAAAACACAAACAAACGTTTTCTTTGTTTGTGTTTATAAAACATAGAAACGCTTTAAAAGGACTGTCGTTAAATAAAGGTATGAGGAATAATATGAGTATCTGGGCGAGGAAGAGGCTGTGTCAAGAAAGCTGAAAATCCTGCTATTGTCTTATCTGTCAGTTTGATGGTTTAATTTCACCTGTTGCTCAACACCTTACAGTTTTAAGAGTATATAAGTCGCCATCAGACACTAATTAATCAGAAGCGAAGTCCACGAGCAGAAGAAACTCACGACATGGGGATTCAACGCCAGCTGTGTTTTCTTGCAAGCCTGCTGCTTGTTATTCATGCTGGACCAATTTCACAGCCATCTGACAAAGATGAAGCCATTGCAGAGGTATGTTTTGTTTTCCATATAATACTTGTATTTGCAATTGCCCATCATTTCTCCAAGAATTCTGTGTTTATTTTCCTGTTAGGATTACCTGAGAAACTCCGACAATCCGAAAGACATGATAGACAATGCCGGCTTTCCTCCAGAAGCAAAGATCGATCCACTGTCTGAAAGCCTGAAAGAGATATCGAAGTTTCCTGAGCTTGATGCCACTGGAATCCTAGGTGAAGAATCAATGAGGGCGAGGAAGAAGCCTCATTGCTTCAGAATTAGCATCAGAATTAGCATCATAATTTGCCTAGATTTCTGAACATAACTTTTCAAGAAACTAATGGAAATAAAGATCAAAACTGAAAAAATACATAAATAAATGAATTGCAGACAAAATATTTGACTTCATGACTTTTACAGTTGTTGTTTTTTTCTTTTCAAAATGCTTACAGTTTTTGAAACTATGGCTCCATTTCTCAAAACTCTACACACAAAACACACACACACACACACACACACACACACCATGCAAAACGTCACGCACATCTTGCAAAAGCAAACACTTCTTTCAAAACTATTTCTTCTAAATTTGTATTTTTGCATACTAACTCCACAACAATGTAAAATAATTATCGACATGCAGACCAAACCACACAGATGTCAAAAATGTAAAACAAGTTGTGTGTCTTTTGCTTGTTCTGGGAGTAGTGGAGCACACAGGTGTACCCTATGTGTACAATGATATATACCACTGTATCTTTAATGCTGTGGGCCTATTTTCTGCCAGAAATCCTGGATATCTTTTTCAGATACATGGCATCATAGATTCTAACAAATACCACCAGATTAAAAAAAAATTAAATTATAAACTAACTGTCCCTGCTAGAAATCTTGTAATGGGCTGTGGTTGGATGCTCCAACAGGACAATGATCCATAAACAGACATCAAAATAAAAATGAGAACTGAGAACAAGAACTGAGAACAAAACCAAGCTTCTGCCATGGCCAACCCAGTTCCCTGACCTGAACCCTATAGAAAATGAGTGGGGTGAACTGAAGAAGAGAAGCACCAACATGGAGCTGGAAATCTGAAGGCTCTGGAGAGATTCTGGATGAAGGAATGGACTCTGATCACTTGTCAGATGTTCTTGAAACTTATCAGGCATTATAGGTAAAGACTCAGAGCTGATATCTTGGCAAAAGGAGGTTGTAAAATGTATTGAATGCAAGGGTATGAATAATTGTGACGTGTGTTAGAGAAAAACATTATTTCTCTAAAGTAGGAGTCAAAAGCAAGAGGATCCATGTGTAACTTTATTAAAGATATAACTCATGGAAATACAGACAGGGTCAGTGGGGAGCAAACAGGAACAACGTAGGTAACACAGAGAGTGGTCAATATCCAAGTAAGGGGTTGAGGCGGGCAGCTAGCAAGCAAGGGTAATCCAGAGAACAAACAAGGAAGTCAGTGGGCAGCCATACATTTGCATACATGAAATACTAAATATTAATTTAAGTTAATCAGTGAAGCCATCTTCCATTTTTTCACAAAAAAATAAAGAAATGTCATTTCCACCACAGTCATTTCCACCATACTGCCCTCTGTGGTGTAAATGACATGTATAGTTAAAAATACATTGGAATTTTAATATATCACCCTCATTTCCTGTAATAAATCTATTTTAGACTAGGAACAAAAAAAATAGTTCCTCTCAGCACCTTTTTGACAAAAATTTCCTCATTGAAACCCATTAAAACAGCAATTTTTAATTCTAGGGCCATTTAACTATAAAATGATACAGTATTTGTTAACAGGCTTTTATTCTGTTGACAAGGCTTCACAACTAAATGTTGACTACTTTTTATACTTTAGTTTGGCATATAAAGCGAACTACTTGCGTTATCCCCTTTTTCTGCTTATGAAAAATCTTACTAAAAGCTGTTTTTTTTTTAGATATCAACCTCAAATTTGGAACACAAATTATTTTAAATTATGGCTATTATTTTCTTACAATTTCTGAGTTGTTTAATTAAAAATGTTTTATAAAATATATATTTTATATTTAAAAATGCTCATAAATCATTTTCATAAAATTAAACCTCAATAACTTTTTTGGTTTAAATTTTTTTACAGATTTTTAACTTCAACAATAATCTGCCAAGGGTCTTCTTTAAAATGAGACCACGCTCAAGTCTGTACTCTCAAGATTCAAATATTTATGATAGTTTTTTTTTTTTTTTTTTGACACGGCCATTTTTGTCCTCTATGAACCTCTGTGTATTTTCTTAAATTGATACACAAGGGTTATTGACTTTGTGAATTGAGTTTAATGAGTGCGATAAGAATTTTTCTAATAAATATCTCTACTGTTTTCCTACAGTCATGTTAATTCATTGTCATTTCCACAACACCCTGTCATTTCCATCACCACACACATTTTATAAAAATATAAAAAAAAAAGTTCTCATCACACATTAAAAATGTATTCACAATTGATGAAATCATGCTCTACTTAATATAAAAATTCAAATTATTTATTATCTAATAAGCTCTTACCCAATGCAATATTTAATTTGAGAGTGTGACGTGTAAAGTCCAGCATTTGGTCCTTAGGGCAGTTCATTTATCTCATTGCCAAATGTATAATTATTGTAGATTGTGGTAAAATTGTTAAAACTAGTTCCAAAAATTATCTTAGACCATTCTTGAGTGGCATAAGTTATTCTGTTTTTAAATAACAGCTGTATGTTGAGATGTGGTGGAAATGACATTTGTTCATTGCAGGTTGGAAAAAAAATTAAATATTAACAATTTCTCTTGTAATATAAGTTTGTCCTCTTACCGACCTTAAAACTAGACAAATTATTTCAACTGCGTTAAGTGAGTTTTGAACAAGTTTTTTTATTCAACTTTACAAGGCTGAAAGTGCCCCTATTTGAAGAAATGCCCAGTTATGGACAGAGAATTTTTATCTGAGTTTTATTTTGAGTTGGGAATGAGTTATAAAGACATTCTCCGAAGCCTAGCATTGCATGGAATGTTTTTATCTGAGAGGCATCTGCATCACATATTGAGGGCCAGGGGACTTTACCGGCATTGATATGATGACTTGGAGACTGGTATTGATTTTATTGTTAATCAGCTGCAAGGTCCAGGAAGAGATCATGGGTATCGGTGGATGTATACAAAGTGTTTGCAGCAAGAAATTAGAATCAGAAAAGAAGATGTAAGGATTGTTAATTCCCAGGCTTGCCATAGCCGACGGCTGAGAAGAAGGCAATATTTTGCTCAACGACCTAACTTTGTATGGCATTGACATTGACTCATACAACAAAATAAAGCCCTATGGAATATGTATTAATGGCTGCATCAATGGATTTTCACGAAAAATTATGTGGCTAAAGGCTGCTTCAACCAATAGCGACCCACGAGTTATTGGGCAACCCCGTGCGACTGGGTTGTATTGGGAGGTACTTTGTTGAAACACTGGAGCTTTTAGGAGGGTGCCCCAGGCTTGTGCGAACTGACATGGGCACGGAGAATGTGGTGGTGAGAGATATTCAGTGGTATTTACGGAGGAACGATGATGATGAGAGAGCTTTATCACAGTTCTCATTCATGTCAATCATTCAAGTATGCTGAATATGCTTTGTGTTTGTACACAAATAAAAAACTCAAATTTATGAGGCGCCGTATATGGTTTAAATCAAACTTTGATCATATATAAAACACGTGCAATAATTATTCACATTTACAGGTATACTTTGGATGTTCAAGCAAATACATACAGCGGGGAAAATAAGTATTTGACACATCAGCATTTTTATTAGTAAGGGGATTTCTAAGTGGGCTATTGACACAAAATTTCCACCAGATGTAGCCATCAAGCCAAATATTGAATTCATACAAAGAAATCAGAGCACTTAAGTATACAAGTTGAGTCATAATAAATAAAGTGAAGTAACACCAGGGAATAAGTATTGAACACATTTTTTTTAATACTTTGTAGAAAAGCCTTTGTTGGTGATTACAGCTTCTAGACGCCTCTTGTATGGAGAGACCAGTCGTCTGCATTGCTCAGGAGTGATTCTGGCCCATTCTTCCACACAAACGGTCTTCAAATCTTGAAGGTTCCTTGGGCCTCTTTTATGGTCTTTGATCTTCAGTTCTCTCCATAGATTTTCTATGGGATTTAGGTCAGGTGATTGACTGAGCCATTCAAGCAACTTGATTTTCTTTCTTTGAAACCACTTCATTGTTTCCTTGGCCTTGTGTTTGGGATCACTGTCTTGCTGAAATGTTTCTGGTAGATGGCAGCAGATTTTTATCCAGAATGTCCCAGTACATTTCTCCATTCATCCCGCCTTCAATAATATGAAGTCTGCCACAAGGTTATTATACTTTTGCATTTTTAAATTAGTTTTTATTATAATTTCGTTTTCAAATTTGCAATAAATTTTAGTTTCGTTTTAGTTAGTTTCATTTAATGGTTTTGTTAGTTTTAGTTTAGTTTTTATTTTGTGAAAACATTTCTATTTCTTTTTTATACATTTAGTTTCAGACTACCACCACAGAGCACACACAAAAAAGATATTTCAGCAACATTTATTGTTTGCACAGTTGGCATTTATCTCTGTGCTTAACTCTGAATAACAAAAATAACATAAGGGTTTGAGATACAAATAGGGCTGTGACGGTCGCAATGACAACCGCGCCACCGTGGTCGTCGGTTACCACCACAGGTAATGTACGTGACATCACACAAACTCTAACAAGCATAAAGTACAATGATTCTGCAACATTCATTCTGACTTGGCGGCGTTTATTGTCCCCACTGGCGGCAGCAGCCGCAGCATCGTGTGCAAGTGCTTTTGCAGCTGCTTTTGATCCTGACTCGCCATCTGCTCACTGGACGCAGATATATTTATCCTGACTGTAAGGTATTTTGTTTGTTTTCTTTATTTTTACAAAAGCATACGATTTTTTTAAATCGTGAGTGCACGGAAATAAAATTAGACACTTTACAGTTCCGGATGATATACTATGCTTAACTTTATGAGCAAAGATTACAGCGTAGGCCTATTTTAATTTGTTTGCAAGTGATCGCGCTGGCGCCTCCATGTCCTGCAAAGCGCATTTAGCTTCCACTCTCCAACAAACGACTGTATGCGTATAATAGCACGCATTTGTGTAAGTTTAACGTTTAAAATAACATTTTGATATGCTTGAAGATTTTATTTTAGAAAAGTCGTGATGATTTGAGAAGGCAAAATTGATCAAACAGGCTGTAATCAACTCACTGACTGCCGCTGGCCGCTTGGTTGTTACTTTAAATAACAAACGCTTTAATTTAACAAACAAAAAATGTTCCAAACACATTTCTAAATTAACTTTATGAAGAACTGAAACGAAAAATAACCATGTTCCTATTAAAAACAAAAATTAGCAATTGTAATGGATGCAACAGTGTATTGAGGAAGAGAGAGAAAGGACTCGGTCTGTAATTTTGATGATGGGCTGGGCGAAGTTGTTACGAATTTATGACACAAATGTTTGTTTAATATTTACCATTCTTATTTTGGCTACTTTCTTATATAATTTCTTTGACCATTATTTTAGTGTTTTGTAGGCTGTGGGGTTTCCCCCTTAATTTTAACACCACAATGTGTGTTATTGAGCATAACAATACATTTACTTTTTTCCAGTTTCAGAATTAAATTCGAAATAGTCCCAAACAGGGCTCTGTCGTTTCCTGCCGGCAGCCATCATTTATGTCCGTCTTCTTTATCACTTAACTGATGTTTGTTTTGCGCTGTCAGCCTCAACTGCATCATCATTTGCCACAGGTGATGCACGATTAAACACCCACGTCAAATTTTCCGCAATTGGATGAATGCTTATCAATTATGAAAACGATAATTTATTTTTGCTAATTATTAATTTATTTTAGTTAGTTTTTCAATAGTTGTTGCTAGTTTCGTTTAGTTTTAGTTTTTCATTTATTATGATTTTTTTAATTTTATTTCAGTTTACGCTAATGTTTTTTAACCAATCGTTTTCGTCTTAGTTTCAGTTTACGATAATAACCTTGGTCTGCCAGTACCCCTTGCTGAAAAGCAGCCCCAAACCATGATGCTTCCACCCCCAAACATGGTGTGTAGAATGACTGCCAAAAAGTTCAATTTTGCTTTCATCTGACCATACTATAGTCTCCCAATAATCCACAGGCTTCTCCAAATGCTGTTTCGCAAACTTTAACCGAGCCTCAACATGCTTTTTGTTCAGCAATGGAGTCTTGCGTGGTGAGCGTGCATGGATGCCATGGCGGTTCAGTGCATTGCTTATAGTTTTCTTTGAAACAACAGTACCTGCTGATGCAAGGTCTTCCTGAAGTTCTGCCCGAGTGGTTCTTGGCTCTTGGAGAACTCTCCTGATTATTCTTTGGACTCCTCAGACAGGGATCTTACGTGGAGCACCTGATTGTGGCCAGTTTATGGTGAACTGATGCTCTTTCCATTTCCGGATAATGGCCCCCACAGTGCTCACAGGAACATTCAGCATTCTGGAAATGCGCCTATAACCATTCCCATCAAAATGCTTTTCAACGATAAGATTACAAAGATGACGTGTCAAATACTTATTTTCCCTGCTGTATCTTGTAGCTCCTTAACAGTTTGTTGTTCTGAGTAGTAACAAAGCAGAACAAGCTAAACCCTACCATATAAGTTAGATCTTTGAGAATTTGTTTTTAAAGATTGTCTTTATATTCTTTTTTTCAGCATAAGATTTCAAGAGCAGTATTGCACCACTATCTGTGTAAGATCAAATGCCTTATTTACTTTTGCATAAATGCAAGAGGTAATGATTTTGAATTATTTTTTTCTAATGAGCTAAAAATATCTTTTATGAAATGACAGTGAGAAAAAGGCGACATCTTGGAGTCAAAACTCGTACATTTTATTAACAAATAAACAATGAATAAATAAATAGAGACCTTAGCTCTGACCCTCCTCACAGACTATCCAGAACTGACTTCAGACAAAAAAATAACCCTTTGTATGTCAAGGGTTAAATCAGTTCACACTCATAGTGGAAATAGAAATCATATTCATATTTATTACATAAATACATAAACTTAACAATTGACAATAACATTCTAAATGAAATTTTATCAATATCACATTAATAGCACCCTTTTGTGCTGATTGGTTGGATTACTTGAAAATTCTCCTCCTGAATTTGTTCCATAAACTTCATTATGAGAGAACACATGGCATATAAAAATACTTTTGTGACATCGTCATAGCTGGAGTACGATTTCTTCTGTTGACTTCACCTTTGTTATAACAGATACTGAAACTAAAGAAGATAACAGCTACCATGCGAACGACTTTCTGTTAGTGACATCTGACTATTAGGGAAAGTTGATTAATATACATTTGAGTGATTCTGAGAATGTAAAGTTGATCACACATTTTATGATATTGTTTTTTTTTTGTTGTATATTACTTATATTTTCTGACAAACACACGCAAGACTGGAGTGCAGATTCAACTGGTGTCGGCCGATTTTATATTCTCTCAAACATACTCTATATCTTACGGCATTTACGTAACATAGGAGGGTATGGAAACATAGAAGGGACAATTTGTATTTTGTAAATACACAACATATTTCCTTCCTCCTAAATTAAAGCAGCAAAGAAAAATAAATATTACTTCAACAGTAACACTTTTTTTATATGCAAACATCTGAAGATAACAATATAACAAAAACTTTTTTTTTTTTTTAACTAGGGAAAGAGGGTAGACTACCTCTGTTCCCAGACATAACCCTGGGGATTATTCTGTCCCAATTTAGTGGGTTTGCCTCTAACTAAAGTGTCAGTCTATTGGGAGGTCGACGTTCTCTTTGAGGATATGATCGAGTCGTCGGTACACTCACAGTCACAGTCTTTTTCACTGGAGTTTGGTTTGACAAGGGCATTGACGGACTTGTACTTGGAACCGTCTCTTTCACCTGACTTGGCGAAGTCTCAGGCGGTGCCTTTTCAAGGGTTGGTGTGGAAGAATGTTCAGACAGCTGGTGGTAGTCTGGAGCAATTTTTAGGTAAGGATCTGCCGTGACCGGTTCATCTTTGTTGTCACATGCATTTGCAGCTAGTAACTGGTCTACATGTCTTTTCCAGATGAGATGATCATCAGCAAGTTCAGCAGTGTACGATACTGGTCCAGTTTGTGCAATCACAACTGCCGATAACCATCTGGCACCCCTTCCATAGTTACGAGCTAGCACTTTGTCTCCAGGTCTGAAACAACGATGTTTCACTTTTAGACGTCGTTCCATCTGGATGTTTTGTTGTGCTTGAACAGTCCCTTTTGTTTTCTGAGGTTTCAGCAAATCCAGACGAGTACGGAGCTGTCTTTTGAACATTGCGGTGGCCGGAGACAGTTTGGTGGTGGCATGGGGGGTGTTTCTATAAGAGAGTAGAAAAGTGTTGAGGCGTTGGTTGAGTGATCCTTTACCCTGAGTTGACTTAAGAGCTTTCTTCATTGTCTGGACAAATCTCTCAGCAAGTCCGTAAATGGGTGATATGGTGCTGATCGAATGTGATGAATCCCGTTGGCCTTCATGAAAGCCTCAAACTCCTCTGAGACCAGCTGCGGCCCATTGTCACTGACAAGTTGCTGCGGGAGGCCAAAACGACCAAAAATTGAACGAAGGGCTTCCACCGTCTTCACAGATGAAGTGCTTTTCATTATCTCAACCTCTGGCCATTTGCTGTGGGCATCAAGAAGAACTAGAAACATATGGTCTTCCAATGGCCCTGCAAAGTCAATATGGACTCTCACCCATGGTTCCTCAAGCCATTGCCAGGGGTGTAACAAGGCTGGTTGAGGGGTAATTCTTAGCTTTTGACATGAACTGCACGATTTCGCTTTCTCCTCAATCTCAGAATCCACGCCTGGCCACCAGAGGTAGCTGCGGGCAATTTCCTTCATCCGAACTACTCTGCAGTGTCCGGAATGAAGCTCCTCCAGTACTTGTCGTCTCAGTGGTGGTGGAATAATGACCCTGGAGCCCCACAGCAGACAACCAGATTCAACAGTTAGCTCACTCCTCCTGCTCATGTAAGGTCTTAGGAGGGGTGATATTCCACCCACTTCTCCTCTGAGCACGAGATCCAAAACCTTTGACATCACTGGGTCAGTACGTGTGTGCTTTTTTACTTGAGCTGCCGTTACTGGGGAATTGTCCACCTCTTTGAAATAGAACATTTCCGCCTTGGCTGGTTCTAGAGGAGTAGTGGGCAGTGGCAGTCGGGAAAGCCCATCAGCATTAGCATGATGTTCCGATCGTCTGTACTTAATATCATACTGATGCGCAGAAAGAAGAAGAGCCCAACGCTGCAAGTGAAGGAATGCCCGAATGTGGGCCAAAGATGGAGGTCAGAGGTCTGTGATCTGTTAGGAGTGTAAAATCGCCTTCCAAACAAGAATTGATGAAATTTTTTTACAGCAAACACGATAGCAAGTGCCTCACACTCAATTTGCGCATAGTTGCATTCTGCCTTACTCAAAGTTCGTGAAGCGAAGGCGATGGGTTTTTCCTCACCCGATGGCATGATGTGTGACACCACCGCCCCCACGCCATAGGGTGAAGCGTCACATGCAAGCTGCACTGGCAGAGTGGGGTTGAAGTCAGTGAGGGCTTCAGAGTGGGCTAAGGCTGTTTTCACCTCACTGAAAGATTCCTCACGTTTTTTTGTCCATTCCCACTTTTTGGATTTATTCTGTAGGTCATGCAATGGTTTTAGCCTGTTGGCTAGATTTGGCACAAATTTTGCGTAATAAGTCAACAGTCCCAAAAAAGACCGAAGCTGACTCACATTTTGTGGAGCTGGCGCTTCCACGATTGCCTTCACCTTCGAGGGTGCCTTATGCAGTCCTGAACTGTCAATCACGTGGCCCAAATACTCGACAGCAGGGCAGAAAAACTCACACTTGTCTTTTCTGACCTTCAATCCAAAACTCTGCAGTCTTTGTAAGGTGGCTTCCAGGTTACTCAAATGTTCCTGGTCATCCTTCCCAGTGATAAGTAAATCATCAAGGTAACACTGCACCCCGGTCAGCCCACTGAGGATGCGGTCCATTGCTCTTTGAAATAGGGCCAGTGCCGAGGTGATCCCAAATGGAAGTCTCTGATATTGATACATTCCTTTATGGGTCACGATGGTAAGGAGATCTTGCGAACTTGGATCCACATGCATCTGCAAGTATGCCTGGCACAAATCTATATTACTGAACCGTTGTCCGCCAGCAAGACTGGAAAACAGATCCTCTGTAAGTGGCAGGGGGTACTGCTCTGGGGTCAGAACCGGATTTACGGTCACCTTAAAATCTCCGCATAAACGAAGGGACCCATCCTTTTTCATGACTGGCACAATTGGTGTAGCCCAGTCACTCATATGTACTGGTCGCAAGACTCCAGCCTGTACCAGTCTCTCTAATTCAGCTTCAACCTTGGGTTTAAGTGCGTACGCTACGGGTCTGGCTTTTAAACACTTTGGTTGACTTCCTGGCTTTATTGTCAATTTCACTACAATATCCTTCATACTTCCAAGTCCATCACTAAACACATCCGAGTACTTGTTTAGAATCCCCTAGAGTTTTGCATTTCCGCTAACCAGATAGACCTCTTGCCAATTCAACTTAATCTTTTCCAGCCAAGTCCTTCCTAGCAAGGCTGGGTGATTACCCGTGTCTGGACACGGTTTAAAATCAGCTCTCTAGTTCAGTAGTCAGTCAGAGTGAGTTTTTTTTTTCACTTGCGAGCGATTGCTAGAAACCAGAATTCAATTCAAATTAGTTGTCAATCACTGTTTACACCTTCTATAAACCTTATTTATAACATATATAGTTTGTTTATTTGTTTAAAAGCAAACACATGGACAAATAAAATAATGAAGAACTCACATTTCCACTAAAATAATAAGAGTTCACTGGTTTACAAAGCACACAAATATTCAAAGAAATTATCAACTCACAGAACTGAAGCTAAATGATCCTGGTGTTGAATCTTTTTATAAACTGATCATGCATTTAGTGCTGTTACTACAATTTTAGAATGTGTGTTTAATAGAGCTATGTTTGTTCCAACAAGTTAAAGTCCCCATTATATAAAAAAGTCAGCTCAAATCTTCTGGTTTCTGTCTCCAGCTGCTTCCAATGTATGTTATCAATCGGTGTTTGTCAGTTTGTGGAATGAAACATTTTGTTGTTGTTCTGTTTTTATTTATTTAATCTCAGATTTGATGTGTTTGGCTGGCTTTGGGATAACCAAGAATTAGCAGATTAAATGTGTTAATGTCTGTTAAGTGTGTTTTAGTGTGGACTTTTGACTTGTGGCTTTGCTGCACAAAAACACAAAAAAAGTACGTATCTCTGCAAAACAGGATCTCAGCTGAAGTCTAAGGAATCTGACTTCTTATCAAGGAGGCTACAGGTCTGACTGTATTCTTGATTTGACTTGTAATGTTGTAAAGCTGTGGGGCTTCAGCACCATGGACAGCATCTGATCCAGAGCTCAGAGGGTCACGAATCATGCCGCTACAGCTCCCTCCTCTCTCCACTAGAGGGGGCCATCACTGAAACTCTGGACTATGTCATGAACTCCATTTCCCATAACCCCTTTCCCTGCTGACTTCCTACACAGTTGCCAGCCATCTTGTCTCATTACACATGAACTATAAATAGAGATTAATTTCACTGTGTACTTCGCAAAGTCTTGTTTAGCCCTGTCTGTCATTTCCGAGCATATTTTTCCGTGTTTGTTTTCTCTGGTGCCGATCTTGTTTGATTACATTTGTTTGCTAGCCACCTGACTTGACCCATTGCCTGGACATTGACCACTCGCTTGCTTTGCCTACATTATCCTGTCTGCTGTCTATCGACCTTGCCTGTTGTACTAGGAGTTATTCAATAAAGTTGTGAATGGACCCCTCACCTCAGACTCCAAAGCTGAAGACAACAGGAATCCATACATTACAGTCATGACTTTACAGTCCCTCCAGGATTTTGCACTTTTTTTCATGAATTTTGCGATTCAAATGTCTGATTATGTGTGGTAATGTCCAAAAATGTACTCAATTTTTTTTTTTTTTTTTTCAAATAATTATTTGCCATTTGCCAGATTGTATTATGTTAGATTCACAAGTCTTACATGACACAAAGAACAAACAAAATGTATGACGTTTGTTTATTTTGCTAATAAACAAAAGACAACAGAACAAATAAGTACAATATAAAGGTAGATTAAAAAAAACTATTATAGGGATTATAGGCCTAAAATTACAATTATTAAGACCATTAAGGCCTGTTCACACCAAGAATGATAACGATAACTATAAGGTATAAGGATAACGTTCTAAAAATTGTTTCAAATGTAAGAGAATAGCTAACAGCTAAATAGACTTCATTACAATTTAAAGGGATTGTGCATTTGAAATAGCAGGCAAAATTGTAGAAATCAAACAAACATTGCACAGCAGAGTAACATAAAACATACATTTACCTCAAGAATTCTGCGCAGGGTTTTGTGTGTGTGCAAGAAGGGCCCTTTGCGTTTCGACTGTCACTTCTGTGGCTTGTTTGTTTAGGGTTAAAGCAAAACTCTGCAGACCGATGAGTATTTGATACAGATTTATAGTTCAGCTGACATGTAAAATTGTAACTAGTTCATTATTTATTTGACTAAAACAATGCACTAAATCTAATACATGATTTTGGTTTCTTTACTCCTCTCATAGTCACTGGACATTAATATTTATCAATCTAAGGTGCTATACTCAGAGCATTATGTTGTCTCTCAAACATGAGGGGTTTCCTGTCTGTGAAATGAATTCCACCAAACATAAAAACAACTATTCTCTCATTCATAAAAACTCATGTGGTAGTTAAGGGCTGATTTACTTCCATAACTCTTTCCACAGTGTCCACATGTAAACGGCTTCTCTCCAGTGTGAACTCTCATGTGCCTGTCAAGGTTTCCTTTTCTGTTGAAACTTTCTCCACATTGTTGGCATGTAAAAGGCTTCTCTCCAGTGTGAATTCTTATGTGCTCTTTAAACACACATTTTTGACTGAAACTCTTTCCACACTGAGTGCAAATGTAGGATTTCTCTCCAGAGTGAAGTCTTGTGTGGGCTTTAAAGTTTTCATGTTGATCAAAACTCTTTCCACACTGTTGGCAGGTGTAAGATTTCTCTCTAGTGTGAACATTCATGTGGACTTTAAAATGTATAATTTGATTGAAACTCTTTCCACACTTAAGGCGTGTAAGGCTTCTCTCCACTGTGTATTCTCATGTGTCTGTTAAGGTCTATTTTTTGAGCAAAGGTCTTTCCACATTGAGAGCATATGTAAGGCTTCTCTCCAGTGTGAATTCTATTGTGCATTTTAAGGGTTTCCTTTTTAATTAAACTTTTCCACATTGTTGGCAGGTGTAAGGCTTTTCTCCAGTGACAGTCAACTGCTTTTAAATCATGTCTATAAATGTATTTGTATTTATTTTAATTAAATTTTTTAAATATAAGTTTTAAGACAATGATACAAAGAAGAAAACAAAACAGAGCAAAAGATAGGATCAATTAATACAATTGAGAAATTATATACAGTATACAGACGTGGACAAAATTGTTGGTACCCTTCGGTCAATGAAAGAAAAACTCACAATGGTCACAGAAATAACTTTAATCTGACAAAAGTAATAATAAACAAAAATTCTGTGAATGTTAACCAATGAAAGTCAGACATTGCTTTTCAACCATGCTTCAATGGAATTATTTAAAAAAATAAACTCATGGAACAGGCCTAGACAAAACTGACGGTACCCCTAGAAAAGGCTGAAAATAATGTGAACAAAGGGACATGTTAATTCAAGGTGTGTCCACTAATTAGCATCACAGGTGTCTATAATCTTGTAATCAGTCAGTGGGCCTCTATATAGGGCTCCAGGTAGTCGCTGTGTTGTTTGGTGACATGGTGTGTACCACACTCAACATGGACCAGATGAAGCGAAGGAAAGAGTTGTCTCAGGAGATTAGAAAGAAAATTATAGACAAGCATGTTAAAGGTAAAGGCTATAAGACCATCTCCAAAAGCTAGATGTTCCTGTGACTACAGTTGCACATATTATTCAGAAGTTTAAGATTCATGGGACTTCCCTGGACGTGGCCGCAGGAGGAAAATTGATGACAAATCTAAGAGACAGATAATCCGAATGGTATCAAAAGAGCCCAGAAAGATTTCTAAAGAGATCCAAGATGAACTTCACTGTTTGAGCCAAAGTGGACTACATGGGAGACGACCAAGGAGGACACCATTGTTGAAAACAAATAATAAAAAAGCCAGACTGGAATATGCCAAACATGTTGACAAGCCACAAAGCTTCTGGGAGAATGTCCTATGGACAGATGAGACAAAAATGGAACTTTTTCGCCAAGGCACATCAGCTCTATGTTCACAGACAGAAAAATGAAGCATATCAAGAAAAGAACACTGTCCCTACTGTGAAACATGGAGGAGGCTCTGTTATGTTCTGGGGCTGCTTTGCTGCATCTGGCACAGGGTGTCTTGAATCTGTGCAGGGTACAATGAAATCTCAAGACTATCAAGGGATTCTAGACAGAAATGTGCTGGCCAGTGTCAGAAAGCTTGGTCTCAGTCGCAGGTCATGGGTCTTGCAACAGGACAATGACCCAAAACACACAGCTAAAAACACCCAAGAATGGCTAAGAGGAAAACACTGGACTATTCTAAAGTGGCCTTCTATGAGGCCTGACCTCAATCCTATTGAGCATCTTTGGAAGGAGCTGAAACATGGCGTCTTGAAAAGTCACCCTTCAAACCGGAAACAACTGGAGCAGTTTGCTCATGAGGGGTGGGCCAATATACCTGCTGAGAGGTGCAGAAGTCTCACTGACAGTTAAAGGAATCGTTTGATTGCAGTGATTGCCTCAAAAGGTTGTGCAACAAAATATTAAGTTAGGGGTACCATCATTTTTGTCTAGGCTTGTTCCATGAGTTTATATTTTTAAATAATTCCGTTGAAGCAATGTCTGACTTTCATTGGTTAACATTCACAGAGTTTTTATTTATTATTACTTTTGTCAGATTAAAGTTATTTCTGTGACCATTGTGAGTTTTTCTTTCATTGACCGAAGGGTACCAACAATTTTGTCCACGTGTGTAGATACAAATATTATTAAAGTCTTGAATATTATTTGTTATCACAGGTATATTATCCTGATATAATTATCATATAATTGCATGCTAAATGTTTTAGGTAAGTTTGGGAAACCCCACCACAACAGACATACTGATGGGAAAATGTGATCTGCATAGAGCACATCGCTAGCTGCATACTTTAAGCCATCAAGCAGGAAGATCAGCGCTCAGTCAGTTTTACAAGGGGGAAAAGGTCAGATCAGAGGTACAGATCACGTCTCATACGTTTACGATCACAGATAAATGCTAACTTGGATAGATTGATAGGACAAATAACTATGACAAACGAGGACCAAGAAGGCAGTCTCATTGAAAGGTAATTTGGCATTACTGGAAAAATAATGTCATAAGTCAATAGTCATACTGACAGTAGTCATAAGGATAATTGAAGGAGAGATAATATATTTTATCTATAACCCCTGCTGTAAATTGTATTAGTTTTGATTGAACATGAACAAGCTGCGTGCACTTCCACCACAGCAAGCAGTTGTTGGCGGGTGAATTTTGGTAAGACACCTGTTGCTTAAAGAACTTTTCAGTCTTTACAGTCTTTGCATTAACACAGTTGTAAAGCCACATGTCACTAGCCACATTGTGCTTGTAGGTTGCGAGAGTTCAGGATTGAGACAAATCCAAGGCCGCTAAGGAGAAGGAAGAGGGTATCTAACCCCACAGACGTTAAGAGTACGCCTGGGATTCATAGATGAGGGAACTCATCGACCAGTTATTCAAGGCAGATATTGAATTGATGGGAAATATTCATTTTTCAGCAGGTGGAGGTCAAGACGAATATGTAGAATTTTTGGTCACTTTTAAATTGTTGTTGAAAGTTGTAGAAAACTTTTAACAGATGTAAGTGGTTCACTAACCAGCTGTATAGTATGGGGCTGAAATGATTGACAGACGTTATCGACAAGAAAAAATAATACAAAAACAGAAAGATTTTTGTCCAGGCCTAGTATAGACAGTGTTATGGGTCTGGAATGACATGATGGTGAGTAATTGATGAGAGAATTTTTGTTTTTGGGCGAACTAACGCTTAAGGACTATTAACACTGAGAGTGATGTAATAAAGCTTAGCAAATGACTGAGGAACTGTGCTTTCACACCAAATGCAACACAACCGATTGCCTTTAGCTAATTCACAACTGCAAGATAGGTGTCACTGAATGACAATAAATGTCACTTTTCAGGGCTCCACACTACGGTTAATCTCATTTTGTGTGTTTTTTTTTTCTTGTCAAAATTTTGTTAGAGGTCGGACTGGTGCAACCATAACATTGAAACATTAAATAGCCTACTATTAAACACAATGCAACTAGCTGATCAGCCCCGTAGCTTTCACCATGCAGCTAAGTTGTCCAATTTTCCCTTGCAGGAAAAGTGAGATGTGCTTTCCCTGATGTGGACACAAGATTTTTAAAAGATCGCAACAAGCTCTCAAACAAGTGCAAGCTTGGCAGCCACAGATTTTCTAATTTTATGTGTTTTATTTTATTTGTTTGCATTTGTAAAAATATGTTTGTGAACATTGATGGTATGTGTTGCAAATAAAATCTGTTAAACTGTAATACCACAAGTGTTTATGGTATGTCACATTCTGACATGACCTAGTAATTTACCTTATGGGGCTCATTTATAAAATGCTGAGTAGAAAACGTCCTACAACTGATCTTATGACCACAGGTTTATTGCAGGAAATTCCTAGTATTACTGCAGAAATATGACTATAATACCACAAGAATATCACAGCAATATTACACTCTGTACCATGCAGAATCCTGTGGTAAAAATGTGAAATGTGAATGTAGTACCACACATTACAACAAGAATATTACAGGAATATTACATACTGTACAACAAAATCCTGTGGTAAAACTGTCCCAATAAAAAAATACAATACTACACAATTACCACAATAATTTTATGATGTACTTTTATGATGGTGTTTTATCACATGGAATACCATGGTATAACTTTATTTAATTATTAATGTACTGTTAATTGTATTTTTCCAAATAAATTGATTAATTCTTTTATTTATTCATGTATGTATTTATGACAAAGTTTATGTCCACAAGCGGGCCCTGGTCTTAAAGGTTGCGGCATCCAGTTTGGTAAAGAAAACCCAACAACAATCGAAACAAATGTTTGTTTATGCTGGAATATATGGGTCCCATAGCCTATAAAAGAGTCAAGGATTTTTGTGTACAAGGTCTCTGCAGCACTCCTGTTACTATTGGGCCCTGTGAATATGTATGCCTCTAAACCCCAGGTGGAGGAGCAACATTTGCCTCATTAGTTGTAAGCCTTTTGGCAAACACCTCAATTAAGTTTAGCTGTTTTAGAGTGTTAACTCATTTTGAACCTTGTTTTAAACAATATCTATCTGGTTTGTAATTTTGGTGTGGGGAAACAGTGGCAACAAAGTACATACATTTAAAACACACACCTTTATTTATTCTTATTCTCTCAATATGTTTTGAGCAATTTGAATTTAGGTCAATCTGACAAAGCACAGAAAATTTGAAACAAGTCATGTGACCGCAGTATTGGATGAAGAAGTCTTTCTCATGCCTCCTACAAGAGACTAAACATTATGTATCCCATGGTACACATTCCCTGTTTAGGGCTTAAAGATGTATGCATTATTGATTTTTCTTTGTGTAGCTAATTAGATTTGTAGCAAGAAAAATTACATCAGAAAAAAATCTTTAATTGTATAACAAGTCTTTAATTGTATAAAATTGCTTAAAAAAAATCTAGATATAAAATAATCTTATTACAAAATTTGTTTAAATGTTTAACTTAGATAAAAATGCACTATTATGCGTGTATCTAAGCATTTGTGTGAAGAGCTGAAGCTAAAGCGTGATCCACTTATATGCATTTTTGTTCATACAGATAAGACTAATACATCATTTGAAACTGTAAAGAGTCTACTTTTTGAGTGCACTCACAACATCAACAAAATGTTGCTTTTGTAAAATAAAACAATTAAAAAACAAACAAACTAGTTGCTTTCTGCCGTCTCACAAAAACTAACTAAAACTTAATTTTCCTCGCATGATAAATATATCTATGGAAAGTTTTACATTACTTTAAAACAAAATAATTCAATAATTCTCAAACAAAAACTATTTCATTATGTAATCTGTAAAGGTGCATTTTACTCTGAAGGCACACCAGCACCAGCCTCCAGGCACGTGTTTAGCCTTTCCTATGTTCCTATCACCCCCTGTGTTTACTCATTAAAGACTTATTCACTATTCACATGCTCCCTCTAAGACACAGCTGGCATGAATCTAAATGGCCCTGCTGGAACCAGTTCATGATAACGTCAAGATATGCTCAGAGAGTGCAGGTAGTGTGTGATAAAAGATAAAATAAATATAGCAAGTGGAAGCACATTTGGACTTGTTACACATCTATCTTTGTCTCAGCACCAGTCAAAGCACAAAAGCATATTTAAATTTAACAGTTAATCACATGACAGACTGAACAGTAATCACTGGTGTGACTGAACACGTTATACAGCTACTTTATGTTTGAAACTGGTTTCTCTCCAGTGTGAATCTTCATGTTTTTTAAGGTATCTTTTTTTAGTGTAGCTCTTTCCACATTGATGGCAGGTGAAAGGTTTCTCTCCAGTGTGAATCTTCATGTGGTCAGTGAGGTGATGTTTTTGTGTAAAACTCCTTGAACATTGAGAACATATGAAAGGTTTCTCTCCAGTGTGAGTTATCATGTGGTTTTTAAAGTTGACTTTTTTAATGAAGCTGCTTCCACACAGATTGCAGGTGTATGGTTTTTCTCCAGTGTGAATTCTCATGTGGTCATCGAGGTGTTGTTTACGTGTAAAACGTCTTTCACATTGAGAGCATGTGTAAGGCTTCTCTCCTGTATGAATACTGATGTGTTTTTTAAGGTTTGCTTTTTGAATGAAACTCTGTCCACACTGTTGGCAGGTGAAAGGGTTTTCTCCAGTGTGAATTCTCATGTGGACTTCAAGATTTCCCTTTCGGTTGAAACTTTTTCCACACACTTGGCATGAATAACTTCTATTTGCAGTCTTTTGAGCTCTTTTTCGTTCTTGACTCTCTTTCAGTGTCATCAGCTCTAATGCAAAAAAAAGGCAAACTAACCCTATTTTAATGGCTCAAAGAACAAACATCAAAACCAACATGTAGATCTTATACACACTAAGATATTAAAGCAGGTGTTAAATGTAATCTCCAAACCCATTATTCGAAGTGATGATGCTAAAATACATGTGATCTAAACATGTCTGCCCACATGAGGCGATCCGCTCCATGTCAAATAAAACCACTTTAATCACAACACTGAGCAGATGTTCTTCAAAAATATCATTCATTTCTGTAGAGCTGGACATTTTAATAATGAACAGATATAAGAAAATAGCATTCAGAATGAAACAAACCTGTTTGTTCATCAGTATCTTCATGCTGGAATGCTTCTTTAATCTTCATATCTTCATTCTCCTGTTTAATAAATGTCATCTTCCCTGCAAACACGTCCACTTGGGGCCCACATGGGCCTCACTTGGGCTAGTTGGGCTTTAGCTGGGCATGGGCTCAGAGTGGGCTTTGTCGTTGGGCCCCACATGGGCAGTAGGTGGGCTAAATTAATTATGGCTCCAGTTGGGCTCCACTCCTAAGATATTACCAATTCAAATTTGATTATGTCAGACATGCTATTTTCTAACAATAGCCACTGGGCTAGGTCCATTTTTTTATACAAATTTTATTAGACTATTAAAATTTTAAGCTATTTAGAAGCCACAGCAATTTAGTGGTCTTAAGTACTATATGACTTTCAACAGACAAGTTTGGCACATCAGGTTTTTCCACAAAATATTCAAATATGGTTCAAACCCTAAAGTAAGCAGTGCGCACTTTGTGCAGTGCACTCTGTGCAGCGCTCATCCGGAAAGCTCCACCCCCATCACAACTTTGCCGCCTTTGAGTCTTAAGGATTCATTACAGTTTTGCGTGGACAAAAGACAGGTAAGAAACTCAATGTATAATAAACAGGGGATGATTTTACCGTATGATGTATGTTAACCAAAACCTTTTTTTGGAAAGTATTAAGTTAGTTAAGAGTTCTGGAACTAGCTTTTAGTGAGGTAGCTGTGTAACGTTAGCTTTGGTAACTTAAATCTTAAAGCATGGCGTTGAACAGACGAGTTTAATTTATTAATTCAATATCATGCATATGTTGAGCTTATTTTGAGTTGTTGAATTGAATATATTTAGAAGAATTTGGTTGTGAACTTGTTAGCAAAGGCAGATGAACAGTTAATATCAAGCTGTAAAATACAAATTTCTCCGCTTTTACCAGCTGGTGAGGTTTTAATGTTTGCACTTGTTGCATTTACATTTAACGTTAAAGCAAAAACGCTGATGAAAGTCCATTTGAATGTCAGCAATGTTTTATCGGCTAAGGCACTCCCGCCAGGATTTGAATCCCGTGGCCGCGGGAAGCAGAGTTTAACTGCTGCACTACGAATTCACCTCTTAAATGGAACAAATAGCGTCGTGGAAGGGTTTTCCATAGTAATAAAGGAAAATTATCTACATAAATATGTTTATTTGTCTGTTACATTAAGGAGACGTGTGAATTGTTTAATGCGTCGTTTAATATTGTGGATTAATCGACAGTGTTTTCCAAAGTTCTATATTACCATGCACCTTAGCTATAGGGCGACTGATGCAGGGGTTTTCCTGCATTTTTTCGCGGCCGCCAGAGCCTTATTTTATCGGTGAATGACTGCTGTGTGTCTGTGCGAATATAAGAACGAGCAGAGAGAGAGAGAGAGAGCGAGCCCTGCCCGTCGCGCGCACGCACTCTCACCGTCTTCAAACAACATGAGCTAGAGTTGTGACGTTCGCAAACGAACCGATTCTTTTGAACCGCTCATAAACATGAACAAAATCAATTGACACACGTAACGTTAAAAGGTTAGGCCTTAACAGAGATTAATGCTATCTTTCAAATAGTGTGCTGATCAAATTGAAGGCTACTAAGAACAGTTGGTAAAATCAGCCACATTAATACATGCTTCACCAAACATTCCCGATCCCCTGTAATCATAGCTAAAAACTAAAATGCTTTTTTTATTTTCTATTTTTTATAGAAATAATGGAGTGTTCAGAAAGAACTAAAAGGAGGAAAATATCAGCGAAAGTGGAGGAACATTTGCGTCTCCTTGAAAAGGAATCTGTGATTGATGATTTGTTGACTCATAATTCTGAAAAGGAATACCCACTGGATGATTTGTTAGAGCATACTGAAAACGAAGATTCCACAGACACTTTCTATGATGCTTGTGATCAGAACTGTTTTGAGAATTCATCAAATGATTTGGAAGATGAAAATTCCTCAGATTCTTTTTATGATTTTAACATTTCCTCATTTGATGATTTGAATTCTGAAAACTGGGTGCCAGGTGATATGCCTGGTTGTGATAGTGACTATGATTTGCATGGAGATGAATGTTCTGACTTGGAAGATGATAATGATGATGATTCGCGTGGGCTTGCAGAGTGGGCTGCAGAATTCAACATACCACAAACAGCGCTGTCTGCACTTCTTAAAATCTTAAGGAGAAAGGGCCTTGATATACCAATGGATGGCAGAACTCTTATGTCCACTGACAGATCTTGCAATGTGGCGAATATGGCTGGGGGGTCCTACTACCACTTTGGAATCGAAAATGCTCTCACAGCTGAACTATCATCTTTAGGACATTTAGCAAATGTGACTGATACTCTCACACTTCGAATTAACATCGATGGATTGCCCTTATTCCGTAGCTCCAGTGTGAGTCTGTGGCCTATTCTGGGTATGATTAAGGAAATTCCACTGTCTCTTCTACCCCAGAGGGTTTTCCCCTAAAGACAGTTAGAGATGTGGAATTAATGGAAGAAAAACTGGCAAACCCAAACTTCATGGCCGAACTGGTATGTATGTTAAGTCTAAAAATCTACAAGGCTTTTTTTTTTTTTTTGCGTGTCTCAGGCTTTACCACCAAAGTAAAATAAATGTCTTAAACCTTGTATTTTTTAAATAAGTTTTATTAATAAAGGCATAGAACCAGTTTATTTGTAGTGTACTGACAGTAGTTTTATATAATTAGTTTATTAATTAAATTAATAAAAAGGCAAAAAGACCTTGAGATATGTTTGGTAATTGTACCTGAATGAATTAAAAAAAATTAATTTGCTATATTTCAGATTAATATATTTGTTTTTCTTCATTTTAATTAACACTAACTTTATTCTCATCTAAATTATAAATACTTTATTTCTGTATAAAATAATACTGCCATTAAAAACATTAGATTTTTCTTTTTTAATCAATGTAGAATGTGTAACTTAAAAATAAACTGATTAGTGCTCTGTTTAAGAAATTAAAACCAATGCAATATGATAAATGTCAAAAAGATGGCACCGACAGACTGTTTTTAAATGGGGTTGGATAAATATTTTTACCTTTTTAAACTGATTTTGATTGGGTGACAATTGTAGGTTACAGTTTGACAAAAGCACAGTATTATATTTTTATTGCAAATGTACAGAAATATAAGTTGACACCTTGCAGTTTGAATGATGTCCTGTATGAAGAAAATGACAGAGTATGTTTTTATGTTTCCACTGTTCGATCGCGCCCGTGCCTCTCTCTCTCTCTCTCTCTCACACACACACACACACACACACACACACAACATTTGCCAGCATTGCAATGTTGACATCGCAGCATGTTTATTAACGACAGAGCTTCAGAGCTAAGGCAGGGCTACAGATTAGGTGTCCCTAGAGTACCCGCGTATCTAGCAGTAGTTCCACATTACATTAATTTGCACGCAAGTTTTATTTATTTTTATACTGTGTATTCTCTGTGTATATTCATGCACTGTACCGTGACACCCGTACCATTTCGGTTCAATATGAATACATGTACCGTTCCACCCCTAGCTCACACCCATGCTTCTGGCAGTTCTTTCATGTTGAGTGGTTTACTCAAGTGAGAAATATACTGTAGATAAATTTGCTTTGTATTGCCTTTGTTCTCCCTCAGGTTGCAGCTGTGACTGACATAGGGGGGGCGACTGTTGACGAGGCCACAAAAAGGATGATGACCTTCCTCCTAGACCATGCCCTATCCAGGCAGTATAACTTTCTGGGCCGAAATGGGAAGAGGGAGTTCAAGGCCTTAAAACTGTATGAAGTAATATACGGTAGGTGTGCATAATGTGGATAATGTTTTAAGTTGTACCGATAATAGAAAGGTGTCACTATACCCTAACACAGAGGTCTTCAATCCTGCTTCTGGAGGGCCACTGTCCTGCAAAGTTTAGTTCCAAGCCTAATCAAACCCACCTGAATCAGCTCGTCAAGCTCTTCAGAATCACTTGAATATTCAAAGGCAGGTGTGATGAAGCAGGCTGGAACTAAACTCTGCAGGATAGAGTTTCCCTAACATTCTCCCGTGATAAACATGTATATAAACATGTCGATTTTAAATATTGTGAATGTTGCTTTTGTTGTCCTGGCTCGCACATGTCTCTCAGTTGCTTAGCTTGTGTGTTCAAGAGAATGTTGTTTATTTCTAATAATCTTAATTTATATAGCTTTTTTCTTAAGATAGTTTTCTTTACAGTCCTGGCTAAGAGTTGTGTTGGCACATATGAAATAAGTGACCGTTATATTTGTTTCTTGAAGGAGGCTTAAAGAAAAATGCCATGACCAGCCAAATCACCCGTAAAGATGCCGAGAAGGCAGTCTCCAAGTGGCTCATTGGTGCTAGGGACCGTGGGGGTAATAGACAGGCCCGACAGGCAACCCCTCAACAAGGACTTTAGACTTCAGGCCCATTTGAGGTGGAAAGAAACTAATTCTGTCTGTGACAGTGAGGGAACACTACAAGCGCATGTTGTAATAAATTTTACTTAAATAAAAACATAATTAATTGTATTACTGGTCTCTTTATTGTAGCTTGTTTAACCAAAGGTTTTCGGGTCTGTGGGACCCATTTTCAATGTTTGCTAACAGAAAAGGTTATGCTATTTATTATTTCTTCTAACTCAAGCATTGGCCGTGGCTCATTTTCTGTGAAGAACAAACAACTTATTTTCAATGACTGCACATGGTACACCCTCCAACACATAACTATTACATATGAGGTATTCGGGTCTACTGGACCCGAGTGTAATAATTGTAGGTGCTATGAAACTTAACTGTGTCGTCTTCTTAACTGGACCTGCTGTGTGTGTCTTGTCTGTGTGCGTGAATGTTGTCTTTCTGCACCTGCTATTCCCACATTAATTTACAAAATTGTTACATTTCAAGCACTTTAACCTGTTCTGATTAAGTTCTAAGAAATGAGCACCAATAATGATCAAAAAACTAGTTACTATTTTTTTTTTAATAAGTGAATTTCGTTGTTTTCTCACAAAAAAAATATGATCATATGATCATAATTGTGATCTTACAGGGGTAAATGGCAAATAAGAGCCATAAATTATGTATATGCCATTGGTAATATTGAGCTAAAGTAAACATCTATTAAGTATTTTTACATAAATTGTTATGGTTGTATTGATTTAAAAGCCTAATAATATGGGTCCACCAGACCCGGGAATATTGGCTGTGTAAGAAAAATATTAACATCGTACAATTGTTAAAGAACTGTATAGTCTGACTGTAAAATAGGCCCCAAAAATGAATTTGTTAGCTCATAATAATAATGGTTATTACCCATATGGGTAGAAGCAGGGACCCATAATCAGCCCATATGGGGCCCAGTTAAAGTGGGCCCCATATGGGAGAAACCTGGGTTGCCCATGTGGGTTTTAGCTAGGGCCCATGTGAAGCCCACCTTCAGCCCATCTGGGCTTGCCCACATGGGGCCACCATGGAACCCCTGGACAAAATTAACTGGGCCCCATCTAGGCAGCCCAGATGGGGCCCACTCACCAGCCCATATCCATGCCTTATGGGCCCCACATGGGTGTGTTGACAGGGAAGTGTCAAGCCCAGCCGTTGTTCCAGTGTCAAGTCCAGTGGCAGCTTTTGTTTCAAGTCAAGATACAGCCTTCGTACCAAAGCCAAGTCAAGAGTCAAGTCTATCCTTAACTGCCTATCCAGATTCAAGTCCAGTCACAGCCCTCTCTCCACAGTCAAGTCAAGTCTCTCATATCACAGCGACACTCGACCAGCTGGAAGACATCCTCGCTTCACTCCGCAAGCTGCAAGCCGCAGCTTTCCCGCATCCCGTGTCAAGCACCGTCGTCACAGCTGCTCCTCACTCTGAGTCAAGTCAAGTCGCAGCTGCTCTCAAGGTGAATGATACAGCCCCAGCGCCAAGTCAAGTCACTGCTGTGCCTCCAGAGCCAAGTAAAGTCACAGCAGTTCCCTCAAAGCCAAGCCAAGTTACCGCTGTTCCTCCACAGTCAAGCCAAGTCCTTGCAGTCGCTCCAGAGTCCAGTGATGTCACTGCTGATGTCTTCGCCGCTGTTCCACCTCCACAGTCAATTGTCTTTACAGCTGCTCCACCTCCACAGTCAAGCCCCTCTGCAGCTGCTCCGCCTCCAGCGCCAAGCGTCGTCGTTGCAGCTGCTCCGCCTCCAGCGTCAAGCGTCGTCGTCGCATCTGCTCCGCCTCCAGAGTCAAGCGTCGTCGTCGCATCTGCTCCGCCTCCAGAGTCAAGCGTCTTCATCGCAGCTGCTCCGCCTTCAGAGTCAAGCCCTGTCGCAGCTGCTCCGCCCCCTGAGTCAAGCGTCGTCGCCGCAGCTGCTTCGCCCTCTGAGCCAAGCGTCTTCGCCGCAGCTGCTCCGCCTCCAGCGTCAAGCGTCGTCGCCGCAGCTGCTCCGCCTCCAGCGTCAAGCGTCGTCTCCGCATCTGCTCCGCCTCCAGCATCAAGCGTCTCCGCATCTGCTCCGCCTCCTGAGTCAAGCGTCTCCACATCTGCTCCGCCTCCTAAGTCAAGCGTCTCCGCATCTGCTCCGCCTCCTGAGTCAAGCGTCTCCGCATCTGCTCCGCCTCCTGAGTCAAGCGTCTCCGCATCTGCTCCGCCTCCTGAGCCAAGCGTCTCCGCATCTGCTCCGCCTCCTGAGCCAAGCGTCTCCGCAGCTGCTCCGCCTCCTGAGCCAAGCGTCTTCGCAGCTGCTTCGCCCTCTGAGCCAAGCGTCTCCGCATCTGCTCCGCCTCCTGAGCCAAGCGTCTCCGCAGCTGCTCCGCCTCCTGAGCCAAGCGTCTTCGCAGCTGCTTCGCCCTCTGAGCCAAGCGTCTTCGCCGCAGCTGCTCTGCCTCCAGAGTCAAGCCCCGTTGCAGCTGTTTCCCCAGAGTTAAGTGACGTCTCAGCTGCTTCATCCCCTGAGTCAAGCATCATTGTCACAGTCGCTCCTCCCTCTGAGTCAAGCCTCGTCGCCGCAGCTCCTCCCTCTGAGTCAAGCCTCGTCACCGCTGGTGCTCCTCTAAAGTCAAGCCTCGTCGCTGCTGCTCCTTCTGCATCAAGCCCCAATGCAGCAGTCCATCCTGAACCAAGCCACGTCCTCACAGCAGCTCTCAAGGCTTCCGATATCGCCCCTGAGTCAAGCCAAGCCAATGCCGCTGCTCCGGAGCTGGCCTTCATTGAGGCCTTGCTCCTCCTGAGAACTGCTCTCTGGGTTGTCTGGGCCACATATACCACCACTGAGTCCTCAGAGGTGGCGGCTCACCCCGCAGAACCTCTGAGGGTGGCCTCCCCCGAGGAGGTGGCCGAGGCCACGGATCCTCAAGCCGAGGGGGAGGTCACACCTGCTCCCTGCACGGTGGTAGGTCCCAGCAACCCACACCATTCTGAGCTCTCATTGAGTCCCAATTCAGCTGCCGAAACTCGCTGCAAGCGGTTGGTCCCGCCAAAGGAAGACTGGGACAGGAGCTCCGAGCTCTCTCTCTTTCTCTCTGTGTGTCTGTCTCTGTTCTGTGTTCCAGATCTGTCTGCTCTGCTCTGGTTGGTGTTAGTTCTGCTCTGGCTGGCTTCTGTCCTGCCCTGGGGGGCTTCCGTGCTGCCCTGGATGGCCCCTAACCTAACTGCCCCGCCCTGGGGGGGTTCTGCGCAGCCCTGGAGGGCTCATGTCCTGTCTGATCCGCCCTTGAGGACGTCCAATTCGCCTGATCCACCCTGGAGGGTGTCTGATTCTCTCTCTCTGTGTGTGCGTCTGTCTATGCTCTATGTTACAGACCTGTCTGCTCCGCCCTCGGGAAATCCCGTTCCGCCCTGGAGGGCCCCGGTCCTGTCTGCTCCGCCCTTGGGGAATCCCATTCTGCCCTGGAGGGTTCCTGTCCTGTCTGCTCCACCCTGGGGGGCTTTCATGCCGCCCTGGAGGGTTCTAGTCCTGCCTGATCCGCCCTGGAGGGCGTCTGATTCGAAGGATCCGCCCTGGAGGGCGTCCGACTCGCCTGACCCGCTCTGGAGAGTGCTTGCTCCGCCTGATCCGCCCTGGAGGGTGTCTGATTCGTCTGCTCCTCTGGCTCTGCCCTGGAGGCTGTCTGCTCTATCTTGGTGGTCTCCTAAGCATCTTTGGCAGCTCTGTTGCTCTGCTGCCGTTCCGGCAGCTCCTGGATCATTTGCCCTGCCTAACTCTATCAGCCCGCATGGACCCGGTTCTCCCTTCTGTACTCTGTCCCTCCCCCCCTCCCCTTGGTGTTATTGGACTGTGTGGAGCGTCTGGAAGCCGCTCCTAAGGGGGGGGCTCTGTCACAAACTGTGCTGCTATGGCTCCCTCCATCTGCCTTTAGAGGGAGCCTTCAATGTATTATGGACTATTTACTCACTACATTTCCCATCACCCCTCTGTTGTCACCTGTCACCTTTCACCTTAGTCGGCCATCTTAGTTCATCCACTCTCAGTATATATAGACCGGTTCTCCCACTGTTTCCTCGCGAAGTTTTGAGTTAGATTCCCTGGCCAATCCTGAGCGTTTTTCCCCTGGTTGTTTTCTCCGTTGCCGACTCCCTAGTTCCCTGGTTCCTGTGATCGTTTTCTGCCCGCCTTGACCCTCGCCCGTTTTCTGGATTACGAACGTTTGCTAGTTGCCCCTTGACCACTTTGCTCGGATTGACCACGTCTTTTGGATTATCTGCACCACTCCTGTAATCTGTGTTTCGACCTTGCCTGGACCACTATGAGTGTTCACAATAAAGCTTTGCACTTGGATCCACCTGCCTATGACTCCTTTGTGACAAACACATTCTGTTGACTATAAGTAATGTTGCACCTACATGTCTACTAACTCTCATTAGAGTGTTAGTTTAGTATTAGTAGACTGGTAGGGTTATATTAATTTGACATGTACTTGCAAAGTTACTTATAATCAGTTGAATGTCTGTTGGGAGACCATCACAATAAAGAGTTAACAGATATTTAGTAGACAGTCTACTAATACTCTCATAAGAGTTAGTTAACATGTGGGTGCAACATTACTTAGTGTCAACAGAATGTTCAAAAGGGACCATCAGAATAAAGTGTTACCAACTTCGGTACTCTTGAATGTGTGGCGTGTGTGTGTGTGCGCGCATGCGTGTGATGTGTATTCACGCAGATTTAAGTTATACCACGTGTCAATTACAAGGCCCACGGGCCAAATGGGGCCCGCCACAACTTTTAATCAGGCCCACCAACAAATTCTGGGAAACGCTTGCTTTAAATATAGGTCTGTGACAATTACAATATTGAGACGCAGGGGGTTCTGTCGTGCTTCACCCCACTCGCTAATTTAGACCAAAATAAGCGCTATATAAATAACGGAAATTTTTGTGGTGACTAGCATACTGTCTAAAAAACAAAAAGTGGACAGCGAATATCGACAATTCCAACCAAGGTGGGAAACAGAATATTTATTCTGTGAATATAAAGAAAAGCCAATGTGCCTCATATACACCAGATTACCCTTTCTTTTGGACACTTTTTCCCCCTTTTGGACACTGGTTTGGTTAATTTTTGTTCAATAAAAAAAAAAAAAAAAAAGAAAAGAAAAGAAAAAAGAGAAGAAAAAAAAACTGTCCAAAGGGGGGGAAAAGTGTCCAAAAGAAACGGGGAGTCTGGTGTCCTCGGTGCTGCACGTCTGTGAGGGAGGGGAAGTGCTCCAGTAGGAAGGGTCCAGGTGCAGGGTCAGTCCGGCGGCTGCATGCGCGCCCCACTTTGGTCCGAGGCGCGAGGGTGTGGCGACTTTGCTAGCGGCGGCTTCGTCCTCTTCTGATCTTCCGGCGGAAGGATGTAGTATTAGTATGGACTAATATTACGAAAAAGAAGACTCTGCCTCCCACTACTAGCAGCTTACATTCCGGAGACGGGAAAACACAGCTGCCTACATTCAAATAGACAATAAAGATAATGCCTCTTGTGCCTGTTGTGGAATCTATTTGCTGCACAAACTGCCACAGACTTCTACAAAGGATTGCAGTTCTTGAAACAAAGCTACTTGCTGGACTTCCAAAACAGGTGGAACACTCAGCAGATCATCATCACGGAACCCCCTCAGCATACAGCCGGTGAGTCCCATGAATTTACTGAATCTCATCAGTCATTACCAAGTGTAGAGGAACGAGCCAAAACTGATCAACACACTAATCGATGGCACATACAGGGAGCGAGACCCAAAGGCACTCGAGACATCAGATCTCGAGTATCTCATATTGCTGCCATAGCATCCTCTACCCCAGATACAGCTATGACAAGGCTCGCAAACACTGGTATTTTACCACCGCCTATACACCTTGATAACAGATTTGAAGCATTAATTAATGCGGGTGAGTAATCCCCAAATGCGCCCAAACATGGAACACATCAGCCAGCAGCTAACATTGCTACTAACAGACACTCAAGGTCGAGCAGACAGCTCAGAGCGCAGCCGAGCCCAGGGCTCTGATAGTGGGCGACTCCATTATCCGAAACATTAGAAGCAGGACTACAACTACATGCTGCTTTCCTGAAGCAACCATCTCTGATGTGAACAAGGAGCTTCGAAACATTCTAATGAAGCACAAGACTGCAAATCAAATTATCATTCATGTGGGAAAGAACGATATTCGTAAAGAGCAGTCAGAACTTCTAAAGAAGGATTTCAGTGAACTTCTTGAAACACTTTGAAGACTTGAAGTTAAGTCATTCATCAGTGGACCACTCCCAGCAAGGGGAACTAACATGTTTTCACGGTTGCTTGGGCTGAATACATGGCTACAAAGAACCTGCAGTTTAAAAGGAGTCAACTTCATTGACAACTTCAATCTTTTCTGGGGCCATAGACAACTGTTTAAACCTGATGGCCTCCACCCAAACAAACTTGGTGCATAAGTGCTTAAGGACAATATCTATTCTTCCTCAATCATCCTTCAGTACTGTGTGCCAATCCACTCATCCTGGATGGCACACACACACCTGGACAAAGTGATCAGAGGACTTCAAATCAGCCTCAGAGTCATCATGTGGTTGACACATCCCAAAAGGA
This sequence comes from Cirrhinus molitorella, assembly GCA_033026305.1. Classification (NCBI taxonomy): domain Eukaryota; kingdom Metazoa; phylum Chordata; class Actinopteri; order Cypriniformes; family Cyprinidae; genus Cirrhinus; species Cirrhinus molitorella. Next base: position 8,915,748 of record CM065128.1, read on the forward strand.
CATTGATAATATTTAATTATTGTACAAACTTTAATTTGCTGTTAAGCTGCTTTGCAACGATTTGTTTTGTGAAAAGCGCTATACAAATAAACTTGACTTGACTTGACTTGATAATGTTGAAGGATTTATTGGTCACTGTATAGCCATTTATGTATCAAATAAGTCTACCATTATAAACATGTATTGTCTTTGTGTAAAAGGCCTAAGTAAGCAAGGTAAAGATGCCAGGAATGTGCAGACATACATTGTATGCTGAAGCAGCACATCCTGTTTTGACACAAGACCATGATCATATGATGGGGCCTCTTCCTTAACATAAGGAAGGCTTTCAGGATGCTGAATGGAGGTGCAGCCAATTAAGGATAACAATAGTTTCTTTATAGGAAATGTACAGAACACGCCTTGAGGAAAACTGTATAAAAGATAATGCAAATTTGGATTCGACAGAGATACTCAGGGAGAGTTCACTCTGATGGAGATTGCTCTGATGGAGAATGCTTGGACCTGAGTTCTCTCTGCTTTTTTGTGTCAGCAATAAAGTCTAGCTTTTGAAATCAAAACTGAAACCCAAGAATGTTTCTTCCAACGATAAAGAGGGGAAACCACAACATCAACATCATGCAGCCACAACAACCACTGCTCATGGACACCATGCCAGCTGAGCCCTGCCCACAGAGCTCATCACAGACAGACTGTAACATACCAGGACAGCTCCAAGACTCAGCATCCAAGGACGACTTTCTGGAAAACATCCAGGGAAGCCAGGACAACATATTTCAGCCACCAGAAACACCAGAGCCACAGCCCCACTCACCAGACAAACTATCCCTCTCTTCAGCATCTCACTTCTAAGCTTCTCACAGAAAATGGAGGAACTTGTTTATGCTGGGACCAGACTCTCCCACTCTTTCGCTGCAAGCCCCCAGATATCAACTAAAAAACGGCGGGCCCTACAACCACCAAATCCTGTGGGCCCAGCTCGCCCTCCTCCTCCTGTGAGAGCTATTCAGCTGCTGCCACAACATCAGGGCCCAAACCCTCCTCTATCTGCTGTAGGTGAACCAAAACAACTGATAGCAGCTTTCAGTGATATGTGTCGGGTCCCCACTATGATAGCAGCAACATTCACCAATGTTTACAGAACAAGTGGGAACCCAGTGTGCCTGTAGCTTTTCCTATCTCTGTTTTATCACGTGATAGAAAGTCTAAGACCTTCTCTAGTCGTATGGCTGACCCATCTAATCTGCGGCCTATTATGTATCAAACTAAGATTGCTGTGGGGACAAAAAGAAATGCTATTAAGTTAGCATTTTTAAACATTTGCTCACTAAAAAATAAATCATTTCTGACCAATGACTTAATAATCACAAACAAACTAGATTTTATGTTTTTAAATGCAACATGGCTAGAAGACAGCTGCAGTGCAACAGTCCTCAATAAAACAACTTGTCTGCAGAGCTGTTAGGAGAGGTGGAGGTGTAGCTGCTCTATTTAAAGATGTCTATCAATGCAAGCAAGTGTGATTTGGTCATTTACATTTACATTTACATTTAGGCATTTGGCAGACGCTTTTGTCCAAAGCGACATACAGTTGGGAGAACATAGAGCGATTCTTCTTAAGGAGACAAACAGACACAGGCAGTGCTATAATACCAGATTTCAAGTGGTGCTTCAAACAAGTACAAGCTAGAAAGGGAAGGAATAAAGAGATTTTTTTTTTTATGGTAACAGCAAATAGAGTTGAAAGAGATGAGTTTTAAGCTGTCGCTTGAAGCTTGTCAGGGAATCAGCATTCCGGATAGGGGTAGGAAGATCGTTCCACCAGCCAGGAACAGTAAAAGAAAATGTTCTGGATAGTGATTTCGCACCTCTCTGTGATGGTACCACAAGGCGTTGCAATAGCGAGTGCAGATAAGCAGGTGCAGTGGCAGTGGTTGTCCTATATGCAAGCATCAGAGTCTTGAACTTGATACGAGCCGCAATTGGGAGCCAGTGCAAGGAGATAAAGAGAGGTGTAACATGGGCTCTTTTGGGCTCGTTGAAGACCAGCCGTGCTGCTGCATTCTGAATCATTTGTAGAGGTTTGATTGTGCATGATGGAAGACCAGTCAAAAGAGCATTGCAATAGTCCAGTCTGGAGATGGTGGATGGGATGGTGAACCCATGCTGTAAGTTTGGAGTGCAAGGAAAAACAAGAAGCTCAGTTTTTGCCAAGTTGAGCTGAAGGTGATGTTCTTTCATCCATGTTGAGATGTCCGCCAAGCAGCCTGAGGTCCGTGCAGGTACTGTTGGATCATCTGGTTGAAATGAAAGATAGAGTTGTGTGTCATCAGCATAGCAATGGTAGGAGAAGCCATGTGACTCTATGATGGGACCCAGTGATGTTGTGTATATGGAGGAGAGGAGAGGACCAAGAACTGATCCCTGAGGAACCCCAGTGATCAGTTGATGTGTTTTGGATACCTCTCCTCCCCAGGTTACCGTGAATGACCTACCGGTGAGATAGGATTCAAACCAGCGAAGCAGAGTTCCTGTGATGCCCAGCGATGAGAGGGTGGACAGGAGGATCTGATGGTTGACAGTGTCAAAAGCAGCAGATAAATCAAGCAGAATTAGAACTGATGATTTAGAATCAGCTTTTGCTGTCCGCAAGGCTTCAGTAACTGACAGTAGTGCAGTCTCAGTTGAATGGCCACTCTTGAAACCTGACTGGTTAGGATCCAGTAAGTTGTTCTGTGAAAAGAACAATGATACCTGGTTGAAAACAACTCGTTCGAGGGTTTTTGCTATGAATGGAAGCAGAGAGACCGCTCTGTAGCTGTCAAGAAGTGAGGTGTTTAGTGTTGGTTTCTTAAGCAGTGGGGTTACCCGGGCCTGCTTAAAAGAAATTGGAAAAGTGCCTGTGAGGACCGATGTATTTATGATGTGTGTGAGTGCTGGTAAGACAGTAGGAGAGATTGCTTGAAGAATGTGTGAGGGGATGGGATCAAGTGGGCATGTTGTAGGGTGGCTGGAGAGGAGAAGTTTTGATACTTCTGTCTCAGAGAGGGGACAGAAGGAGAAAGTGAGAGTGTTCGAAGTGGGTGTGGTGGGTTGTAGGTCATGTGTATGAGGGGCTAAGAATTGTTTGCTGATTGTTCGAGTTTTGTCTGTGAAGAATTGTGCGAAATCATTAGCTGTTAGTGTAGTGGTGGGTGGTGGTGGAGGGGGACAGAGGAGAGAGTTAAATGTTTTGAAGAGATTGCGTATGTCAGAAGCACTATTGACCTTGTTATGATAATATGAGGATTTGGCAGTGTGGAGTTGAGTAGAAAAAGCTGAAAGCAACGATTGGTACATACTCAGGTCAGACGGATGTTTAGATTTGCGCCATTTTCTTTCTGCTCGCCTGAGTTTGGACCGATGTTCACGAAGAACATCAGTCAGCCAGGGATTAGAGGGGGAAGCCCGTGCTGGCCTGGTGGAAAGAGGACAGATATCGTCGAGTAAAGACTTTAAGGTGTTGCATAAGGTGTCAGTGGCTGCATCCACATCCAGAGATGAGAAATGGATAGGTGAGGGAAGAGAGGAGGAAAGTACAGAGGAAAAGTGTGAGAGGGAGCGTAGGTTTCGTCTAAAAGTAACTGGTAGAGGGGTTGGTGATGCATAGGTTGAAAAATGAATAATTAAATGTAATAAGGAAATGGTCAGAGACGTGTAGGGGTTTGACCAGGATGTTGTCAGTGATACAATTGCGAGTGTAAATTAAGTCAAGTTGGTTGCCAGATTTGTGAGTGCTCGTAGTGGTAAGGCGTTTGAGATCAAATGAGGCAAGAAGTGAATGGAAGTCTGTAGCATAAGGCTTGTTAAGATGAATGTTAAAATCACCAAAGACCAAAAGTGGACTGCCATCTTCTGGAAAAGAGGATAGCAGTCCATCCAATTCTTCTAGAAAGGTGTTTAGAATTTGACCAGGAGGGCGGTAAATGACCACAACCTGGAGTTTTGCAGATGCTGTGACTGTTATTGCATGGCATTCAAATGAGCTATGATTGCATATGGGTGAATGTGTTGTGTATTTCCAATTGTCAGAAATGAGCAGACCAGTGCCCCCACCCCGCCCAACCTGATGCGGAGTGTGAGAAAAAGTAAAATTCTTGGAGAGAGCAGCGGGGGTTGCTGAGGCTTCTGGATGAATCCAGGTCTCAGTCAAGCCCAAGATGCTAAGATCAGATTGTATGGAATAAGTAGAAATGAAGTCTGCTTTGTTAACTGCGGACTGACAGTTCCAGAGGCCAACAGAAAAAGCAAGAGGTGGAGTAGAGGATGTAGTGATAGGACGTAGGTTAGCTAGATTGCGATGCCGTTTGCTTGAGGAGTTGAGTGGTTGAGAGACAACCGGAATATAGTGAAAACACTTGACAGAATTGGCAGGCAAAAGAGAGGAGAGAGAAAATGAAATAAGTACCTATGTGCGTTGTCGGTTTCGTTGCTCGGTTAAAGTCGCGCAGGAAAAGTCGCAGGTCTTTACGTTCGTCGGTCTTCACGTGAGGGCTGAACGCTTCCGCGTCAGCTTTCAGATGTCAAATAAATACTCAACCAAACGATAATTAGGGGGAAAAAGCCGTCACGCCTACTGCCTTAATTCACCCGAAAGCAAGGCAAATGGCTCAAATCGAAACTAAACCGAGACACTTAAGTGCTTGCAGGAAGGCAGCAATAACAATAACAACAGCTTGGTTTCGCCGACGGCTTACTAGTCTAATTTTAATAAGTGCTATCAAAACTACAATTTCAAATTAAACCACAATAGTAGCTCTTAAAATGTACTAAACGAAAAAGAAAAGTTCTAGCAGCAACTTGCAAAGTACACAACTCTTAATGAAATAAAGTATTACGCAAACACTTACGCTTAGCGCGCTGTGGTTGTTTCCTTCTCCCAGAAATCAGTACTTGTCTTCTGAATACCTAGGGATTGTACTGAAAGGTGCTCCACGCATTCTGTTTATCATTATTTACAGGCCTCCAAAATACTCTCCAGCCTTTGTTGAAGAGTTCACAGAACTGTTATCAATGATTTCCTCAGAGTTTGACAGTTTTGCTATTGCAGGGGATTTTAATATTCACATAGATAATGCAGAAATCAATGCTACAAAAGAAATTATAACTGTTTTGAACACTTTTGACCTGGTTCAGCATGTGCATGGACCCACACATAATCGTGTCACACTCTTGATTTACTCATCAATAAGGGTCTAGAGATTTCATCCATTGTTATTAAGGACGTAGCACTATCTGATCACTTCTGTATTTTCTTTGATATATTGATCTCTGCTACCACTGAGCAGATGTGGTGGAAGACGAAACTTGAAATTCACTATAGCATCTATAAAGACAGCCTTCATGCTTTCAATGTTGAATTAGGCAAAGCTAGACAAACATTCTTCTCAAACCTTAAACAACACTCTTTTTGCTACCGTTGAGAGACTAACAAACCCCCCCAAGTCAGATTCCCAGTGAAATGCTCTCCGACAGGAAATGCAATGAGTTTGCTTCCTTTATTTCTGAGAAGATCAATACTATCAGAAAGATGATTAGCACATCCTCAGGTTATGCTGAGGTCAGACAAATTCACCCGCAAAAACTCCCTGAAAACTGCAGTTGTTAAGCCCCTTTTGAAAAAGAGCAGTCTTGATAACACAATATTGAGCAACTATAGACCAATATCAAATTTTCCTTTTATAGGCAAGATTATTGAAAAGGTAGTTTTTAATCAGCTGAACTACTACATAATCTCAAATGGTTACCTAGACAATTTTCAATCTGGTTTCCAACAGCATCACAGCACAGAGACAGCGCTCATAATGATAATAAATGATATTTGCTTAAATTCTGATTCTGGTAAAATATCAATGCTGGTACTTCTAGATCTTAGTGCTGCGTTTGACACTGTCAATCATAAACACTAGAAAACTGGGTCAGGCTTTCTGGGATGGTTCTTAAATGGTTCAGGTCATACTTAGAAGGGAAAGGCTATTATGTGAGTACAGGAGAGCATAAGTCTAAGTGGACATCCATGACATGCGGAGTCCCACAAGGCTCAATTCTTGCGCCGCTCTTGTTTAGCCTGTATATGCTCCCTCTAAGTCAAATAATGAGAAAGAACCAAATTGCATACCACAGCTATGCAGATGATACATAGATTTACCTAGCGTTATCGCCAAATGACTACAGCTCCATTGACTCCCTCTGCCTATGCATTGATGAAATTAACAGTTAGATGTCCCAGAACTTTCTTCAGTTAAACAAGGAGAAAACTGAAGTCATTGCATTTGGAAACAAAGATGATGTTCTTAAGGTGAATGCGTACCTTGATGCTAGGGGTCAAATAACTAAAAATCAAGTCAAAAATTGACTTGGGGTGATTCTGGAGTCAGATCTTAGTTTCAGTAGTCATGTCAAACCAGTAACTAAATCAGCATATTATCATCTCAAAATCATTGGAAGAATTAGATGTTTTGTTTCCAGTCAAGACTTCAAGAAACTTGTTCATGCCTTTATCACCAGCAGGGTGGACTATTGTAATGGTCTCCTCACTGGCCTTCCCAAGAAGACCATTAGACAGCTGCAGCTCATCCAGAATGCTGCTGCCAGGATTCTGACTAGAACCAGAAAATCAGAGCATATCACACTAGTTCTCAGGTCCTTACACTGGCTTCCAGTTACATTTAGGATTGATTTTAAAGTACTTTTACTCGTTTATAAATCACTCAATGGCCTAGGACCTAAATACATTGCAGATATGCTCACTGAATACAAACAGGCCAGATCACTAGGATCGAGTCAGTTAGAATTACCAAGGGTTCACACAAAACAAGGGGAGTTACAACTTTAGCTTTTTTGCCGCCCACGGTTGGAATGGGCTTTCAGAAGAGATCAGATGTGCTAAAACATTAGCCACATTAAAATCCAGACTAAAAACTCATCTGTTCAATTGTGCATTTACTGAATGAGCACTGTGCTACATCCGAACTGATTGCACTGTATTTTACGTCTAATCATTTTTATTCCTGTTTTAATTCATTTTAAATCAATTTTTTTTTTAAATGTTTTACTGTTGTCATTATTATTTTAACTCATCTTATGTTCTTATGATTTTATTATTTCTTTTTATGTAAAGCACTTTGAATTACCATTGTGTATGAAATGTGCTATATAAATAAACTTGCCTTGCCTTGCCTTAGGTCTGGTGTCTCGTGATGATGGCGGCGCAGGCGCCCCTCAGCACTCCCTTCCTGGATCCACGAGGACACCAGCGTGTGCAAGGGGAATGAGACCGGTCTCCAGAAGAGAGGCACGCCCGTCAGCTGCGCCTCATCACACGCCGCCAGTCCAGGATGATTCAGCACCCCTCCTCTTCACCCACTGAGCCTGAGAAGGGCGGCGATTAAGAGAGGGGTGTAGCTGATCATGAGATGGAGGCTCCGACACACACACACACACACACACACACACACACACACACACACATATATATACATAAACATTATATATGTAAGACATTAGCTCAAAATTATTATAGGGAATCAAAATGGGAATCAGATCTAACGATTCGATTCAGCTTGATTAGACTAACTTGATTCAGAATTAATAATTTGCACCTATTAACCGTTCGTCCAGCGAAGGGCTTAAATTAGTACATGTTACCAATTCTGAGGTTTATATTACTTCGTGGCCACGACATAATATAAACAGTTATTTCGTTAACTCTTAAGGGCAAGGTAGCAAGATCTGGGCATAGGTAAGCAAGGCAAGGCATTGTCAGGAACATAGGGTTTTAAACCAGCCATCTTGGTCCGTCCCCATTCAGGTTTGCTCCAATCAGATCGGGTTGTGGGGCGGAGCCATGCTTCAGGTGGTTCCTCCTTGCATAAATTAACCTGTGTCCCACACGTGGTATATCTGTGAGTTTTGTCAATAACTTCAATAAACTTTTGTGATGCGAATATTATAACCAATAGTAACTTATCATTCATCTAAACATATTGGAAATAAAACAAGCTTCTGGTCAACACCAAACATCAGATATCTTGCATACAGTCAAATACATTTTGTAGCCTTATCTACTAAAGGAAATATAATGCAAACACATAAAAGGGGAATATATTCACTCATACACATACACTCGATTACACAAAACACACCACACATATCGAAAGGTAAAGAACATACTATTCATCGGTACTGTTACTCTAATTGTGGTAGAAATAGTCTGTTTTAAGAGTTTGTGTATTCTGAATAGCCGTCCACAGTTTAGTAGAATGCAGAAAGGAGGAGTCTGGGTGACCAGAGTGTCCGGAGGTCATGCTGTGAAGCCCCTTTGAACCTTACCGGCTGGTTCCTATCATTATAAACCTTTCATTGTATATTTGATTGTCAATTCACGTGTACCTGGTAAGAGATACACTGCATGCTCTGGTTGCCTGAATGAGCCTAGATGAAAGGGGAGTTCTCATCTTCCATCGATTGAATTAGGGTTTTAGCTATTTAAATTCCCTAAGAGACAGTGACCAGGAAAAGGGGGAGCCGGTCTGGCCAGTTTTACAATAGGCACATGGCCGGGGAGATGACTCTTTTGGATTCGACTGGAATGTGGTGATCTCTGCAGTTTGATGGGTCCCACATATATATATATATATATATATATATCAGTTGCTGCTGTTTTACTGTTGTCATCTTTTACTTTCTATTTATTCACCTAATTCTTTAGGTGAAGATCAAGACAATGCAATTATCTTTAAATCAATAAAAAATATAAAAACACTGACTATAGAAAGTAAAATGGAATGTTCTCAAAACCTTTCTCTAAATGAAATAGAATTATGTATAAAAGCTCTGATGGGCTTACATCAGAATTTTATAAAGCTTTTATAAGTGACATATCTAAATTTCTTTTAGCGGTATATGAAGAGGCCATCAATAAAGAATCTTTACCTACATCACTTAGACAAGGTGTTATTACCCTGATCCCCAAACGTCAAAAAGATATCCTATTATTAGAAAATTGGCAACCTGTTTCCTCATTTCCTCTAATATTTGTTTAGTTATTGATTTAGAACAATATAGTTATTTATTAAATGGAGACCCCTTTGTGACGTATGGGTCTGAAACGTGTGGATCCATGTGCAAAGCTTTATTGTAAAAACTCGTAGTGAAACAGGCAGGGTCAATAAACAACAAACAGGAGTAGTACAGATAATCCAGAGAGAGGTCAGTGTCCATGCAAGGGTCGGGGCTGGCAGCAAGCAATAGAATAATCCAACAGACAATCCAGAGGTCACAAAGGCAGGCAGAAAACAATCGGGAACGAGGAAACAAACAGAGTCAGCAACAGGAAAGTAAACACAGGAAAGAATGCTCGGAATTGCCAGAAAACTAAACAAGACTTCGCGAACGGCAGTGCATGTGAATGGCTTTTATACTGTGGGAGATGAGGTGAATGACTGTCAGGTGTGTGTGGGTGGAGGCAAGATGGCCGACAGGGGTGAGAGGTGAGAGGACACAGGAAGTTCATGAGAAAGGGATGATGGGAAATGTAGTGAATGAATGGAATGAGTCCATAGTGAAATGAAGGCTCCCTCTGATGGTGAAGGGAGGGAGCCACAACAGTACAGTTCATGACAGAGCCCCCCCCCCCTTAGGAGCGGCTTCCAGACTCTCCAAACAGTCCAACAACAACAACAGGGAAGGGAGGGGAGGGGCGGGGCAGAGTGCAAACGGGTGGGGCAGAGCAACAGAGCTGCCAAAGATGCTTAGGGGACCACCAAGATGGAGCAGACAGCCTCCAGGGTGGAGCCGGCAGAGCAGATGCCCTCCAGGGTGGAGCCGGCAGAGCAGATGCCCACCAAGGCGGATCAGGTGGAGCAGGCACCCTCCAGGGCTGGGCAGACGAAACAGATGCCCTCCAGGGTAGATCAGGCGGAGCAGGTACCCTCCAGGGCGGACCATGCAAATCAGATGCCCACCAGAGCGGACCAAGCGAGTCAGATGCCCCCCAGGGCAGATCGGGTGAGTCGGATGCCCTCCAGGGCGGAGCGGACGAGTCAGACGCCCTCCAGGGCGGATCGGGCAGAACTAGAACCCTCCGGGGCGGCACGGAAGCCCCCCAGGGCGAAGCAGATAGGACAGGAACCCTCCAGGGAGGAACGGGATTCCCCGAGGGCATAGCAGACAAGACCGGAACCCTCCAGGGTGGAACGGAAGCACCCCAGGGCGGAGCAGACGGGACTGGAGCCCTCCAGGGCGGAACGGAATCCCCCCAGGGCAGAGCTGACAGGTCTGTAACATAGAGCATAAACAGACACACACAAAGAAAGAGAGAATCAGACACCCTCCAGGCAATCAGACAATACAGGAACCCTCCAAGGCAGAGCGGAATCCCCCCAGGGCGGAGCGGAATCCCCCCAGGGTGGAGCAGACAGGACTGGAGCCCTCCAGGGCAGAGCGGAATCCCCCCAGGGCGGAGCAGACAGGACTGGAGCCCTGTAACATAGAACATAGACGGACATACACACACAGAGAGAGAAAGTTCTGAGCCCAAGCTCTTGGCCAGGTTGGGCTGGATTCCCAGCATATAGAGGAGCTCTGCGGCTGAATTGGGACTGGGCGAGAGCTCAGTGTGGTGGGAGTTGCTGGACGCTACCACCGTGCAGGGAGCAGGTGCGACCTCCCCCTCGGCTTGAGGATCCATGGCCTCGGCCACCTCCTCGGGGGAGGCCACCCTCAGAGGTTCTGCGGGGTGAGCCGCCACCTCTGAGGACTCAGTGGTGGTGTACGCGGCCCAGACAACCCAGAGAGCAGTTCTCAGGAGGAGCAAGGCCTCAACAAAGGTTAGTTCCGGAGCAGCGGCAGTGGCTTTGCTTGGTTCAGGGGTGATATTGGTAACCCTTAGAGCAGCTGTGGGGGTGTGTCTTGGTGCAGGATGGACAGCTGCGTAGAAGCTTGACACTGGAGCGACAGCTGTGACATAACTTGACACGGGAGCAACAGCTGCTACAAGGCTTGACTTGGAAGATGCTGCGGCGTCGAGGATAGACTCTGGAGGAGCAGCAGCATTGAAGCTTGACTTGGGAGGAACAGCTGCAACAGGGCTTGACTCAGGCGGAGCAGCGACGATGATGCTTGACTCAGAGGGAGGAGCTGCGGTAACGACTCTTGACTTGGAGGGAGGAGCAGTTGCGACGACATGGCTTGGCTTGATGGGAGGAGCAGCTGTGACGAAGATGCTTGGCTCAGTGGGATGAGCAGCTGTAACGACGTGACTTGGCTCAGAGGGAGAAGCAGCTGTGACAACATGACTTAGCTCAGAGGAAGGGGCAGCTGCGACGACGGAGCTTGACTCAGAGGGAGGAGCAGCTGCGGCAACATGACTTGGCTCAGAGGAAGGAGCAGCTGCGACGATGGTGCTTGGCTCAGAGGGCGGAGCAGCTGTGACGACGACGAGGCTTGGCTCAGGAGGCGGAGCAGCTGCGACGACTTGGCTTGACTCGGGAGGCGGAGTAGCTGCGACGACTTGGCTTGACTTGGCATGCGGAGTAGCTGCGATGACTTGGCTTGACTCGGGAGGCAGAGTAGCTGTAACGACTTGGCTTGAGTCGAGAGGAGCGGCTGTGGCATGATTTGGCTTTGGAGGAACAGCTGTGTCTTGACTTGGCATTGGAGGAACTGCTGTGACTTGACTTGGCTCAGAGGGAACAGCTGGGACTTGACTTGGCTCTGGAGGAACAGCTGTGACTTGACTTGGCTCTGGAGGAACAGCTGTGACTTGACTTGGCTCTGGAGGAACTGCAGTGACTTGACTTGGCTCTGGAGGAACTGCAGTGACTTGACTTGGCTCTGGAGGAACTGTAGTGACTTGACTTGGCTCTGGAGGAACTGTAGTGACTTGACTTGGCTCTGGAGGAACTGCAGTGACTTGACTTGGCATGGGAGGCGGAGCTGCGGCTTGTTGTTGTAACTCGCGGAGTGCAGCAAGGATGTTATCCAGCCGGTCGAGTGTTGTAGTGACATGAGAGACTTGACTTGACTGTGGAGGAACAGCTGAGACTGGACGTGACTCTTGACTTGGCTCTGGAACAACGGCTTGCCTTGACACTGGATGGGCGGCCATGACGGGTGCTGACTCTGGAAGGGCGGCCATGACAGGTGCTGACTCTGACTCTGGAAGGGCGGCCATTTTGTCATGGACAAACTCTGGTGTGGCAGCCATCTTGTCAAACTTAGGAGGCTGGGCAGATCGAAAGCTGGCAAGCGCAGACTTAACTGACTGCATGGGATGATCCCCCAGACTGGATATAAGCCCATGGGGGCATGCAGAGGGAACAGGGACTTTATTAATGTCCACTGGCAAGGCCGGCATTAGATGATCGTGCTCCTAGAAATCTTCAGTATCTAACGAGTCCCCGCACCACAAGGCATAATCAATAAAGTCTGAATAGCATGAGCGAGGGCCTTCAAATCTTAGCCTTGATTTTAGTGGTTCGTCCAGTCCGTAAAGAAATATGTCCATAAAATAAGCCTCGTCATAGAAAGGGAGCTGGTATATAAGGTCACTGAAAGTTCTCACATAATGATCAATAGACATACTGTTTTGTCTGAGGTGAAGCAGTTGGTCGAAGGGGTCCATGTTGAGCGGGGTGGTGCAGATAAAGTTGCTGGATCCGGTATTGGCGAAGTCTTCTGTGACATATGGGTCTGAAACGTGTGGATCCATGTGCAAAACTTTATTGTAAAAACTCGTAGTGAAACAGGCAGGGTCAATAAACAACAAACAGGAGTAGTATAGATAATCCAGAGAGAGAGGTCAGTGTCCATGCAAGGGTCGGGGCTGGCAGCAAGCAATAGAATAATCTAACAGACAATCCAGAGGTCACAAAGGCAGGCAGAAAACAATCGGGAACGAGGAAACAAACAGAGTCAGCAACAGGAAAGTAAACACGGGAAAGAATGCTCGGAATTGCCAGAAAACTAAACAAGACTTCGCGAACGGCAGTGCATGTGAATGGCTTTTATACTGTGGGAGATGAGGTGAATGACTGTCAGGTGTGTGTGGGTGGAGGCAAGATGGCCGACAGGGGTGAGAGGTGAGAGGACACAGGAAGTTCATGAGAAAGGGATGATGGGAAATGTAGTGAATGAATGGAATGAGTCCATAGTGAAATGAAGGCTCCCTCTGATGGTGAAGGGAGGGAGCCACAACAGTACAGTTTATGACACCCTTAATACTTTTATGGATTTTAAAAAAGCTTTTACTACAGTAAACCATAATTTCAATTAATTGTAATAATTAATTGTTTAAATTTTATTTAATTTTTGGACAATATTTCATTAAAAGTGTGAGAACCATGTACTGTGGTAGCAATAGTTCTATTAAACTTGTCAATGGAATATCTCCTAGATTTGAAACAAATCGAGGCATCCAACAAGGTTGCCCAATCTCTGCATTCATTTTCTTGGTTGTAGCTCAAGTTTGAAGTAACCTGATAAATCAGCATTCCTTCAAAGGTATTTCAATCCATGAAAGACAAATTAAAATATCGCAACTTGCTGATGACACAACAATTTATCTTGGACATAGTTCTGAGGTACCTTTGGCTTTAAATATTATTAATAATTTCTCAAAATTCTCTGGATTGAGTTGAAATCTATCTAAATGTGAAATCCTAAAGCTTAAAAATGATATTTTATCCACTGTATGTAATATTCCTGTTAAAAGTATGGTAAACTATTTGGGAATCAAAATCTCTAAAAATACTGATTCAATGGTTTAATTCAAATTTTATACCTGTTATTGAGAAAATGCAAAAGAGGTGTACTTCATGGTTGGCCAGATATCTTTCTATTCAAGGAAGAATTCTATTAAGTAAGGCAGAAGGTCTCTCGAGAGCAGCATACCTCCTTTCTTCACTTAGTGCCCCAAAGGGTATATGCTCACAAATGGATAAAATACTCTTTAATTTCATTTGGAAAAACAAACCTCATAAAATAAAGAAAAGTGTTCTTGTTGATAAAGTATCAGATGGTGGGTTAAATGTTCTAAGTTTTACAATTTTTAACCAAATTTTAAAAATTAACTGGATTAAAAACTTAAAAAAAAAAATCAAACAAGTATTTTCAATATTGTCCCATATCATTTATTTGAAAAACTAGCAGGTGTTTCATATGGAACAATGGTCATATCACTCATAATAACAAGTCATTGTACATGGAGAATTGGGTCCGACATAACATATTATTTGTAAACCAACTTATTGACAAGAATGGGCAATTGTATACATATCCTAATTTTATTACAAAATATGTCTTTTTTGTAAATAAAAAAAGATTTTAACAAAGTAATAAGTCTATTCCCAGTGGCATAATAATTTTAACCAAACCCTCAGATGCAAACGCTAATAATACAATCTTACAAAATCCCCAGCTTTTTGGTCTTTCCTGTTTTGACAAACGTTTTAATAATAGTTTTATAAGAAATTCATTCAATGTTGGATCCAATCCTCCTTGTAAGTCAAAATGGCTCAAACCTCATTGCTTATCTTGGCTTAGCATTTGGACATTACCATATAAATATGTAATTTCTAATAAAGTAAGAAGTTAAGAGTTAAGATTATCATGATATTTTACTTTGTTTTCAAAACCCAGCTTTTTCTGATAAACAGATTTATATGATTAATCTTTTGATTATTTTAACAAAGTTTTATATTCACAAATCAAAAGTCAAAAGAAGCCATCATATATTACATTCTGTAACACTGATCTTAAAATTTACTTTAAAATGCTTTCTAATATGAGATCTCAAAATAAGACAAAACAAATTCTAAAGCTTTGCAAATTTATTTAATTGCCCTGGAAATTACTATTATTTTTTATTTATTTATTTATTTTAATTCTCTTTCTTTTTAAATATTATTTTTAGTATATGTGTTCACTTTGTGTATGTTTTGTTCCTGTTGTTGCTCTTTTTGTATAATTCGAGATCTACAATGTTGCATATACTTGCCTTGTGCCTTTGTTTTCTGATGATGGAACTGAATTAAAAAAAAACTGTTCACAATTGTGCTTGTTGTCAGGTTTTCCATTTACCAGGCTGTAAGTTCTCTTTCTCTGTATTTTTGTTTAAAATGCAGCTGCTAGAGTCCTTTGCAGGTCAAGAAAATATGATCATATTACCCCAAATTTACAGTCTCTGCACTGGCTACCTATCAGCTTCTGTATCAGTTACAAAATATTACTACTTACCTATATGGCACCTATGCTTACAAAACTAGAACATACAAAACTACAGCATTTTGCTAAAAGTTTAATCACAACATATAATCATTGCAGTTTTTTTTTCAATTGCTAACAAGCGTTTACCAATACTTATTTTAAGTATTTTTTCTAAACTCTTAACACAGCAACACACCTACATCACACAATTAGTCAAATAAGTAAATTTTCTGTCCAAAACCACATTTTGTTAAATAAATTCAAACTCTACATTTCAAAATGCTTAATACCTTTTTCTACTTATACTAACTGTATAAAAACACAGCAAACCTTATTCAAAGCCGAGTCCTTTGGTCAAAACTTTAGCACTAGTTTCTGTCCAACAGAAACATATAGTCAATCATAGCACAATGATTGTCAAAATATTAACAGTTGATGGCTTTACAAAAACTGCATTACTTGTCATGTTTAATTATAACTGCATACAATACATAATATAAAATCCATTGTTATTTTAAATGTAGCCTTCAGTTTGATTTCAACTGAAATCCATTTTACATTTCAAAGTGTTGAATTTGTTCTTTCTTGGCAACATACTATCTAAAACTGAATCGAGTCATTACTTTACAGAATGTACAATAGAACCTTGAAATTGCTTTCCAGTGGGTAGCTGTGGGAAATTGCTTTCCCACATGGTAGCTGATGCCAGTGATCAACAAAAATTCCAACATACATGGTCTTTGGTTATAATTTTGCTGCAGAATATAAAGGGTGAATGTAACTGTGACCTATTTATCTCACTTCTTTTCTTGGAATTGTGAGATAAAAAAGTCACAATTACCCTTTCTCTTTATATTCAGTGGCAGAAATAAGCTTTCATAGGTTCTACATGTGTAAGGGGAAAAAACAAACATAACAATGCACAGTCCAACACACATTCTTACTCCTCTCCCCTACCTCTTCTTCTCTTTTTTTTCTCTCTGATTCTTTGTGTTGTTCTGCATCCACAAAACCAATTCAAAGAGGTCTTTTTTACTCTATGTTGATGTCATGGAAGTAGCTTCAACACCTGACTGTTCCTCCAACTGAGAGTGGAATCAGCTATTTCTAAATATTTCATTGATCTGTTATTTAAATATGCTTATAAGTTGTTACAATATTTTATATAGAGATATTTTCAATCATATTGAGCTGCTTTTGTAGCAGAAATAGAGGCTTTATACTGTATTTAAGGTTTGGAACATTAGGTCTTCATTCCTGACATGCTGTGTTTAAGCATTTGGAAATAAGACTAAAAAGTCCCATGATTTTGGTTTTGGGTAAGCTTGTATGAAAAGATGTTTGCATTT
Organism: Cirrhinus molitorella; assembly: GCA_033026305.1. Classification (NCBI taxonomy): domain Eukaryota; kingdom Metazoa; phylum Chordata; class Actinopteri; order Cypriniformes; family Cyprinidae; genus Cirrhinus; species Cirrhinus molitorella. Next base: position 8,932,343 of record CM065128.1, read on the forward strand.
TAGAAACATGGTAATTGACTGCATATTGTGTGAAAACAACACAAATTGTGTTAATGGTATGGTCACAACAGACAAATGTTGTGCTAATTGTGTTTAGAGTTTTGAAAATGTAACTAAAGATTGGACAAAAGTATGTTAGCAATTGAAAAAAACTATAATATTGTTCTCCGTCCGTTTGATTACATAAAATTTGTCATTTGTAACTGCATGATTTTTACTGTACATTTATGTCATGGTCACCACTAATAACCTACTCCTAAATATAATATAGAAACTTCAAATTTTCTGTAAAGCTGCTTTGCACCGATTTGTTTTGTAAAAGGTGCTTTACAAATAAACTTGAATTGAATTATAATTAACATATGAGTGGGATACATGGTTTGGATCAATATTTATACACATATATAAGCTTTAGTCTCAGTTTCAGGAATGTTTATCATGTTTTTTGTATATAGAGTGTAATAGAGTGTTGATTTGACAAGGCCATCAAAGCGATCACCCAGTGTAAGACACTTCCTCAACCAAAGCTGGTACAAAGCATGACAAAAGTGACCTGTTCTTTTGAACATGTAGAAGGGAAGAACACAGCCTGATCACCCAAACTTTTTAAACTGATAAAGATTATTCAAATTTGCTTGCAATAATCCTTTTATGTTGTCATGAAGGATCAGATTGATTATTAAACTATTATTGTAAACAGTGTGTGTTTTGCCTCAAGAGAGCAACCATGCATTTGTTGCAATTTACGTACTTTTTTTATACTTCATTTATTCATTTATTTATTCTTTTATAATAATTTATAATTTAATCATATTATAGTCATTTATATAACCATTTCATTGATTCATTAATTGATTAGTCACTTATATTAGATTATATTGTTTTGTATGTATTGTTTTCCATTGTTGTTTGGTGTGTTTCAAGGGCTGTTTGCCTTCATGAATAAGAAATAAGAGGGAATGTTTATGGAAACTCAAGGTTTATGCAGACATCCCAACCTACACAAACTCATTTCAGGGAGATACCAATGTGAAACTGCAACGCAAACTGTTAGCATCTGCCGTAATACTAAGAACGTTCGGCCACTCATGTCACTGCCATTATATGATTGGCTGAAGTGTTGCACGTAATCCAAGTTAGCCATTACGCGTTCTCCAATAGTAAATCATAACAACCCTCCTATCTCCCCATTATAGAGAATCTCTGGCCCTACCAATCAGGATGCTCTGTCTAGCGTGCGCCACATCAGCGCACACACACAGTTCCACAAGCAGCACGGTCTCTCTCACTCCCTCTCGTTCTCTCTCGTTCACTCCGTCATTCTAAGATGCGCATTGTAAGATTCACGATGCAGACATTAATGTCTCGCATACACGCCCTTGCCCGCTTGGTCTAGATTCCGGGATATTTTATTCAATTCGCGGGCATCAGGGAGCCACTATCAATATACGGGAGACTCCCGGAACTTCCGGGAGACTTGGGGTGTCTGTTTATGGGATATTGTTGTGAATCAGTTTTGTAAACTACTCTGTTGCTCTGTTACTGGGCAAACTGATATTTTCTGATGGGATCTCCACAGCTGAATCTGGAAGGTGCTACAGAGCCCCAAATACCAGGACAAACAGTCACAAGAACAATTTCTTCCCCCAGGCAATCCACCTCATGAACAGCTAAATGTTCACCCCATTGTGCAATAAAAATATGTGCAATAACCTTATATTTATTTGTTACCACCTCCATCCTAATACATCCCTGCATCTCTTTCCATTCTATCACCTATAGCACCATTGTACATACCACTTATTTCACAATTTATTACTATATATTTTTTGTCTATTTATATTTACATAAATATATTTATAATTATTTTTTATTCTCATCCTATTTGTATTGTCTGTGGTGTTGTTGTTGTTGTTGTTTTCTTCTCCTCTGTGTACTGGTACTGGTGTATGATCTAACACTGTCACAATTATACATCCATTATTTAGAAATTTTGAATTATGTCCAAGTTGGTGAAATGAATACATATATGTTTGTAAGAGCAAATTAATAAATAGTACATAAAGTATTATGCTTTTTGAAAAAGTTAGTCACTGGCTATACTAAATATTTATAATTTGATCATTTTTTTTTTTTTTTTTGAGTACAACAATACTGACAGTAAGTCTCTGCTTCTTTCACAGTCTGTTGTTGGTAAAGGACAGCTGAAAGGTAGGACATTTTCCTTCAGATTTGCTACAAAAAAAGAAATGGTTATCACACGTTTTTAAGGTAACGATCTGGACAGCTGTGCTGTATTAGCATTTAATGCGTCAACATTGTAAAGCACTACCCTTTGAAAATGTGTTGGACAGTGTATACTGACTTGCTATAAAATGTAGTAGCCAGTATGCACTGTATAAAAATGAATAAAAAGGATTTAAACAAATCTTATGGAATTCTTTTAAATGGTTTTTATAGAAGCACACACACACACACACACACACACACACACACACACACACACACACACACACACACACACACACACTTGTCCTCTGGTGTGACATCTTTTCCTGTGGTGTGACAGTATAAGCATCACACTGGTGGACACACCATAGGATGATTCAGCCTTTTGTATCAATTAATGATCTTGCTGTTCCATGCTAACCTGTTACTAGTGGTTATCAAGAGACTTTTCCATAATTTTTAATAACCTCAGAGCCAGACACAAATGCATTTTTTTAAAGAAAGACGTCAGATGGATTTAGTGGCTTTGGCAGCTGAATCCTTCATATATTGTTTATTGTTTTGTGTGTCTGTGTGTTTAACTCTAGTGATGTCATAATGTAACCCTTTAATTGCTGTAACCCTTAAAACCAGATAGCTAGAGCGAGAGCGAGACTATAAATCCATGTGCCCGCTGTGCACTTTTTTAACTGAATGCACCAGGGTAGCGATTGCGCTGAGGGCGAGGGCCCGCCTATCGCTGCTTGCAGCTATATTTAAAATTGATTTTAAAATACTTTTACTTGTTTATAAATCACTCAATGGCCAAATACATTGCAGATATGCTCACTGAATATAAACCTAATCTAACAGACCACTCAGATCAGTTTAGGATCAAGTCATTTAGAAATACAAAGGGTTCACACCAAACAATCTGCAATCTGCTCTTAGCTATTATGCTGCCCACAGTTGGAATCAGCTTCCAGAAGAGACCAAATGTGCTAAAACATTAGCTACTTTTACTTTTTCAAAAATCATCTGTTTAGCTGTGCATTTGCTTAATGTATAATCCTTTCCTATTTTAAAGTATTTGTAACTGTTTTAAATTTATTTTAAATCAGTTTTTAAATCTTTTTAAACGTTTTTTTCCTTGTTTTATTGTTGTAATTGTTGTTTTATGATTATTTTACTTCCTTTTATGTAAAGCACTTTGAATTACCATTGTGTATGAAATGTGCTATATAAATAAACTTGCCTTGCCTTGCCTTGCCTTTTAGGCTGTTATAGTAAGGAACTATATGTTGTATGCAAGTAGAAGTGTTTTGTTATAAGCCATTTTCAGTATTTCTCTAAGATCTATTTCCTGGAAAGCCCGTCTGCCTGGCACACCACAGTAGTTACCTGGATAGGATTATATTTTTTCACTGTGATTACTGATTGTAATTTTGCTTCTGTGTTTGTTACATAAGTTACACACTTTCCTATGGAAGTCACACTGTTGTTGCCGAACAGTAAAACTGAGAAGGACAAACAAACTGCTACAAACTGTTTTTCCTTTCCAGCTACAGATGCTAATGCAACAAAAAATAAATAAATAAAAAAGCTGGAAAGAGAAAAAAACTGAAAGAGAACAAACAGTATTCCTACATCCATGTATGCATGTCAAACCAAACACTGATCTAATGGGGTGTTGGCAGCAAGGCATTTCATTTAAAGTCTCCCATTTACTGAAATAGAAAAGTGAAAGTAAAAAGCCTGTTGACAGTTAATTAATTCTTATAAAGCCTTGTATTTCTTGGAAATGAAAACATGAAGTGAAACCTTCCCAGATAGTACCTGCTACAGAGGAAGTAGTTTTGTAATTTGAAGTCATCTTAGTCCCAGAGCTCATGTTATGCAAACATACAGACTGTGTAGGCACCTATTGTAATCATCATCATCATCATCATTCTTCTTCTTCTTCTTCTTCTTCATACCTAGATGAACAGTACAGTTTTTTCCATGTCAGCAAATTTGGGCATCAACCATTTTGTTTTAAACACAATTACATTGGTGTATCATACAAAACTGTATGTCTTTAGCTTGAAACTCTGAAGGAAGTTTTGTGGTGTCATTGCGATGTTTTTTTTTTTTTACTGTTCCCCATCAAGATGGAGCACCCCCGAACTCAAACATGATATTTACGACTCTTGCTCAGGCTACCTCTGACATGATACCCATGATAGCCAATGAGAGAGTGCAAATGTCACCTAGTGGATGTTTTGTACCTCTATAGCTGAAACTTGGCAGCCACAAACATGCCATGAATGTAGAGTACTGACAAAGATCATCATCCAAAATGTTTTAATTTTTTTTTTTAGTTATTTACTATAGAATAAAGAAGAGCCAGCTGACAATGTAGATCATCCTTCAGTTGCTTTTCTTCACTAATCACATTTGGGCTTGATTTTCTGTGAGATCTCATGTCACTTTCAGAGCATTACAAGGCTAAAAATCAGTTGAAACTGTCTTCATGTCTGTGGTTTCCAGTGGTTTTAAAAATTGGCTTCATGTGCTGTTCTATGATGTCAGATAGAATGTAAACCTGGAGAGAAGCTGCTGTGTGTAAACTTTGCTGAGCATTAATGACAAAATTAATTCACAGTATAACTACTCATCAGGGATTTTTTTTTTTCAGTGATGGTATAGTCATTGAACTTTCAAGTGAGAAGTCTTTGTGTGCTGTTTAAGCATGTTTAAGCATTTGGACATGGTGCTTGCTATTTTAAGGGATAGCGTGAAGGGATAGCACTTCTGAATATTCCTTGAATCATGTAGGAATTTATAGGGATGAGGTCAATTATAAAAGTTCTTCTTGTTCCAACACAATGAAAGAAAAAAAAATATATAGGAAAGATCCTTATTTGAAACAAACTCAATGATTACCTATGACCTGTTTAAATGACAGAGGAATGGACATGCTTTTCAGTTTCTTATTCTTTAGAAGAAAATATTTACAGGGAATTTTAATTGGATAAAACTCACATCCAATTAAAATGTTGTTTTAACACAAATGTTTTTTGGCAGTGTTTACACAACCACCCAATAATGATAAAAATCCACCTAGTGGTATTTTATAAATTTTTATAAGTACTATCCAATTTTTCAAATCAAGCTATTCTCAGCATCTTGACTGAAATGTCACACCGATTAAGGCCATTGCATATTTCTTTTATTAAATATGGCTTTTGTCATTCAGTTGTATGTGTGGGTTTTGACCCAGGTTATACTGAACAGGTTTTTCATTACAGCTGAATTATCAGAAACCATTTGAGGGCACTTTGAATATTGTCTGTGACAGTGGCGAGTCTTGGAGTCTTGGAGTCAAAAAGGTTGAGGACCAATATTTTAAACTGTCCTGTTTAGTTTAAATAAACTATTCAGTATTTTTCAAATAATAAAGGCATAATGAATATTAAAAGAAAAAAATAACTGGAGAGTTTCAAAATGGCTTATTGACACACTAGTGTGCAAACTGTTTTCCTACCACATACCAAGCTAATAACATGATTTCATTTGAAATGAGATACAGATAAAGTAGCATGTAAAATTACATTTGTTTTAATGCATTATTAAAAGAGCGTTTGTGTGAGAGTAAGTGTTATACCTATTTAAATCATGCTTTCACCTCAAAATATTCAGGACCTAGAAGGAACAAATACAGTAAATTCCTTGAGAACTATAACCACTCATGCCCATTGCCTTCATAGCCTTCACATTCTTTCTGATTTGAGTGGCCCATCTCAAGCTACAGTAGCTAAACATGTTTAACGTGAATTTTTTCTAAATATTCAGTTATATTACGGGTTGTGAAGTGAAAACAACGATGCTCTGACTTTTTAAAAATCTGCTTAAAAAACCTTCATTAAAAATCACCTCACTCCATTAAACATTAAAAATTTTGACCAGTGTGGCTCACACAACAAAAAAATGCAACAAAAAAGAGACTAGCATGCTCAGTGTTTATACAGCAGGTCATATGGGTTTTTGAAAAAATATCTCTTTTGTGGTTTGTAATGTAGCTATCCTTAAAAGAAAACAGTCTGTAAAGTTGTTAATCAAAGAAGTGCATGATAATTAAAGATATTGTCTCTCAAAAGAGAGAGTCGATTCTGATCACCTTAACGAGTCAACATATCTTCTAATATTCTGCCTATTGCTCATCTACAGCACTCTGTAACACATTAGCATAATCCCCAACTGCCCATGAAATATGAACAGTCTGACCTGCCCACAAAAACTTTGAGAAGATGTGTTCCATGATACCACAGCATTACAATTAAATCCTTTTGTTGTTGTGCTGGTCATTTTACAGAGGACTGCTTCTTTAATCTTGGCAGGCTTCTAATGTTCTTTATTTGGACTAGCAAGTGCCTCTGAACCACAATCTCCAAGTACAATTGATGCGTTATGTGTACATTTTCAATGGGCCTTTTTCACACTTCTGTGTTCGAAGAGCAGAAGGTTCTAACAGTAGCCTTTATCAATGGCTGTGCCCATAGCTCAGAACTGTTGTGATTTATTTATGTAAAATTCAGCACAGATATGTCCTCTAAAAACACCAAACAACAGTTTACAATCATAAATTGAGTATTGTGAAACCAAGGAAGACAGGTTTCATGACATTCCGACGTATATTTTGTGACTTAAAAGGTAGCCGTAAGTTCAAGAAAAATATTTCCAGCTCAGAGGATTACATTTATCATAATCCTACATGATTTAGAGCAATGATTGAACAGTATTATACTTTATACATAAACCGGAGGTTAATCATTATAAACATATTGCAAGAATAAACAATAATATTAAAAATTAATTTAAATCAGTCGGATTATTCCTCTGGGAGTAATTTGATCATTAATAGACCTTGCATTCCATTCAGAAGGGCTCATCCCTATGCCTGAATCCTTTCAAAGGGTTTACCCTCCGGAGTGAGAGCTTTGAAAGGTTGAAGGGTGTAGGGGACCAAACAACTGTTTTATGTATTGCCCTTCTGCGTCATCATCTTTTGACCAAACGGAGGTGCTGTCATCATGGAAAGAATCAGCACAAAGGATCATAGGGGCCTGAAGTGAACATCAGTTGTACCCTTCGAAATTCTTCATTCCAAAGTGTCCAGTTTTGAACACTTGGCAGAAACAATGCAATGTTACTACGTGATTTTTCTTTAGAACCTTCAGAAAACTTTAACTTAATTTTTCTCAGAACTATGCCAACTTCAAATGGATGTAGCTTAGTCATTTTTCTACGAAAAATTGAAAACAAATCATATATCATATTGAAGGTAATTTAATGGAAAATGTTAAAAAAATAAAATTCACACTTTTTATTTATTTTATGTTTTATTTTTTGCTGATTGTGACATTGTGATTTTGCCAGCACAGGTCACAAATAAAATTGAATTTTGCATCTAATTTCCCCTTGGCACTAAGTGTTTTCATAAGAGACATTATAAAATGTTTAATAATTTTTACTGATTGAAATATTGCGGCAAGTGTTTTGTATTGCAGATGGACAAAACTTTTGTTCACATGTTTGTATTATTTTTTGAGAGCTAAATATTTATAAATATATGTGCACTGGAAACAGTTGGACTATTGACAGGTTTGTTCTGCAGTTCTATGGATGTTTTGCCCATCAGGTCCAGTTATGTGACTGGAAGCTATGAATAGGTCTGACATTAATATTCTTTAAGGGTCTGCTGATGCTAAGCAGTTTCTTATAAAGCTTTACAGTTACGGGAATAAAAAAAAATGAAAGTAAAACCTTCAAAGTCTCTTTTTTCTCTTTATGGGGAGGAGCAACAAACCATATAAAATCTGATGCAGATCAGTTTTGCAGCTACAGATGCAGAGGATATTCAAGAGGAAACCAAAATAACAGAAAACAGTAAGTCTTTTTTGTTTTCATTAAGCTTTAGATACTCAAATTAGACTTATTAGTTTATATTCTTAAATTACATTCAATATAGATGATACTCATCTTTGTTTTGGCTGCTGTGCTTGTCAGTCTTTTTTATTTATTTTTTTTACTTGGGATTTTAAAACTAAATAAATATAAAAATGTAGACCCAAAAACAGAATTTACTTTATTTGCCAAAAACAAGATAACCATAATTGTCAGTAGCAGTAGTAGCAAAAAATACAGTGTTTATTGTGTGTGTGTGTGTGTGTGTGTGTGTGTGTGTGTGTGTGTGTGTGGCAGAAATCCTAACTGGGATTAATTAGAGATAGCATATTGATTGTATGTTTAATTAAAATATACACTACCATTCAAAATATAGTAATCACTGTGATTCCAGTGAATAAAATATGGCCCCCAGGTTGAGAAAAACAAAAAAATACGTAAAGGCTGTCATTTTAAAAAGTAGTTCTTCAAAATTTGTGTTCACAACAGTATTTAACGATTCACTTGTTTTCACGATGCATCGATTACAAAACCTGACGATGCATATGCATCGATCTTGAAAATTAATTTATTCTTTTTTTTTATTCCATGCAAAAAAACAAATACAATAAGGCAGTACAAGATCTTAAGAAAATCCAATCGAACAGAGCACCACAAAAAATGAAAAGAAAATGACAGAAAAGAAAATAAAGAAAGGGAGAAAAAAATGATACATCAGGGTCTTCTAGTTTAAATTTAGTTTAATAGTTTAAAGTTTTAATAGTTTAAAGCAAATAAGTGTTTTGCATTTTAACATCTTTAAAGATTTACAGTACATCCAAAATTCTTTTTGAAAAACAGAAAATAATGGCTTTGTTTTAAGGCACTTACAATTATGAATATAACATTTCCCCAGAATTAAAACATTATTCAATAAAAACTGACTATGTATCTTCCAATATTATACCAAAAATAATATCATTTTCTGAAAGATGAAAATTTACATTAATATAAACTTTAAGCCACTCATATAAATCAGACCAAAAAGTTCTACTATATAAACAGTCAAAAAAAAAAAAAAAAGATGGTACAGAGCAATTATGTTTATAAATCATCTTCCAGTATAAAAGAACCTGACTATGATATTCTGATAATTTTAGAGGAGTTTTGTTATTGAGAAATCACAACATACCAAAATTTCTATTCCACCAACATTTTTGAGTGCAGAACCAAAAGCTGTTATTATTTTTAAATTACGTTATTATTTAGAAAGCTTTTAAGCCGATTAACCTTGAAAGTTCCATTCATGCAATCAAAATCTATGGCCTGTAAACCTTCCTTATAATCTTTCACTATAGTCACTTTTCATGTAATGAACTTTTCGCTTCCAAATGTAATTAAAATTCAACTGATTAATTACCTTAATTTTCTTATCTGAAATGGGAAGGGATCCAGCAGGGTAAAAGCCAGGGCTTGATTTGCGCGCAGAGAAGATGTCACGCGCGTGTAGATCTGTTTTCCTCTCGCGGAAGTGGTTTACTACACGCGCCGGCATTAGTTGTGCGCTCGGTTATTAATGGCAGTAAAATGCCGTCATATGTAAGTCTCTAAAAGCATACGCACAATTCCATTGAATGTAAATGATGTTTTAACTTAATGTAGTTAAACCGAAAGTACAACGGAAATGGCCAAAATAACCGCAGCATAGCAACAACTTTAAAATAAGAGCGCAAAGTTTAACAGTATCTATGCATGAAAGTTGCGTTTAAATGCTATAGCATTTTATTTTGTGAAAATAAGATAAAGAAGCTGACATAATGCAAAGGTATGACATAAAATGCCTACTTTTAAAACATTTTTAAAACCTTGGCTTACATAGGCTAATAAAAAACGATATATTTCTTTATATTGTGCTTATATTCTATATATTTATTTCATGCTATGTATAAATCTACATATTTATGTTCTTAATAAAAAATACCTTGCAATTGTACTTTTAGTATCCTATACTAAACTGGCATAAAGTGTGCTAAATTGGAAGTATAGTGCTGAAGTCCAGCTAAAGATGAACTGAAGTATATTTGATTGTGCTAAAGTGGAACTATTACAAGTATATTTCAGATACAATTCAAATCTTGCATTTAAAGACCTTTTTATTCAAAGATAATACAATTCTCAGCAATGGTGACATTAAAACACATTTTAGGCTTAATATTAAGAAAGTCAAATAAAGTTTAATTATAATTTTTATATCAAAGTATTGAGGGATATATTAGTAAATATTTTAATAGATTTGAACTATACCTGGTTTGAAATAAATGTATTTTAAAATCTCACTAGGGTACATTTCTACATATGCTATATTTCATACCATAGCATCATTAAACTAACATCTAACAGTGGACAAACATGTTTTAATTTATTTATTTTTTGCATTCACTCTCCGACTCCATTGTCAATGTAATTTGCCCCCTGACTAAGCATATAAAGAATTTAGGGGAAGCATTTAAATAACCCTGTGAATACACTTAAAGTATGCAGAATCGAATCGTTAATTATCGAATCACATTGAATTTTATTGTGAATCGTCTCGAATTGAATCGTTCTGAATGTGCAAAAATCGTTCTTGAATCGAATCAAAACCCTATGAATTGTGAACTGAATCGATTTGCTGTTTACCCAAAGATTCACAGCCCTACATTATATTGTAGTCTCCAACACTTATTATCAGCAATTATAGGCACAAAACAATTTATTTAAAAAATACATTAATACAGAAAATGGCTACTGTTTAATATTTATAATATATATATATATATATATATATTTTTTTTTTTTTTTTTTTTTTTTTTTTTTACTGTGTAGTTGATCAAATAATTTGACTTTATCAAATTTTTTTCTCTCTTCAAAAACGTATTTTTATCTTTTCAAAAACGTTTTTCTCACGAGAGAGAGTTCACTGAGAGTTCTCAAAAACTACTTAAATACATTTGTAAAAGACTTATGTCATTAACTAACACCTTTATAAACCCTCAAAGACAACCTTAATGTAGTGTAGTGGATGCAACAAAGCAACCATTGCATTCCAGTGTAGACAGCATCAGTGATTGGTACCAATCTATCTTTCAGGAACAACTTTTTAGCAAAACCTGCTTTGTACTGATGATTGCTTACAAAGCAGTCTGAAATGAAACATACAAACATGAACACATTCCCTTCAAAAACAAAAGTAATCCTTTGCGTCTTCAGAGTGTCCCTCAGGAGTAAATGACTACTGCTGTGTTCAGAGTTCTGTGTTCTTAGAAGACATTCTTGTCTACACCTGCTCTGGCTCTGAAACAATGGCGGACTATTTACAGCTCAGTTATCTATGCTAAAACACCAGTGTCAGTCAACAGCCATGGAAGGGGCCTTTTTGCCAAGAATCTTTGAACGGCTTGATCTAAGAATGTTATTATGATTTGTGGGGATTTTTTATTTTTTTTTAATCATTATAGGGTGGTTATGTACACACGCTGCCAACACACATTAAAGTATAATCACCATTTAAAAGTGAATTTTGCAGCCAATACAGTTTGCTGGGTCTGTTTCAATACAGTTAGGGTATGTCGAAAAACTCCCATCTCAGTTTCGTCTTCAAGTTCAAAATCTTTCTATAATGCTGTTTTACCTTTTTTTAAAGGGCATTTGATCTTCTTTATATGTTCACTCTGTAAACACTGGGTTGTTTGATTTTGAAGTTGAAGACGAAAACAACATGGGAGTTTTTGGACATACCCTAACTGTATTGACCTGGATTACACAGACTACACGTAAATCGCAGAGACGAGACGAGACAAGACGAGCATTTAAGTTTAAAAAGTATATAAATTATCCATTTGTTTTGAAAATGACTTGATAAGACAATTTCACATCGGCTGGGATTGTTTAGAGCCCTTTGAAGCATGCATATCCATTATATGAGGGGAAATCCTGAAATGTTTTACTTAAAAAACATAAGTTCTTTATGACTGAAGAAAGACATGAACATCTTGGATGACAAGGGGGTGAGTCAACTACTCTTTTAATGTCTTTTGGAAGGAGAGGATGAATTTGCGTGATGTAAATCCCACAGCTCGGATTCAGCGCGAATTAACATGGCGGCACCCGTCACCTGATATTGATCAAGTAATTAATCATTATACAAGTCGTCATTATAAAAGTGTTTAAACATCAAAAATACATTTACATATTTCAGAATCGGAATATCAGATATTTCATAGTATATTGAGCATGTTTAAAATAAAATAAAAGCGATCCATGTGTCTTACAGCTCTATTGTGGCTGCAGTGTCACGTGACAAGCATATACGCATACGCATAAGTTCTAAAGTAATGGTAAAGGTCACCTAAAAGAAAAAAAAAAACTCACCCTTGGGGGGCTCAGCTAGAATAATTTAAACTCACATGTGAAAGGGTTAAGTCACATTTGAACTTATTTGCATATTTTTCTTATCTTTTTATCCTCCTTTATTCCAAATGATCAGAACAGAGGAAACCAACAATAAAAAAGGAAAACATACTAAATTATTATTATACTATATAGCAGTAAGATGCATGTGAACAGTAGCCTACTTTTTGTCTACTATATAGTAGTAAAATGCATAAACTACCTCTAGCACCATTTCTCCAACCGCTGCTGCATCTATCTCTAGCATCAGCTCTCCTATGGATACTACGACCACCATGCGCATGAAAACGTTTGATGTTAATAAAAATATTCAGGGCTTCAGCCCCCTTAGCCCAACCCTAATTTAACTAATCTAAACGCTTCTTTTATGCATACATTCGCAAAAAAACGTTGTTTGTTTGTTTTTAAATAATGCTCAATGCTGGGGAAATACACGCATAATCTTATGATTCATGAGCAGATCTAAACGTATGCCGCAATAAACACTTTTCATTCGCATTTCACTTTAATCGCGACAGTTTTAAAAGATGAATGTTTAACTGAGCAGGGGTTTTTTGTTTACCTTTCATATGCAGACTCTTCCATGAAAACTCAGACTTTACAGGAGGCTAGTCAAGTATTTAGTACTCGTTTTAACCATAATTTGTATCTGTCGTTACAACTAGAGCGGCAACCTCCAGGCATGTTTTATCTCTCGCACTTTTCCATCAGAGGGCGCGTTAATAAAGACGGCGCATAACAATTCAGCCACGCGTGCTGACTCGAGCGGAGCTGCTTTTTATTTAAAAAAAGTCACAGAAGGTCATTACTGGATGGGGTGGCTTTTTACAAAGTGATATATCAAAGCATATTAAATGCAAAGTTGACAGGAAGGAAGAAATTGGGTAGGCAAAGGTGCACAAGCAACAGGGATGACCGCAAGCTTCAGAATACTATCACGTAAAGCCGATTCAAACACTTGGGAGAGCTTTACAAGGAGTAGATCAAACAATATACAGATGATCTGAAGGCTCGATAGCATCTCAGCAGTGCCATAGGCTGATCACTTCCATGCCACACTGATGCTGTATAATTTGTGCTAGTAATATGTGCTTCTGACCAAGTATTTAGTGCATAAATGAACACACTTTATAAACCTGAAATTTTCTGTTTTGCAAATCTGTTTTTTGATAGATTTTAGGAAATATTCTAATATTTTGAGATACTGGATTTTTGACTTTTATGAGCTGTAAGCTCTAATTATCAAAATTAAACCAAAACAACTTTTTTTTTTTTTTTTTAGAAATTTTCAGTTTTTGAAACAAGTTACAAACAAAAAATTTACTTTTTCACGATCTTCTATTTTTTTTGAGCTGCACCTGTAAATTACGGGTCTGGGTCGGTTCCATGCAGCATATTTACAGGTCTCTTCGTGTTCAGGTACAAAGTTTTTGACCTCTAGTGTGATCGTACACTTCAGAATCAAAATTACCTTTATTCACAAAGAATTTGTTGTGGTTTTTAATTAGCAAAGCTTTAGCTAACTATTGATCATTTATTGTGAATTTGTATATTTTTTAGATCAACAATGTCCGACATGAGTTTAATTACAATGTCTGGTAGCTTTGAGAAAAAAAGATAAATTTGTATTGAATGCTTTTATAATCAAACAGAATGGAACACTTTGAAAATGCAGTAGCCAAATATTAACAAAAAAATCTCAAGTTTTATATATACTGTACATCCTTACACAATGTGACTAATGATTAATATTGTACAGGGTTGTTCACATCTTTTCTATACTGTATTTATAAAAAGAAGTAAAACTATTATTTCCTTTTCTAGCAGAAGTGGAAAGGGGTCAGCAAAAGACAACTGGACTCTGCCAGTCTACTGTTAGCAAAAGTCAAAAAACATCAAGAGAAAACACAGACAACAAAACAATGGCCGAAGTTCACAGCAGTCAAAAGAATGTTAGAGTCACACATATTGTAAAGAACAGCTGGAGCAGTGAAATTTTAAGTGACCTTAAAAGCGATGAAAACCTACCCATGTTTAAACTCCAGCTGAAGGAAAAATGGCAAAACAATGATGGATTTTGCAGAAGAAGTACATTTGGTAGAAACATCTCAAAAAACAACAAGACCATCATGATGATTGGAGCCACAGGTGCAGGAAAAACCACTCTAATTAACAGCATGATCAACTACATTCTGGGAGTGGAATGGGATGATAACTTTCGGTTTGTGCTAATAGATGAAGGGAAGCAGAAATCCCAGGCTGAAAGTCAGACATCAGAGATCACAGCATATCAGATTAATCACATGGATGGTTTTCAGGTTCCATATAATTTGACCATTGTAGACACACCAGGCTTTGGTGACACCAGAGGAATTTCACATGACCAGAAAATTACAACACAGATTCAGGAGTTCTTTTCTGCCCATGGAGGTATTGACTGCATTGATGCTGTGTGTTTTGTAGTACAGGCTTCACTTGCCCGTCTGACCCCCACACAGAAGTACATTTTTGACTCCATTCTTTCCATATTTGGAAAGGATATTGCTGAAAATATCCTTGTGATGGTCACCTTTGCAGATGGGAAAAGGCCACCTGTTCTCGAGGCCATCAAAGTCTCTGAGGTTCCCTGTGCTACAGCTAAGCCTGGAGAACCACTTCACTTCAAGTTCAACAACTCTGCTGTGTTTGCTAGCAAAAATCAACCTGCAGAGGATGACGAGTCTGACTTTGAAAACTTTGACCAAATGTTCTGGAATTTGGGAATTTCTAGCATGAGAAAATTCTTCAAATCCCTTAATGCTATGGAAACCAAGAGCTTGTCTTTGACACAGGAGGTCTTAAAAGAGCGGAAACAGCTAGAAGTTCTTGTGGAAGGCCTCCAGCCGCAAATCAATGCTGGTCTGACAAAGCTGGATGAAATCAGGAAGACAAGAGCTGCTCTGGAGCAGCACAAGGCTGAAATGGATGCAAACAAAAATTTTGAATATGAGCTAGAAGTAACTGTCCCAGTAAAGATTGAAAACAAATCAGACAGCTTTTTGACCAACTGCCAGAGATGTCACTTCACATGTCATAAAACATGTGCTTTTGCAAATGACAGTGATAAATATTACTGTTGTGCCATGAAAGATGGAAATTGTACAGTTTGTAAAGGAAAGTGTTCTTGGAATGTGCACTCCAATCAAAAATACATATGGGATTATGTCACAGAAAAAAGAAAGGAAACTTACCAGGATTTAAAGAAACGATTTGAGGCTGCACATGGACAGGTCATGTCAAATGAAAAGATCTTTGAAGAGCTTGAAAATGGGCTTATGTTTGTCCAGAATATTGTAGCCATGCTAATTAAAAAATCTCAAAATTCCTTGGAGCGGCTTGAGGAAATTGCTCTCAAGCCCAGTCCTCTTTCCACCCCTGATTACATTGATCTGATGATTGAGTCTGAGAAACAAGAAGCCAAACCTGGATTTCAAGATCGTATTAAGTCTTTAATCGAAGTCAGAAAGAAAGCAGTGATCCTAAGTAAGGTTTCCACAGGAGAAGTGGTTCCACAGGATTTGGGAACATACATACCTGAAACCAGAATCAAGAAACATCATATGTTCCAAGAGTCCTGTTCAGTAATGTGAAGAATTACTTAATTTTTAAGAAGATAATGCAATCTATTTAATTGCAACTCTATCAACAATTCTATCACAACACTTATGTATAATTCTTATACGTATAATCTTGCATGCATTTTTGACACTTAAAAATACTTAAAATGTTCTTTGTCTTCAATATATGCATAATGTATGATCAATATTTTATTTCTAACAGCCTAAAAAAAGAAAAGCAAAAACATTTTTTATGTTATCCTAAACTAATTGAATATGTTTTCACACTTATCAGATTGTATCAGAATGCTGTTTTGGGTCAATTTTACTTCCATTGAACCTACCTACTTTGGAAAAAAGCATGAAAAAATATTAACTAAATGTAAACTTACATTTCAGTCATGATAACTGAAAATAATTCTAGCATGTTAATGACTGGATCTTGTATGCTGCTGCTGTCATAGAGCAAATAGAGAGCAGCTGCCAATAGATAGACAGACATGCTGCTGCTGCATGAATAGGCATAAGGAAATCCTGTACCAGATTTAGGTAGGGGGAGGTGGTGGGTTTCAGAGTAAATCTAATAGCATATTGCAGCCCTAGCCTACATCAAACACTGAACCAACACTGAAGTCTATTTAAATGTTGAGCACTGTAGCGTCTGGACCAATCAGACATACAGTTATTTGTTACATTTAACAAATAATCTCTAAAACCAACGAGCCAGCGAAATGTGGAGTTCTGGTTTTCAACCCCCCCAGAGCAAATAACACTCAGTTGCCATAGCAACCACTGATAACCTCAGTTTATGATGCCGAAGTATGCAGGCAGACTGCAACTTTTACTTACTTCTCCACATAGAAAAGATATTATGCTCATAGAAATGGACTCTTCCCTATTTATTCACAGACAAACCTTTCTGTGAATGAACACACATAGCCCATATATCACTATGTATATTATGACTGTTCAGATACTTTGTCTTTTGTGTTATTAACTGTTTTATGCATGTTTTATGGTAGATTTCTATGTAGTATAATTGTGTTTGGTCTCTTTGAAATTGTATTTTGATTATCTTAAAGATGGCGTGTATTATCTGTGTATACCTGTGCAACATATAAGTGTTCTAAGATTCCTTAGTATTTTTGGCCTGAACCCCTATTGATTTACATATGCAAACTGCCATGCCTCGGAAACAAAGGGCCATAAAATGAGGACCCAGGTTCTAACCTCCTGCTGAGAAATTCAGCCTCCTCATTGGTCAAACCCATTTGGTGTGACTCTCTCCAGACTTTAAAGGGCTCAGAACACCGTTCCCTCCCTCTCTTCTGCAAAATCTTCAGATTGTTTGTTGCATGGAGGCCCTCCACAACAAGGGAGGATTCTCCTGAGCACAACAAACTCAAGGAAAACCTCGGAGTTTCAAGAAATTGCACCTCCAGCCATCAAATGGAACCATCCGGACCTGTTTCAAAGGCTTCTCGAGACCCTCGTCCCACAGCCAGGTCAAATGCAAGTATAATATCTTACACCAGACAGAGTTCTGATGTAAGCTATCGTATACTGTGCTTTGAACTAGAAACTGATGGTTTTTAGAGATGGTTAACTCTGACTCTGCACCTTTCCCTCTTTCCGTACCTCTCATTAGCCTTACCATGTATGCCTGATGTTTGTGTGTATGTATATGTGTTGTTTAGATTAGTTATGTATTAGTCTGTAGTTAATAAACTTCTTGTGCACAAATTACATGAGTTTCTGATTCTGCCTTGCAAAATGTCACTTTACGATTTCCGATCAAAGCTACATGCTCTAATGCGTTAGTATTTAACAAAGTTATTTTCTGCGACCACAGAAAATAGTTTTTCTGTGAATACACATGAATTTACCCTGAATGTTCGCTGGCCGAAGGGGTCAATTGATTGTAATGTGAATTTTGTTCCATCAAGATAATTCTTTTGAATTATCCAAATATTATAATTAATTATAATGAGTTATGATTAATTATTAATATTTCCCCTTTGGGCTAATTCACTACAGCACACAATCTCACTGACTACAAGATTATCTAATCTAGCAAAAGTGATGCAATGTGAAAGGAACTGTTGGTCATTTCCTGCTTGATTTTTAAACTTACACTGTATGATCTGGACAACAATGCTGCTTAATGTAGTTGTGGAGCAGTGCTGTAGCATCTTCTGTAACATCTTCTTTGCTTGAAACTTATTTCCTAAACACTGGAATTGACTGTTCCATACTCAAAGCATACTTGATCGTCCCTCTTGTACATATATGGACTTTTATTGTATCATTAATGCTAATGTTGTGAGATTTATGTATGCAGTGAATATAAAGTCACTCTGACAATTTTAGCTGTCATCAAATAACCCATTGTGAGCACACACATTCTCTATGAGCACACACTAAGTGCACAATAAAGAGATAACAAAAATCATGAGCTGAACCACATGCAAAATTCTTTGCTACCTTTAAATTAGAAATACATACACACTGTTTACATGTTGGTAGTCTAACTGGTTAATGATTAAAGATTACAAAAACATTAGTAGCACCCCAAAGAAACACAGTAAAAAAGATTTAATTAATTCATTTTCATATTCTTATTGTCCTTTATTTAACCAGGTACAAAACTTTCAAACAAATGACACAAATTAAAAAATGGCCATCAAATTTATTTGCTTGTCAAAAAATGTAACTGCAAAACCATTTAAGTGCTATCCAAATAGATACCAAAATATTATAATCAACATTATTAAAGGCCACACTCATCACTGAGGCTCACGAATCAGCATTTAATAGCTACCACTGTTGTCTTGACGCATCGCATCGGCAACGTTTACTTTTTGAGCAAAACTCTTTCCACACTGTTGACAGGGGTTTCTCCAGTGTGAATGTTCATGTCAATATTAAGGTTTCTTTGTTCAGTAAATCCCTTTCCATACTGTTTGCAAGTGAAAGGTTTCTCTCCAGTGTGAGCTTTCATGTGGACATTGAGGTGATGTATTTGTGTAAAACTCCTTGGACATTGAGAACATGTGAAAGGTTTCTCTCCATTGTGAACTCTCATGTGGTTTCAAGGGTTTTTTATATGCTTAAAGCTGTTTCCACACAGTTTGCAGGTGTAAGGCTTCTCTCCAGTATGTATTTTCATGTGGTTTTTAATATGAGCTTTTTGAGAGAAACTCTTTCCACACTGTTGGCAGGTGAAAGGGGTTTCTCCAGTGTGAATTCTCATGTGAATAGTAAGGTTTCCTTTTTCAGTAAATCCCTTTCCACACTGTTTGCAGACAAAGGGTCTCTTTCCAGTGTGAATTCTCATTTGAGTAATTAAATGATTTTTCTTCAGTCAGGAAACCATTTTTCAGCTCTAATGCAAAAAAGACAAATACAAATGAACTATTTTTAAAGGCTTAAAGAACAAACATCAAAACCAACATGTAGATCTTATACACACAAAGCTATTAACGGAGGTGTTACATGTAATTTCAAAATCTCTTCAAAGTAATGATAAAAAAGATTAATCATATAATCTTAGTTGTGTGTTTTAATGCCCAATTTCAAGGTAATAAATCATGTGATCTGAACATGTCTGTCCACATGAGACAACCCACTCCATACAACACTGATAGGGCATTCTTTAAAAATATTCATTTCCGTCAAGCTGGACATTTAATAATGATCAGAGTGAAAATAGCTTTCAAAATGAAACAAACCTGTTTGATTCTCAGTATCTTTATGTTTACCACTGAATGCTTCTTCAATCTTCATGTCTTCACTTTCCTCTTTAATAAACGCCATCTTTGTTTGCTCCTCAGTATCTTCACATTTGACTCTGTTTCTTGTATCTTCTCATCTTCACTCTCCTCTTTAATAACTGTCATCTTCATAATAGTGTTACATGGATCTGTAAGAGATGAATCACAGATTCCTAAAGTGATCAATAACACAGATCTTCTGTCTTATGTAAGCAAATGTAAAGTGCTCTCAATTCAATACTGAACACTCACAATATTTTCAGTTAAGAATTAAGTCAAGTATCTTTACGTAAGTATTTTTTTATTTAAAAAAAATATGGTTCACTGATTAAAGCTGTATATTTTCAGGTTCATCAACAAACTCAGGTGTTACTCCTCGTCTATCATTGTTAGAAGTGAATGATCTAAATTTAAGATGCATCAAGCAGTTTATTAGAATATTATTAAAAATGGCAGTACATCATCTATGCTAAATTATGATTATGTTTGTCTTAATTATAAATAATCAAATTTCAATTAATGGGCACCATTGAAGTCCACTGTATGAAGAAAATCCCAGAAACATTTTACTCAAGCAACATAATTTCTTGACAACTGAGGAAAAAAGATATAAACATCTTGGATAATAAGAGAGTGAGTAAACTATCTGTAAATTGTTGTTTTACAAGTGAACTAATCCTTTAAGTCTTGTAACAAACTACCTTTTTAAAATTGTGATGCTACTAGATTGACAGCTATTCTATGCTTCTATTTTACACAGTCGTGTCTGATAGATTCTTGTTACTGCTGAATGATCGTGTCTGATACATTTTTGTTTTAAATACATCACCGCTTTTCATTGTTTACCAATAGTCTACATAAATGCATGTTTTGACTTTGTTTTCTAGAAAAGCACACAGTTGCCAGAGTGCTTCAAGCATGTGAAAAAACTTTAATAAAAACTTCCCTTAATACCGTTTTACCAATCTATATCACTGTTTCACATTTTAAAGTTTAAATGCACATAGTTTTAAACAGTTTTCAATGTCCTGCTTCCAAAGCAATAAAATAATGGTCATAAATTCCTTTGAATTACCGAGGTGAATACACAGATGTACAAACAGATGTCTGGCAGGTGAGGGGTGTACATAACAGGTGTCCAGTTGGGGAACGGGAGGTATTTTTATGAGGGGCATTAAATCAAACATTTTGTCATATAGTTGCCTGGATACTCTCGCTCACAGCTTCAGCATCGGCAGCACACAAGATTGAAACATACTCGCCGTAGCCATCAGCAACGGCACAGCATTTGAAACAACGACACAGAAAATTACTTTTTAGGAAATTTGCTATTAGAATAGCTCAATGCAGAATGTCAAGATAGTGGCAGAAGTGCAAAGTTAGCCAAGCAGCAACTGGTTTGGGTCTTCTGCAAGGCTTGTTCATGGCAGAAGAGTGAAGGTTTGAGTCCTGTAGCAAAGATGTAGTCATTGCTGAAGGAGAATAATCTATGGCAAAATGGCCCTTCCCCCCTTTGGTGGGCTTCATCGCCATTAGCTTGTGTGTCTCTGCCTCAGAGCCATTGGTTCGTTTTTATAAAACTTCAAGAAGCAAGGGGCGTGAAGATACACTGGGTTAATGAAAAAGCTTCAGTCTTGGAGGAATAGGAGTTTTCCCCATAACGTTTTTTTTTTTTCGTCTTCCAGAATGAATGCAGATGATTATAGAAATTACTCGTTTTTCACCAAAATTTTCAGAGAGGAAAATGGCGTTTTATTCTCAAAATGAGTTTTCAAATGATGTTTCATGCTGGCTTGATACAGGAAACTCTTCTCACACTGAAGACACTTGTAAGGTTTCTCTCCAGTGTGAACTCTCATGTGAGTTGTAAGGTTTCCTTTCATTGAGAAACTCTTTCCACACTGTTCACAGGTGAAAGGTTTCTCTCCAGTGTGAGTTCTCATGTGAATCTTGAGGAAATGTTTTATTGAGGAACTTTTTCCACAGTGATGGCACATGATAGACTTCTCACTGATGTGAGTCATTACATGATTCTTCAGATGATTCTTGTCTGTGAAACTCCTTTCACACTGATGACATTTAAAACTTCCTCTTGTGTGAACCTTCATGTGATCATCAAGACTACGTTTTTCTTTGTAACTTTTCCCACATTGAAGACAAATAAAAGGCTTCTCTCCAGTGTGAACTCTCATGTGAGTCTTTAGGTTTGATTTATGCGTGAAACTCTTTCCACACAGTTTGCAGGTGAAAGGTTTCTCTCCAGTGTGAACTTTCATGTGTCCAGTAAGGGTTTTTTTCATTGTAAAACACTTTCCACACTGAGCACATATGAACGTCTTCTTTTCAATGTGAATTTTCATGTGGACTTTAAAGCTTTCTTTTAGATTGAACATTTGTCCACATTGTTGGCAGGTGTATGGTCTATCTCCGGTATGAATTCTCATGTGGGAATTGTGTGTTTTTTGAGCTTTTTTTGATGAGGACATCTTTGTAGTCTGTAAGCAACTAAATGATTTTTCTTCAATTTTGAAATCATGTTTCTCTTTTTGATCTTTCTCATTGAGTTCTTGATGCTCCTCTTTCAGTGTCATCAGGTCTATGGTGAAAAGAGACAAAGGCGAGTTAACAACAGTTTAATGCAGCAGCTAGAGCACTTACTAGTCACACTGACCACTGTCTGCATCATCTCAGTCTGGAGGACTAACTGCACAGAGAAAAACAGTTACTGGCCACAGCATTTGCCATATTCATTCTGAAACAAAAGACTTTAGCAGTGCCTCCTTATGCACAAAGTTTGCAAGTTGCATGGAGCTCTCAAACCACATAGAATCATTGCACAGCTGTGATTGGGCCCCCCCTTGTGGTTCGAGAGTTGTATGCAGTTTCAGTTTTATTAAAAATGATTTAATTTAACTAAATTTAACCTTATGATGTAAACATCTATTTACAAAGTATTATTTTTAATTTGATTAAAGAGAACATACAAAATACCAAAATAAACAAGAAAAATCTTAATAAAATTCAAGAAGTCCAAATAACAGCATAACAAAAAAAAATTAACAAAATAAACATACATTAAAAATTCAAAGAGAAAAATACACACAAATACAGAAATAAAATACAAAGGACTTAATCATCAAAAGATAATTTCAAAAGTAAAAGTGTAGAAGATTTGAAGAAGATCAGTAAATATTTATGAATGAGTTCTATCAAAAAGACAAATACTTTAAATATTTTAAAATCAGATCAGGTATTACATACTTCAAATGATGTGATGTGATGTGTGGCCAAGTATGGTGAACCATACTCGGAATTTGTGCTCTGCATTTTACCCATCCAAGTGCACACACACACAGTAGTGAACACACACACACACACACACACACACACACACAGTGAACATACACCCAGAGCAGTGGGCAGCCATATTGCTATTGCTGCGGCGCCCGGGGAGCAGTTTGGGGGTTCGGTGCCTTGCTCAAGGGTCTCACCTCAGTCGTGGTATTGAGGGTGGAGAGAGCGCTGATTAATCACTCACCCCACCAACAATCCCTGCCACCAACAATCCCTGCCGGACCTGGGACTCGAACCTGCAACCTTTCAGTCACAAGTCCGACTCCCTAACCATTAGGCCACGGCTGCCCCCCAAATAAAACAATTGTTCCAGTGACTCTGTGTCTGCTTCACAAAAGGTGCACTCATTACAATCCATACTAAATCTGTGTCTGAGGAACTCATTACAGGGATAAATGTCATTAATACATTTTAAACTGAACTTATTTTACTTTCGGTAGAAGTGGAAAAGAGAGAAATCTTGTTCTAATTCAAATCACTTTATTTTCAGGAAAATCAAAAACAAACATCTCTTTTTCACGTTAAAAGGTTCTTAAAACCTTATTTTGCAGCTCTGCTCTGTAAAATGAACACCAGAGATTATTAGATTACCTAATCTTGGTATCACAGATAAATAACTCAATTCAGCTTTAAACAACTGAACCAAGCTAGCAGGGACAGCCTGACTCAAAAAGCAACTGCGTGGCAAAAAGTTGTGTTGTATATTAATACCTGATTATGAAAATGTACACATTAACTTTGATGGCTCAAAATCACACCTTAAAAGGAAATCAATACCCCCAAAAGAATAACAAAATTAGAAGAAAAGCTAAACCAAACAGAGGAAATCTTGGAGCCACTACAACTTAAGGGTATCATTCATAACATCGAAATCAATTACATTCAACCCTCCCTCATTGACCGGCTTCACTACATATGACTTCCTTATATAATAGTGCTTGTTTTCCAAATAAATATATACTGAATTTGATTAATGTCTTTTATCCACCTATCAGATATACTTAAAGAAAATGCATCTCTACATTCAGACAAAACTTGCTAGAGTTAAAGGGTTAAAAGTGTTAAAGGGGAACTGTTATACCCCTTTTTACAAGATAATCAAGTCTCTGGTCTCTCAAGAGCAGTGTTGGGGGTAACTCTAGTTACATATTAATATTACTGTTTCATGTAACTAGTAAATTAATGTAAAGTTTCTGTATGTATTTAGTCCCATTTTATTTAACAATGTCTTTGCTGCTGACCTTTGTTGATCTAATACAACTGTATACTGTACATTTCTCATCTTGGCAACCCCTTTTTGTCACTGAGCCAAATACAGTCAATGTCTCAGAAGCGGGAGAAAGCATCACAGAAAATATAAGAGCTCCTCCAGCTTTCAGAGCCGACATGTGTGCACTTCTGTTTTAAAAATAAGTCAAGGAGTAAAGAAAAACAAATGCCATTTGTGAACTTTGCCAGGCTACATTGAAATATTCAGGAAATACAACCAACCTGCTTTATCACTTCACAAGTGAACACACAGCTCTGCTAAAACCTGCTGATTCAAGACAAACTACTCTGGATAATACCAACAACAAACCTGTGTCTACCTCAGCTTGTGCAAAGAAAAGTATAATTTATGAATATCATTAATTTCTGTAGAGCTGTACATTTTAATAATCATCAAAAGAGTTTAGTTTGAGACTGAAAACCAACCTGTTTGTTCCTCAGTATCTTCATGTTTGACTCTGAATGTTTCTTCAATCTTTATGTCTTCACTCTCCTCTTTAATAAACGCCATCTTTAAAACAGTTCTGTCACAAGGATCTCGCAGTTGATTCACCAGGGTTTTTCTGTGTGTCTGGACACTTTGTCCTGTTTAAGATGACAATAATTAACAAACATTTAAATACATGCAAACTAAAGTGCGTCTAAATTAGCTCCATTTATCTCTCTTACCAGTGCAATAAATGATCTGATTAAAATAAGCTATACATACAAATTAGACAAAAAAGTATGTACTAATTAATATTAGGCATTTATGATTTATAAATAATTACACTTTCATGAAAACATTTGCAGTTGGTTTGTAAAAGTTGTCATGATTGTGTTTGCTATTTTCGTTTGTCGTCAGCAGAAGCTGATTCGCGAGCTTCTAATAACCGAATCATTTTACGAATGATTCGGTTCAGATGATTCGGATTATTCGTTTCTCTCACTTCTTTCAGTACTTGAACAATATACTGATTCTCATAAAGGGAGCGAAATGAGACGCACCTTTTCAGTTATTAATATGAGGAAGCGCTTTATTCACAAAAATAACGTTAAATAAAGTTTTACAACGTTATTTATGACTGACTCATTTATGTTTCGTAGCTTCTAAACAACGTTTAGATTGACAGCGTAGTTTGCATTGATTTAACAACTTAAAAACCACAAATCTATGTTTAATCACAACCCAGCAAACATGCCCGTTTGGGGCCCGTGTGGGCCCACCGCGGGCAAAAAATCTAGCCCGCGTGGGCAGCCCACTGTGGGCCCCAATACCGGCGTGAAATGGGGGCACGTGTGGGCCCCACACTATGGGCCCAGAGTGGGACAGCCCAAAAGTGTGGGTTAGGTGTGGGCTGGCCCAAACAAAGCAGAGTGGGTCCCCAATGGGGCCAATGGTGTGCCCATTAACATGCCCACAGTGTGGGATGGGCGCGGGCGCAGTGGGGGAAGTGTGGGCATGCTGCGGGCACAGTGGGGGAAGTGTGGGCATGCTGCGGGCTGGGTGCGGGCGCAGCGGGGGAAGTGTGGGCATGCTGCGGGCGCAGTGGGGGAAGTGTGGGCATGCTGCGGGCACAGTGGGGGAAGTGTGGGCATGCTGCGGGCACAGTGGGGGAAGTGTGGGCATGCTGCGGGCTGGGTGCGGGCGCAGCGGGGGAAGTGTGGGCATGCTGCGGGCTGGGTGCGGGCGCAGTGTGGGCATGCTGCGGGCTGGGTGCGGGCGCAGCGGGGGAAGTGTGGGCATGCTGCGGGCACAGTGGGGGAAGTGTGGGCATGCTGCGGGCACAGTGGGGGAAGTGTGGGCATGCTGCGGGCTGGGTGCGGGCGCAGCGGGGGAAGTGTGGGCATGCTGCGGGCTGGGTGCGGGCGCAGCGGGGGAAGTGTGGGCATGCTGCGGGCACAGTGGGGGAAGTGTGGGCATGCTGCGGGCACAGGGGGGAAATGTGGGCATGCTGCGGGCTGGGTGCGGGCGCAGCGGGGGAAGTGTGGGCATGCTGCGGGCTGGGTGCGGGCGCAGCGGGGGAAGTGTGGGCATGCTGCGGGCACAGTGGGGGAAGTGTGGGCATGCTGCGGGCTGGGTGCGGGCGCAGCGGGGGAAGTGTGGGCATGCTGCGGGCACAGTGGGGGAAGTGTGGGCATGCTGCGGGCACAGTGGGGGAAGTGTGGGCATGCTGCGGGCTGGGTGCGGGCGCAGCGGGGGAAGTGTGGGCATGCTGCGGGCTGGGTGCGGGCGCAGTGGGGAAAGTGTGGGGAAACCTGCAGAATACCACCAAATTACTGAATATGCATATGCAGGAAAATTGCACATGTTAACTGTAGCAGTAATAAACTGAAGGTCATGTTTTTCAAATCATTTATTTACAGCAATTAATAATAGTATTAATAGTAATAGTAAAAGTAATAATAATAACAATACAGAAATGTATTTTAAAGCAGCAATAAAAAAAATCAATTATAAAGAGCAGTAACCACCAAGAACTACAGAACACATAACACAAAAAGTAAACTAAAAATAATTCCTTTCAGGGGCACCAGCGTGTTTTTCCAGTGCAGTTCTGGCCCCTCCATCTCTGTCTCTGCCATTACGGAGCCATGTTTTAGCCTTCAACCTCACTTGCTGTGGCTCGGCTGCATTTTGTCACAGCATCTAAGTAAAATGACAAATAAACAGGGATATCTGAGAACAGGTAACACTGAGGTAGATTAAACATTGTTCATTAACATACTAACAATATTTTTTACCAGACACAGTTTACAGTTAAATTATCGCGATTAGCAAACCATTTATTATTATTATTGTTGTTTGTTTGTTTGTTTTTGTTTTTTCTGCCTTAATAAACTCCTAATTTGCTACTTGGGTAGGATTATTGAAGTATAATAAGGTCATGTAGAATTTGTGCTTTAGAAGTTCTAATAAACAGCCCACATGACAGCCCGCATGTCATTAATAAGCCACTGATTAATAGTGAGAATTAGTCAAAACAAAGTGTTACCATTTTTACTTCTAATTATGTTTTCATTTCTATTAGAAGGGCTTATCTCAAAAAAAAAAATTACATACTGTACCTATGACTGCTCTGCAGACCAGCATATTCCCAAAGGCAACTTCTGGCCCGAGCCCTTCCAGCACAGTTGCAGAGCATTTTAGCACTTCCGGTTCCATCGTCCCAAAGTCAATGGGTTTTTTGAATGGGATTTTGGTTAACTCCCTTAAATAACTTTTTGGTAAAACAAGCTCAAGATACGTTCAAGTTTTATTCTACGACATAAAACACACCATTTACACCACACTCGTGATTTTTTAAAACTGTTCCTTTAAAAATATGGTTGCTAACAAGTTGCTAAATGGGGCTACAGGCGCTGTCGGAGACATTAAACGCCATCACGCTGAACAGTTGATCAATATAGTATTTTATAATTTTTGTATAATTTGTAGTACAGGATACTTGTAAAATAACCAATTGCTAGTTCCCAATATTTTATTTTGTGTTCAACAATGCTTTTTGCCCTAATTGAAACCACAAGTTTCGTATGGAAGATGCTCTTTTTATTACTGAACCAGTGAAGACTCTGGGTTCATACCACTAGGTAAACTCATATTATGATTATTCCTGTTTCTTATGCTTTTTAAATAAGTCTCTTATGTTCACCAAAAATGCATTTATTTGATCATACATAAAAACAGCAATGTTGTGAAATTTTATTGCAATTTAGAATAATTGTTTTCTATGTGAATACATCGTAAAATGTAATTTATTTCTGTTTTCACAAAGTAGGATTTCTGAAGGATGATATGACGTGGATGATGTGTGTATTTTAATCAAATAAATGCAGCAGGGGTTGCCATAAAAGACTTCTTTTAAATACATGACAAATCTGACCCTTAAACTTTTGAATGGTAGTGTTTGATGTATTACTTACTAGTCTCATAGTTCATAATGTCTAAAAATGTTCTTCAACAGGAGATACTCTCCAGCTCTAATGCACAGCCATCAGCATTGAAGAATCTAGGAAGGAACATAAACAATTTGTCACAGACCCATCAATATTTATTATACAATTCCAGGTTTATTAGAAATAAACTACAGCACAGGTAAATGCAGAAGAGAAAAAAAGAATAACATACAAAAATAATAATAATAATAATTAATTGTTTTTAGGTTTACTTATTTAGCAATGCTCTTACAGTGTTACTTATGTTTGGAAAGCCCTTTTAAAATAACTAACAAGCAAACAAACACATCCATGGTGATATAGGCTAAATATATTGTGAAAGATGAATATAAAGTTATTTTATAAACTTTCTCAGATCACCTGTGTTTTCTGTATCTCTGTCAGCAGCTCCCTTCAGAAATTAAAATAAAATCAGGAACTTCTCCTTTCTGACACTTCTGAAATCACAGAACAAGTGCTATTATTTATTTTTTTTTTTTTACCATGAAAGTTCAAAACGTGTTTGAGGAAACGTTACTTTCAGCTCAGATTCATTAGCTGTACCATTACAGTGCATACTTTTAGGTTAAATAAATTAGCTTACTTCCATTCATCCACTGACAAATTGCCAGCAAAACCTTTATATATAAATCATCGTTACACATAAGATGTCATTTAAAGCCCAAACTTTCATAAACAAGAGCTCAAGTCTATAATTACCTCATAGTTAGCCTTACTGTTGTGATGCTAACGGACTTTTCCCGACGACAATAAACCATTTCTGTAAAGTAAATATTCAAAGGAAGCGTGTCATTTACATGAAAGAAAGTGTCAGGAACACTCGTATGTACTATTTGTGTCATTTTAGAGACTAAACTTACCTGAAATTAGTGAAAACAACAGTGAGAGACGCAGTTTCGCTGCTTGACATTTGAGTAACCGCCCCGTTTCCATGGTAACTCCCTCCGCTGCAGATTTGAATGTTCAGCGCGCGCACGTAGAAGTCACGCCAAATTTACGTAAATATATAAAATGAAATAATATATTTATTTATTTTATACATTTACGTAAATTCGGAGTGACATCTCATTCCTTATAGTTTTTAATTGATTTTTAATAGTTTTTTCTACACCCCGTTTACAATGTAAATGTATATATATATATATATATATATATATATATATATATATATATATATATAGCTGAAACTTGAAAAAAATCTACTACGGTTTTCAACATAGTACTACTACTACTACTACTACTAATAATAATAATAATGAAAATAATAAATGTTTCTGAGCAGCAAATCAGAATATTAGAATGATTTTTCAAGGATCATGACTGGAGCAATAATGCTAAAATCAGCTTTGAAATCAGGAATAAATTAAATTTTAAAATATATTAAAATATAAAGCAGTTTCAATAGTACAAAAAATTATATTTACTTTAGCTGTACTTTGGATCAAATAAATGCAGGCATTTTGAGCAGAATAGACTTTTCAATTTTGACTGTAATATATCACCATGTTATGTAATTCACAATTCCAAATGTCTAGCTTAACATTATTAGACATTTTTAAAGACAAGTTTAAAATATATATTAAAGACAAACTTTATTAACCCTCATTCATCCCTCCCTCCCAACCTTATAACAAAAGTGTCCCTTGCTTGACAAAATGACCCAAAAGCCCTCAATGTTTTTTTTCTGATTATTTATTTAGGTTTTACATATTTTTTGGTGATTTTTATTTTATTTACCTTTAATTCAGAATTTTTTTATACTGAAATTTAATTCAAACATATGCATATGCATACAGTTTCATAGATATGTAATATATATAAAAGCTAAATTTAAAAATTTAAATATGATATCAGTTCATTGGTCTCCAACCATCACATTTTTTTTCTTCTAGAGAAAGTCTGATTTCTTATAGTTGCTTGAATAAAATAAATAAATAAATAAATAAATAAATAAATAAATAAATAACTGCTAAGGTCAATATTATTAGCTCCCTTAAGAAAGTATTAGTTTAATTAGCTATAGAAACCACTGTTGTCCAATGACTTGCCAAATTAACCTAATTTGCCTGATTAACCTAATTAACCTAGATAAGCATTTAAATTGCTCTTTAAACTGAGGATTAGTATCCTGCAAACAACTAGTAAAATAATATGCACTGTCATCATGGCAAAGACAAAAGAAATTAGTTTGGACTTGAGAGAAAGAATTGTTAATGCTCATAAAGATGAAAGATAAAGACTGCAGTATGATGCTAAAAATTTAGCTTTGTATCACAGGAATCAATTACATTTTAAAATATATATTCACATAGAAAACAGTTATCTTAAACTGAAATAATATTTCACAATATTATAGTTTTTTTCTGGATTTTTGATCAAATAAATGCAGCCTTGATGAGCGTAAGAAAGGTATTTGAAAACCCTTAAAACCATTAAAACCTTGCTGATCTTAAACTTTTGAGCGAAGTGCATATATTGCCCACAGAAAACCATCATGTGGGCCCAAAAGGGCAAACCCACTGTGGGCCCACATGGGCTAACCCAAAGGGGGCCCGAGTGGGTTTACTGTGGGCAAGCCCACTGTGGGCTTGCCCACACAAAATCCACATAGGGCCCCCAATGGGCAAAACTGCTGTTGGCCCCGCATGGGCTAACCCACATGGGGCCCATTTGGGTTTAGTGTGGGTTTACTCTGCCCACACTGCCCCACAGAAAACCCACAGTGGGCCCGCGCGGGCATGTTTGCTGGGTTGTAGCCCACTGATAGTCAAATCTGATTCATTGTAGATTTTGGACAGACAGCGCATGTGATGATTGATATACCGTAATTTTTGCAGTGTCAATGACATCTATAAAGATATAAGTGTAATTTCATGACATGGTCTAGACACGATTTAGCTCTGAATTGGATGGGCTATATAGTCTGCTTTTAGCCCACCTGGCGAAATCGAGGCGATCGGTGGTCTATTTGTAACGGTTTGGAATAGACCAATATCAGACCAGAGATGAGCACTGCCAAAATAGTCTTACAATCGTTTACATGAAATTTACGCTTATTATCAAATCCAAGTAAACTTTTGAAACATTTAAATTAGCATGGTTTTATATTTTATAGCATTATTAAATATAGCATTATTAATTATGCCAAAATAATGCTAATTTAAAGGTTTCAAAAATTTACTTGGATTTCATAATGCATCCTATAAGCTGTTAAGTGTAACATTCATACACAAACGATATTATTTGACTCTTTCATTTTACAAAGAAAAATGCAATTACAATTCCCAGCCGCTATATGGCAATTTTAGCCCTACCGAGACATGACTGCTGAAAACGTGAGACAGTTAGTAGGAATCACGGCTGCGAGATCTCGCGATTTCAGCTTTTTGAATTTTGTTTTTGTATGAGACAGCACTAAGTTTACTTGTCGGAGAGCAACAGGACAAACGATAAAGGACATTCATAAGTGGTCTCCGTAAGTATCTGTGTTTTCATTTTGACATGTGTTCATTGTTTATATATATTATTGTGTAGGAAGATTGTAGTTGATAGTGATCCTTGACTAGGCCCACGGTTCAGTTTTCATGTTATCAGGGAATTGCAAAATGTAACAGATAATAGATTTAAAGTTTATAATTCATCCGTGTTTACAAACTCAATCGTTGTAAAACAGTGCAAAAAGAGGTGAAAGGGCAAACAATATAACAAACACAGCGTTGACAAAGATTAATCTATTCATTTATACAGTGAACACACTGAATGAATAGGAAGAAACTGAATAGGAGTTTCAACATCTGGAAAAGTGGGTAGAAAATGAGGAGATCCAGGCAGCCATGGTAAAAAAAAAATCCTCAAAAAAAACCCCTCATCTCTGACAAAGTCAATCATTTATTTTAACTATATTTAATTGAATTTATGACTGAACAATGGCTTGTTACATACAGAGAGCATGAGCTAACTAAACTGAACTAATCTGTCATTCTACAAGTACAATAAGATTTAGTTTGAAGCCAAATTGATACTAAAGCTTAAAAATATGAATGATTTAAAATAATGATCAATTCTAAAAAGTTTGCAGCAGTATTAAAATAATGCAGATAGCTAAGATGTGCAATGCAGCATTAAAAACTAAACAGTTTTCAATCAGAAAACATAATTAAAAACTGCAGGGGTGAATTTATTATTCCATGTATATTGGAGTTTAATGTGTGTACTGGGCTACTTTTTATTTACAGCAGCTATCACTGTGTTGTTATGAAATCAGTTGTGCCAGACAATTTTGGACACTTGTTCACTGACCCATGTAATACTACCTTCCTGACATTTGTTATTCAGGTGTCACAGTTGTGCAGAATTGAAGGAAGAAACCTCAAAGACAGCACCAGAAGGATTCTGGACAGGTAAAGTCTTCAAAACGTGCCACATTACTCAAATATTGTGGTGTCAATACTTAATAAGCTACAATGCAATTCAGAAATTTAAAAATCCTTTATTGGTCATTTGGAAATCGTCGCTGTCGGGTGGAAATCTCTTATCTCCAAAACCGTCATTTTTCAGGAAATGAAAAAAAACTGTATATTTTTTGAGTTATTAAACATTGTATCGTTAAAGTTTGTATTATACTTTATATTGCTAACATATACTGTTGTGTAACAACATTATCACAACATTTCCCCAAAATCATGTTTTATCGGAGATACAAGGTTTATGAATTGGGAGCCGGGAGATACGAGGTTATGCTGTAATTGACAAGAATGGTACAGACACAGATGGCGCTGCTTCCAGCAGTGTTCATCAAAGTCTGCGGTCACGTTGAGCCTTTTGACATGAGACAAGGCTTTACGAGCTAATCAAAGCTAATGATAGTGCTTACATACATCTTCCTAAACTCTATTTTAAATGTTAGAGCTATGAGTGATGCAATACCAAAATAAAACTATAAACTGACTGGACTGTCTAATAGGCGGAAATTAATCTGCATGCAAACAAGTCGGCATAGCATTAAGCCTTTTGACCAGAGAAAAGGCTTCAATAGTTAACCAAAGCAAACTACGTGTGGTTGCATACATCTTCTTAAACTATATATTAAAGGTTTAAATGCTATAAGTCATGCAATACAAAAACCGATGAGGTGATCTAATAGACAGAAATTAGCCTAATCTGCTCGCAAACTTACCTTTGTGGCTCACGGCTTCCTTCTGCACCGAAGCATACAGCTATAGATTTTTAACAAAACAGACCTACTCAAATGTATCTAACCTATTTTCACTCGTTATTGTATAAAAAAAAAAATGTGGTAACAGTAGACAGCCCTTTTTCTTCCGCAAATAAAAACCTTGCTACTTGGAGTTTATTACATGCACAGTGCCAAGAGAGCCTAGTCTAGAAGTAGGCATAACAGCTGAACTTAAAGTCAGCAAAATAATAATAAAAACAATTATTTAATATTGGTATCCAAAACATTCAATTTAATTCAAGTATTATATTAGACACATTTTAAAAATTCCAGAATAATAATACGTAGATGTTAAAAATACATCAATAAATTAAACAATTCTTTAACACAGATGAAATAATATTTTGTGTATGAGTGTATTTGTGTTTGTCAGTAGGGTGAGCCCTTGTCTGTGTGTCTGTGTGCATGTATCTGTGAGGCTGTGTGTGGTGTTACATTGTGTTATAACTGCATCTTAGTGAAGCAAATTATCATAAAAGCTGTGAAAGTCCTTTGGGATGACTTCCTTCAATTCTTGGAGGTGCTTGAATTTCAGCTCTTTGATCTTCAGCTGCTCTGAATAGAGTTTGGTGACTGTGTGGGTGTCTGAGGTGGAGTTTCGGAGTTGGCGACTTGGATATGGATGCCAGTCATCAGAATGGTTGATTTTAAAGTCCATCGTTCCATTGTTGTTGTACCTAATAGCACAAAATATAACACAACAACATAATCACTGTATGATTTCATAAAACAATATGCAATATCATAATGTCATGCCTACAATATATTGGTAAGACATAAGATTTACATTCCTAATTTACCTGATGGCTCTGACATCATGGACAGTTAAGTCCCCAGACTTTACTCCAGGGCGCAGAGACTTGCAGAGTCTCAGCTTGGTGAAATCCTGGAAGAAGGTGTGGGGGAGTGAATATCCAGCGCTCTCTCCATCGTCAATACCACGACTGAGGTGAGACCCTTGAGCAAGGCACCGAACCCCCAACTGCTCCCCGGGCGCCGCAGCAATGCAATGGCTGCCCACTGCTCCGGGTGTATGTTCACGGTGTGTGTGTGTGTGTGTGTGTGTGTGTGTGTTCACTACTGTGTGTGTGCACTTGGATGGGTTAAATGCAGAGCACAAATTCCTAGTATGGGTCACCATACTTGGCCTCACGTCTCGTCACTTTCACTTTCACTTTCACTTTTCACTTTCAATGTACTTGACTTCGTATGGATGAGGCTTCACACAAGCTCTCTTCATCAGGTAAACATACTCCGCTGGGAGATACACATCCTGGTCCTTCAGACGCCTCTCGATGACGCTGTGAACGGAGTCGCATTCCATCTGCGTATGCCCTTTCTCAAGGTACTTCTGAATGATGACTTTGTTTTTCTTCATGCAGAACAGAAGAAGTGCACTGCTTAAAACTGCATTCCTGTTCTGATACCCACAGCCGTCACTCCACAGAATAAATGTGTCAGGCTCAGTGTGTGCAGAGAGGTAGTCGACAATGCATGAAGCAAACTCACTGGCAGACAGGGATCCCTCACCTTCATGCCAGACATAACATGTGGCACTGTGTGTCAGCATGTTGTACACTGTAAAATTGTGAACTGCAAGCTTTGTTTTGTAATACAAGGCAGAGGCTTTTAGCCTTGGGCACAAAAGGAGGGCTTGTAAGTCCATACATATGACCATGATGTTGTTGCTGGCCTTGCTTTTGTCTGACAACTTTTCGGCACGTGCCTCTTCTTTTTTAAGGAGGTGGTGCTGCCACTTGTCATCAGGTAAGTTGCCGGTCTTGAAAGCACAACAGATGTTGCACTGGTCCTTTTTTGGGTGGTAAAGGCCTAGGTTTAGACGCTTGAACTCATCTGTAAACACTTGCCTTGACAAAGGCGTTACATTCCTTTCTGCTGCAGCGCGACAATACACTGCATAAAGATCAGCCATCGACTGAAACACAGGTTCCAGATACTGTTTGGATGTTGTGGATCGACAGCAGTGTGAGGGCACCGTTGGAAGGTCCTGCAAAAAGTTGCAAATGAATTCATGGCCTGCCACTGAACGACGTGCGTTGCTGTGTGTTTGTCCCTCAGTATCTGCTTGTGTGTTTCCCTTCTTTGCCCAGTTAAGGGCAGACCACTCACCTATTCCTAGGGTAGACAAAAACATACCTTTGCAGACACGTCTTCTCTGCCCATTGACCCGTAAAAAAAACAACAGGGAATTTGATCTTCGGGAATTTTTAGCCCCCCTTCTCCTTTGCACGGGGACCATATCAATTAGACCATGCACATACACCCTCTTCTCCTCCCAGGTCATATGTTGCCAAAAGTAATTGAAAATACTATTTCTCTCAGCCTCGCTGATTGCACTGCAGTGATGTTTAGCTGACTTTGTGCAAGCTGCTGATGAACATCTAGGCCCCATAGCCCGTGGCTCCCTCATTATTTCCTTCTGTTTGTTTTTTCCGATGTATGACTTCCCAACCATTCGTTGTTTCTTGTTGATTACTAGTAGTACTTACATACACGTCAAATGATAATTTATGGCTTATGATTTATGGGTGAATATATGGCAGATGTCAGCGTTGATTGACAGGTCAAAAGTGTACAGGTTGAATTTATGGGTGGATTTATGGGGGTATCTGTCCTCTGTCACCCAGGCTGTCATGTCAGTCAGGGATGACATGGCCCTAGTGACATGGCAGTTGGGGGTGTGTGTTTGTAAATCAAAAGATCAAGACAATTGATAGGACTGACTTTCTGAAGTTTTATCTCTCACCACTGTGCTCACTCCCCTGATGTTTTATGGAGTTCCTTCTCCTTCCCGAACCTTTTACTCTCAGTTGGAACCCCCGGCCCCCCTCAAACCTGAAATGCTTAAATAGAGGTTTTAGAATATAGTAATTAAAACAGAAGACATTCTGCTTTCCTGAGTTGCAATGGCTGACGGTACTCCAAAAACTCCTAAAATCAGCAGAGTGATGTGTATTTCCCCAACAAGAGGACCTGTTGAAATGAGAAAGGAGTTGACTTTTGCGCCAAGAAAAAAACAATCGGTTAGTTTGACAAAGTTTCTCCATGAAGAAGTGGATATTTCGACTCGTGATTTTTCAATGTCCGGTAATCGTGTGGGGAGATATGTTCTCGACAAAACACTGCGTGTTGTAAAATTCTACGCTATGGACATAGAAGACGATTTTACATCACAGGAGCCCTGTCTGATTTTTCCTGCCAAAGATTGGTGGTTATTCTACAACTATGTCTGGAGAGACCTGAATGACTGTGGGCATGAGCCATTGTACATTGCAGAATGGGACGGTGTAACTCCTGACACAAGATTTCGTGTGGTTGCGGATCACAGTAAAAAAATACCTGATGACTGTGTATACATTTTTTACTGCAACGACAAAACAAAGATCCACGAACGTGCATGGCCTATTCCTGAATCTGAACACTATATACACTACGACATGAAGTTTTTGTTTCAGTGGAAAGATGTGCATATAATCGACAGTGTTTTTACATGTGTTGACAAAATGTTCAGATGGTGTGATCTGTACGATCGCTACAATTCTGTAAAGGTGAAATTGTTCCATCCTGAAAGGGGCGTTCCGGACACCGCAAACCGTCTCTTATCCCGCCTACATATTACAGCTATTAAATACCTAAGAAATGAGGGTACTCACAACACTCATTTCGGCCATGTCTCAAGATTCGTCATTGACCTGCTGTTACAGCAACACCCCCGAAACTTTACCCGCAATGCCTGACGACAACGCCACACCTCTGGAGACCACGCCACAACCTTGTGACAACAGCTGGCTGGATAAATTCTGCCTTGAGTTGGGTTATCACAACCTGACCTTCCTCACATCGCCATACGGTAGTGCTGCGGCAATATCCGGAGCCGTGGCCTATGCAGGGATTGATGACACAGATGGATGTATCAGCAGAGATGCATTCAGTATCATAAAAGCAACTATTGTGGTCATACTGGAACATCTTATCAACAAAAAACTTAAAGAACTTTGTCTGGGCTGTGAAGTTGAACACCCCAGTCAACTTAGACATTCCTGTTTGTTTGAACCCAGCGCCTATTTCTTTGACGCATACTTTGAGGAACTGTCACGTAGTCTGATAAAGCCGGAACTTAAACACGTCATAGCTCAAGCTCTGAACCGCATAGGTTTGAGGCTTAATCCCCAGAGGATACAGGGCTCGGTGGATGCTATTTTGTGCGAACTACGTGACGAGATTTACATTGTGGAGAAGCTTCGTGAGATCAGAGAGAAAGTTGTGGACGTCAACAGTGAACAGATTGTCTATGACGCAGTGGACGGGTGGAAGGGTGCCCCACAAAGCGGCCACGTGTAGCGTTGCCATGGGAAACACATTGTGTGTTAATGCTCTGACAAAAAGCATTTTTAAACAAAATATTCGTTGTGAAATGACCAACTTACTGTACAAGATTATTGATGACAATGCTGATTCTGCTGTATCTTTACCAGTAAATGAGTGTGATGTTGACACACAGCGTCTTACAAACATCAAGAAACAAATGGTCCTTGTGAGAGCAATGTCAAATGAGTGGGCTGATGTGATGCGTATGTGTATTAATGACAATGAACCAGTTTCTGTAACTATTAGAAAAATACTAGACCTAATGACTGACTGTGGTAGTAGAATTAGAATTGCAGACATTTTGTGTCTTTGTACATATGTAACAGATCTATGTGTGGTAATGATTTCAAGAAATGATCAGACAGATGTATGTGAAGTTATTCAGGTGCTAAGTGATTATATGGTTGAGAAAAATATTATAATGTGTGTAAAGTTTCTTCAGTACATTGACAATGTTTAACCCCCTTTTTTTTGATAAATAAAAGCCAATCACTTAAATTCTTACTTGTTATTTCTTTTGTATCCTCTGAAGCGACATGTCTGAACAGATACTGAAAAATATATACTATACCCCATCTAATCCGGGGTCTTTGGGTGGTAAAAAACGATTAAAAGAAGCTTTTTTAAAGGAAACAGGTATCCGGTTAACTGACAAGGAGGTTTCAAACTGGCTAGCTGGGGAGGATGCTTACACGCTACACAAGACAGCTCCAATAAAATACAAAAGGAACAAGGTTTTTGTCTATGGTATTGACATGCAGTTCCAGGCTGATTTAGTAGATATGTCAGCATATGCTAAGGAAAATGACAACAATCATTTTCTATTGACCTGCATAGATGTATTCAGTAAATACGCATGGGTACGTGTGTTAAAAAATAAGAGTGGAATAGAGGTGGCTAAGGCGTTTGAATCTATACTGAAAGAGGGGCGTGTACCACAGAAACTACAAACAGATAAAGGAAAAGAGTTTTTTAACAAACATTTCCAAAATATAACAAAAAAGTACAACATTACACATTTTGCAACAGAAACAGAGACAAAGGCATGCATTATTGAAAGATTTCATAGAAGCTATAAATCAAAAATGTTTAGGTATTTAACAGCTACAAACTCCAGGAGATACGTTGACATACTTCAAGATCTCACTGACGGGTACAATGCAAGCTATCACAGAAGTATCAAAATGAGACCTATTGACGTTTCCAAAGAAAACGTATCTGTGGTGCTGCATAACCTATACGGGTCTAGAGCTTCGCACACATCCGATCCTATTTTTAAGTATAAGAATGGTGACACAGTTAGAATCTCTAAAGTAAGGGGTCCGTTTGCAAAAGGATATGAGAAAAACTATACCGAGGAGTTTTTCACAGTAAAAACATGTATACCACGAAATCCGCCTGTCTATCGACTCTCTGATTATGATGGGGATGTTATTGATGGGGTTTTTTATGAGGAAGTATTACAAAAAATATCTGTGAGTAAAAACAAGACATTTAAAATTGGAAAAATTTTAGACAGAAAACGACGAGGAAGATCATCCATGGTTCTGGTCCAGTGGGAGGGGTGGCCTTCAAAATTCAATACATGGGTAAATGAGAAAGATGTGGTAGATGTACAGAGACCATAAATGAAAAAAGCATTTATAGATGTGTACACATTCATTTAAAATCAACCATGTCTGAGGGTGGTTTTTACTTGACACTCCCATGCAATGCGTCGCTAGCTGTTTATCCGGAAAACACTATTTCTAGTTATAGAACCATGTTAGCAAGAACTATAAATCTAAAAGGACAATGGGAGGTTGGTTTGATTGAATTTGAATACCCAATATCATGGTACACATTCCCCGAGGAAGATGGTGCATACATAGTTACAACTGGTCAAAACACACTGGAAGATGATGAGGAGGATGTGACTGTACGGCACAACAATGGAATTAAAATTCAAATCAGCAATGGTGGTCGTAGTATATCAAAACTATGTAACACACTAAAGACGGGGTATTATGAAGATGTTCTATTTCTGATTAGAGAAATCAATGCAACACTGCCACCGGGGATGACGCTTGGATATGATCATGTAAAAAACAAAATCTTTCTAAAATCATCTCCGAAGATGTCACTGACGTTTTTCGGGAAGCTAGCTGTTATATTAGGGTTAAAACCAGGGGTTGCTATTGAATCAGCAAAACAGATAAATGAAGACTATGGTTCTGGGCCAACACCTGTGACGTATGCGCCCTATCAAGCCGATATACAGGGTGGTTTTTACAGTTTATATATATACACAGATATCATTGAATATCAGTCAGTTGGTGATGCGTACGTTCCTCTACTGCGGTGTGTCCATATAGATGGTGAGAATAATAAGATTATAAATGTTAGGTACGAAAAGGCACATTACGTACCTGTCAATAAAGCATCCATCACAGAGATATCTGTGGAGGTAAAAGACGATCAGAATCAAAACGTACGTTTTACTTACGGCAAGGTGACTGCTAAGCTACACTTCAGACCTGTGAAATAGTGTTTTGTTTTTATTTTAAAAAATAAATAAAAAATAATGCCGTATCCCTACACTTACAACACAGACCCTGAGCGATATGTGGCCTATTACCAAAATCAAGCAGGTAATGGTCTCCCTGGTTATGCAGGGGGCGGAGTAATGTACGGGAGTGGGTTGGGAGGCGTGTTTCAAAAACTTTTCTGTATGGCAATGCCTTTACTTAAACAAGGGTTTCGGATTGCCAAGCCACATCTTAAATCGGCTGCAAAAAACATACTAAGCGATGTTGTTACCAATACGCTAACACACTCCATTAACAACAACAACACGCAAGACGGATCAGGGCTGATGGTGATGTCGCGCAAAAGAATGTCGAGACCGCCGGGGGTCAGGAGGAGTGGTCAGACACAGAAGAAAAGAAAGCGTGCAACTAAGAAGACATCAGTCATAAAACGCGGGCGCAAGACAGCATCAAAACGTGTTACAACAGCAAAGTCAAAGAGATCGGCCAATACAATATTCTAGACGATGGCCTTAATACACAACATGTCAGAAAAATGTATTAAATCAGAACTCGATCTGTTCACAGTACCCCTGACACAGACTGCTATTGAAAAAAATACCTATATAGAGGTACCACCATTATCTGCTATTTCAGACACAGCACCCTTGGAGTTTTTTATCGCCGGGACCGGTGAAGATTACATCGACCTGAACAACACCCTGTTATTTTTACGTGTCAAAATCACTAATCCTGACGGTACAGATATTGCAGATGGGGCCCCCGTAGGACTTATCAATTACCCGGGGGCAACAATATTTTCACAAGTGGATGTATCGTTGGGGGATCGTTTGATATCACAGAGCACAAACACGCATCCTTATCGGTGTCTTATGGAATGTCTTCTTAATTATGACAAACATACGCTGGAAACACTTTTCTCTGCAGGCTTGTTCTATAAAGATAGAGCAGGACATATGGATACTGTGGACCCCGCAGGAGGAAACCATGGTCTGACAAAGAGAGCTGCCTTTACCAATGCGAGTAATGTTGTCGAACTACTTGCACCTATTCACAGTGATATCTTCTTTCAAGAAAAACTGATGCTTAACGGTGTTGACATTAAAATTCGTATGACAAGGGGAAAAGACGAATTCTGTCTGATGAGGAGTGATGCTATATCCTATAAACTAAGGATCGTGTCAGCCTCACTATTTGTGAAAAAAGTGAGCATCTCGCCAGCTGTGAGACTAGGGCATGCGCAAGCACTGCTCTCAACCACTGCTAAATATCCAATTGACCGCGTGTGTGTGAAAAACTTTTCAATTCCTTCAGGATCAAGAGTGTGCAATCAAGAAAACTTATTCTTAGGAACTCTACCAAAATCTATTGTCCTAGCTATGGTAGATAATGATGCCTTTACAGGTTCATATAATAAAAATCCATTCTCCTTTAAAAATTATGATTTAGAATTTTTATCTATTTATTTGGATGGTCAACAGTTCCCTGCAAAACCCCTACAGCCTGATTACACAGGTGGTTCTGCAGTTCGCGAATTTTACCAACTAGCATTGGCCTCTGGGAAACATTTAAAAAACCAAGCACTATCTATTGATAGGGAGGACTTTTTGCAGGGGTACACTCTCTATGCGTTTAATCTCACACCGGATGAAGATTGTGGACAACACGTATCGCTTATAAAATCTGGGAATATTAGACTTGAAGCACGCTTCAGACAGCCACTACCACACACAATTAACCTGATTTGCTATTCCACCTTTGACTCGGTGGTTCAGGTGTCAAACCGTCGACAGGTCTTGGTTGATTACTATTAATAAATAATAATGAATACGATACAGCTTACACGGATCATGGATAAGATCTCATGCAACACTCATTTTCTAGGGGTGCTCCCCTGTGACTATTTGCCTCAAACACCTTTAAGTAAATTACCTGCATCAGTTATTGTTAATACGGATGAGAGTGGTCTCCCAGGTCGGCATTGGGTGGCCATTTACATAAATGAGGGAGGTGTATCAATGTTTTTTGATAGTTTTGCGAATAAACCAGACCACATCCTTTTTTCACCAATAATTAAGGATTTTCTAAAACTAAATTCAACAACGGTGCAATATTCCAGCATACAGGTGCAGGATTTTTCATCCAACACATGTGGACAACACTGTGTCTTCTTCTTCTATCACATGTCAAAGGGTCGTGATTATGAATATGTGTTGAAGCTATATAGTGATGATCTTGTTAAAAATGACAAATCTGTTGCAGTTTTTGTGAAAAAACTAAAACAATCTCAATGTAATGAAAATGTATTCAAATGTGTTCAATGTGTACAAACGGGCGAGATGTTTATGTCTTATGTTTAATATACCCAATAAAAAGTAAAGAAAAAGTAATTTATTTTATAACTCTTTATTATACAGACCATATTTCAACATTAAATACACACATACAACAATCACAACAATAACAAGATCAATTTAAAAAAAAAAAGAAAGAAAAGAAATTAAAAATGTAACCATACGGATCGATCAAGCACAGGTGATATGAATACACCATCTTCTGAATAATTAGATTGTCTTGCAGGTGTACTTAGCTCTACACTCTGTGTTTTACTTTTTTTAGAAGATTTGGTTTTTGCGGGGGTCGAACCAGTTTTAAAAGAATTAATTTTATGTCTAACATAATGATTCGGTACCAATGAGTGTGGTATGTTTAAAGCGGAAAACGCTTCCAGAAACTCATTCCAACCAGCATGTCTCCGTTCATCATGAATCTTTTGTGGTGACATGATGCTTTTAACTAGATCCATCAAATGAGAGCCGGGGATGGTTCTGCCTTTATATGTAAACTCACCCAAATCTGTCCATGAGGCAACATCTTTGGATTTAGAAATTTTATCTAAAATGTAGCGTACATTTTTTTACAATCCTCGGCGGTAAATTCTTCAAAACATCATCTGCAACAATATCCAAAACCTCTTGTGTGTTCACATCTGCAGACGGCGTTGGCTCTTCTTCATTACTTGCATTTTTGTGCGTTGGAAGTGATAGTGTTAATGTACTGGTTTCCCGGTCCCCTAGCTTAGATAATGTTAAAAACCTCTGCAACACAGATGTGTACAGCTTTGCTTTTTCATACGGTTCTAAATCAGTTCTGTGTAAAATATTTCTGATGGTCATATCCAGATCATTCTCCGCAATCTGGTGTATAGACTCACGTGTGTTACCCTCCTTTAGTCTTTCCAGCTGTTTTTGAGGGACGAGGTATACCTTCTCAGCATGTTCCATCCCAGACAATTATTTATTAGATGTGATCAAACTTGTAATAAAAGGTACTGCAACACTTAAGAGAGGTAGGAGAAAACCTCCTTGTTGATTAATCAACTGCCTCTTTCTTTTCACTCTGACTTTCTTATCAGCAACAATTTTGATTTCAGTTTTTCTTCTTTTCAACTTCTGGTATTGCTGATGTGTGAATGGGATATTGCCGTGGAGAACATTAAGAGCTAATTCACACAAACATAAGATGAACTCATCTGTGGATGCTTGTAAAATAACACGTCTCTGTGTCGGTGTTGCTTTTAATAGCAATTTTAAAAGAGAATGATTTCTTAAAAGTCTTGCAGACATTATTTTTTTTCCACAAATCACCATACACCTTTACCGTCTTTTTTTCTGTATGTATACAACAGGATGTTCTGAAAGTAATGCCGCTCTGAGACGATACTGATCTGGGGTCTTTGCTTTATAATCAATCAACAGGTAGCCGTAAGGGCTGGTGGTTGCATCTTCATAACTTTCCATAAAAAACTTTGTGTTGTTGG
The DNA here is from genome assembly GCA_033026305.1 of Cirrhinus molitorella. NCBI lineage: Eukaryota > Metazoa > Chordata > Actinopteri > Cypriniformes > Cyprinidae > Cirrhinus > Cirrhinus molitorella. The sequence continues at coordinate 8,976,826 of CM065128.1, forward strand.
GAAACATCTGTCTGGCCAAAATACCAACCTGTGTGACATCACGTGAATTCTTGAACAGAACAAGGTAGCTTGTATTCAAACTAATAGTTCTACTGGATTTGCCCTGAAAAAATAAATTCTGTAGAATGTAGATAACACTTACATTTTTATGATGTACATAGACAGTGAAAAGTTTCTCTATCTATTTATTATTTGCACATTCTCCCATAAAATCATCGAGCACCACCAGCGAGGTTTTATTAACAGGAAACAAAACATCATCATCTAGGTTTTGTGGGATTCCATCAATAAATTTAATATTGTGATTATACATCGTCAACAAATCGTCATACATAGGTTGCCATACAGAATAAATAAAAACAACATTGTCAATTTTTTTAGAAATCAGCTTTCCAGCATTTTGTAACAACATTTTTACAAAAAACGTTTTACCGCTGCTCGTAGGCCCCGCCACTAAACAGCCAAAAGGATGTTGAAGTCGTGTGTCAAACCCATCTGTGTCTTGCACACCCAAACCAAAAACGTTGTCAGAAGCCATATGGAAGTGTAGTAAAATCAGGGAGCAATACACGTTTGTCATACACAACTTTGAATTTCTTCACAAATGACCTGTTGTGTAATGTCAATTGCTTTTTATTTCTCACAATAGTTTCATTGTGTGCATGAATATGACGGGTATTGTCCCCCTTCGTCACATAATGATCTACAAGATCTATTAACGAGTCTAAAGTAACAATTTCAGAGTTTACTGCATTAAGTGTTATGCCTTTCGCTTTCATACACACATCACCCTTAGCTGTGGAAAAGCCATAGCACTTGGGTCCGGATGAACAACATTTTTTTATGTAATCCCCGGGGCCCACTTCATCAGTAAGATCACCTAAATATGGACCAAGCGGAGGCTCGTATTGTCCGGCTTTTGATGTAAAAATCACGCTGTCTGTATCACAATAAAGAATCCTATCATCCTATCACCTAACCTATCCATAACATCATAAAGTTCTAAACGTGCATGGGCTGTTGTGAAAGCACCAATAAAGACATTAACGTCACGAGGCGAGGGGCCTTTCCCATCTGCATGTGACCATTGAACAATTGCAACAGTGTCTGACACAAATGAAAAATGTCTAATTTCGTGTTCGGTGGTAAAAATGAGGCGTGCAAACTGTTCAGGATCTTTAACAACTGCAGTTGTAGGGAGCCCCTCCCTTAGACAGAAGCGTCCCCAAAGACTATTTAAGACTAATTTCATTATAGACTTACGTGCAGGGTTCAGTTCGATCTTGTCCATGTCCAGCTTAATTCCTTCCTTCTCAAAGTAACCTCTGACATAAGATTCTTTGTCCGCATCAGTCATCACATCTTTTGGAAACCCCGAACTTTCCTGTTTGAACTGCAAAAACGTTTTCACATAATCACAGAATAATGTTTCTGATCGCTGTGGGAAATGCCACACTTCATCCACCTTTAACACAACGTACCCCTTCTCAACGGCTTTTAACAACTCAATGCTTACCCAACATCCGTGGATGGCTCTTTCCTCATCGCTGTGGGTACACGGCGATGTCTGATTCTGCTGTTCTGCACACAATCTGCATAACGGGAATAATAACTTGCCCGCGGAGCGAACAGGTAAAACGGGATAGAGTAGTTTTCGGGGTGGTAGGACTGTAGCTTTGACAAGTCCATAATAATTCTCAAGATTACCAAAATCTTTGAAAATTATTTGTGGATGACCTATGGGGTAACACTTTGTTGCCTGGCAATAGGGATACAGACTTGTGAAATCGACGTATCGTATTACCTCATCTTCCGCAACCTTGTGGTAGAGTTTGAAAGCGTTAGTACGACCGCCAAATAATGCGTCACGCGGTTTCAATCTCTCAGGGTGTTTGTATGTGGACATGAAGGCTATCACATCACGATCAGACTGTTTAGCCCGTTTCCACATACATTCCCACTGAACTTCGGTATGAATTCTATACCCACACTCTAGAATCTCAATCTTGTCATCAAGTTGTCTTCTGAGAAGTCCGTAAGGGACTTTTAACCACGGGTTTAAATCGTTAGGGTTATAACAACGATCACAACCATGAAATACGCAGCCGAGAAATTCTAACGCCTTTTTAGTCGTACCATCAGTATAAAATCCATCCACATAATACTTGCCAAATGATACCTCACCATGATTTAAAGCATGTTGAACGTCTACACAACGTGATTTTGCGATATATTCAAGCCATTCAATTGATATGTGCGAGTATGTTTTATTCTGATTAATGTACCCGTTGCTGCGAGTCAGTGCTAATGTGTCTTTAGGCAGGTAGTGTGTTTTAAAGATAGCCATACAGGTGGCTGCCAGAGTGGTGTAATTAAACGGATCCAGACCTGTGCACTGAATTAATTCATCACGATACTTCATACACACTTCCCTCAGCAGAACAACGTCATTTTTACCATACATAGCGAGTTCTTTTTGGAAATCGAACACTTTGTCAGACACAGTACTGTACCACTCATCGAAGTCTGCTCTATCTTTGCTTGACATTGTCGCATATCCGTAAAAATCTTTGTCTGGGTATGAGCCTACATACGAGTCGTTTTCAACACGGTTGAAATGGTGTGGGAAATATCCCTTTTCGGCATTGGTCAGATTAAACGCAGCAGGTGTTTTGGCTAGACGCATGGGTATAAAACTGTAACTATCGATAAATCTCTGTTTGAATGCATTATCATACATGAAGATCAACCGACAGCCTTGCATTGTAATTTTTGGTGTGATACCCTGTTTGGTGAAGTATTCCAAGAGAATGAAATTGTCAAATCCGGATGCGTTATGCGCAATCCATGTGAAATTACGATAACGAGGCTGTCTGAACTTCTTAATGAGTCGATGCACACAATCAGTTCCCTCTGCTACAAACTCTTCGCCGTCAAATGTTATCGCACACACAAAAACTGGTACATGATGCCCGTTTTCATACCGACTCTCAAACTAAAAAAAAATCAGCTTTGTATTTGGTTTATCCAATTTAACTGGTTGGATAAAGCATTGGTGTATGGCATCGGTAACCAACCCTTCACCACAGTGGACACAGCGATCTGCTTTGCATTTGTGTGGCTTTGGGTTGGTACCGCTGACATGGTACCGTCTATTACATTTTCCACAGTATTTGGTAACGTCACATTGTGCAAATTGGCCCCCCGATGGCGGCTTTTTATGCATTTCATTGCATTATGCAATTTTCCTGTATCCGACCTATAGAAGACTACTATTTTGATGTTCAACATGCGTTCAAATTGTGCGATGTCATTAAGGGCAATCATGTGCTGGCCTGTGTATCCGGCAGTGTTCTGCAACACTGACGCTATAGATTCTAGTTCTGTGTGTGGTTTCTGAGGGTTTAGAAAGTGTGCTAAACAGATTGCAAAGCAATTATTTGATGAGATGTTCAGCGGAATGAACAAATTAAGTCTGTTTTTACGAATCACTTCATCATGTGCAATGTGTTGTATTTTACGCCGCGCACCACCGCTTCTACTTTTTGCTATAGATACCCTTAAATTTAGACTCTCATCAAACTGCACATCAGAGTTACTCTGCATGATCTTTTCAAGCTGACTGATAAAGAGATCAACGCTGTATCCAGTGTTCAGTGTAAAGAGTGTATTAACATCTGATGACAAACTACCACCTCTTAAACAGATAGAAATAAAACTACCCTCTCCACCTAGTAATCTGGAAAATGCCACTATTTCAGATAGTGTATTGTACAGAAATTCAGTGTAGTCTGCTAGATCTGTAGAGGATATTCCCTGAGGTTTATAATCCTGTGAATTTCTAAACCATTGAACCGGGCCCTAGGTATTACATGGTATCCAGCGACATCACCGCCATCTCTTACAAGTGAATCTATATCACTCTGTGTAAGACCCATGTTCGGATTTGTAAGGTCAAGCATGTGATGTGTCTGGGTACCACCACCCTCCCCTGTCTGTTGAGAGTTGACAAACTGTTCAAAATCAAAAATACTGTCTGGAGGAGATTCTGGCACCTCCTGTGTCTGTTGAGAGTTAACAAACTGTTCAAAATCAAAAATACTGTCTGGAAGAGTTTCTGCCATCTCTCCGACCTGTTGAGAATTAACAATATCAAAAATACTGTGTGGAGGTGGCTCAGACCTTGATCGAATATTGTTTATTAATTTTAACAGTCTAGCGGACTTGTTTTTTTTCAATTCATCAACAGTCTGAATGAGACGGAGTAATTTATCTGTAGTGTTCTGGTGATTTTGGAATTCACTATAACCACCTCTATCACATCTTAATGGAGGATCTTGATCATCTTCACCATCATATGGTTCCCGACAACGTTTGGCAGACATTGTAACCCCTAATTTATTCTTAAAAATTACAACACACCTAATAAAATCCTAATTATAAAGCAATACACGTGTAGAAAAATAAAAAATCAGGACTCACCAATGTTGTTATTTCAACATTTCCACGATTTCATCAGAAATTTCATCAGAGTCACTGTCAATTCCTGATCACAAGCTGTTTTTTCATGTCCACCATCATGACGTTTTTGCATTGCAATTATTTGTTTGAGAATTATCCCATGTTTCTGCAGCGTTGTTGTCACGGTCTGATTAACACGTGCTTGCTCCTCCCGTGATCTCTGATGATCCTCTATTATCCTTTTCTGGTTCTTCACGATGGTATTCAAGAATTTCAGAATCTCGTTGTCTGCATCACCCTGAAGTTGGTTTTTGTATTCCTCTTGGTTTGAAGAAAGGTTATCAACATCACCATCTGAATCTCCAGCGTTTTCAGCGGTATCTCGTTGTTGGTTTAACTCATTGTCGGTTAAACTAGACACCCTGTCCATATCACAGTCGTCCCATGCTTGAACAAAATCCTCATTCCAGAGCGATGTGTCTCCTGTCATGGGAAATAAGAATACTAATAATTTACCCCATAATAATAATAATAATAATAATAATAATAGTCAACTCATTTGATCCGTCTATACCTACCAATCGATTGTCTTGGACGTTTTCGTTCGGGCGTGTTAGGTATCACACGGAGCTCACAGGACCTTGCTGTCTTTTGGACAGGAGATGGAACCGGCACAACCGCTAAGGGATTCGGGGGTACCCATCGAAATCTGGACGATGCTACATGTCTTCTGATATCTACACCAGTACTACCATCAGCAAACGCTTGAGGCGGTTGTATAATATCTGCAGAAGACCCTATGTGGTCTAGAATGAAAAAACAAAACAAAACAAAACATAAATTCGACTTAACATGTGTATAATACACATATATACATATGTATTAGAAATAATATGTATGATTAATACATACCAGCCGGAACAGAGGTAGATCTTTGTGGTGGTCCATGTACCTGTGCTGTCACAACCACATTCCGTTCAATTAACGGCCGCCGTCTACCAATGGTCGTCTTGTCACTCGGACCGGCAGTTGTAGCGCGGGGGTACCGGCTAACAAGCTGTCTTAAACATGCTAGTACAAACACAAATAAAAGTTTTTTTTTTTTTTTTTTCAAAAACGTAATAGAAGTGGATTTTGTTTAAAAACTCACCAATCGACCCTCTGTTTTCTTTAGACCATTTTATTATTTCCATCCAGTCCCTACAGACAAGATTTGTTGATTTTCAATTTGTTATTCATAGAGGGCTGATTTGGGAAGTAAAATGATGTTTGTAAATCAATCTGCCTGAAATCTGACATCTTAAGATAACTTATTATAATCACATTTCAACACAGACTATTTTACTGCCTGCCAATTTCAGTAAAGATAATCTGGGAAAATGTATAACACATTAACATTTTAGAAGAAATTATTTAAACCATTTTAATTAAAGATTAGATTCAGATAGTCAAAATCAACTAAACCATCATATCATCTGCGTTAAACAAGCGATGCGGGCTTATACGTTTATCACATATAAAACATTTTGGTTTAATATCCAATGTTTATTTTAAAATAACTTACCATTAGGAGCGGTAGCCATTTGAACAAAACCGTTGTCCAGAGAAGAGATGTCTAGGACTGTTGACGTGTGTTTTTTGGAAAAAACAACAAATCAAAAATGCAACGAAGTCTCCGTCTTAGAAATGTAAGTTACCACACCACGAAACATCGCAACATATACCAATGCGAAAAGTGGGTGTGTCATACGTAACCACATCCTCTTAAGATAACACCGTAAAAACGTTTAACATACAGATTCCCGATTTAAACCATTTTAGACTATATATATATCGTCGCTGTCGGGCGAAATCCTCGTACCCAGCAAACACAGAACGTTCCCCTAACGTTTCCATATGGTTCCCATTTGGTTATTTTTTTGGGAACCAAACGAGAACGTTCTAGGAACGTTCTCTGTAGGTTCTCTTTTTAATAACCTATAAAGAACGTTCCCAGAACGTTCCCTGCAGGTTATTTTTTTATAACATTTTATAACCTAAAAAGAACCTTCCCAGAACGTTCCCTGTATGTTATTTTTAGGTTTATTTTTTTTAACCTACAGAGAACGTTCCCAGAACGTTCCCTGTAGGTTATTTTTTGGTTTAATTTTATAACCTAAAAAGAACCTTCCCAGAACGTTCTCTGTAGGTTATTTTTAGGGTTTTTTTTTAACCTACAGAGAACGTTCCCAGAACGTTCCCTGTAGGTTATTTTTAGGTTTAATTTTATAACCTAAAAATAACCTTCCCAGAATGTTCCCTGCAGGTTATTTTTAGGTTTATTTTTATAACATAAAAAGAACCTTCCCAGAACGTTCTCTGCAGGTTATTTTTTGTTGTCATAACCATGGTAATTAAACTTTGCAGATGTTTCTGTTTATTCTAATGCTGAAATGTGGATTTTTATTATAAACAAACTATTTTTGCAGAATTTCATGTCTGAAAAAAGTTTTTAATAAATTCAAAGTGGCCAAATCGCATTAGAATGATAATATAAGTAAAAATTTAATAGATAAAAATAAGATTAGTCTGAAAAACATAACATACACGGTTTATTTCTGCGCGCCTCTGATCTGCACGCGCGTCTCCAGCACGCGCTTTCTCCTAGATATTAACGGTCACTTCGTTCTAATATTCGTTGATCGATCTCTTTAATAAATAATTACTTATAATTAATATATACGAGAGTAAATATTGTGATTTAACTACAAAACTATAAAAATTCAAAGTTCAATAATAATTTTTTTTTTAGTTGTTTATGTTCAAGTTCTGCATGTTTATTTATATACGTGCTGCGTGACTGTGACGTGCGCGCTGAGTCACATTCAAACACTGCAGCGGAGGGAGTAACCATGGAAACGAGGCGGCAATACTCCAAATGACTAGCCGCAACACCCGCAGCTGCTTTTACCGATTTCAGGTGAGTTCAGTTCCTAAAATAACACAGATATTACATAAAACTGCTCCTGACTCTTTTCTTACTTGTAACTGACATGTTTCTGTTGAATATTTACTTTATAGAAATAGTTTAGTGTCTTCGAGAAAGTCCGTTAGCATCTCATCTGTTTTCAGACCAGGTAAGCTAATTCTGTATATTGAGCTCTCATTTATGAAAGCTTTGACTTTTAATCACATCTTTATGTGTAGATAATAGGTTTTGATAGCTTTGTAAAGGTTTTGCCGACAATCTGTCAATTCATCAACTGAATAGAGTTCAACTGTGATTTAATCTTTGAACTAACTCTCTAAGCTCTAAGATATCTGAATTTCAGAAGGGAGCTGCTGACAGATGTAGGAAACATGGGTAAGCTGCATTTTCTCACTAACATTACATAATTGTTTAGAATACCATATGTCGGCTAAACATTTCTTTTTTAATATTTCAAGATGGTTTTGACATCCTTTGATCAGCCCAGTCTTAGGTGTCACATGATTATTCAGAAACATCTAATTTGCAGCTCAAGAACTATTTCTGATTCATGTTTTGTTTTTTTCCCTCAAGATTTGTTGCTGAATATAAAGTTTAAAAAGGGGCGGTGTTTATTTGAAACAAAATATTTACGTTACTCTCACTTCTCATCAATTGAATGCATCCTTGCTGAGAAAAATATAAATGTCTTAAAAAATCTCTGACTGCAAACTTCTGAACAGTATTGTACACTACCATTTGAAGGCTTGGAGTGTATTTAACAATGAATCCTGAATAAAAAATCAGTTTACACTAAAATATTTATCAACATCTGTTTTTTACATTTATAGTAATCAGAAATGTTTATTGAGAAGCAAATAAACATATTAGAATTAATTTTGGGGATCATGTGACACTGAAGACTGCTGAAAATTCTGCTGTGATCACAGCAATAAATTACAAATAAAGACAGTTCTCTAGAATAGTATTATCATTTCACAATGATACACATTCAGACACACTCTGTTTAAATATAGATTAAAAATGCATCTTTTTAGCCTAGTATTCACATGAAACATTTCAGTACACATTTCATGCTGAAATAGTTATAAATGCAAATGATCATCTTCTACATGAACAAATATGAACGGCATCTATGCTAATCATTGTCCTTCTGTTTTCGTGTTTCTATCTTTCAGGTTTCCCATCCCAGTGTTACTACAGTTTGGATCCAGCCTTACTCGTGGTGACTTCAGATAATGGCATTAAGACTCCAGATGTTGGCAACTATAGATGGACATACAAACCCAACAATATTATGTATTATAATCATTGCCTTTAATCATAAGTTTGGTGATTTTCAACCTGCTTTGTATTGTTACTAATATATGTGAACAATGTTTAATTTTTCTCTGAGTTCCATTTATATTACAGATTTTGTGACAATATAAAGTGGATTTAAATTCAACAGACTTACCCTTTAATAGTTATCTGTTTAATTGAGCATGACATTGAACAAATAACTTGTATTGTTATAGAGTTATATGATTCTGGACCACAAAACCAGTATTAAAGGATTAGTTCACTTTCAGAACAAAAATGTACTGATAATGTACTCATCCCCTTGTCATGAAAGATGTTCATGTCTTTCTTTCTTCAGTCATAAAGAAATTATGTTTAAATGCAGCTTCAAAGGACTCTTAAACGATTCCAACTGAGGAAGAAGGGTCTTATCTAGTGAAAAGATTGATTATTTAAAAAATTACGATTTATATACTTATTAACCTCAAATGCTAATTTTTTGTAAAGGGTGTTCTGCATGTTTACTTTGTAAATACTGGGTCAGTATTTCTGCTATGATGCATGAAGTTGGAGGAGAAAATCTGTTGGGAGTTTTTTGACATACCCTAACCGTCACGAACTGGAAAAAACAGGCAGACCTAGACAAGACAAGCTTTTGAGGTTAAAAAGTAAGTTGTTGTAAAAAAAATAACCAAACATTTCACTAGATAGATTCTTCTTCCTCAGCTGGGATCATTTAGAGCCATTAGAAGCTGCATTTAAACTGCATTTTGGAAGTTGAAACTTGGCACCATAGAAGTCAACTATATGAAGAAAAATCGTGTAAAGTTTTCCTTAAAAAAACATAATTTCTTTATGACTGAAGAAAGAAATACATGAACATATCGGATGACAAAGGTGGTGAGTACATTTTTGTTTTGTAACAGTAGCCAAGCATACGCTGTCAATGGGTCAAACAATTTGGGTGAAAATTATACTTTTTTCTTTTATTCCAAAAATTATTAGGATATTAGGTTAAGATAATGTTCCATGAATATATTTTGTAAATATCTAAAAACTTATTTTTTTATTGGTAAGAAATTAATTTGAACAACTTTTTGCTTTTTGCACACTCAGATTTGTATAATTAATTTGTATAATTAATAATTGTATCAAGTGTATTTTTTTCAACAGAAAGCTTATTAGTTCAGCTTTCAGATGATGAATACATCTCAATTTCAGCAAATTGACCCTTATGACTGGTTTTGTGGGCCAGGGTCAAATATGGACATTAATTTGTTGCCAGAAGGTGCTCCCCATTGAGTCACAGTTACTTGAAACATGCATTTTCAAAAGCTATATTGATTGTGAAAAGCACTTACTTACAATTATCCGTGAAAGAATGGTAACAATAGTAAAGTTTGTAGTTACTACACTACCAGTCAAAAGTTTGGACACGCCCTCTCATTTAATGTTTTTTAAAAGTCTCTTATGTTCATCAAGGCTGCATTTATTTGATCAAAAATACAGAAAACAGTAATATTGCAAAATGTTATTACAATATAATTTTTATTATTATTTTAATATACTTTACAATATAATGTATTTCTGTGCAAAGCTGAATTTTCATCAGCTATTACGCCAGTCTTAAGTGTCACATGATCCTTCAATAATCATTGTAATATGCTGATTTATTATTAAAATGATCAATGTTGGAAACATATGCTGCCAAATATTTTTTTGCAACCTGTGATTATTTTATTTTTTTTCAGGATTCTTTTAATAAATAACAGCATTTATTCAAAATACAAATGTTTTCTAAAATCTATGCTATAACTTTATTAATTTAACACATCCTTGGTGAATAAAAAATATATATTTTCTTTTAAAAAAGAAAGAATAGAAACGTAATGACCTCAAACTTTTGAAAAGTAGTGTATATTGTTAGAAAACCTTGCTATTTTAAATGAATGCTGTTCTTTTTTAACCTTTTATTGAAAAAGTATCACAGGTTCCAAAAAATATATTAAGCAGCTCAACTGTTTTCAGCACTGATAATAAATCAACATATTAGAACGATTTTTGAAGGATCCTGAGACTGCAGACTGGAGTAATTATTCTGCAAATTCAACTTTAATTACAGATATAAATTACATTTTAATGTATATTAATATAGAAAAACATTGATTTACATCGTAATAATATTTAATATTATTATATATAATAATATTTCACAATATTACATTTTTGTCTGTATTTTTGATCAAGTGAAAACAGCCTTGATAAGTATAAGAAACTTATTTAAAGTTTTGTATTTTTTTGGCCAAACTCTTGACTGGTAATGTGTATGTTTTACTACTATGGTGTTATGTAGTTACTGTGGAAAAATCATCTGAAAGTCGCATTGAAAAAAAAACAAACATCTGATTTACTGTAAATGCATTTGTATATGTAATCTGTTCATTGAAAGTGTGATTGATGAGGTTAGGAGAACGTTCTGGGAACCTTCAAAGAACTTTCAGGGAACCTTCTAGGAACATAAATAGAACGTTCCTATTGGTTTGCCAGGAAAGTTTTCTTAACGTAAATAGAACGTTCCCTCTAGGTTAGGGGAACGTTCCGGGAACCTACTGGGAACGTTCCCAGAACGTTGCGGGAACGTTCTCGGAACGTACCCAGTAGGTTCCCGTAACGTTCCCCTAACCTAGAGGGAACGTTCTATTTACGTTAAGAAAACTTTCCTGGCAAACCAACAGGGAACGTTCTCGGGAACATTCCGGGAACGTTCTGGGAACCAAAAACTAACGTTCTGGGAACCAAAAATTGTTAGCTGGGTAATACTTCCCATCTAGCCAAATCTTTATTTATAATTTCAAAAAGCCGTGTGAAATTAGCCTTGTATAAACATGATGCTATAGGTGTAAGAGTAACTCCCAGGTATCTAAAACCCTGACTAGACCATCGAAAGGATACCTCCTTGTCTAACTGAGTGGGCCAATATCCTGATAACATCATTGCCTTAGATTTATCAGCATTTACTTTGTATCCAGAGACTAATCCATAAACTTTAAGGCATTCTAAGAGGGCCAGAACAGATGCAAGAGGGTTTTCAATAAATAATAATACATCATCTGCATATAACAATATTTTATGACAATTTCCTCCTTTATCCTTAATCCCCTGTATTCTGGGATTGCTCCGTATTAATTCTGTACTAAGTGCAAATAAAACTGGGGACATTGCATCTCCCTGACTAGTTCCCCTTCCTAAATGAAAAAACTCTGAGCAATAACCATTAACTCGAACTCTTGATTTAGGATTTTTATAAAAGACCTTTACCCATTTAACAAAAGTGTCATGAAATCCCATATAATTAAGGGTTTGCTCCAAAAACACCCATTCCACCCTATCAAATATCTTCTTTCTTTTAATTGGGCTGCTCAGTCTTTTCACATTATAACTGACACAAATTACATCACCAATTCACCTCGTTATAATTGTTATATGTGCTAGTAACCTGTATATTCCAGTAATATAGAAAATCCAAAAAAACAAACAAAAAAAAAACACTTTAGCTGTCAAGGACCAATGATTAACGTAAACAAAAACATGAACTATGTACATGAACAAGGCTTCCACACTTCCATTCGGCCCAGTTCTTCTCTCATGGGCCAAATCCCGATGTAAAAAGGGCAGAGAGTTGTGGCGTTGACTCCCTGGGTTGTCAATAGTGCACCGAGTGCTTGCAGCCATTCTGTTTTGAGCCAAGGCTGCCTCCAAGAGTGATTTCCACTCCGCAAAGTATCCGAAAAGTGTCCGTCATTTTTAAAGCAAAAACAATTATTATCCCGAAAAAAAAGAGCAAAAATACCTAAACAAATGCATCTTTTCAGAGTCAGTTTCTCATGCAATTTTACCAGTTTACTCACATTCTGAAGCTGAAATAAACGTTGAATTGTACCGTTTACTTATTTTGAACAGTTCAGTCCTTCTGCAGAAATGCTTGAAGATCCGTGTCTGCCAGCAGCACCATGCCCAGATCGCGATCACCTTGACCTGCACTGACCATCTTGTCTTCCATATTTCTCTTGCTTGTCTGTCCCGTTCATTCACTCGAGCTTTAATTCCCAGCTCCCGCAGCGGTATCACAGCATCTATCAATGTAGGGAACGTTTTTACTCCGGCCTCCAGGTAGATCCTTATCTGTGCTCGATAGACACACTGCACACGTCTTGAGCTGCTTCATTACGTCTCGCACCTGTGCTTTTTTCCTCTGCAATTCTGGCGAGTAGTCATTGTCAAAATAGATCCATTTCGCATTGTACAGTACCTGTTTCTGTGACCAAGCTTGCCGTAAGATTGTCTTTAACAGCATAATGCAAAAATCTCACTATTATCGATCTAGGAGGTGCGGCGGGATCTTTAGGTTTGGCTCCAAGAGCTCTGTGTGCTCATTTGATCTTTATATCCATGTCCTGAGGTAGATCTAAAACTGTGTTGCTCAGGCCTTTAACAAATTCCGCTGTGTCTTCTCCTTCGCAACCCTCTGGAATTTGATATATTCTCAAATTATTCCGGCAAAGTCTGTTTTGCAAGTCTTCGCATTTTTCTGTGAGATCTGCCTCGCGTTCAAGGAGAAATCGGAGGGCTCTTTCGTGCCTCTTCTCAGTCTCCTCAACAACTCTGATCCGTTCTTCAGTCTCCTCAACTCTACTGTTCAAACCATTTATTTGGCATTTCAAATCCTCAACGGAGGTCTCCAGTTTCATTAATGAAATTATCTTCTTTTTCCCGTGCATTTTCATTTTTGGATATATTCCTGTATCTTGTTGACGTACTCATTCTGAAAACTCTGATTATACTTGAGTTGGTTGTGTAAATTGGGATTTCTTTCAACAAACAGACGGAGCTTAACTTCTAAGCGTGTGCCATTTATATTGCGCCAGTGTCTTTATAATTTTAAGGTATTTTCACAACATTGTAATTTCATTAAAAAAAATTATTTAATGGTTATGAAACCCTGGACTACTTTTTCTGAGATTTTAGCAGAGGTTTGTGTTGCATATCATAGATGACAATGTAAGCATCCGTTAATTTTAATTGTTGGAGAAAACTGGTTAATTTTGAGCTTTTCTGAGCTATTTTCCTCTTTTGGGTTTAAAATCTACATTGCGTTGAAGTCACAGTTTGTGACATGGCAATGGAATATAGTACATCAATGACGTGTTGGTGTCTCATAATTATTCATGAGGCTGCGTGTTCTTATACTATGAGAAGAGGCTTTGCTTAATTATTCACAACAGCGTGTGTTGATTTGCTATCTCTTCATTTGACTCTTCAGACTGTGAGATTGCATACATTAACTAAGAGAAACATTCATGGATTGAAGGAAAGTGTTTATTTTGTTATGATTTGTAAGAGTTTGACAAACGCGATTCTATTATATAGTGAGTGTAATAGCAGTTTCTACAGCTCCTTGATGCAACCCATCAAAAGGATTATAAATGTTGTATATGTTGAAATAATATGTTTTCAATGCAGAGTGAAAATGGCTGTGATGGGGGGGGGGGGTTCATAACCCTTTAAAATGTGGCAGTGTATCTTTAACGTAGGGACAGAATCATGAGAGCTTTTAATAACAATAAGTAGCAGGTCGTACAGGGTGGGGTCAATAGACAGCGTCAGACACAACAAAGACAGATCAGAATCCTGGTCAGAATTCAGGCAGACAGTTAGCAATCAACAGAGAAAATCCAAAAGACAGGCAGGGTTAGGAAAGGCAGACAATCTCCAGAGATACAACAGACAGGTCAACAACAGGTAAACAGACAGGGTAACTTATAATACTTAATACTAATTTGGTTTGACACCAATTGTATTGTTAAAAGCGTTGTATAAATAAACTTGACTTGACTCTGGCACTTGTGTATTCCTTTTTTTTTTTTTTTTTGGCTCTTTGCTTGTGACATTTCTCCTCCTCTTTACATGAGCCATTGGCAAGACTCAAGTCCTGACAAGTTAGTTCCTGGCATCTTTCTTCTCTTTTCTTCCTTTATGAAGCTAAACATTCTTTCTATTTCTCTGTTTGATTCTCTGTCAGATAACCTTCTACATACATGCTGGGTGCATCTAACTGTATTTGTTTTATCATGTCATCTATTTTCTAACTATTTAAGTTTAAACATAATTAATAATTGAAAGAAATCAACAGCAGTACAGACATATGCTGTCTAGCTTTACTTTAGTAAGCACTGTAAAAAATGCCAAATATCTTAAGTAACATTGTTTTTCATTATAAAAATAATATACTTTGGAAAAAATGTATTCTGTACAATATTGTTAGTTCCTATAAAGTAGTCTACTGCAAAATAATAAAGAGTCTACATTCAGACTGTCTCAAATCACAGTCTACACAGTCATTCACTATTTGAATACATTAGTGACTAATATAATTCACTTGAAAATGTAAACCACAATTATACTGTAATACAATAAAAATATACTTTTATTGAAAGTCTATAGTAAATAAATAAATAAATAATTAAATAAATAGTAAAATAGTTTTAAAAATTGATAATAAAAAATTTTAATTAGACTAGTAAGCCGTCGGCGAAACCAAGCTGTTGTTATTGTTATTGCTGCCTTCCTGCAAGCACTTAAGTGTCTCGGTTTAGTTTCGATTTGAGCCATTTGCCTTGCTTTCGGGTAATTTAAGGCAGTAGGCGTGACGGTGACTGAGTATTATTTAAGCCGTTTACTCAGTGTCATCCGTGGAGAAGCGACTTTTTCACCGAGAAGGAAACAACCACAGCGCGCTAAGCATAAGTGTTTGCGTAATACTTTATTTCATTAAGAGTTGTGTACTTTGCAAGTTGCTGCTAGAACTTTTCTTTTTCGTTTCATACATTTTAGTAGCTATTATTTTGGTTTAATTTGAAATTGTAGTTTTGATAGCACTTATTAAAATTAGACTAGTAAGCCGTCGGCGAAACCAAGCTGTTGTTATTGTAATTGCTGCCTTCCTGCAAGCACTTAAGTGTCTCGGTTTAGTTTCGATTTGAGCCATTTGCCTTGCTTTCGGGTAATTTAAGGCAGTAGGCATGATGGCGACTGAGTATTATTTAAGCCGTTTACTCAGTGTCATCCGTGGAGAAGCGACTTTTTCACCGAGAAGGAAACAACCACAGCGCGCTAAGCGTAAGTGTTTGCGTAATACTTTATTTCATTAAGAGTTGTGTACTTTGCAAGTTGCTGCTAGAACTTTTCTTTTTCGTTTCGTACATTTTAGTAGCTATTATTTTGGTTTAATTTGAAATTGTAGTTTTGATAGCACTTATTAAAATTAGACTAGTAAGCCGTCGACGAAACCAAGCTGTTGTTATTGTAATTGCTGCCTTCCTGCAAGCACTTAAGTGTCTCGGTTTAGTTTCGATTTGAGCCAATTGCCTTGCTTTCGGGTGAATTAAGGCAGTAGGCGGGACGGCTTTTCCCCCCTAATTATCGTTTGGTTGAGTATTTATTTGACATCTGAAAGCTGACACGGAAGCGTTCAGCCCTCGCGTTCAGCCTCCTCGCGTGAAGACCGACGAAGGTAAAGACCTGCGACTTTTCCTGCGCGACTTTAACCGAGCAACGAAACCGACAACGCACATAGGTACCTATTTCATTTTTCTCTCTCCTCTCTTTTGCCTGCCAATTCTATCATGTGTTTTCACTATATTCCGGTTGTCTCTCAAACACGCACTAACTCCTCAAGCAAACGGCATCGCAATCTAGCTAACCTACGTCCTATCGCTACATCCTCTACTCCACCTCTTGCTTTTTCTGTTGGCCTCTGGAACTGTCAGTCCACAGTTAACAAAGCAGACTTCATTTCTGCTTATTCCATACAATCTGATCTTAGCATCTTGGGCTTGACTGAGACCTGGATTCGTCCAGAAGACTCAGCAACCCCCGCTGCTCTCTCTAAGAATTTTACTTTTTCTCACACTCCGCGTCAGACTGGGCGGGGTGGGGGAACTGGTCTGCTCATTTCTGACAAGTGGAAATACACAACACATTCACCCATATGCAATCATAGCTCATTTGAATGTCATGCAATAACACTCACAGCTCCTGTAAAACTCCAGGTTGTGGTCATTTACCGCCCTCCAGGCCAAATTCTAAACACCTTTCTAGAAGAACTGGATGGACTGCTATCCTCTTTTCCAGAAGACGGCAGTCCACTTTTGGTCTTTGGTGATTTTAACATTCATCTTAACAAGCCTTATGCTACAGATTTCCATTCACTTCTTGCCTCATTTGATCTCAAACGCCTTACCACTACGAGCACTCACAAATCTGGCAACCAACTTGACTTAATTTACACTCGCAATTGTATCGCTGACAACATCCTGGTCAAACCCCTACACGTCTCTGACCATTTCCTTATTACATTTAATATTCATCTTTCAACCTATGCATCACCAACCCCTCTACCGGTTACTTTCAGACGAAACCTACGCTCCCTCTCACCCTCACACTTTTCCTCTGTACTTTCCTCCTCTCTTCCCTCACCTACCCATTTCTCATCTCTGGATGTGGATGCAGCCACTGACACCTTATGCAACACCTTAAAGTCTTGTCTCGACGATATCTGTCCTCTTTCCACCAGGCCAGCACGGGCTACCCCCTCTAACCCCTGGCTGACTGATGTTCTTCGTGAACATCGGTCCAAACTCAGGCAAGCAGAAAGAAAATGGCGCAAATCTAAACACCCGTCTGACCTGAGTATGTACCAATCGTTGCTTTCTGCTTTTTCTACTCAACTCCACACTGCCAAATCCTCATATTATCATAACAAGATCAATAGTGCTTCTGACATGCGCAATCTCTTCAAAACATTTAACTCTCTCCTCTGTCCCCCTCCACCACCACCCACCACTACACTAACAGCTAATGATTTCGCACAATTCTTCACAGACAAAACTCGAACAATCAGCAAACAATTCTTAGCCCCTCATACACATGACTTACAACCCACCACACCCACTTCGAACACTTTCACTTTCTCCTTCTGTCCCCTCACTGAGACAGAAGTATCAAAACTTCTCCTCTCCAGCCACCCTACAACATGCCCACTTGATCCCATCCCCTCACACATTCTTCAAGCAATCTCTCCTACTGTCTTACCAGCACTTACACACATCATAAATACATCGCTCCTCACAGGCACTTTTCCAACTTCTTTTAAGCAGGCTCGGGTAACCCCACTGCTTAAGAAACCAACACTGAACACCTCACTTCTTGACAGCTACAGACCGGTCTCTCTGCTTCCATTCATAGCAAAAACCCTCGAACGAGTTGTTTTCAACCAGGTATCATTGTTCTTTTCACAGAACAACTTACTGGATCCTAACCAGTCAGGTTTCAAGAGGGGCCACTCAACTGAGACTGCGCTACTGTCAGTTACTGAAGCCTTGCGGACAGCAAAAGCTGATTCTAAATCATCAGTTCTAATTCTGCTTGATTTATCCGCTGCTTTTGACACCGTCAACCATCAGATCCTCCTGTCCACCCTCTCATCGCTGGGCATCACAGGAACTCCGCTTCGCTGGTTTGAATCCTATCTCACCGGTAGGTCATTCACGGTAACCTGGGGAGGAGAGGTATCCAAAACACATCAACTGATCACTGGGGTTCCTCAGGGATCAGTTCTTGGTCCTCTCCTCTTCTCCATATACACAACATCACTGGGTCCCATCATAGAGTCACATGGCTTCTCCTACCATTGCTATGCTGACGACACACAACTCCATCTTTCATTTCAACCAGATGATCCAACAGTACCTGCACGGATCTCAGGCTGCTTGGCGGACATCTCAACGTGGATGAAAGAACATCACCTCCAGCTTAACTTGGCAAAAACTGAGCTTCTTGTTTTTCCTTGCACTCCAAACTTACAGCATGGGTTCACCATCCAGCTGGGCTCTTCCACAATCACTTCTTCGAACTCAATCAGGAATCTGGGTGTCATCTTTGATGACCAGCTGTCTTTCAAAGATCATATTGCAAAGACTACTCGATCTTGCAGGTCAGACATCAGAAAGATCAGGCCCTTTCTAACAGTGCAGGCTACACAACTTCTTGTCCAGGCCCTTGTCATCTCCAGACTGGACTACTGCAATGCTCTTTTGACTGGTCTTCCATCATGCACAATCAAACCTCTACAAATGATTCAGAATGCAGCAGCACGGCTGGTCTTCAACGAGCCCAAAAGAGCCCACGTTACACCTCTCTTTATCTCCTTGCACTGGC
Organism: Cirrhinus molitorella; assembly: GCA_033026305.1. NCBI lineage: Eukaryota > Metazoa > Chordata > Actinopteri > Cypriniformes > Cyprinidae > Cirrhinus > Cirrhinus molitorella. The sequence continues at coordinate 8,995,811 of CM065128.1, forward strand.
TCCCAATTGCGGCTCGTATCAAGTTCAAGACTCTGATGCTTGCATATAGGACAACCACAGCTTCTGCACCTGCTTATCTGCACTCGCTATTGCAAATCTACACCCCCTCCAGAACTCTGATCTGCTAGTGAGTGACGCCTTGTGGTACCATCACAGAGAGGTGCTAAATCACTATCCAGAACATTTTCTTTTACTGTTCCTGGCTGGTGGAACGATCTTCCTACCCCTATCCGGAATGCTGATTCCCTGACAAGCTTCAAGCGACAGCTTAAAACTCATCTCTTTCAACTCTATTTGCTGTTACCATAAAAAAAAAAAATAAAAAAATTAATCTCTTTATTCCTTCCCTTTCTAGCTTGTACTTGTCTGAAGCACCACTTGAAATCTGGTATTATAGCACTGCCTGTGTCTGTTTGTCTCCTTAAGAAGAATCGCTCTATGTTCTCCCAACTGTATGTCGCTTTGGACAAAAGTGTCTGCCAAATGCCTAAATGTAAATGTAATGTAAATGTAAATGTCTACACAACAGGTACTATAATTCTTTAATGTTTAACACCAACAAATTTATGAGATGCATACATTTCCATGCTGTGATCATTTCTGAAGCTTTCATCACAGTATACAGTATTTTCACAATACTGAAATAAGTTGCAAAAAGTGTAATAGGTTTAATAACTTTTTTTCTCATAACAAAAAGAACATTTAGTAAGGGATAATGTAGATCCAGCAGGTTGTTATCGCAGAATAAAGCCCGACAGGCTTACCAACTGCCTGACACTGCTTTTTGCTACAAAAGCAAAAAATTAGACAAGAAACATTGATCTGCATAATTTTTCACTTATTTACAAGGTCCTTACATGAAAGCAAAGCTTCAGCAAAAAAAAATAGTTCCTGGCTGCACGCAGTCTTCTGATTCTATCCACTGCTGAAAACTTCTGTTTTTTCCATACATATTGAAATTAATGTTGAAGTCCTCCATTTCAAATCGTAGTTAAGCGTTTAAGCCACAAGATGGCGCCAAACTGTCAGTGATTGATATGCAGCAGACAGCAGCGGAGTGATACCTATAATTACTAACGGTCAATATGATTCGAAGAACCCGGATGAGCCTGTTATTAGTTTTAGCAGTTGTTATCTGGGAATAACATACCTTGGAATGTGGCAACTGACCAATCAGAAATGAGTATTCCATGAAGCCGTGTAATAAAATACAATAAAGTAACGCACACAAAATTTATAAAGTAAACAAATGCTTCAAACTTATTAAAGAAGAAAATAATTATAAGCAATAATTGCAGCAGCAATAATAGGTAACATTTTACAGTCATAGTTAGCCTTAATTACTGCATTAGCATTCACAATGAGCAGTAGCTACATTTGTTAGTCATTAGTCTTTGTTAAAAATAATACAACTGTTAGTTCATATTAGCTCGGGTCCATTAAATCAGGGGTTTCCAACCTCCATTCCTGGAGCCCCCCCAATACTGCATGTTTTCTATGTCTCCTTAAACATACCTGATTCAGAAAATTAGTTCATTAATATAGAGTCCAAGACCAGGGCTCATCTATCAAGCTTCTCAAAGTGCCGTTTTAGTGCTGAGAATTCATGAAAGTTACGTCTACTTTCAAAGTTTTTAAATTTAGCAAGTTATTCAATTTCTATGATATTGGAATATATGATATTGGAATATGATATAATTAATGTAAAGTGTGACCGAACAATAAATAAAACATTTTCAAACAATATCTAGGCCATGCTGTAGTGCAGATTAAAATGTAAAAAAAAGTGTAAAAGTTGCTTCTCTCCTCCAGAATTTATAGGCTGATTTATCCCCAATTTGCAGTCTGAGAAAAAGTCTTGTTGAGGACACATAGGGGCTACCCAATCATATCAAGCATGTTTGATATTTAGGATTTTAAAGTGGTATGATAATGATTATGATTATGTTAGTACATCCACAATAGCTAATGTACACAATAGCCAACAATCATCTATGTGGGTTGACTGGTAGGTTTGGGTATCTTTAAAATTTGATCAATTACAATTTTGATTCTGGTTCTCATTGAGGCTTATATTGAAACTTTCCATGTCTTGTGTTAAAAAATACATGCATCTTACTGAATTCCTGGTTCTTAGAAATTAGCAGCCGGTTCTGAAATAAAACTGTTCTTGAGACCTAACCCGTTGGACAGCAGAAATGCTTCAACCAGATGTCATATGTGGATTTAATTTCCTGCAGTGTGAGCCTAGCTTCAGTCTTTTGTTTGCGTTTTAGACAACTATGAAGATGCCAGAAAAAAACTACCTGACGCAGAAGTCTTTTTTTCTTTTCCAAGTTAATTTCAAACATGGGATGTCCCAAGCCAGTCTATGGAAGAAAAATGTCAAATGTCTTTGAAACAAAAAAGTATGTTACACTACCTGGGGAAAAAATGCATTGCATTAACAGTGTTTGCATTTTAATGCCTTGTATTTTTAGGGCTTGCATTTTTAGTAGCTGAAGTCCAACATAGTTGTATATTTAAGCTGTAAATATTTAAATTCAAAACATTTCACACAGATTTTCGTAATTAAAAAATAATAATCCATATTTTGTTTCTAAAGTTCATTTCCAAAATATTCAATTAGTTTAAAAATATGATCTCTAATATTCGAAAGTCCATTTTATTTCACTTTACAAATTCACTTCCACAGCTAGTAGTAACTTGCACCCAATTTTGTTTTTCTATGAAAGGAAAAGCTTTGGGCTTCGAAACATTGAAGTCTTAAATGAAAGTGATGTTGATGATTATGGGCAAAATTTGAGGGCTCTGGAACCACCTCCTCATTTGTTTATGTTTAGTTTTTTTTTTTATTATTCATTTATTTTTGCAGTAGCTTGACAAATGTTTTCATCAGAATAATATGCACATGCTGTACACACTCCAACTGATTTTTGTAACTACACATACAGTATAGGTGCAGCTCACACTTGCTTTGAGTTACTTCTGCACTACTTGGTTTACGCTTGAGAATTACATTCTTTGGACCTGCAACATTTAGAAAATGTTATGCTATACTTTTCTGGAGAATTTGTGTTTTATTGTAAAAAAAAATAACTTGAATGATGGGTCAGACAATTCACATTTTATGTTAATCTCTTGCAGTTTTACTGAGAGAAATTTTGACAAAACAAGAAATGCTTCTAGACCAGCAAAATACCTTCGAATTCTACAGTCAACACATCGGCCAAGCTCTGAAGTCCACGATGGGGCCAAATTCAAGCATCGTCTTCCTGTTAAAGATATGGAGTCTCTTCAGTGCCTGGAGGCTGAGCTGAAGACAAACCCTGATACTAAATCAAAATTGGTAACATTTTTAATGCTTATGTCTTCACCTAAATTGATTTTTAAATATGAACAAAATACCCTTTGTTACCCTTTGTACGTAGGGTCATGAATACTACAAACTAAGCCCCGGTCAGACTACATGATTTTAGCCCGATTTTGCCATTATTTGCTTGTAGGGTGTTGTGGGGATTCATATATGACAATGGGCATTGGGACGCAAGATCCGATCCGATCATTTCATCTCGTGTAGTGTGTCATAGTGCACAAGACATCTGTGATGCTTTACAATGTCAAAACAAAGACTAGCATGTTTAATTTTTTTTCTCCGCATTGGCCAGTGTCACATCTGTGACACTGGCCAATAGGAGCACAGAAACGCATTTGTTGAAGCTTTAAAACATGCCGAAACAAAAGAGAGACAATGGTATCAGTCCTGCTAGGTGGAATTTTACAATGGACGAAATGTTTGTAGAGCTACGGCAACAATACTCACACAGTCCTGTTCCTGAAGGCTCCTTGCAGATTGATTGCAGTGTGCACTGTCATAGAGGGCTGCTGCATGGACGAGGGAGTGGTACCAGATAATACAGAGTTTTGATTGGTTAACAACCGTGAAACAATTGAATCACCTATCTGGTTTCCAAGCTCGCCAATAAGGTCGCGCAGTTGCTGTGTAACGTTTTCACTACCAGCATTGACAGGAGTAGAGGAAGTTGGCTTATTAGTTCCAGCAGTGTGCGGTCTAACTGGGGCAGCTACAGAATCATAAGTCAATACACGTGGTATACCAACTACGGGCTCCCCTACCCCCAACAGTCCTCGACCTCTGCCAATGTGTGGCGTCATCAAGTCCTCATCCCTTCCCCCTTCTGCCATATTATAAATGGTGGATGATAACAATGAGAAATACACAAAAAAAAATTTTTGCTGATATTGTATACTTCTACAAACAGAAGTACAAAAAAAAAACAAATAACGGAAAACAGTCCAATGTATGCATAGTGTGTGAAGCGAAAATTCAGTTAAGTTACTGTCAATGTCCAGACACTGCCACCAGAATGTAAACGATGACGATTCTTCAGCCGTTGATTCCAGAAGCGTTGTGATCCCGCGTTGTCAAACCTCAGCGATCAGCTGCAGCAGATCTGCCGTATCCGGGTCACGGCACCAAATTATGCAGCATGTCTGGACCCGTCACCCATCACCCAAGAACCACACAACGACCTGGTAGTGAGATCCAGTTACTTTTAATCTGAGAGAAATGAAGAAATGTCGTCAGTGGAACGAAAATACATCGGCTTCTCTCACTCTGGTCACACTCAGAGGCATTCACAGAGAGAAGCAATCAACCCACGCGTTCGTCAGCTTCACATATATCAGACTGACGTGATTACACAATCAATAAACAAAAAGAAACATTTAAATAAAATAAATAACTCTGAATACTATATATATGTCTTGTCTTTCTTATAATACATCACAATTTGTATATTTTGGTATACTGCAATATTGCATGTACAATAGTTAGATATTTATACTTCATAACAATACAATAAGAGAAATAAATCAATTATTAAACTATTTATATATATAAATCCATACTTATTTACATTATGTACCAAAAATCTAAATAAACATTCAATATACTTAGCACCATAACACGTGCATCACAAATCATTAAACCAGACTTTTCCTCTTTAACACGCTCTACGTGCAGTATGTTCATTACCAGCAAACTGGACCTCTTTCCTTTATGAAATGTAACTATTTTAACAACATACCTGAGAGAAATGAAGAAATGTCATCAGTGGATCGAAAATACATCGGCTTCTCTCACTCTGGTCACACTCTGAGCACAAAATGCTAACTAGTTAGCGTCATGACGAATTTCATAAAAACTCGCATTAAAAGTTAATCTAAAACAGTCTGGTTCTGCTGTTACTCAATCATGCTTACAGAGTGAAAATATGCATATTTTCAAGAAATTACGACATACCAGAGGCATTCACGGAGAGAAGCAATCAACCCACGCATTCCTCAGCTTCATATATATCAGACTGACGATATCGTAGTCGTACGCACGCGATAGTTTTCCACTAATGACGCTCCCTCAGGTAACAAACACCGAAGAAAAGTTCGGCTACATTACTATGCTTATAATTCGTGAATTTTAACAAGAACAAAATTCTGTAAAGTTCAATAACTCATTCTTATTTTAAAACACCATAGAATTAGAACATAATATAAACAGTAAATAAAACCAAATAATAATACAATATAAAAGGAGAAGAAAAAAAACAGAATAAGTCTTGATCAAATCAATGCATTTTTCACACCAGTTACACCTGCATTGCAGGTAAATAAGAAATAATGTAGGCCTAAATGTAAATGTAACATAAATAAAAACCCAATTTTAAATGAGTTGGGAAGACAAAAGCCTTCCAAAGGCATAATAATACATGGTTAAAAACCTGTTAAAATGAATGTGTTCACCAGTATTGCTGCAATGTTGAAACCCTTCTTAAACCTGAAGATTTTTGTAAATCCAGTGGTCAAATGCTGTGTCAGCACCTGTGGTGTGAGTGTTCACAAAACTGGACTTTCTGAATGTATAGGCCTATAATTGGTAGGCTGTTTTAGAAATGAATATTGAAAATATAAAAAAGAGAAATTAGGGGGAAACAATGAATTATGAATAATTTATTGCTATTGTATGAATAATATGTAATCATGTAATCCATGAAAAAGTAACTGTACTCTGATTACGAGTACTTTAAAATGTAACTTACTCTGATTACAAGTACTTCATTTTTGGAATCTGATTACATAATCCAGATTTACATCTAATCAGTTACTACCCAGCTCTGTCCCCATGATATATGTTATATGTACTTACAAGGCATTTGCCCACTGGCAACTACTTTTGCCGCTTGTACTTTTGACTAAGTATACAAAAACCTATAGATCTCTTGTAAGATTTGTTTTGTTTGGATGATTCTAGAAACCTCCATGATTATGTGTGTATATATATATATATATATATATATATATATATATATATATGTCAACAAAAAATACTTGTTAGTAACAAAGAAAATTAACTTTCTTTGGGAGGATTTGCCACATCACATCTAGAAAAATACTTACAAAAGAAAAATGACAATTAAAAAACTGTGGCAACTATAGTTGCCGGTGGGCTTAAATGGGTTAAACAATGAAAAGCGGTGATGTATTTAAAACAAAAATGTATCAGGCACGATCGTTAAGCAAATCAGACTGCGTAAAACAAAAGCATAAAATTGTTGTCAAAATCTTGTAGCATTAAAATTTTAAAAAGGTAGTTTAAAATAAGACTTAATGATATCTGCTACGTTAATCATTAATTCTGGTTCTGTTTACCATTGGGGGGTTATTCATTCTCTCCCTGCTCCTATCCATGCTAGGCTGCATGATTGGTCAGGGAGTGTTTGCCCAGAACAGAACCTTACCCCCAACCTAAAATACATGCTAACTGTAAGTTATCTTTGACGATAGTGGTCCTGACAGAACTATATTTCCTATCGCCTTACACCTCCCTACACCTAAACCTAGCCCTGACAGGAGATTGTGCACACTTTTACTTTCTCAAAAACTAATTTATGAGCCTTTTTCCTCATGGGGACCTCACAAATGTGCTAGCTTTACTATCCTTGTGGGGACGTTTGGTCCCCATAATGTTATAAATACCAGATGCGCGCACACACACACACACACACACACACACACACACACACACACACACACACACACACTGATCTTACAGTCTATATGAGGATTTATTACACACATTTATTCTGCTTGTTATTTCAGTGATGGAAGTTGAGCTGCAGTATTAATGTCATGAAGAGACATACTGTTATTTTATCATGCAACTCAATCCATTATAGGTAGAATCTCTCGTCAATCTATTCTGATTCATCAACACAGTTTCACTAATGATTTATAATAAACCCTAAAGCCAGGATAGAGCGGCTGAGTGAATGTGGTTTGGACTGTGTGGATGAGGCTCATTGTGTTTCTGTAGACGCTGTAGAAGGACAGAGTTCCTGCACTCTCATCCACATACACTCCTACTCTACTGCTGATGGACTTTACAGGAAGAACAGTACACATGTTATTGTGTGTGAATGAGTAACTGGAGGAAGAGCAGATCAAACTCCAGGACTGATCATTAGATCCAAACACACACTCATTAACCTGTCCCTTCCTGCTGATGCTCTTATATGACACTGAAATGTACACTGCTACACCCCTCCACTTAACCTCCCAATAACTTTGTCCACACACACTCTCTCTTTACACAACACTTGACACACATTATCAAATCTGTCTGGATGATTACGATACAGCTGCTCTGTGTCAGTGCAAGTAATCACTCTGTTCCTCTCAGACAGACAGAGGTATTTATTCACTGTGTTTGTATCCAGAGTGAGCTGATGGGAATCTGAAAATAAAAAAACAAGGAATTATGAATTAGATCTTTTAATATAGCTGAAATCTTCATGGCCCCTATGTAATATATCATCAGTGTCTCAGTACCAGGTACCCTATGCAAATCATCTATACAATCAGTTATAAAATTCTTCATGTTTTCATTCACCTTCTGCATGAAGAATGTGATCACAGTCAGTTTTTATGACTTACATTGTAGGAAGTCATTCCTGGTCCTGGGAACAATGTTGGTGAATGTGACTGTAGAAGTCAACAGACATGAATAGTGTGATTATCATGTCAGGACAAAATTATTCTTGCATCAATTCTTAAGACATTTCTAATATGATGTTCTACATGAAATGAGATGTTGGACTTAATTCTGAGGAGTTGAATCTCCAGGACTTTACCACTTTTATTCTCTCACACCATCAAAAGAGAAGAGAGAAACAAGGGGAATGACGAGCTCATCTGTAGATTCAGGAGGTGTTGAGAAAGACTTGAAACTCTACAGAAAGCAAAAATCAACACTCATCACCTCCACACTTCACTCAGTAACCTGCATTACTATCAGATTTGCGTGGCTTTTGTTGACTTAACTAATAATGAATTATGAAATAATGAATTTAAACAATTTTGGAATAAGGCTGTAACATAAAAAAATGTGGAAAAAGTGAAGAGCTGTGAATATTTTCTTGATGGACTGTAGATCTCTGTTACCTGGAAGAACTGGATGTGATCTTGTGTGCATGAAAGCTGCTCCAGCTCAGCATCTCTCTTCCTTAGATCATTGATCTCCTGCTCCAGTCGCTCTAGTTGTTCTTCAGCTCGACTCACTGCAGCCTTTTCCTGATTTCTGATCATCTGTGTCACCTCAGAACGTCTTCTGTCAATGGAGTGGATGAGCTCAATGAAGATCCTCTCAATGTCCTCCACTGCTGTCTGTGCAGAGTGCTGTTAGGACACACATCACACAGTAAGCTTCAGTGGGACTGTGAAAGACAAGAGTCCGAACGAAGACTAAGACAAACTTCTCTTGTTCTCCAGACTCACCTTATGGGACTCCGCAGCCTCTCTCAGCTGCTGAAGATCTTTATTTTTTTGCTGGATTCTCTGCTGGAACTGCTTCTGCATCTCCTTTAGCTGCTTCTGGAGAACAAACCAATAATGGACAATGTCAAATTCACTACTTTCAACTATTTTCACTAAATCATCAAGTGAATCATCTGTGAAGTGGTGAGACTGAAGGGTTAAAGTTCTAACATGGTCAGGTGCTGTTTTACAGTGAGGGAAAAATTATTTGATCCCCTGCTGATATTGTATGTTTGCCCACTGTCCAAGAAATAGAGACAACTAGAGACAAAAAATAAGGAGAATCTGACCACGCTCCAAGCCACGCCCCCAGTACACACACACACACACACACACACACACACACACACACACACACACATATATATATATATATATATATATATATATAGTTAGCTGATTGATAGGGGATCAAATACTTAATTCACTCAGTAAAATGCAAATCAATTCATAACTTTTTTTTAAATGCATTTTCTGGATTTTTCTGTGTCTCACTGTTAAAATAAGACTAAAATGATAGACCGATCATTTTTTTGTTAGTGGGCAAATGTACAAAATCAGCAGGGGATCAAATATTTTTTGATGAATGTTAATTTTTTATGTGACTACTACTTTAATTTCATACCTGTTTCTCTGTCCTCTGTGCTGCAGCTGAGACAGTGTGATGTTTTTTATATTCATCCATTGCACACAGCACACATATACATTTGTGGTCAGTGAGACAGAAGACCTCAAGGAGCTTGTCATGTTTCTGGCAGATCATCTCCTGCAGTCGTCCAGTAACATCAGTCAAATTGTGCCTTTTTCCTTTAAAGAAATTCTCATGTTGTTCAAGGTGATTCTGACAGTACGAGTTCAGACATGCCAGACAGGACTTCACAGCTTTTTATTTATCTCCAGTACAGATGTCACACTGAACATCTCCAGCTCCAGCATAACAGTCAGCAGGAAGTTTAGTCTTCTTCAGTTTCTCCACCACTTCAGCCAGAATGGTGTTTTTAGCTAAAGCAGGTCTTGAACTGAAGGTCTGTCTGCACTGAGGGCAGCTGTAGACTCTCTTCTGATCCTCCAGATCCCAGCAGCCTGTAATACAGCTCTTACAGTAACTGTGTCCACAGGAAGTAGTTACTGGATCCTTCAGGAGATCCAGACACACTGGACACATGAACTCCTCCTGAGAAAATCTGGCTTCCGCCATTTTATTGCAAGAACACAGAGACAAAAACACAACAGCTCAACTACACTTTTCAGTATCAGTTTCCTGCTTCCTCCTCCTATGTTTGAGTGACGTGTTAAAAACAGGCTTATCTTGCCAAGTCTAAAGGATAATAAAATATCCACTAGATGTCAGTCTTAACGTGGAAGCAGTGTACTTGAAAATCCCAGATTTTGTGGTCAAAAAGTATATGAAGAATTTAGATGCAAAAGCTTCTAACTCCATCTGATGTTTTTCTCTAAAATAAGCATTTTTATCAGGCTCCTATGTATAGGTTTCTACCTAAGTTCTGGTACTTCTGATTAGGCTGAGGCTGGGATTTTAGTGAGTTTGAGGTAAAGTATTTGATGGACATATAATATGTATTGAGAGCATTCACTCAGTATTATTATCATCTCATTTTTAGTATTTTATCACTTAATAATTATTGAATGTAACATTGTAATATTTTATAAAATAAGGAACATTAATTATTGTGAGTAAAGTGCATCCACACAGTGTCTGATTTTGCTCCCTGTGTAGTGATTCAGATAATCATAAACATGACTTCAGTCAGTTGAATCAGTTGCTTCGCAAAGCGATTCACTGTTTCGAGACCTGCTGCTCAAAATAAAAACATGAGTAATGACAACTTTTAGAAATAATTGCAAATGTGTTGTTGTTGTAGTTGTAATGACAACTTTAAAATACAACAGCAATTTTAAAATGTGTAACTGGTTAAAAGTGATATACTAAACATTAAATATCTCTGTTTATCCAAACTGAATAGTAAGTTAAAGTTTTAAGTGTTTGTCTAATGATTTAATCCATTAACTATCACTCTCCTGTGCTCACTTACCTGTGCACTGACTACTGAAATAGGGCTGATTGAGACACACCCAGAGCTTTATTTATTTTTTGTTTCTGTTAATTATTCTCATCTTAAACAGGGCAACATTTCCAAACACAGAAAAAAAAGTGACTGAGATCCACGTGACACACTATTATCAAGATTGTGTTTATTTAAGAGGAGAGTGAAGACATGAAGATTGAAGAAACATTCAGAGTCAAACATGAAGATACTGAGGAACAAACAGGTTGGTTTTCATTCTCAAAGCTGGACTATCTGTTACATTTTCTCAATTAATTTGCCTTTGGCAGGTGTTTCTGTACACTGTCTGCCCTCATGCAGATTTTTTTTTTTTTCAGCTTCATTTTTTTTTCTTAAAGTTCTCTTAAATGCCATTAAAAACAGCATTTAAAGAATTGTGTCATATATCAGAAATGGAGGTGGGAAATTCACCATAATATGAGTTTATGACACGAGTCAGATCAGGTAGTAATACCGGAGATTGGTATATAGCTATTTTGTAAATGAATAAAAATTTTACCATTATTATATTGATCATTACAGCTATTTCATAGTTTACTATTGTTGAAAAAAACAAAAAAGACATTAAAATGTAAACATTTCAAATGTAAATGTGTCATGAACTGTCCCGCTGTGGCTCCCTCCTTTCACCCCTAGAGGGAGCCTTCACTTCTCTCATGGACTTTAATACACTCTAATAATACTTTAATACACTACATTTCCCATTACCCCATTCTCATGAACTTCCTGTGTCCTCTCACCTCTCACCCCTGTCGGCCATCTTGCTTTCACCCGCACACACCTGGTAGCCATTTCACCTCATTACTCTCACAGTATTTAAGAACCGGTTCACCACAATCACATTCCGAAGTATTGTTCAGTTTTCTGTCAATTCTGAGTGTTCTCCTGTGTTTGTTTTCCCGTTGCCGATTCCGTTTGTTCCCTGGTTTCCTGAGTCTCCTCCACCTGCCTTCCGACCCTTGCCTGCCCTTGGATTACCTAGTTTAGCCCGCCGCCTGCCCTGACCCCCCACGCTTGGATACTGACGTCTCTGTGCTTGTTCTACGTTGTCCATGTTTGTTCCTGCCTGACCCAGCCTGTCTCACTACGTTTACTGTTCATAATAAAGAAGCTTGCATTTGGATCCAACTGTCCACGTCCCGTTTGTAACAAAATGTAACAGTAAAAGTTGAAATGAACACCCTGTATTAAGAAATAATACTTTTTACTAGTCACAAATGGACTCATATTGTAAAGTGTCACCATTTAATTTCAACAGTCATGGTTACAGATGACCATCTTTAAATATCTAAACCCTGGACCACAAAACCAGCCTAAAGGGTAAATTTTGTAAATTGAGATAATCTGATATCCGAATAAATAAGCTTTCCATTGATGTATGGTTTGTTAGGATAGGACAGTATTTAGCCAAGATACAACTATTTGAAAATCAGGAATATGAGGGGGCAAAAAATCTAAATATTGAGGAAATCACCAAACGTTGTTCAAATCAAATTCTTAGTAATGCATAGAATTGAACAAAAAAATAAGTTTTTATATATTTACAGTAGAAATTTTAAAAAATATCTTCATGGAACACAATCTTTATTGAATATCCTAATGATTTTCAGCATAAAAGAAAAATCTATTATTTTTTTACAATGTATTTTTGCCACAAATATATTCATGCTACTTAAGGCTGGTTTTGTGATCCAGGCTCACAAATGACATACAAATGGATATTAAATGTATACTTTCACACTTTATTTCCTTCTGTTTTAGAACACTTGGTGATTACCTAATAATAAAAAACAACATGGCATTCACACAGAGAGCTGTCACTCACTGGATGCGTCATGTTCAGTGTTGGGGAAAGTTACTTTTAAAAGTAATGCATTTACAATATTGTGTTACTCCCTAAAAAAAGTACCTAATTACATTACTTAGTTACTTTTTATGGAAAGTAATGCGTTACATTACTTTTTAAATCTGGACAGGGCTTGCTTGTTTGATTTTAATTTAAAAACGTTTGATTCTTAGCAGACGTAAAAGCCCTTTCACACCAAAATGAAATTAAGTGAATAAGTCTAAGGCTAAAGGAAAATTTAATTTCTGTTTGAAATACAAAATTCTGTTTGATCCACATTAGCAGATTATTATCCTTGTTCTAAGCAAAAACTCACTTAATTTTGACGTGTTTTTTTCTGAAAACAATTATTTTCTTGTCTAGAAAATCCTTCTTGGTTTAAGATTTTTTTTTTTATATTTTGGCTGGAAATAAGACAAAAAATGCAGGTAAGAAAAGTATTTTTTGCAGTGTACAGTTGAATTGGATCAACAAAGGTCAGCAGCAAAGCCACTGGTTAACAAAATGGGTTTAAATACATAAAGGAAAAAAGTAACTGGCGTTACTTAACTCATATTTTCTTGGAAATGAAAATGTAATGCATTACTTTACTAGTTACTTGAAAAAAGTAATATTATTACATAACTTGCGTTACTTGTAATGCGTTACCCCCAACACAGGTTATGTGTGTTTTTCCAAGTAAAAGTCAAATATTAAACCATAGGTGAACATATTCCACAGTGTGTCATAGCCAGTGTGCTGTCATCTAGACCATATACCTCAATACTACAACGGCGTTTTAGTGCCATGTAAAAAAAAAAAAAAAAAAATATCTAAGATTCCGAGATTAAAGTCGAAACTCAGAGATTAAAGTCGAAATACTTCGAGATTAAAGTCGAAATACTTCGAGAATAAATTCGAAATACTTCGAGAATAAAGTCGAAATACTTCGAGAATAAAGTCGAAATATTCCGAGAATAAAGTCGAACCCAGCAAACAGGGGACGTCCCCTGGACGTTGCGAACGTCCGTTTAGGTCCGCAGTGAGTCCGCTTTCTAACGTTCGCTGGCGGACGTTCGGAGGACGTCTGGAATTGGTCCGATATGTAACGTTTGCTGGCGGACTTTTTGAGGACGTCCGGATTTGGTCCGCTTTGTAACGTTCGCTGGCAGACTTTATGAGGACATCCGGATTTGGTCCGCTTTTTGACGTTCACTGGCGGACGTTTGGAGGACATTCGCCCGAGCCAGTTTGCGAACGTCCCTATTTCGTCCCCCATATACCATTTCATAACAACACTTGAAAATCCAGTCTCTTTATCATCAGATCTGGCACCTGCATCTCAGATGTTCATTATAATAAAGACAAAATGAAACTAAAGTATAAACCCATATTGGATTTTGGTTATTCCTTAAAACAAAATCCCTTTTATTTATCTGTGATAATGGAATGCAAAATGCAAAATGCAAAAAAAAAAAGTTTTGCAGATTAATATTATTTCTTTTTACTGTATATTTATATATAAACAGACCCTTTAAGACTCTATTTATTTTCTAACTGCTTGTTTTCTTTAAAAAAATAAAAAAAATAATAACACTATCTTCTGTCTTTTTGCATTCTATTTATTTGTTTTCTTTCTATTTGTTTTCTCTTTCTTTTTTATTAACAAAACAAGGCCTCTAACACTAGCTTACTCTGTTATTTTTCTATTCCATTTCTATTTATTACATAATAAAAAAATCTTACTTTTACATTGTACATGTACAACACCATAGCACTTCCATATCATTGCTCTTTTGTTGATTTTGATTGCTTCCATTGTCCTAATTTGTAAGTGGCTTTGGATAAAAGCATCTGCTAAATGACTAAAATGTAAATGTAATAATTAATAATTATTATAATTAATAGCTAACTTTCATTTCTGGAAAAAGAAAATGTCATCAAATCTGTTTTTAGCAGTTATATCAAAAACATGATGCTTTTCAAAAATATAATTGAACATATGCTACAAATAGGCCCCATGCATTAAGAAAATTAGGTTGCTCCAGAAGTAGCCTATGTTATAGAGTGATGAATGCAGCCAAGATGAAGAATGGAAAAGAACGTGGAAAATGACACCGGTAAGACAAATATTTTTTTTCTACATATTTACATAATAAACTGTTGGTAAGCCAAAAAGAAAAGTTATTTAGGAAAATTATTTTTGCATTTGAGACTGCTATACCACATTCAGACCAAATAATGTTTATTACACAGCCACATTGGGAGGCTAAACCAAATGAGCGCGTGATCGAGTGACATCACTTGAGGGTACGCGCATGTATCCATGGCAATTACCGTTAACGGTTCTCCGGTGATTTCACGGCCTTGCGTTTTCGCTTTCTTAGGTCAAAAAGGTATTTATACTGTTATATTTGTAGACATTAGCTTCCGTAACCACTGTGTATCTCGTAATGCTGAAAAATTTACCTTTCGAAACGTTTGTCCGTCGTGTACTGCTGCTGACGCGTTAGCCTATATTGAAGCTAATGTTAGCATGTAACGTTAACTAATGGTGAAACGATTAAATGTACATAATATTGACAGAAATGTAACATTGACAGAAATTGAATTTTCATGTGGTAAAAATACACACAGAGACGTCAGTGCTTCAAAAAGACCATTTGTGACAGATATTCATATGAACGCTAAATTTCGGACCGCTTGGTCTAAATCCTAATTATCAACAGTCTTTACAAATTATTTTTCATTGGACAAACAACAGTCCTAGACATATAAAATCATAACGCTGCTGTTCATTTTGTTGTTTTAGGTTAGAAGATAACTGAGGTGAAGAATTGCCTAAACCCACGGATGACAGCAGAGACGCACACGGAAAAAGCGCCGCAACTTTACAAATGTTCAATTAAAATAAACGTATTTTGCTCTATACAACGTGTCTGTTGTCTTTGATTAGCCTAAAAACACTTGTGAATCTATAGTTAGCATGAACGTTTATTTAAAAGTAAACTAAAATGGCATTCAGAGATTATAAAGCGAAAGTCCCCTAAACGTCCCGAATGTCCGCTGCACGTCCTGTGAACGTCCCTGTGAATGTCCGGAGGACGTCTTTGCGAACGTTCGCAGGACGTAAAGGGGACCCTACACGCTGACGTCCGGGGGACGTTCGCAGAGGCCATTTAGGGGACGTCCTGGGGACCTTTTTTTGTTAGCTGGGATGTATGCTCCATTCCAAGAGCGCCTGGAGGATTTCTTTCGAGCGCACTTATTACCGGCCGAGTCCTACCCGAGGCCGTTTTTCCTTTCTCAAACAACTGTTATTAAAATAGTGCAGTTTTTTTTTATTAACTTAATTTAGGAAAACGTTTGGAGCATGATTTTTTCGTTAATATTTTTTTTTAAATAAGTAACGACCAAGTTGGTTAAAACCTATGTTTGATTATTTTAGCCTTCTTAAATCATTAAGACTTGCTTAGATATGAACCAGTTAAAGCATCCCAATGTTATTTTAAACGTTTATCTTAGATAAATGTGCGCTGTTTGGAAGCATATCCAGTTTGAAGCGCACTTTACAGAACATGGAGGCGCTAGCGCGATCACTTGCATTTTTTTTTCTTAGAAACAACTTAAAATACGACAGAATTTTTGTTAATAAAGGTAGGAGTAATACATAATTCGAGTTTACTTTTATGTGTGTGCTTTCACAATATCAACAAAACATGCTTTATAAATAAATAATCTGCCGTCTCGGTCTTGAACAGGAGCGCTTCACAATGATGACCCTAACTTCAGCGAATTAATTCATAGATGCTATGATAAATATATCTCTAGAAAGCTTTAAATGAATACTTTAAAGGAAATAGTTCGAATCGAAAACTCTTTCATTATGTGATCGTAAAAATGCATTTAAAGGCACGCCCAATGAGGAGATGGCGAGTAATTTTTTCCATCACCATCTATTAAAAAGGAAAAGCCTAAAACAGCCCGATTATAAATTGCTTTTCATTTTAGATTTGCATGCAATTAAAAATAAAACACAAATTATGCAGGTATAGCATATAGGCTATGTAAAACTTTGTCCTAACTGTATAGCTGCGTGTATTTCTGGTTTTATGTTGTTGTTGATCTACTACGCCTTGTAGAATTATTGAATGCCAGCCTTTGCGATTATGATAGTCTGCGGGGTTTTCTCTCGGTGATATTATTGGGATGTGTGTACCGTCAATAGCACCCACGCGAAAAGGCATTCCTCGACTGGCAAAACCAGATAATGTCTGTTCAAGTGCAGGGCCATATAGAAGGTGAATGTATTTTCTAAGCATTAATCGTTGAATTCCATCACAAACTTCACGAATGAGTTTACACAATGTCGCCTCGCCGATGCCGAACAATTCAGCCACAGTCCTGTACTCACAGGGTGTAGCAAACCACCAAATCACAGCAGCAAGTCGTCGTCTGTAATCTATTGGCTTTCGCCAGTTTGTGATCTGCTTTTGTAGAGCTGGTTTGAGTTCATTAGCCAAGGACATAAAAGTATCTCGGCTCATCCTAAAATGCTTAACCCAGTCACTATCACGGTAATTGTGTACCGTTACATTCCAAAAAACATCTCCTTGCGGACGACATTTCACCCACACACGACGGTCTGGCGACATCTGTTGACTCCCCTGGGAAACTAACGCTAGTATCAATTTTCGTTTGTTGTGTCTGTGCCTGAGCGACTTCCTGGCTCTTTGAAACAAATTTCGGCCTCTTTTAATTTTGAGGCGATGTTCCTGATGCAGTAAATCATAATTTCTTTTAAGTGTTGTTTCCAGTTGGAACAATTTTGTTAGGAAAAAGAAAATAACTCTCAATAGCACAGAAGCTAACATTGTTTCAAACCGTACAGCGGGCGATACACTGTAGCACGCGCAGGAAATTTAATGCCGTTACAAAGTGTCCTGTTTGTTTTTAAATTTTTACAATTTATTTCGTGTTTTATGTTATTATTATTTTTTTATTTAATGTTTGTTATGTAATTTTAGCATTTGTTTTTTGTTAAAAAACATTGGTGTTATTTTAAAAGGTAGGGTTTCCCACAATTTTAATTCCTGTGTAAATGCATTTATGCCGCTTCAGAACAGCATTAAACGGTCTGTGTAAATGCGCACTTTCGGGGTTTTATGCCGCTTCAGATTTTATTTCTGTGCCGCCTTTGCTGTGTAAAGATGCCATAAGAACTTTAACCCGGGGTTTAGGAATGTACAGTGTGAAACGTCTGCTAATGAATACCCAGGATTAACAGAAAACCCCAGGTATAGTATGAGCAGCGTGAAACGTGATTACAGATAACCCAGGATTCCATTTATCCGGGGTTTAGGATAACCCAGGGTTAACAATTTCAAGTGTGAAAAGCCTTTAAGTGTTTTTAGCGCTGTGTACAGGATAGTCAGTGACAGTTTGTATATATGACGTTACACACAGATCGGTCTGCAGCGGAACACATGTGCCTGTGCCATTCAGAACGTGCATTTTCCAAATCGTGATTGGTGATCGCTTTCAGTTGCTGATGCTCGGGAAGGCATGCAATGGCTTTCGTATGCGTGCTATTTTCTCTGATGTTACTTTCACTTTCGAACAAGTTCAGCAAGAAGGGGAGTGGATGTAAAGGGGGACACGGTTATATTAAATGGTAGTCTACTTTGATGGCATATATGGCATCATATATAAGTCAGATGCTGATTGATCTGCGCAAATCAAACACAACTTGTTGCCCATGAAATTAAAACCCATGCTCCTCCAATTAATTATCTATTAACGGTTTAAATAAATAAATTCGTTAAGAAAACTGAGGGGGCACACATTCTTTCTGAGGGGGTAATGCTAAATACTACAAACATGTAGAAAGTTGAAGATAAAAATGGTATGTTTAAAATTAAGAAATAAGTGAAAGTAAAGTTATGTTAACAGTTTATGTTGGTATTTTAGTATAATAAGATTTATGTTGTGTTATTTAAATTTTTTTTTTAATAAAATATGTATAGTAAAATATAATTTTAAATATTAAGAACAAATATCTGGCTCAAAAAAAGAAATAAGAGTGAAAATATGCAGAGATTATGTTGTTGGTATTGTTTATTTTATTAAGATTTCTGTTTAATAAATATGTTTGGTTGTTTAAACATTTTCAAATTTGCTTTTCTAATAAATTTGTTATTAATGGCCAGTATGTGCATGTAATTTGCCTTTACATATAATGACCTTTATAATAATAATAATAATAATAATAATAATAATAATAACATTATTTTGAAAATTCACATTTAAAATAATAAGTGGTATCAGTATTGGTATTGGTATCGCAATTAAAAAAAAAAAATTGTGCTATCGCCCATCCCTAGTGGGAGCGTCTTCCACTTCAAAGTAAACAAGTGGGACGTGACGTGCATTCATTCAACAGATGACAGTACTGATGGGCAAATGAAGACTTGTGAAGCACAGAGAATTTCCTCTGACTGTTTCAGTAAACGATTCAAAGCTTAAAGTGTCAAAAACAGCACTTTCTGGTGGTTATAAAGAATAAAGCAGCCAAAAGCCTGTGAAAGAAACTTACATGCACAAATAAAAGCATAACAGTGTGTGTGTGTGTGTGTGTGTGTGTGTGTGTGTGTGTGTGTGTGTCTTCTTGAATTTCTGTCACTGATAAATTAATTTACCCATTAAACTGTGCCATTAAATGCCAATACGAATATCAATATGATGTAATAGAAGAATAATGCACACATTATTATACAATATTAATTGTGTATGCCAAATATTTAACTTTCCTGAAATAATTTGAGTTTTTCATATTACTTGTATGACTGGGTATTTAAAAATGTAATTAAATAAATCTGAATAAGATCTAGGGTTTTGAGCATTCCGATATGCAAAGTGAATCATGTACGGGGCTGGACAGAAAGTGAGGCTTCGTTTGACACTAGTTTTGTGATTTCTACATTAACAAAACAAGCCTCGAATCAAGGCTTCATTTGGCATTCCCTTTAAAGCCGGGGATACACTGTGCGATTTCCGTGCAATTTAAACCAGGTTCCGTCTCACACTGTACGAGAAGATCGCATACAATGATCACTTCGTAGCTCTGCTACCACTGTGCGATATCCCCATGAGAGCCAACCAAATAGAGTCAGAATTCGGCTCAAAATTGGACGAAAATCGCACAGTGTATGCTCGGCTTAACACAAGCTCTGATGACTCGGTTTAAATGTCCCATCACTAGATGAGAGTCATTCAAGATTTAGCGATCTAAACTTGCTAACGATGTGTGAACAAAACTTTGAACAGCATATGTTGTCCCTGAGCACCACAACCACATCTCTCATAAAGGTTTGCATCTCTACAAAGTAAACAATGATCCGAAAAAAACACCTAGCCGTTTTGGTAATTAGCACACAAAATACCATTGGTATACAACGTCCACCACAACACCGGAAGTTGTACCCATGTTCTTTTTTTACAGTAGCGCTGTAAAAGGAAACTTGTGGATATAACAACCATTCACATGCCCTTCCGGCCAAGTTTTGTTAGCATTTATCCCTACTTAATGATAGACAACTCGGACAACTTAGTCACTCAGTAATGTAGCTAAATCTACTGTAGTCTAGTCCTATTCTTTGTCTGATTCATGCGTTTCGTGATCCCAGCCTGGTTTAGCTCATCTTGTTTGTACTCTGCCTGTCTTGGATTACCCTTTGTCTTGCCATTTCAGACTTTTTTTTGCTTTGTTAGATTACCCGTTTGCCTCACCCTCTGGATTACGTTCACCATCAGTTTACCGGACTACTCTTTTGTCTTGCCCTCAGTATACCTGTTTGCCATTGTCTGACTCTTTGCCTGTTGTATGATAGATTCGCATGCCTGTCTTGTTCCCTCCTGAACAGTATTGTACAATCTCATGAATAATTGTAGCAACAGTTAATACATTATAATACTTATCCATTCATTGTTAAACTATACATAATAAATTTGGTTTTAATTATTTACAACAAGATATAATGCACATTATGAATAATTATATTGCATTATACCCTTTAATAACAATTTATAATTCTTTTTTTTTTTTCATAAAGGCTTTAAGTCAAGTCTTACCAAAATATGCTATCTACACTTCTTGTCTATATGTTTCTTTGGCTTTTCCCTTGGGACATTTCTCTTCCTCTCTGCATGAACCATAACTCCATAAGCTGTTTAAAACATTTATTTGTTGCAAAAGAAAGTAGAAGTGACTAAGACCAGGGGCCCATTCATTGTACATGGATTTATTTGATCTGTATTTTATTATTGCTCTATTATTTGGTGCACACATGTCTCTGGCCATTGTCTTGTACAATAATAAACCTGCATTTGTTCTGGTTTGTTAAATGCCAGTAGTTTACATAAAGTTAAGTTCAGCATATATTACACTACTAGTGCTTTAACCCTTGTGCGACCTTATGGACATTTTTGTCCATTTCAGTTTTGTTTTTTTATTATGTGTACCTGTGTTAATGATAACTGTATAGATTTTGGCTCAGGTGTGTATTTTTACTGGAAGTTTAATATTTCACCCTCATTTCCTTCAAAAAAATAAATTTTACCCTCCATACAAAAAATACTCACACTCAGGGCCTTAAGGACAAAAATGTCCACATTGAAACCCATTAAAACTGCAATTTTTTTAACCCAGGGCCATTTGACTATAAAATGATGCAATATTTGCTAATAGGCATTCATTCTATCGGCAAGGGTCATAGGGCCATATAAAACTATGAATAAGGTCAAAGAAGGTTAATGAGCTTTGAGGATTTTTCTTTTTCACCTAAACACGCATCTTAATCCTTGATTGCACGTTTGTTATTGTTTTTGTACAGAGATAAAAGGTGAGCTTGAATTTGATGTAGAAGTTCAGAAGCCCCTAAACTCATTTTTTTTTTTTTTTTTTTTCGCCACAAGAAAATGTTGATATTTTAGTCTGGTAGATTTTATACAAATTTGAGTTGACACAGGTGTTCTCACAGCCAAACCTATAAATATGTGGTGCTTGAGGGCTTGGTCATTTCATTTCATTGCAAGATAAAGAGACGTTACCCAGCAGAGAAAACTCTGGAGCTAGAGTTGCCCTTTGACAGTGAGCACACAGGTGCATTAGAAGCTGAGGATGAAAGAAGCCAGCTTTTAAAGCATTAAAATTCTGAAAATTAATGAATGTTTTGTAATTATGAATAGAAGAGATGCTGATGAAAAAAAAACAGTCAGTGAAATTGGAAAAAAATATTAATATATAACATTTCTATGACCCTTTTTTTGACATGGATGTTTTTGTCCATTATGTACCTATGTGTTAGTTTTTGTTTTGTTTTTTTTAAATCTGACACTGCATAAAAATATAAAAGCCTCAAAATTAATGTTGTTGTTATTCACTGACACACCCAAGAATATAATATGCAAACAAAAAAAAATTCTGCTTAGCATTTATTATATGGAAATTAACTACAATTTTTCATTTTTTCATAAAAAACACCTGTGACATTATGTAAACAACCCAGCATTTAAAGGGTTACAATTCTGAAAATTAATGAATGTTGTATCTATGGATAGAACACATGCTGGTTAAAAAAATCGACATCAATGAAAGTGGAAAAAAATATTAATCAATCATTTTTATGACCATATTTAGACATGGACATTTTTGTAATTTTTTTTTTTTTTTTTTGAATGCACAAGGGTTAAATAGAAGAGATATAATCCTCACATCATGGTAAATGTCAACATGATCACACACTTTCTGTACATACATTTAAAAAAAAAAAGAAAAAAACGTATTTGATGCCTTTGTTTATGCAGATGAAATTTCCAAAAAATTTAATTGAAAATTACAAAATTTATAGTGTCACCAACTACAGAAAATACAGTGTTACAGTCCAAACCAATATCATGGGTTTATCTATTGTAATTATCTTATAAAATGCACTTTGTGTTGAAATGTGTCTAGAAGCACATATTAATTTTGAGTAGTTGCAAGAGGGACATTAATGTAGAAGTGTTTCTGACTCAAGATTACACATAGAACATAAAGCTGATATATTCTCCTTACTTTAATTAAGAAAGGAAATGCATTAGCAATATCTTGAGTCAAATTCATTTATTACATTTCCAATTACTTAGTCTAAAGCACGACCTATGGGGTGACAACAGAAGGCTACTTTACTCACAGTAATAAGGAAGTGCCTTTGTGCTCCACACCAGAAGACTTGCTTTGATCAAAATGTTCAGCTACTAGACAAGTTCTCAAAGTGTCCTTCGTTTCCCATAATGTACATGTCAATTCCCACATCCGCAAATAATAAAAACAGTTTGATGATCAGCTTTCAAAATGAAAAAAAAATCTAACGGTCCAGTGTAAACCCTGCATATAAAACTATAAAAATCTGCTTTCACTTCTGTTTTGTCAGCAAGGTTGCCAAATCTGTCAGGGAAAAACACCTCATGATCGGCATAGCTTTTACTGTTTAGTTGTGTACGGTTTATTTTGTTAATGATTAACTAATCATTTAAACATTGATTTGCATTTGTAGATAAATAATAAGTGAAATGTTAACATGCCCCAAGTGTGTTTAAGTGATCCAAAAGTATTTCTGTAAGTCATGAAATAATCATAACATTAGTAAATGATTAATAATTATTTTATATACTATTTGAGATACTGAAATTGATAAAAAAATATATATATTTGGGAAAAAAATATATATATGTAATATATATATATATGACCAGTTAATTTGTTTTGACAAATAACATTTCACATTACAATCATTAAAGACAGTATCTGTTCCAGCAATTGTGCAAACACCCAATGATCATTAATTGTATCTAAAATTAAGTATCATCACTTCTGTCATCAGAAAGTTTAGCATGTTTTCATAATTGACACTTTTGAACTGTTGATAAGCAGCTTCATGCACTCACAAAATGAGAAATATTTCCTTAAGGACAAACACTGTGAGGAGATGAAAGAATAATCAGAGACAACAAACTTTGATGAAATGTGTGAAAACATGCCAATGCATCCTTCTTAGTATAGCAGCAAGGCTGAGCAGCTGGCTGTCTGGTGCAGTCACAAAAACATGGAGCTGAACACGCTTCAAACACTGGAGAAGGTAGTGGACTTCAGAAACCTCTGTCTGTACTGTATGTCTGTATTTTCTGTACTAGAAGCGCCTGACACCAAGACAAATTTCTAGTGTGTGTAAACACATTTCTATTTATCATTGAAATTACTATATAGTTCATGACACAAAGTGAAAATATTGATGAGGAATAAAGGAACTGTAAATCTGGACAGTTTTAATCTTACAGTACAGGTGTATTAATAACTAGGTTGCAGTATTACTGCAGTTTGTTCACTGCTTGTCTGTAATTTTTCAGTATATCTGTCTAACACTGACATCTAGTGGACATTTCATTATCTGTGATTCACAGACTTGCAGACAATCAGGACATGCAAACACAGAACCAGGAACAGTGTTGCCAGATTGGGCAAATTTCCATCCAATCTTTTAACCAATCAGGGTCGGGTGATACTGAACTGTCAGTCAATATGATGTCTTCTTGGAGACGTGATGACCAGAGCTGGGAAGAGTACTTGCAAACTGTTATCAGTTACAGATTACATGACAAAAAATGTAGTCAGCAATGTAATCAGTTACATTACATATTTTAGGTAATCTAATCTGATTACTTTTAGATTAATTTTAGATTACTTTTGTCTTAACTTGTTTTTTTTTCTTCACATTTATTTAAATAGGATCATCTTGTAGCATGATGTAGAAAATCAAGCAAAGAGTAAGAAAATATGTTCCATTCATTGTAATTTCCAACATGAAGTACATTAAACATTTTTGTTACATCAAGGTTTCCCAAACTAGGGTTCGCACAGGAACTGCAGAGGGTTTGTGGGTTTAATGAAAAGCTAACATACTTATGACTGTGCATGCGCATTGGCTGGTCTAGCTTCAGGTTTCTATGGGAAATTTGTCTCTTTCATTTAGAAGGTGGGACTATTCCTCCATATTGTCCGTTGCAATTTGAATCATTTTCTTTATTTGCCCAAGAAAGTTCTTGTAGGGAAACCCAGAAATCATATCTAGACACTGACCGTGTTCTTTTACATCATCACTTAGATGTACAAGTCCATGCACATTGTACACAATATTTTCCCTGCCATAAAGCTGTCCAAGGTGTCTTTCAAAAGACACAAGCAGGGTTTTTGAAAAGTCACAGAATGTGACAGATATTTGGACATGCCAGTATAGACATGGCCACATAGAGCAACATGAAGCAGCTGTAAACTGGGGAGGCAAGAACATCAAGTAATGCCACTGGCCCGGTATACAACAAAAACTGTTTCCATTCAGTTGCCTTCCATCTTATGTCTCTATTCAACAGATCTTTCTAGCAAATTCACAGGGAATGTGACACTTAAAGAACAAAAGTGTTTGTGACAACTGAGCTACTTCACTGGAAGACTAATTCTGCCACTGGTACCTGTCCACAGTTATAGCAGCTTCCTTGTGACTCCAAGGCAAACCAGGTGCATATAATCACCCGGAAACATGGAAACCATTCCAATGTCTGTTTCAGAAAGTGGGGAGACGTCTCTGTGATGTTCCTCATCTGTCTGAAGCCTGAAATGCTCATCTGTTCTGGCAGGGCATTTGCTGTCTGGAAAAGTCATCCAAATATCAGCATAATCCAAAATGCATAATGTCATGCGTACGACACCAGGATTGGTTTGCAGTCATAGACCTGAAGGACGCGTACTTTCATGTCTCGATTCTACCTAGAAACAGACCGTTTCTTCGGTTTGCTTTCGAGGGTCGGGCATATCAGTACAAAGTCCTCCCCTTTGGCCTGTCCCTGTCTCCCCGCATCTTCACCAAGGTCGCGGAGGGTGCCTTGTCTCCCCTCTGGTGGAAGGGCATCCGAATCCTCAACTATTTTGATGACTGGCTCATTCTGGCTCACTTGCAAGATCTGTTGTGCGAACACAGGGACCTGGTGCTACAGCACCTCAGCCATTTGGGGCTTCAGGTCAACTGGGAAAAGAGCAAACTCTCCCCTGTGCAGAGCATCTCTTTTCTCAGGATAGAGCTGGACTTAGTCACCATGACAGCATGCCTCACCAACGAGCGCGTCCAGTCGGTGCTGAATTGTCTGAAGCTCTTCAGACATAACACAGCGGTCCCTCTCAAAAATTTTCAGAGGCTCCTGGGGCATATGCCGCCTCTTCAGCCCTTGGTCAGACCCTGCTTTCCTGCATTCTGGCGTGCCCCTAGGACAGATGTCGAGGCATGTTGTAGTCAACACGGATGCCTCCATGATGGGCTGGGGTGCTGTGCGCAATGGGCAGACAGCCTGTGCAAGATCAGGGAGGACGAGGAGCAGGTCCTGTTGGTTGCGCCGTTTTGGCCCACCTGGACCTGGTTTGCCGACCTCATGCTCCTCACGACAGTCCCTCCCTGGAAGATTCCCCTGAGGAAGGACCTTCTTTCTCAGGGGGACGGCACGTTTTGGCACCCCCATCCCGATCTATGGAACCTACATGTGTGGCTTCTGGACAGGACACGGAAGACCTCACTGGCCTCCCCCAGGCCGTGATAGACACTATCACTCAGGCTAGAGCCCCCTCTACGAAGCAGGCCTATGCCCTGAGGTGGGGTCTGTTTGTTGACTGGTGTTCCTCTCGCCGAGAGGACCCACGGAAGTGCTCAGTCGGAGTGGTGCTTTCCTTCCTGCAAGAGAAGTTGGAGCGGAGACTGTCCCCCTCCACTTTCAAAGTGTATGTCGCAGCCATTGCGGCATATCACAATGCAGTTGATGGGTCATCCCTAGGGAAGCATCACCTGATCGTCAGGTTCCTCAGAGGTGCGAGAAGGATTAACCCTCCTAGATCGCACCTTGTGCCCTCTTGGGATCTCTCCGTGGTCCTCCAGGGCTTTCGGGGAGCTCCCATCGAGCCTCTCAGTTCAGTCGAGCTGAAGTTCTTGTCCCTCAAGACTTCGCTCCTGACTGCACTGGCCTCCATCAAGCGGGTTGGGGACCTACATGCATTTTCGGTCAACAAAGAGTGCTTAGAGTTCAGGCCAGGTAACTCTCACGTTATCTTGAGACCCCGGCCCGGTTACGTGCCCAAGGTTCCCATCACTCCCTTTCAAGATCAGGTGGTGAACCTGCAAGCTCTGCCCCAGGAGGAGGCAGACCCGGCCTTGGCATTGCTGTGTCCCGTTCGTGCCTTGCCCATTTACGTGGACCGCACCCGGAGCTTCAGACGCTCCAAGCAGCTCTTTGTCTGCTTCGGGGGACAGCAGAAGGGGAATGCTGTCTCCAAACAGAGGTTGGCTCATTGGGTAGCAGATGCATCACCTTGGCATATGAAGCCCAAGGTGAGCCGTGCCCCCTAGGAGTTCAAGCTCACTCCACCCGGAGCGTTGCCTCCTCCTACACGCTGGCGCACGGCGCCTCTTTAGCAGACATCTGCAGAGCTATGGGCTAGGCGACACCCAATACTTTTGCACAGTTTTATAATCTCCGCGTTGAGCCCGTGTCCTCCCGTGTGTTAGGTAACATCAGGTAATTTGCATGAGGACGGCTCAGGTGTCGGCTTGCTGCGCCATTCCTCATGGATCTGTGCACTATTTTCCCAGTTGTTCCCCTAAGTGAACTCTGGGTCCTCTGTGCCCTGCAGTCTGGACTAAGCAGAGTAGTCCATACTGTGCTCCGGAGTGGGGCCTCCTTCACCCCCCTCCGGTTGTGGCATAATGTCTCAGTATCTCCATGGAACCTTCCGTGTTTCCCCAGTCTAGTTAGACTTATTTTAACTTTCCCACATGACTTAACCGTCATTGTGCTCCGCCCCCCAACGGCTGCTGGTGGGCCACCACGTGGTCTACAGGGCGTTGGGACGATTACACATTAAGCCCCTTGTTCTGACACGCTTGCCTGCCGGCATTGGGTTTCGGCTGCGTGACGCAGTTCAGGATTGTGGCGTTTTCCAGAGGACCCCATTATTACGTCATTGTCGTAACGGCGTAGAGAACGACTGAGGGGGAACGTCTCGGTTACGAAGGTTACGTCCTCTTGCCACAATCCTGGACTGCGCTGAAGCCAGGTTGCGGCTCAGCTCCTCAGCAAATCTGAATGAGTGGATGCACGCCGCCATCTTATATACCTGTATGTCCGGGGGAGTGGCGCGGCATGCAAATTCCACTTTCCAATTCTCATTGGCTTTTTCTCTTAAGCTCAGAGGTGATAGGGTCTTGTAGCCGATCCCCATTATTATGTCATTGACGTAATGTCTCCATTCCCTTCTTCGGGGAACGTGGGTTACCTTCGTAACCGAGACGTTTTACTTTACATTTCAAAGTGCATAAATGTGAAACCAGGGGCGTTACTAGGGTTGGGAGAGATAAGGGGCTTAGCCCCATAAAAAAAAAACTGCCATAATTAATTTACTTTTTTTCATACTAAGTAAAATTCAAATCCATTAACATATTTATTGACATTTTACTTACTGATATATAATTATAATTTAGCTTAATTTAGATAATTTGTTATTCCACAATGATCATTTCTTAATATTATGCCTAATATGTGTTTTAATATCAATACTTGGAATAGTTTGACTTTAACAATCAAATATACAGTAGCTATCTTTAGTTGGATTTCAGCACTACTGTCACAAACTGTTCCACTGTGGCTCCCTCTTCTCTCCGCTAGAGGAAGCCTCCATATGGACCTTTTCTCACTACATTACCCATAACCCCCTCCTGTCATCTCTCACCCGTCGGCCATCTTGCTTGTTACCCTCTCACTATATATAGACCTCCATTTTGTGATCTTGTTTGCAAAGTTTTGAGTTAGATTCCCTGGCCAATCCTGAGCATTTTCCCCTGGTTGTTTTTTCCCCGTTGTCGACTCCTTTGTTCCTGGTTCCTGTGATTGTTCTCCGCTCGCCTTTGACCCTCGCCTGTTCCTTGTTTTACGATTGTTTGCTTGTACCTGACTCTCCTTTTGATTACCTGTGTTGTACCCATCTGCTGTGTTTGACCACGCCTGCTGACCATGAGTTTCCACAATAAAGTCTTGCATTTGGATCCACCCGTCTCACTTCCCTACGTAACAACTACTTCCACGCAATTATTTAAATTAAATTACAATTAAATTAAATTAAAGCAATTTAGCACAAAATTAGTTGTTCCAATTTAGCACACTTTAGGTATACCAGTTTAGTAAACCAAAAGTACAATCTGCAGGGTATTTTTTATTCTTAATATCATTTAAATATGCAAATATGTGTGCACCTCACTCACTGCAACTAAACAAAATAACATGTAATTTACTAGAGTTTCTACAAAAATAAGATATATATTTAATATTCAACAAATTGTTAAAAAAAAAATAATAAGTTGAACAAATAATTCAAGGACTGGCTCGTTAAGAAGTCACTTGTTTCATTCCTGAATGAATCAACATTTTTTGAACAAACCTCAGAATGAAGTTTTCCGTCACTTGTCTCCACCTGCTGGTGTTACGTTGTAATTGATAAATCTTTTTACTTGAAGCGTCATCAGCGTCTATTTTGTTTGCTACTGGAGACAACAGTGTTTATATCAGAACTATAAACAGTACTTCTGTGATTATTTGAATGTTTGTAGCACAGAAACAGTGATACAAAAGTATGTGTAAAGATGTTTTATACGCATTAAACTGTTCTCTCTGGGCAGCGCAAACACAGATTTGAATTTTACATTGTAATTCAAGGCTTTAATAAACATAGCTGAATCCTGTCATTTATTAATTCTGACTATTTATTTAAATATCGGAAAACATCAAATGAGGGATGAAAACGTAAGGTAAGCAGTAAACTACCTACTAAAGACTGCTTTGCGTCATGGACAGTTGGATTTCTACTTGGAGAGCAAACAAAAAACCATAAAACATTTTATTTGTGAAGTGTATGGTCCATCTTCAAAATGATCAGGGGCTTTTGGCAAAACATCAGGGGCTTAAGCCCCCAAAGCCCCCCTCTCGCAACGTCACTGTGAAACTACCAAATTTCAAAATACATTTGATCAAATTTCATAAATTGCAGAGGTGGGGGCAAATCACACATGTTCAAGTCTAAAGCAAGTCCCTACCATCAAGTCTCAAGCAAGTCTCAAGTCACAGACAAAAAAAAAATCAAGCAAGTCAAGTCGAGTCCTGCTAAAGATCAAGTCAAGTCCAGTCAAGTCAAAGTATATTTTACTTCTGCTACAACCTTATTAATTTTTCATCAGAAATGAACTTTCTTATTTATACATTTGAAATAATATGAGTTTAAATATAAAATTTTGCATATAGATAAATAAAGATGCTACTTTTAATTCTGAAATTAAAATCGGCATCAGGTGGTGGTAAATCACTGTTTTAATGAGCAACTAATGCATTTCTAATACATCACTGAATCACTGAACTGATTCAAAACCTCAAATTTGTTCAGTAAACGTGTTCAGAGACTCATCAGATTGGTGGTGGAGATCCTGGAGGATATTACTTAAAAACATTTTCATAAATCATTTTAGGTTGATGGCTGCATGAGGAAAAAAATGTGCAGGCCGAATTATATTTTTTAAACGTGCTGACAATTATGTTAAAATTAACCTTACAAACTACAAATGAATTAGCAAAAAAAAAAAAAAAAAAGAGAGAGAGAAAACTAGAAAAATACACTGTTCTTTGAAAACTGCATTTGTTGTTCCAAGTTTTTTATTAGGGATGCATTTCAACCTAAAGTACAAAGCAAATTCATTCTTTGCCGTTAGGTGGCGCTTGGGTTTCCTTGGTTACTGCAGTAAACAAAACTAAAAAGCACTCAGATTTATGTCCAGTGGACCAGTGCTATTTTTTATCACTGTTTAAATCCCTTGGGCCGGATTAAACACCTGGCCGTATTTTTGACACCCCTATATAAAAACGAACTCATACTAGGGTCATTATATATTGGCTATATATATTGGATTCTGGGTGCATCGGGTGCAAGAGAATCATCTCCGTGGCACAATTCTCTTGTTTTTAGTCATTAGGGAGGTACTTGCCATAAAGCACTATGTTTTGAAAGGCAAACGCCAGAGAATTTACAGATGGCTTTAATTGAAAAAATCACTTTAATTGAATGACATACTTCAACTGAATTTTAAGACAAATAGTTAACTAGGGCAGCGTACATACCTTTCATTTTGAAGTGGTACATCATGGCTTCATAAATGCATAGAGCAAATCTCATTTTATGAATATGCTCCGTTTAGAACCATTTTTATCCAAAAGAAAACATCTGGGAGAATCTCTTACTTTCTGTATTTGGCGCGCTGTAACTTCTTAAGTAGCGTCATGAACTGTTTGAGAAAAGCCTACTGTCAAAATTCCTAGAATCCCTTGAGACTTCTGTGTACTATTTGTAATCCATTCAAACCAATTCAAACTAACTTGCTAATCATGCTAGCAACTTGCTAGTAACACGCTAATCATGTTAAAATCATGCTAGAAACATGCTACATATGTAATTTCTGTGATGGTTGTGAAGTGTTGTAGACTTACTCATCTCCTATGAAGACACTGGGCCAGACCTCAGTGACTGGTGTCCAGTCCAGTGTGCGTTTCTGAAGGAATTGCATCACGTGGGTCATGATATGACTGATATGCTTTTTTACGTCTCTTGAGATTCTGATACTGGAACAAGCATCGTTATGTTTTCTGTGTTCACCTGCTTTCTTGACTTTAGTTTTCACTGCCTCACAAGTTCACGAGCGTAGCAGTTGTATTTCCTACAGAGTGGAGAGCGCCGTTCTGAAGATTTCGCTCCACACGCTCAATATACTTAGCTGTTACGCTAGCTCCAAGGAAGAGACGAGAGGCGTGCGGATCCATATGCAAGCTTTATTGAGTGAAATCGTAGTAAAACAGGCGGGGTTGAAACACAGCAGACGGGTATACACAGATGATCCAAAACGTAATCAGTCCAGGCAGTAAGTCACAAGGGGCACAGGCAAACAATCGCAAAACAAATAACAGGCGTGGGTCAAAGGCGGGCGGAGAACAATCACGAGAACCAGGAAGCAAGGAGTCAACAAGGGGAAAAACAAACAAGGAGAAAACGCTCAGAATTGCTAGAAACACTAAACAAGACTATGCAAATAAATGGTGAACAAACCAGTCTATTTATACTGTGAGAAGCAAGATGGCCGACAGGGGTGAGGGGTGAGAGGACACAGGAAGTTCATGAGAATGGGGTTATGGGAAATGTAGTGAGTAAATGGTCCATAGAGAAATGAAGGCTCCCTCTAGGGATGAAGTGAGAGAGCCACAACGGCGCAATTCATGACATTATAGCGCTGCTGGCTCAACCCAAAATGCCCTTTGGCAATTTGCTAGTTTGAGAACCTGTGGAATAAGCAAGTTTGTCTAATATTTCTAAAAGTAAATTCTAAAATCCTGTAAAGATTGACAGATGTTTTAATAGACTGCATTTCCCCACAGTTTTCAGTTTCAGTGTGAATTCATTTTCATATTATTTAACACTATATAATAAAAATGCCAGCCTGGTAATCCCAGGAGAGTACCTAAACACATTTGTACATTTAAATGCTAACACTATCATAATGTGTTTAGGCTAACATTAGCTAGCTAGCAATGCTTCTCTTCAACAACATCTTGTAACATTTTAAAGCCTTTATTATTTTTCATCTCTACAGCTGTGCAATAAAATTCACTTCAAGGATTCACTTTTCATTCTAATGTGTTGGCTTTTGAATTTTAAGAAATTAATTTACATATTAAAGATGTCATCTGTAAGATTATAAATCATCTTTATTGCATTATGACTAATCTGTAAGACTAACATACATGTATCCATGTAGTCTGTATTCTCACAAAGACCTATTCATGTATGGTGTAATCAAAAAAAGCTTATGTGTATAATCAGTGTGTCAACATACCAATGATATAGTTCCCAAAGAAATGGTCTCTTCCCATGGCTATTTCTGGCAATATTTGTTTAAAAGGCACATATAGGTGTTCTTGCAAACCAAAAGTGCAAAGTTGCAAGGGTGATTAAAAACCTCAAGAGGCCTCAATCTAAATTGGCATAGAAAGAGGATATGAGCTCAATGCCTTAAGCTATAATTAAGATTATCTTTGTCACAAGCTGTGAAGACGTGACTGACTGTTCAGACATTAGGTACCAAAATAGATCATTAAACAGGAAATTCCACCCCCTTTTCTTGTCTAGGCACAAGAGTATAAGAAGTGTTCAAAGTGCACCCCATTTAAACTTCTTTATTTTTCCTTCTCTCTCTTTGACCTTTTCTCTGTGATACTGGGTGCACCTAGCTTTCCTTATTTTATTCTTCTATTGGAGATTTCTCAGACTGATAACTATTTATTGGACTCTAAGATCTAATTGGACTAATTAAGTTAAGATTCACCATTTTATGATGTACTTCTTGCTATTGTCATTATTCTCCTTATTGTTGCAGTAATATTGATATTCAGCCAAATATGTGGGAACCTTAATTCGGCTTTATTTTATTTTTATAAAATAAATGATTGACGATTCAGAACTTATAATTATGGTCATTATGCTTACCATTAATTTGTAACTTCTATAACCCACTCATCAGGCTCATCTGACATTGATTCGATTTTTCATCACATTCATAAAGATGAATGTGATTACTTTTTAAGATGAAAATGACATGAAATTACCCTTATAACCAGATGATCACCCATTGGCTGCAACTGCCATTTCAAGTCCCAAGTTTTTTCAAGTCTTGCTTTTCAATTCATTATAAAATTACTAGTATAACAAATTATAGTATATAATATATAGTATAGCAAGTGCAGAAAGTCATCAAAATAAAATAAAATTTATAAAATAAATAAACAAACACAAACAGCATATAAGGGTTATTTAAATACTTCTAAACAGCTCAGATGCAAAACCAGCTAAAAGCCATCTCTCAAAAATGAGATAATGATACTGAGTGAATGCTTTTGACACATATTATACATCCATCAAATACTTTTACTTTAAACTTGCTAAAATCCAAGCCTCAGCCCAATAAGAAGTACTGATATATACATACAAACCTACCCTGACAGCAAATTTCATCCGGCCTGATTCTGGCCCACACTCCTGCAAATCCGCAAAACGGACTTGGGCCAGTGTCTTTTGGCACAACGGGCCAATACCGGCACGCATCTGGTTTTCCGCTCATCTGGGCCAGCACTGGGCCAGCTCCGTACCAGACTCGGCCCGGATCCGCTCTGCGATAGTAGACCGTGCCCACTGAAACCAGACACGGGCCGGATCCGTCTAGGACTGTGATACAGCACTGAAACGGATGTGACTGTAACGCGGATTTGCCGGTTGAAAACGAATCTGGCACAGAGTCAGATGCTGTCTGGGTATACATCAGAGCCTAATAAAAATTATTTTTTTAAAGAAAGGTGTCAGATGGATTTAGAGGCTTTTTATCCTCATGGTTTTAAGCCAAATACACGCTGAAAAGAATAACTTAATAGGCGCGTTTCCATTACAAATTTGTGTGAAACTTTTGCAATATTTTCTAAATGTCGATAAAAAACTCTTGCAAAATGACGGTGTTTCCATTAACCATATCATGCGACTAAAAGTTGTCCTCTCGCGATAAGTCATTCAAAACGCTCTAGCTGTAGGCACGTTATACAAGCAGTAATGGCAAGGCAAGCCCCCTATACTTGGGAGCGGCCACGTATGCGCTTGTTCTGGGGAGTAATTGCGCACGATTTCACGGAGGAACTGTGGATTCAGAATTTCTGGATGAACGCATCCACTTTTGTTGAGTTGTGCAGTGCAATAGGGCCTCTTGTAGCACCTGCAGCATCATGCCCAAGGGAGCCAGTTTCCACAAATAAATGAATAAAGAATTATTCCTTTTTCGCACTGTCTGAAAAAACACCTCATGTGAGCGTAAAAACTTTTTTGCGATATATGGGTGTTTTTGCAAATTTTACGTGTTTCCATTAGGTGTATTTTCAATTCGCAATTTCAATTTGCGCATTTTGAAGGGTAATGCAAACGCGCCTACTGATGTCTGGATGTGACTTTCAGCTGTCTCTGATGAAATCGGTTTGGGCTTCTCTATAGTAGAATTTTTTTAGCTTACTGTTTGAATGCATTTGTTTACTGGATCCTTGGACTGATAAGTTTACAGGGGTTCACTGGTTTAAGAAATTTCTGATCATAAAAACCTGCTTCTTTTCATTTTCTAATGATTGTTTTCATTAAAATGTACTGATTCAAATTAGTAATCAATAATAATTACAATTTTACCACTCTGCGTGTTGAAAAACATATTTCAAAGGAAGCTGTCTTTACTGTGTGTTGTTAGGGAATATTTGCATCTACTCTTTACATGTGATTGAATTAGCCATTCATGTGGTGGACTATCATGATTTGGCTAATGCAGGACACTAAATGATGCACATCAGAAGGGACAGAATAAGCAAAGCCAACTGATAAAGAAGTATACACTGTATACCCCCACTATACCACTGCTTATATAAACTACAGTTTCAATAATTTAAATGGAATAAGAATTAAATAATGCATTCAATATGAATTAAAAATATTTTAGATTTAATTAAATAACTATCTTTTAAGTTTTATCATGAACCGTAAAAACAATTAAGCCTATAGATTGTAATGGGAAGTCAGACTCAGAACACAGGTAGAAAAACAAACAAGGTTTATTATAAGACGTGGATTCAGACAAGTCAGGTAAGTGTTGAAATAATAAAGTGTTTGATTGAAGCAATGCACAATACTGATATGAGATCTCGTTTTCCAGGTTGATCGTTTGTAAGGATATCTTGTTGGAGTTCCAGGAGTTGCTGCAGGGAAGTAATCCAGGTGACGAACACACACATGCAGGATCATACAAGGAAGACAATAACAATATCCACATGACTTGAAACAGGTAAGTATGAGCAAACAGGTAAGAATCCTTTCCTGAATGGGAGACCAGACAATGTGACTGTGTGTGTCATGCTTTCATAGTGCTGGTGTGATTGGGTGATGAGGATCAGGTATGTGTTCAGAAGTCAGGTGACTGTGAGTGTTGATAGGGGTGGCAGAGGTGGGACCAAGTCATTGTTTTGCAAGTCACAATAAGTCTCAAGTCTTTGCATTCAAGTCTCGAATCAAGTCCTGAGTCACGACAGACAAGTCACAAGTCAAGTCCCGAGTCAAGACGGGCAAGTCCAAGTCAAGTTGCAAGTCCTCAACTTCACAAAACTACTATCTACCACAGTTTTATCACAGGTAGAATGTAAAATGTTTCAATACAAGCATTTCAGTCAAATGGAATTTATGCAATATTTCAAACTTTTATCCCATTTGAGAAAACCAACCCTCCATAATTGTTTAAAATCAGACCAATTCCAAGGAAAAAAAATGGATTTGGCAACCCTACATTTAACATGAGCTGCATCCAAAGCGATTTAAATACTCCCCACATTGATAGCAACTCCATGAATTATATGAATGGAGACTGTAGAAAGCAAAAGCCAAATCCTGGACATTTTGGGGTGATTTAGGAATTCCAGCCAGGTGCATTTTTTTAAGTCCAAAAAGAGGATCCATGGTCACCCTAATTATGTGGATAAAAACAATACTGTGCTCACTTAGCGTGTCCCTCTCTGGCTCAGTGCCAAAAAGATGCGCTAATCATAAGCTACAGTAACCAGCCTATATAGATCAGAACTGTTGTTGTTTTTTTAGAAGATATAGCCATAAGACTTGCCAAGTCACAGGGTTCAAGTCCATGTCAAGTCTCGAGTCATTGCTGTCAAAGTCTAAGTCGAGTCTCAAGTCTTCTTTGATTATGTCGAGTCAAGTCACAAGTCATAAAATGTGTGACTCGAGTCTGAGTCAAGTCTCGAGTCATGCGACTCGAGTCCACAACTCTGGGGGGGTGGAGCCTGGTGTGTCCGTGATATATTCAACCAACACAAACTTGTTACTGCTGTTGTTTTTTTTTTTACTCTGATTTTAGCCTGAATCAATAAATGCACAGCTCTATTTTTGACCTGGGCTTGTGAGATGTTTTGTTGTGTTATTACGGTCAATCATAGCAATGACTCATGCATATTTAACAGATTTACTCGCGCAATGAATCACCCAGAGACAGTGCAGGAACACAATGGGGTAGTAAACAAACTGACAACAAACTGAACAGGCTTATAACGGGTGGCAGACAGGTGCGGTTAACTAATTAATGATGACATAACAAGGGGGAAGAACCAGGAACAAGACCAAATAAGGTAAAACAGGAACTGGAACAAACCAAAATACAAAAGGACTAAACCAATGAAAGACTGGAACATGTCCGTGACACAATATGATTATTGTAATATTTGTATTAGTTTTTTTTATTTATATAAAATTCAATAAAATGTATATTTATTGTTATTATTAATTGTAATTGTTATAATATTAAGTAAAAATAAAATTAAATGATATAGTATTAAAATATTACATTTATACATTTTAATTATAAAAGATAAATTATGTTAGAATTGCAATATGTACATCAATATCAATTATTTTTCATATTATTGTTGTGAATTTTAATTGTTACAACATTAAGGAATAACACAATTAAATGCGTTTTTAATTTTGTTATTATTATTATTATTATTATTTATTAAAATAACAAATTATATTGCAATTGCAATATGTACATCAATACAGGGTTTCCATGGGTTGTGGAATTTCTGGAATATCATGGAATTTTAAAAGGTCTATTCCACACATTGAAAGTCAGGAAATTTTATATTTATTTTGTCCAAGTCATGGAATATCAGGGATTTTTGTTTCCATTTATCAAAATTTAATTTCTCTATACCGTATTTTGTTTTATTGCATTGTTTCACACGTTTTGCCAATTGTTATGGTTAGGTTATGGTTATGAAAGCATAAAAATCATAAAATAATTTCTGTAGAAATAGTACAGAGAAATATCAAAGTGCATTAAACGGGTAAAAGCAAAAAAAAAAAAAAAGTAGTGTTTATGTGAGTGTTTTGTACTAAAAACGTCTGTGAAAAAGTAAATAAGGCTTGCAAATGGATGGATCCATTTATTATAGGTCATGGAAATTCAGCTTTTTAGTCAGGGAAAGTCAGGGAAAAGTCAGGAAATTTAACATTTGGCTTAGAGTGGGAACCCTGTCAATATCAATTATCATTATTTTTCATGTAGTATTATTATTGTTATTATGATTTGTAATTGTTACAATATTAAGGAAAAATAAAATAAATGTATTTTTAACTTATTATTATTATTATTATATTTTATTATTAAAAGATAATACACTATTTTGTAATTGCAATATTTACATCAATATCAATTATTTTTTATGAATTGTAATTGTTATAACACTAAGGAAAAATATAATTAAATGCTGTAATATCAAAATAATAAATATGTTGTTTATGTTTAATGTATGATTATTGCGATTTACAATAATACTAACAAAATATTATTTGTACTATTGTTAACATACCTATTACACAAATAAATAAAACCTCCTAAATTACTATTGCTGTAATCATATTGCACTGTAAAATAAAAAGTGAGTATTTAATAATATCTACAATAGTAATTGTACTTTTCTTTAATATTATAACAATTACAATCTATTAACAATAATAACATTACAATATTAAAATATTATTGCAGTTACAACATCTTTATTTTACTATCATCTTGTAATTATAAAAATATATATTTCATTTTTTACTGAAAAGAAGATATCTGTTGACTTTGAATAAATATTGCAATAATATTATTGCATTAATAGTTTTGTTTTTGTAACTTAATAACATTATAAAAAATATATTACTGATACTTTTTTGTTATTATGATTATTGCAATTATTTCTATATTTTTTATTATAATATTTGTTATAATTTACATTATAATAATTGGCTAAATAATTTTATTTTATTATTAAATACTGACTTTTTATTTTTAAGTACAATATTATTATTGTAATATTATTTATTTTTTATAAAATTAAAATAAAATAAAACAAATATTTATTATCATTATTAATAAATACATTATTACATATATACTGTTTATTTAAGAGTATAATATTATTATTATAATCATAACATATTTTTGTTGATTTGTTGTCATTTGTTGTCATTTAAATTCATTTAATTCATGTTTTAAATGCTATTGTTATTGTTATTGTTGTTATTATTATTATTATTATTATTATTATTATTAACAATAATAATTAAAGATATTATCATGGAAATAATTTCAGTGAATAAAAGTGTTGAAAGAGATGTCAGCTGAAGTAACGTTTGCATAATATCTATAATAAAATACTTGTTCATATTAATTCAATATGCACATAATTAAAAACAGTGAATAAAATATAGGATTTTTGTCTATAAATTTACTTCGATTAATACATGAAAATATTTTAAAATGTATTCTGACAGCTTCTTTGCTTTTTAAATGTAATCTTATAATAATATAATACAGCTTTACTGTAGCTACAATAATATATTTGACTAAATGCTGTGTTTAATGTCATATTTTATAATGTCAGAAGCTCATTTCAGTTTTGTGAGGAATCAATTATATTTGTAGCATCTGGACCAATCAGACACACAATTATTTGTTACATTTAACAAATCCTCTCTAAAACCAGCGAGTCAGCAAAATGTGGAGTTCTGGTTTCCAACCCAGAGCAAATAACACCCAGTCGCAGTAGCAACCTCTGATAACCTCAGTTTACGATGCAGAAGAATGCAGGCTGACTCTGCAACTCTTACTTACTTATACCCATAGGAAAGACATTATGCTCATAGAAATGGACTCTTCCCTGTTTATTCACAGACAAACCTTTCTGTGAACGAACACACATAGCCCATATATAACTATGTATATTATGACTGTTCAGGTATTTTGTCTTTTGTTTTGGTAACTGTTTTATGCATGTTTTATGGTAGATTACTATGTAGTATAATCGTGTTTGGTCTCCTTGAATTCGTCTTTTGATTATCTAAAAGATGGTGTGTATTAGATGTTGATACCTGTGCGACATATTAGTGTTCTAAAGAATCCTTAGTATTTTTGGCCTGAACCCATATTGATTTACATATGCAAAATGCCATGTCTCTGGAACAAAGGGTCATAAAACGAGGATCTGGTTTCTAACCTTCCGCTGAGAAAGTCAGCCTTCTCATTGGTCGAACCCACTTGGAAAAGTGTGACTCTATCCAGACTTTAAAGGACTCACACACCATTCCGCCTTCTCTTTGGCAAAATCTTCAGATCGTTAGTTGTATGGAGGTCCTCCGCGACAAGGCCACGGGCACCCCCTAGCCCATGAGAGAGGGCTCTTGACCACAAATAGTCAAACTTGTAACACTGGAGCGTGGTTTCACTCAACCCTGTAGCTCATCATCATGAAAATGTACTTCACCAGACATTCCTTTCTCTATATCTTCATCACTGGATTGTGGCCTACAAATCTACGGTTTTCCACAGAGCCAGGAGGAAGCAGCTCACACATAGCCATGTCAGACATCCCAACCTACACAAACTCATT
Organism: Cirrhinus molitorella; assembly: GCA_033026305.1. Taxonomy (NCBI): domain Eukaryota; kingdom Metazoa; phylum Chordata; class Actinopteri; order Cypriniformes; family Cyprinidae; genus Cirrhinus; species Cirrhinus molitorella. The sequence continues at coordinate 9,036,344 of CM065128.1, forward strand.
TCAGGGAGATCCCCTGTTTTTGCGGCTTAATATTTACACATGCTCGTTCAAAACGCGATTTGATTTGATGACGTACTTTTCATTAGTTCTTCCAAACTTTGACAAATTCCGTGACATTCCGCGTTTAATAATACATTCCGTTTTTATGAATGGATTCTGCGATTCCGCAGTGAGGAGCTACTGGGATTCCGTACGCGTATTCCGCATCACGGAAATCATAAGGCCCTACCAATCAGGATGCTCTGTCTAGCGCGCGCCAGATCAGCACACACACAGTTCCACAAGCAGCACGGTCTCTCTCACTCCCTATCGTTCTTTCATTATAAGATTCACGATGCAGACATTAATGTCTCGCGTGCACGCCCTTGCCCCCTTGGTCTAAATTCCGGGATATTTTATTAAATTCGCGGGCATCAGGGAGCCACTATCAATATAAGGGAGACTCCTGGAACTTCCGGGAGACTTGGGATGTCTGCCATGTGCTCACCCAGGAGAGAGGACTCTTCTGAGCACAACAAACTCAAGGACAACCTCTGAAGTTCAAGAAACTGCAACTTCAGCCATCAAATAGAACCATCCAGACATGTTTCAAAGGCTTTGCAAGACACGTGTTCTACAGCCAAATCAAATGCAAGTATCATAATACCTTTTTCCAGACAGAAGTCTGATGTAAGCTATCATATACTGTGTTTTGAACTAGAACTGATGGTTTCTTAGAGATGGTTCACTCTGACTCACCCTCTCCCTCTTTCCGTACCTATCCACCCCCTTTAGCCTTACCATGTATGCCTGATGTGTGTGTGTGTGTGTGTGTGTGTGTGTGTGTGTGTGTATATGCCTTGTTTAGATTACTTATGTGTTCGTCTGTAGTTAATAAAGTTCTTGTGCACAAATTACATGAGTTTCTGATTCTGCATTGCAAAATGTCACTTTACAATTTCAGATCAAAGCTACATGCTCTAATATCTTATTATATGAGAACTTTTTTCTGCGGCCAAGAAAAATAGTTTTTCTGTGAATACATATGAATTTACCCTGAATGTTCGCCAGACTAACGGGTCAACTGATTGTAATGCGAATTCTGCTTTATCAAGCTAATTCTATTGAATTGTCCAAATATTATAATTAATTATAACAAGTTATGATTAATTATTAATATTTCCCCTTTGAGCTAATTCACAACATATTCATGATACAAACATCAATTAACATCTGATCTCAACTTGATTTGTCATTGTGTTTTATTATTTCTGTACAAAAACGAGAGAAATGAATGACATGTTCTTAATAAATCATGTTTGTGACATTTTTTACATTTTGACAGTAATAAAACATAATTGATGAAAGACGACAGTAAAAACACAAATATAAATATAGACAACAGTGAGCTGATCTTACTGTCTATATGAGGATTTATCAAACATTTATTCTGTTATTTGAATGACAGAAGTTGAGCTGCAGTATTAATGTCATGAAGAGACTCTCACTGTTACTGATTTATCAGCAGCTCAAAGCATTATGGGTACAATCTCTCATCAGTCTATTCTCATTCATCAACACAGTTTCACTGATGATTCAGGCCAAAGATAAAACCCATGAAAGAGCGTCTGAGTGAATGTGGTGTGGACTGTGTGGATGAGGCTCATTGTGTCAGAGACACTGTAGAAGGACAGAGTTCCTGCACTCTCATCCACATACACTCCTACTCTATAGATATTACCAGACACTCCTATTCTACTGATGATGGGCTTCACAGGGAGAACTGTCTCTATGTTATTGTGTCTGAATGAGTAACTGGAGCGAGAGCAGATCAAACTCCAGGACTGATCATTATATCCAAACCAACACTCATCACCTCTCTTTCTGCTGATGCTCTTATATGACACTGATATAAACACATCTCCACTCCACTCAATCTCCCAGTAACAGCGTCCACACACACTCTCTCTACACAACACCTGAGGACACACATCAAATCTGTCTGGATGATCAGGATACGACTGAGACTCAAACAACACCAATGTCACCGTTCTGTTGTCTTCAGACAGACTCAGTTGAGTGTTTGCTGTGTTTGGATCCAGTGTGAGAAAACAGGCATCTGAACACAAGAACAGAGACATTTATAACACAGCAACAATCACTACAGCTGTGTGTGTGTGTGTGTGTGTGTGTGTGTGTGTGTGTGTGGGTGTGTTTGTAGACGTACATTTCTTCAGTCCTGCTGTAATCCTAGATTCTCCTCCATGATCCACACTAGAAAACACACACAGAGACACATTCAGTCAGTTAACAAACTGTTGCTATGTAGTTGCCAAGGTACTCAGAGTGGTTGCTACGGAGTTGCTACTTAGTTGCCAGGGTACTTGGATGATTTCTATGCAGTTGCCATGGTACTTGGAGTTGCTGCTAAGGTATTTTGGGTAGTTGTAACACACTAACTTCACAGGTTAAAACAAAGCGAAAACTTTATATACAGAAAGATTGTTCACTCCTATTATTTATGAATGAGAGAAAGTGTAATGCCCAAGATGGCGAATAAGTCCTGCCTTCTACAAGAAATTACAAGTTGTCTACAAGTTGTCAGATTTCAATGGTGAGTTCAAATATGAAATTTAATCATAAACTCGGCAAACAGTTTTGGAGAATTTGATGTTTCCCCATTCAAAGTGTTAAGAGCTGAACTTGTATGCCCAAAGGGCGTTTTAAAGATGGCTGCCATGTGGAACGACTTGCCTTAAAGGGACTTTGAACAAAGTACTAGGCTACTGTTTGTGTGCACTGTACAACAAGGCACGTGATAAGGTTGCAGGATTGTTTTGCACACAATATTAAACATTCCTGAAACTCCAATATGAAAAATACATACAGTCATGGTCAGAATTGTTGGTACCCTTTGTAAATATGATTAAAAAAAGGCTGTGATAGAAATAAATCTACATTGTTAATCCATCTTTTATTTAAAAAATGTACAAAAATCTAACCTTTCATTGGAGACTAAAAATTTAACATTTTTAATTGTTCCCTTTTGTTCAGTACTTTTTACATCTTCCTTTTGCCAAGATAACAGCTCTGAGTCATGTATAATGCTTGATAATTTTGGAGAACATCTGACAAGAGATCAGAGACCATTCCTTCATCCAGAATTTATCCAGATCCTTCAGATTCACAGCTCCATGTTGGTGCTTCTTCTCTTCGGTTCAAGCACTCATTTTCTGTTCTTGGCAGAATATTTGTTTTGTTCTCAGTGACTCATTTTTGTGTTGATTTTGATGTTTGTTTTTGGATTACTGTACAGACTGAAGGTCCAACCTTGGCCCATTATAAGTTTTCTAGCATGGAGAGTCAGTTTTAAAAAATTTTATCTGTTGCATCCATGACGCCATGTGTCTGAAAAAGATGTCTCTGTAATGGGAAGTCAGACTCGGAACACAAAGATGTAAAAGTTTAGCAAACAGGTTTATTGACGTGAATGTCTTCATAAGAGTTCAGGTGAGTATATATGGAAAGACTTTTCAGTGATAGTGACACAATACTGACTGTCCATTTTCTTGTTCGCAGATGACGGAGAAGTTTCAGGAGCTGGTGAAGGTAGGTAATCTGGGTGAGTAAACACACCACACATAGGAACACGATGACGATGGGACGGCAATGAAGACTTTAGCAGAGGTGATTAGAGCATGGAGAATGAGTCATTTTCCCAGCTGGGAGACCAGACAATGTGTTACTGTGTGAGCGTGTCTTTTATAGTGGCTGTGTTTGCATGATGGGAAAGAGGTGTGAGTTAGAAGTTAGAAGGCAACTGTGATCATTGGTAGGGGGTGGAGCCTGGCGTGTCCGTGACAGTCTAGGACCTCTGGAAGAAATATAGGCCCACAACATTAAAGATAAAGTAGGATACACTTTTTTAATCCTTTGTGCACCAAAGCCATCTTAAGTATTTGCTGATAAAAATTACATTTTATTTTTATCTGACCGTTGAATCCAGTCCTGTTTGAAGTTCCAGTCGTATCTGGTGAATTAATATGTTGAGTTTGTTTTCGGTTGAAAGCATTTTATTTTCTTGATTTTTTTTTTCTTGAAACCCTCACAAACAACTTGTGATGATGGAGGTGCTGTTTGATTTTTTTAAGGCTTTCTGACCACAAGAGTCCACTATTCTCTGCAATCTTCCAGTTGTGATCCTTGGAGAGTCTTTGGCCACTCAAACTCTTCTCCTCATCATGCATTAGTATGATATAGGCAAGGCAAGGCAAGGCAAGTTTATTTATATAGCACATTTCATACACAATGGTAATTCAAAGTGCTGTACATCAGAGGAGTTAAAATAATCATGAATAATAATAATAATAATAATAATAATAATAATAATTATTATTATTATTATTATAAACATAATCACAACAATAAAAACAAAGAATTTAAGAACATTTAAAATGATTTAAAATAGTTAAGAATAAAAATGATTATACATAAAATACAGAGCAATCAGTTCGGAAGTAGCACAGTGCTAATTCAGTAAATCTGCACAGATGAGTTTTGAGTCTAGATTTAAAGGTGGCTAATGTTTTAGCACATGTGATCTCTTCTGGAAGCTGATTCCAACCACAGGTGGCATAAAAGCTAAAAGCAGATTCACCTTTTTTTGTGTGAACCCTTGGTATTTCTAAATGACTCAATCCTAGTGATCTGAGTGCTCTGTTAGGTTTGTGTTCAGTGAGCATATCTGCAATGTATTTAGGTCCTAGGCCATTGAGTGATTTATAAACGAGTAAAAGTACTTTAAAATCAATCCTAAATATAACTGGAAGCCAGTGTAAGGATCTGAGGACTGGTGTGATATGCTCTGATTTTCTGGTTCTAGTCAGAATCCTGGCAGCAGCATTCTGGATGAGCTGCAGCTGTCTAATGGTCTTCTTGGGAAGACCAGTGAGGAGACCATTCAGGGCTCGCAAAATTTCAAAATCTCTGGTAGCCCTTCGGGCAGATACTCTTCAGATTTTGGTAGCCCGAAAATTAATTTAACTAGCCCAAATAAAAAACTATAAAAAAACAAAACAAAACAAAACAAAAAAAAACAGAAAATCATATAGTAGTCTAGATGTCAATCAAAAATGTTTAATACACAAATATCAACGAATGTCACAAAATGAATATTATTTCACTATTTACAGGGTATCTGCAGAATTTTTAAATATCAATTTAAGGCAATTTATTACCCTTTTTAAGGGCTGTACAAGTAAAATGAACACAGTATAAGTGGGGTTGGACAATGTATGGTAACATATTAAGCCATAAAATTAGATGATTTAGTTCAGATACAGGTTTTCACAAAAAAAAAAAAAAAAAAAAAAAAAATCATATACAATGGTATTTTAGCCGTTATTTAATTGAAAGGGATACATCAAGTATAATTTATTATAATTATTCAAAACATACACATTACTGTCTTAATTGTTTAGATTTTTAGAAGGCACATTACCTTCTTTCACATTTACAACACTGTATTTTCTGCATAAAACATGGGTTGATATTTGCAATAATCTGACCATAAACAGCTGAAAAATTTATTGGAAATGCAAATTAATTCTCTGACACGAGGTGGCGCTTTAGGAGCGCTGAAATATTGCGCTTTCCCTAGTAACGGCTGTACACAAAGCAGCACCGCGCTCATTAACGCTGTTCCCTTTCGAAGGGAACTCGAACTGCATCCTCTAGAGGTCGCTTTGGGTAATGACTCCTTCGTGACCCGTGTCTGAAGCTTACATACAAAAACTACAACAGTACTGGCCGGCGACAGCCTATGACGTCACTGCCGGCGCAACTCATCGCTGCCGGCACGTCATTGTTGGTGCGGCGCACAGTATAAAAGGATGCCGGGCAAACCTATCATCCTCTTCTTCTTCAGCGATCGTTTCTGTTTGAAGTCGTGCATCTTTGTAAGCTTTGTCTTCTTACCTTATATCAGCAAGCGTTGTTAGAAGTGTGTTATGATCTGTGTCTTCTTTGTTAGACACTTGATGACTCACACTCTTTCTGACGCTATATCGTCAGGTTGAGATTATGCACATGATATCCCCGCGGGGTCATCGCGTGCGTTTGCCCCCCCCTTTCTGAGCATTGACTCTAAGGAGCAACAGCTCTCCAGGCATGTCTGGGCCCTATATTGTTCTTGTCAGGTCTGTGGGTCTGACAAGGATAGGGTCCATGTTTTCTATTGAGATAGAAAACACACAATACTTGGGTTGGTAATAGCTTGTAAGCCCCTCTGTGGCACTGGCCACTGAGGTGAGTACTATTTTACCACAGTGTTTAAGATTTATTTCTGTTCTCCTGTATTTCAGGTTTTTGGACCTTCTTGTCAATGGGACCCCTGGCTGGTTTGGTCTGGACATCTTGTCATCCTACAACCATCGCTAGGCACTACAGGGTTAGTCTCCTGATTGCTGTGTCCCTGTTACACCCCTCAACCCTAGGACCTTGGGCCTTCTGTTCGGGTAACCTCCAGTTGTCTTCACTTATTTTTGCGTTGGAACTTCTGTTGCTGAGGCACAGAACAACTTCGCCCGCTACCTCCACTCTGTGAATCCGTCTCTCCGAGGAATGAACTGGTTTTTCACTGTCCTTCCAGAGCCTTAGCGAGAAGTGTTTCTGCGGAAACCCTTCTTGACTGGCCTGAGGGCCAGTAGCTCTTCAGGTTGGACTTGTGGATCTAGCACAACCGTTGGTTACCCGAAAACCCCCCTTCCCGGAGGGCTGGTCCAGGGGCTCGCCTCGGTTCCAAAACTGTAGGTGCTAGTGGGCTCCAAGCTCATCTCAGGACTTGGCAGTTCTCCCCTCGCCAAGGCAGGGTTCTGTAGCACGCCGTCCTAGGGCTAACTGGGTAGGCTCCTACCCTATGGCTACTGAAAACTCCATCAGGACCCCATCGAACTGTCGGCCGCTTGCTGCCGCCTGATGGGCTTCCTGCCACTGCATGGCCTTGTATATAGGTTGTCTTGCCCTCCGGGGTATTTAGGCTCTAATCTCGGGAACTTTGCTATCAGTAGCCCAGGTCACAAACCTTCTTATAGCCCTTGCAATGTCTCAGGACATTAGATGAGCTTGGTAGTGCTCCGCCCCGCTGGCAGTGCTTCCCTTGCCGAGGTAGGAGTTGGTAGCATGCCACCCTTAGTCTATTTAGGTAGGTACTCCCCTCTGCGGAGGACTAGAAACCTACCCTATGGCTGCTGAACGCTCTTTCAGGACCTCATCGGATTTTCGGCTGCTTGCTACCGCCCGATGAGCTTCCTGCCATCACACTGGCATAAATGGAGGTCGTCTGCCCTTCTGAGTACCAAGGGCTCTGACCTCGGGAGCTCTTGCTTCAGCAGTCCAGGTTGCCCTCATAATGTCTCCTCGGTGGGCTGGCCAGGGGCTTGCCTCAGTTCCAAAACTGTAGGCACTGCACGCTTCTCATCTTGATGCTCATCTCAGGACCTGGCTGTGCTCCCTTTGCCGAGGCAGGGTTCTGTAGCATGCTGTCCCAAGGCTGATTAGTAAGTCCTCCCATCCATGGAGGGTCAGGCTCTTACCCACGGCTGCTGATTGCTCCCTCAGGAGGTTCCTGCCATTACATTGGCATTTACAGAGGTCACCTCACCCTTCTAGGGTGCCTGGGCTTAACCTTGGGAGCTCTTGATATCAGCAGCCCAGGTCGCAGACCCTTCTCAGCACTTGCTTGTTTCTCAACATTAGATGAGCTCGGTAGCGCTTCGCCCCACTGGTAGTGCTTCCCTCGCCGAGGCGGGGTTGTTAAGCACACCACCCTTGGGCAGAACAGTCAGATCATCCTCTCTTGCGAGAGATGGGTATCTACCCTGCAGCTGCTATAAACCTCTGTGCTCCCCTTGCCGGGGCGGGGGTTTTGGTAGCACGCCATTCTGGGGCTTATGTGTAATCCTCCCCTCCATGGAGGGTCAGGCTCTTACCCACAACTACTGAGCACTCCCCTAGGACCCCATTGGATCATTGGCCGCTTGCTACCACCCGATGGGCTTCCTGTCATCACATTGGCACATATAGAGGTAGCCCCACCCTGATAGGGTGTTGGCTTACCTCAGGAGTTTTTCACTATCAGCAGCCCAGGTCACAAGACCCCCTTTAAGCCCTTGTGCCTAGCCGAGCATGGTAGCGCCTCGCCCTTTGGTCATGCTTCCCTCGCCGAGGTGAGGTCGTTAAGCATACCCTCTTTGAACGGCTGAGTGTCCACTATGCGTGGGCACGACCTATAAATCCACATTGTGGTAAGAACGCACACTAGCTATCTGTGTTCTTTCTAAAACCCTGTATGGTGAGGATCACGCGCTCAGCTTCGTACCCCTTATTGAGATGTTAGGCCCCGGGATCTTGGGCCACTCTCCACTCCTATCGGATTCTCAGATAGTCTATCTGACCATCTTTATTGAGGTCATGCCGGTCTCTAGGCAAACCCTAGATGCTACCTAGGGTCTGACTCATCCCCTAAAGGAGTCTATCTTTCTGATTCCAAGCTTGAGCCCTGCCTCTGGTCAGGCTTTGAAGGAGCCTTACCCTACTGGTAAGTCAGGTATGTGGCTCAGGCATTGGCCGTGGAGATTAAGTCACCGACAGCCGCAGACGCCATTGGGGCAGCTCCTCTCAACTCGAGGGAAGCTGGTACTTAGTGCTCGCTTCATGTTAGCCTGCACTCCCCTCAGCATGGCAGCGTGGGTATTCCCATTCCCCAAAGCGACCTCTAGAGGACGCAGTTCAAGTTCCCTTCGAAAGGGAACGTCTCTAGGTTACGACTGTAACCATGGTTCCCTGAGAGTAGGGAACGAGACACTGCGTCCTCTAGGACTTAAAGCCATGCTTCGTTGTTCGCTTCGAAGAAGAAGTGGATGATGTGTTTACCCGGCATCCTTTTATACTGTGCACCGCACCAACAATGACCATTGACCAATGACCAACAATGATCAATGACCATCATTGGCTGTCACCGGCCAGTACTGTTGTAGTTTTTGTATGTAAGCTTCAGACATGGTTCACGAAGGAGTTGTTCCCCAAAGCGACCTCTAGAGGACGCAGTGTCTCGTTCCCTACCTAGAGACATTTTATCAGGCATTATAGGTAAGAAGAAATGAAAATGGCAACAACACAGTCGTTTCCCTTCAGGTACATTCATATAAAGACATCCGTACCGCGTTTTGACTTTGAATTGAGCAGAGCACATATTTATTCAGTGACATCATTGCCTTTTGAAGTCCAGTCCTATTGCAATTCTTGTCTTTCCGTCCACAACTGTAAGACCTCTTAAAATTATAATTAAGACTTTTCTTATACTATTTAATGTATTTAAAAATGTTATGGGCTTAAATTTTATACTACTAAATTGAGGAGTTTTTAAGGACCTGCAGGAGCCCTCTACTTTGAGATAGCCCATCAGGCAGAGCAGTGAAACATTTTGGTAGCCAGACTGAAAAACTCTATAGCCCAGGGACGTCGAGCTACCGATCTTGTGAGCCCTGCCATTACAGTAGTCCACCCTGCTGGTGATAAATGCTTTTAAGAGAACTGTTTCTAAACAGTTAAACACACTTTTGAAAAAAGATGTGGGAAGTGTGTCAAGATAGCAGGTTGAGGATTTAAGGTGCTGTACTATTTCTTCTAAAATTTTGCAATCAATTGCTTCAAAAACATAGTAACTTCTTTTTGAAATTGCAAGTGAATCTGTCTGGCCTCCTCATAACTTGAGAATGTGCTAATCGTCTTTCTGATATCGTGAATCTGACTTGGGGGTTTGTTAGTCTCTCAACGGTAGCAAAAAGAGTGTGGGTGTTGTTAAATTTGCTGTTTATAAGGTTTGAGAAGAATGTTTGTCTAGCTTTGCCTAGTTCAATATTGAAAGCATGAAGGCTATCTTTATAGATGTTATAGTGAATTTCCGCCACATCTGCTCAGGTTTTCTGCATTATCTTTTCATACTCTGTACTGCTGTTGATTTTCTCCATGGTGCTTTTTGTTTGCCAGTCGTTTTACTGATTTTTTACAGGTGCAATGTTATCAATGACATTCTTAACTTCTGAGTTAAAGAATTCCAGGAGAAGATCAACAGAGTCTGCAAAAATACATATAGCACACTAGTCTTCTTGTTAATACATTGTTTTTTGACAGAGACAGATCTAGATTCAGTGGTAGTAGAGATCAATATTTATCAATATATAAGAAAATACAGAAGTGATCAGATAGTGCTATGTCCTTAATAACAATAGATGAAATGTTTAGACCTTTACTGATGAGTAAATCAAGATTGTGGTCATGATTGTGTGTGGGTCCATGCACATGCTGAATCAGGTCAAAAGTGTTTAAAACAGTTAGAATTTATTTTGTAGTACTGATTTCTGCATTATCTATGTGAATGATAAAATCCACTCTAATAGCAAAACTATCAAACTCTGAGGAAATCATTGATAACAGTTCTGTGAACAAAGGCTGGACAGTATTTTGGAGGCCTGTAAATAATGATAAACAGAATATGTGGCACCTTTCAGCACAATCCCTAGGTATTTAAACGATAAGTACTGACCAAATGACACTTGCTTTCATTGATAGACATCTTTAAATAGAGCAGCTACACCTCCACCTCTCCTAACAGCTCTGCAGACACTCAGGAAAGTAAAGTTAGGAGGGGCTGTTTCTTTCTTCTTCTTTTGTCCCCACAGCAATCTTAGTTTGATGCCTAATAGGCCGCAGATTAGAGGGGTCAGTTGTACGGCTAGAGAAGGCCTTAGACTTTCTATCACGTGATAAAACAGAAATAGGGAAAGCTACAGCCACACTGGGTTCTCACTTGTTCTGTAAACATTTGTGAATGTTGCTGCTATCTTTGCAGGACCTGACACATATCACTGAGAGCTGTTATCAGTTGTTTTTGGTTCACCTACAGCAAATGGAGAAGGGTTTGGGCCCTTGCGTTGTGGCAGTGGCCAAAGAACTCTCACAAGAGGAGGAAGGCAAGCTGGGCCCACAGCTGGGCTTTGGTGGTTGTGGAGCCTGCCATTTTTTAATTGATATCTGGGGGCTTGCACAGAAAGAGTGGGAAAGTTTGGTCCCGGCATAAACAAACTTCTCCATTTTCTGCGAAAAGCTTAGAAGTAGAGATGCTGGAGAGATGGACAATGTGTCTGGTGAGCAGGGATGACGCTCTGGTGTTTCCGGTGGCTAAAATATGTTTTTCTAGCTTCTAGAAAAACATAGTTTTCCAGAAAGTCATCCTTGGGTGCTGAGTCTTGGAGCTGTTCTGATACGTCACAGTCTGTATGTGATGAGCTCTGTGGGCAGGGCTCAGCCAGGAGCAGTGGTTGTGATGACTGCGTGGTGTTATCATTGTTGTTTTGGAATGTGTCAACCACATGATGACTCGGAGGCTGATATCCCAAAGTCTTGTCATCACTCATACTTTGTCCAGGTGTGTGTGTGCCATTCATGTTGGGTGGACTGGCACATTCTACTGAAAGATGATTGAGGGAGATAAAGATATTGTCCTTTAGCACTCTTGCACTGAGTTTGTTTGGGTGGAGGCCATCCAGTTTATGGCCCCAGAAAAGACTGCAGTTGTTGATGAAGTTGACTCCTTTTTGTAGCCATTTATTCAGCCCAAGCAACCATGAAAACATGTTAGTTCCCCTTGCTGGGAGTGGGCCACTGATGAACGACTTTAAGTCTTCAAAGTGTTTCAAGGAGCTCACGGGCTGTATGCTGAGGTGGTCTGTGATGATGATCTGCTGTGCGTTTTCGTAATAGTATTCCAGTCCCAAAAAGTTTCAGTCTCTTTACCAAAAATGTGTTGTTTGAGCACAGCGCTGATCTGCTGAAGTTAAAACCTTAGAAAAGTCTGATAAAAGTACATAAAACAAGAAGCAAAGCACAGAGCATTAAGCAAAAGCGTCCAAACAGCAGTGAAGTTGGAAGCATCTATGTAATTTATATAGATGTAATATATATGTAATAGATATAGACACATAGCCTCTTCCAGGCAGATTTGTAACATCTTCAGTTGATTGGAAATTAATTACTGGGGATTTTCAATTCTTTAGCTTTCTTATAGCCACTTTCTAATTTGTTAGGGTTAACACTCTTTTGCTGCACATCATAACTACATATACATGCTCATAAGAATTTTTAAATTAAAGATCAAATGAATAAACAATGCAGAGTTTCACAGCCTCTTATGAACATATTTAACAAGGGTACCAACAAATTTGAGCATGACTGTATATATAAAATAAACTAATAAATTATACTTGCACAATCAGATCTGTAGAAAGTACATACTTTGTTGTCAAAATGAGCCTAACATGCAAAATAATAAGCCTGATTTCGGATAGAAAATGTTAAATACAGTTAGAAAATATTAAACATTTGTTAAATACAGTTTTCTAATGTGTTCTGTCATTATTTACTTACCCTCATGTTGCTCCAAACCTTGTGGAACATAACACAACAAAGCTGTTTCAGTCACCATGACTTTCATTATATTAAAGCTGCAGTTCATAAGTTTTGCCTCTTTGTCGCCATCTCTGTCTGAAAACCTGCAATTGCAGTTAATTGTGGAATTATTTTCCATGCGTGAGTTGTGCCCCGGCACAGCTCCAGCGTGGATAAATCTAATGTTTTGGTAGCTGTCAGTCACTGCACATTTGTGGAATTTTTTTTACTGTATTTAGAAATCACAGATTAACAGATTCAAATATATGGCCCAAAAAAGAATTTCCACTGGATATTGTCATCTAAGAGTAAGTAGCAAGTCTAAAACTTTTGTTATGACCAACTGAGGAAGAACGCTACAGGTGTTTAAATCTACTGATCGGTTATCTCATGTTACATCAAACTAGAAAGTTATAATTACTGTCATTCTGTTCTCAAATTGTTAATGTTGACAACATCAGCATTGCATAACTACGTGTATGTATTGTGTATTAGCGTTTCTGTTTCTGTACAGTCTAATCTCTGATTGACATAAAATTTGAATATCGCATCAAGAAATTCTTGTAGCTGAAAAAAGAAAATCATTCTTCCTTAGGACCGTGTTCTCTTTAAAATACAAAACTTGTGTAAGCCCACGTATGCTATCTGCAAACAGATGCATATTTAAAACTGGAGTAATCTAATTTCAGTCACTTGTGTTTCATAAACACAAACTTTTGGGATTTTTTTTTTTTTGGGCTATCCGCAACCAAAAAAATAAGTTTAGTTAATTCAGCCACTGTGAGAAAAGTCTATAAACAATCCAGCACCAGCAGCATTCTCACATGTGATTATGTTACTAGCCAGGATGCCTTCTTTATGTTTACAGACGTGACGTAAAGACACAGTGGCATGCTTGAATTTCCCGCAGAAACCTACCCGTACCACTCAATTTAAAATACATTATTATAAGCTAACTGTTGTGAATTGGGCTAAAGTAAGGCGATAGTTCTGATCACTAGCTGGTTATGTATGTACTTGCACAGAAATGTATTTTGTATAATTTTTAACCAAAAAAGTTATGGACTGCAGCTTTAACAAAAAATACTGAGATGTTTCTCAGATTACCTTATTTTATGTTCAATAGTTTATGTTAGGCAGTTGCAGCCTACATGTGCATGTGTAATAAATTTTATGTTGAGTCTAATAAAATATTTCTTTCTAAAGCTACAATTAGTAATTGTAATTTAAAGTACTTGATCATTTCCAATTTAACACTAAAATAGCTTTAAAAAATCTTTTGTTGGTATTTTCAGTCAAATCTATTTTGCAATTAATTAGATGAATTAATCAACACATCATTAATTAATTAATTACATTAAACATTTGAATCAACTGACATTGCTAATATTGATATAGAACCAAAAACGACTACAGACAGAGACCCATAATCCATTTTTACAAAAAATAAACAGGAACGCTTAAGCCAAGGATAGGCAAGTTCAGTCCTAGAGAGCCAGAGTTCTGCTCTAACCTTAATCAAACACATCTGAACAAGCCAATTAAACATTATTTCTATAAATCAATATTGATATTGCGGTGGATCAGAGGTAAAAAAAAAATGCTATAAATACTGTTCACAACTGATCGTTTTGTGTCTTATCAGTGTATTGTCACTAGTGCTCTTTAAATCTTTTATAATGTTGCATCCTCTAGAAACTCCTAGACTTATATAGATATACAGAGACACTGAAAAGTTTAAACAGTAAACCCAAAAACTCCTCCTGCTTGACATACTTCAGTTTGTCCAGTGAGCAGTTTGGATCGCCCTGTTTTTCAGAAAGCAGCTTGACTCCTGAATCTCCTGGGTGATTGTAGCTCAGATCCAGCTCTCTCAGGTGTGAGGGGTTTGAAGTCAGAGCTGAAGACACATGATGACAGCCTTTCTCTGTCACCATACAGCCAGACAACCTACAAAACATACAACAGTCCACATCACATTAGTGTGTTAATTTGTTATATTGAACTGATTATTCAGTAAAAACAACTTTTCACACACATACACACACACACACACACACACACACACACAAACACACACACACACACACACACACACACAAAACATCTGTGGGATATGCTGAACAAACAAGTGTGATCCATGGAGGCCCCACCTCACAACTTATAGGACTTAAATGATCTGCTGCTATGGTCTAGTGGAGTCCATGCCTCGATGAGTCAGGGCTGTTTTGATATTTGATAATATATTTTGGGCCAATGCCATGCAACACTTGTAAAACATCAACAAAACTTTACATTCAATTCTAAATTTTACAGGCAGCCAATGTAAAGAAATCAAAACTGGGGTAATTCTTTCTCTCATCTGTGTGCAAGTCAAAAGTCTGGCAGCAGCATTTAGTACTAATTTAAGATCATTGACCCTGTGAAATACCCATATATCCAGAATTACAATAATCAATGTGTAATGATACAAAAGCATGAAGGATGATCTCCAGGTCCTTGAAAGAGAGGACTAATTTCAGTTTAGAAGTAATTCTAAATAATTTCTCTACGTAATTTGATAAGTTGAGTTGATAAAATGCAGGTTTGACAATAATAGTAACCTGTTTATCTAAAACTAAAGGTCAAGCTATTATAACATCCAAATGCTTGACATGATCTGAAACCATAGACTGTAAAAAAAGATGGACGACGCTTCTCCCATTCATTCCACTATAGAAAAGTGAAGCCAAAGCATCTTAATATGGCAGCTGCCATAATGGGGGAAATTATGTCATTTGGAGCCAGAGTCTGCGCAGTAGAATTTCGTTTGGAGCCTGAGTCTGCACAGTAGTGTCATGAGGTGGAGCCGTGGTATCAATGTCCCACTGCTGGAAACCATCTCTGGAAAAAAAATATTCAAAGTGTCATTTAATTATTTAGGTTCTCTCCAGTTTCGTTGGATTGCATGGAGAGGGCGGGGTTTATGACCTATACTGCAGCCAGCCACCAGGGGGTGATCAAAGAGCCTGCAGCTTCACTTTCCTGGACGTGTGAGGCACACCCGTCTGACACACTTATCTTCATAGTGGCCCACCGACTTATAATTTCCTTGGAAGCAGATGAGGGTCCAAAGACAACAAACTCTGTCTTATAAGTATTAAAGTGAAGATGATTGCTTGCCAACCAGTCACTTATCTCACCTAAACACTCAAATAATTGAGAGCCATTTGGATCTATTGTAATGTATAACTGGGTGTCATCTGCATATAGGTGATACATAAATATATAATGAAAATAAAACAGGCCAAAATACAGACCCCTGTGGCACAGAGAGTTTCCTGCAAACTGAGTCATTCTGAGAGTTTAGTTACTCGTGTGTCAGTGAATACAGTGTCACACTTCACTCGTATATTGTATGTGTATAATTGAAGATTTCTTTACTCATCAGAGACATGATAATTTTGGACCCTAGCTAGGATGCTAAGGGCATCTTGCACACAGCCTCTAGATAGTGCTGCTAGCTTGTGCAGCGCTGTCAGAAGTTTTTTTTTTTCTTGAAAATGCAGCAGTTTTGCATTTTTTTTAGTTTCAGACCATTTTGCTCTTTCAATCTCAATAGTATAAAGCTCTCTGTATAGGAGGGCATAAGTCTAAATGGACGTCCATGACATACAGAGTCCGACTCAATTCTCAAAGGTTCAATTCTTGCACCACTTTTGTTCAGACTATACATGATCCAACTGAGTCAGCTAATAAAACAGAACTACAGCTCATACAGAATACTGCTGCCAGAATTTTGACTAGAACCAGAACTCTTTAAAAAAAAATGTAAGAGTATTTTAATTCATTTTATATGTAAAGCACTTTGAATTACCATTGTGTGTAAAATATGCTATATAAAAAACTTTGCCCTGCCTCAATACAATCCAGGCAATTGTATAAATATGAGGAAAAAGTGCATCCAAACCCAGATAGCAAAATTCATTAGGCCCAGATCAGGCCCACAACTGACAGTTCCATCTGGCCCACATACTGTGTAGAATGATGGCATTTGGGTGGTCCACTCCTGTTTGGCAGATTTGGGCCACAAGCAAACCACAGGATAGCCACATGTCAGCCATGAAAAAAAATTCTGAACTGGCCAGATCTGGACAACAATGATTTTTATTCTGGCCCAGATCCATCACCTTGATCCAGCCCACATATTGCATGGAATATTGGCATTTGGGCCAAATAATCCTTAGTATTGCCACATGTATGCCAATCAAACAAACTAAAACTGGCCCTAATGTGGGCCACAGTTGATTTGTATTCTAACACTGGTGTTCCCCACATTCCTCATGTGGTCCACATGCTGTATAAAATGGTGGCATTTTGGCAGTGGTCCACAGGTAGGCCACTGCACAGCCACATTTTAGCTAATAATGAATCAAATAAATCATAAACATACATTATCTGGGCCACACTAAAGTTTAACTGAGTTCAAAAATACACAAAATATTATGAAGGGAAATTTAAAAATGTCCTCACTTAAATAGTCAAATAAGTTGATCCAGAAATGTGTCCTACTTGGTAAAATCATCCCAACCCAAGTTTTGCATTTTGGATGTCTCAGATAAATATCCAAAATAATTCCAAGACTTCAAAAACAGTTCTTCACAAGTTTGAACCTAAATGTTTATTGCTCAGACTCTATCTACATAGTAAGTCTGTAAGAGCTATCATTATAGTGCACTTCTTTTTTTATGCTGCACAGCATACATATAAAAAACTACCATTAAAAGCATGTTTCAAAAATAAATTGCTGGTTATGTAGCTTTCTTAAGACTCCTATCCAGATCAGCCTGCATCAGTTGTGTGTTGGATCCTACTAAAAGTAGCCAAATTCTTTTAAAATATTTAGGCCATAATTACAATTTCCATAATTACAAGTTACATTTCAATTAGCCAGTGTCAAGTGCTACATCCAAACCAGAAGTGGCCCTCATCTGTTTTATGATATATGGGGCATATTTGCCATGTCAAATATGGGACAAGTTAGGCACACTGATTAGCCAGTGCTGACTGTGCTGTATATTTGCAAATGTGGCCAAATTGTTATTAATTATTTTATATGTGGGCCACTTTAGGCTTACGCCCACATTAAATAGTGCTTACCATGCCATATTTTTGCAAAAACTGGCCCAGGTATGTTACAGGATAACTGGGCCACATTTGTGCCATCATATGCTGGTCACTTTAGGCTCACAGCCACATTAACTAGTGTTTACTGTGCCATATCTTTGCCAAAACTGGCCCAGATATGTTTTTTATAGCTGGGCCACATTTGCTGAAACATTTGTGGACCATGTTTGGTTTACACCCTGATTACCTGATTAGCCTTTGGTTAATTATTTTATAGAAAACCAGTTACCTCAGTATCTCCATCTGAAGGATTGGACTCTTTAGTCCTTCAGAAAGTAGCATCACTCCAGAATCCTGCAAGTCATTGTTACTCAGGTCCAGGTCTCTCAGGACAGAGCTTGAGGATTTCAAAACTGATGACAAACTCTCACAAGACTGAGCAGTGAGATTACATATGGAAAATCTGAAAAAGAACACAGTAATTGCATACATAATATTAATAGTATAATTTATTTATTCATTTATCTTTGTTTTTTATAAATAAATAAATAATAAAGTATTTCAAACTCAAACCTCAACATCTTCAGCTTACAGTTTGGACTCTTCAGTCCATCAGTAAGAAGCTTCACTCCATAATCCTGCAGGTCATTGTTGCTCAGGTCCAACTCTCTCAGGATAGAGTTTGAGGACTGTAGAGCTGAAGACAAACTCTCACAGGACTGAGCAGTGAGATTACATATGGAAAATCTGAAAAAGAAGAACACAGAAATTGCATAAATAATTAATATTAATAGTATAATTTATTTATTCATTCATTTATCTTTGTTTTTATAAATAAATATTCAAGCATTTCAAATTCAAACCTCAACATCTCCAGCTTACAGTTTGGACTCTTCAGTCCATCAGAAAGAAGCTTCACTCCAGAATCCTGCAGGTCATTGTTGCTCAGGTCCAGTTCTCTCAGGACAGAGTTTGAGGACTGTAGAGCTGAAGACAAACTTTCACAGGACTGAGCAGTGAGATTACATCCACACAGCCTGTGAAGATAACAAAGCAAACAGCCGTATTATTGTGAATTTATCAGATAGTGAGTTCATCATTGATTGTAATTAACATGTTTTTTTCTCAATATACCATGATCTAATCTAAAGTGAGAACAATTTTCAGTTGTTTACAAAGCATTATCTAATACATTATATATGAGATAAAGAATACATATTTGTTAATTACATGGACAATGAATGAAGAATGCCTCAGAGTCAACTCCAGAGGTTTAAGCCAATAACTCTTCTGTGCATTTGTGTTTAACACTGCAGCAAATTGTTCAGGAATTAAACTGATCCAACTCACTGACTCAATGATCTGGCCACAAAATGTTTAAAGATGTCATTAGGGAAGTTTAGGTATTATTTCATTCTCAAACCTGGAAAAATGCATTACAAAATTCTATGATTTCCAGGATGGTTGGGACCTCTGACTGTTTTCTCATTGTTTGTTTGTTTGTTTTGAGCAGGCATTGCATGCCTTGTGTTTTTGGAGAAAATACCACTGATACAATCATACTACAATATAGAAAGGGGAAATATCTGCTAGCTTATAGTTACGAGATACCTATTCATCCACATATCTGAACATAGTGATTCAGTAAATGTCAAACCTCAGTATGTTGAGTTGACAGTGTGGACTCCTCAGTCCATCATAAATCATCTTCACTCCTGAATCCAACAGGTGATTGTAACTAAGGTTCAGCTCTGTCAGATGGGAGTTTGATTGTTGTAGAGCAGTAGAAACAGTTTCACAGCATGTTTCATCAAGACCACAGCTATCAAATCTGCCAAAACAGAATGTTTTGCAAGCTTATTTTCTAATGTTCTAATGTTTTTTTTTTTGTTTGTTTTTTGCAATGCTGTATTGTACTCTTCACAATTAGGGGAAATAGTTCACGTAGTATTTTGAGATTTAATTGTTTAGTAATGAAGAACAAAATTTGTTCTGTTTGAATGAACAGTGAAATTACTCACAGTGCTTTTTTGCAGCATCTCACAGCTGGAATGAATCTTGTATAGTTTAAAGATAACAATGTGAACCTCTTTGGGTTGAACTCATTCAGCACCTTCTCTGATATCAGCAGTATGTAGGTCAGCACTGTGCACATTGAAGATGAGAGGTCTCTTCCTGGATGTACATCTGAACTGAGGTAACTCTGTATTTCCTCATATAATGAATGATCTTTGAGCTCAAGTAAGCAGTAGAATAGGTTGACTACAGCTTCATCTGAAATATTGTACTTGTTTTGTTCTAGTTTTATGTATTCAGTTGTTTTTGTGATGCTCAATGTGGTGTCTTCAGTATGTGTGATCAGGCCTTTGAGTAGATTTTGACTGGATTTCAGTGAAATGCCCATCAGAAAGCGCAGGAACAGATCCAGATGTCCTCTCTGACTCTTCATGGCTTTATCAACAGCCTTCTGCAGTAGCTCCAGTAACGTGGTATCTTCCTTGGGCTCATCAAAGAAAAACTGAAGCTCCTGCATGTTCTTGTTCAAGTAGCAGACAAACACATGCACTGCAGCGAGAAACTCTTGAACACTCAGGTGCACAAAGCAGAAGACCTTCATCTCATGAAGTCCATCTTCCATCTTAAAGATCTCAGCAATCATTCCTGTGAACTCAGTGTCTGTACTCACATCAATATCACATTCTTCTAGATCTTCCTCATAGAACACAATGTTTTCCTGTTTCAGCTGTTCAAATGCTAACTTGGCTAACTTCAAAATCATTTTCTTATTTAAATGTAAGAGCTTTGTGCGTTGTCTTTCTGCTTTTTTTTCGTACTTTTGGCTCTTCATGTTCATCTGTATTAGCATAAAGTGAATGTACATTTCAGTGAGTGTTGTGCTGATTTTCTCTTCACTGTTTTTAATTAGAATATTTTGAAGTACTGTGGCTGTTATCCAGCAGAACACAGGAATGTGACACATTATATAGAGACTACGAGATGTCTTAATGTGTGAGATGATTCTGAACGCCTGAGTCTCATCTGTGATTCTCTTTCTGAAGTACTCCTCTTTCTGTTGGTCAGTGAATCCTCGCACCTCTGTAAATAAACCTACGTACTCAGGAGGGATCTGATTGGCTGCTGCTGGTCGTGATGTCACCCAGACAAGAGCTGATGGAAGTAGCTTGCCTGTCACCAGACTTGTAAACAGCACATCTACAGATGATCTTTCTTCAACAGTGTTCAATGTTCCACTTTCAAAATCCAAAGGCAATTGACTCTCATCAAGTCCATCAAATATAAATGCAAGTTTATATTTTGTATATAACTGATATGACTTCTCCAGGTTCTTCAATTCATTATAAAATTCCTGTAGGAACTCATGAAGATTGAACTCTCTATCCTTAATCCTGTTAATATCTCGGAATGGGAGCGGGAACACACAGTGTATATTCTGATTTGCTTTTCCTTCAGCCCAGTCCAGGATGAACTTGTGCACAGAGACAGTTTTTCCAATGCCAGCGATGCCTTTAGTCAGCGCAATCTTTTCCTCGTTATTTTCCCTTAATAATGTAAACAATTCATTGCAATTGATTGGTTTGTCCTGTGTTTGTTTCTTCCTGAAAGCATCATCAATCTTCAGAATCTCATGTTCCTGATAGACATCTTTCATATCACCCTCTGTGATAAACAGTTCTGTGTAAACAGCCTTGAGATGAACTTCATTTTCTTTCTTGCACTCAAAAATACGTTCTGCTTTTTTCATCATGTTCATTTTGTGAGTTTTCAAAAACTTTTGCAGCATCCAATCCTCTGTTAAAGAGACTGATGAAACTGAATACAAACATGATAAAAAATAGAAAAAAACTGTTATAATTAAGTTACTGTTGAATGTAATTCAATTATTGACACCCATTTATAATGCCATGACTGTGTGTGTGTGTGTGTGTGTGTGTGTGTGTATATATATATATATATATATATATATATATATATAAAATGTTTTTTAAAATTGAAAATGTTTTTTAAAATTGTTTTTTCAATGGAAATGCAATTAATTTGCTCAAAACAACAGAGACTTGACCAACTGCATTAAGAGTATGCTTCCACCATGACAGTTTGTAATGTAGGCTGCACACAAATTAATGTTAAGGCTAGTAAACGTCTCCTATAAACTGCATGTGAAGAGTTCAGATGCAAAACCAGTTAAAAGGCATCTCCATCAAAAATGAGATAATGATAATGAGAGTGAATGCTCTCAACACATATTATACATCCATACTTTTAGTTCAAACTTGCTAAATTCCCACCCTCAGCCCAGTCAGAAGTACCAGTACTTACATAGAAACCTATACTTGTCACGTCTCAACTCAATCCTGCACTTTCACCCCGGTCCCTGAGCACCAGCACCCGTGAACCATCCCCCGAATACTAATCCGGAACACCTGTGCTGCCCTGATTACCCAGTGTATTTATACCCACCTCTCTCTCATACTCACCACTCGGGAGCGAAGTAACATGCCTGGTTGTTGCTCTTCTTCTTTGGATACTCTCCTTTCGGATTCCTTCGGACTTGTGAATTGTGGACTTCTACACTGTGGATGGAAACAAGAGGATTTGAGGGAAGTGACTTTGTGAACCGTAATTCTAATGTCTATGGATGGACTTACATTCCTGTGCTCGTCTCACAGTTCGGGACTCCAGCAGTTTGTATGGCTATGAATTAAGTTGTTCATGTTTCTTGGAAGCACTGTAAATAAACATTCACAAACTTACCTTCTGCCTTTCGCCCCTTCTCTGACCAAGCGTTACAGGATCCCGAGTCTAAGAAAAACATAAACAAACATGGAGACGCCGCCAACAACCAAAACCGCGGCAGTGGATCCATTCGCTGAGCTTGTGCACGCCTTACGTCAGTCTATGTCACCACAACCCGTTCCCTCTGTGATCGCTCGATCCCCGCTAGCTCGTCCTGCTACATACTCCGGCGAACCGGAGGGCTGCAATGGATTTATTCTCCAGTGTTCGCTGTATATCGAAGCCAACAGTGTGAGTTTTACCAACGAAATCTCTAAAATCTCTTTTGTGATTTCTCTGCTGACAGGACGAGCTCTACAATGGGCGGACGGGTTGTGGACATCAAAAAGCCCTGCACTAGCCACCATCACTTCCTTCTTCACTCATTTTAAGCAGGTATTCGGTACTGCACTCACCAATCTCTCTGTTCATGACGAACTGATTCATCTGCGCCAAGGCGACCTCTCCATACATGACTATACGCTGCGATTCCGCTCTTTAGCGGCCACGAGTGGTTGGAACGAGATAGCGCTGTTAGCTGCTTATCGCAAAGGATTGCATCCTGAGATACGGAGACAGATGGTGATCTACGATGACAACTCTAATATAGAGACTTTCGTTCAAAAAGCCATACATGTTTCCCAACATCTATCAGCCTGTTCTGTTCCTACTAACCAGTTTCCAGTCCGTACAGAGAGCACAGTGAGTCAAAACGCCTTGGATGAGCCTATGATCACCGATCATTACCATCTCCATTCCTCTGAACGACAACGAAGATTAAAGAGAGGCCTATGTCTATATTGTGGAGGAGCTGATCACATAATCGCCGCCTGTCCGATTCGACCTCCGAAAACTATGGTGAGTGCAGTCCGACTTACACCCAACACCTCTCATATACCCCATTTTATCGCACAGCTCAAAATTAATCGTCACTTTTTTCCCGTCTCTGTGTTGGTGGATTCCGGCGCTGCTGGGAACTTTGTCTCCTCCCACTTCGTGGACCGCCATAATCTGAGAACCGTACCCAGTGAAACCAGTTACCAGATAACCACCATCCAGGGCACTCCGCTGGGTAATGGTAAAATCACACGGAGAACTCCGACCTGGGAATTAACCGTTCACCGTCAACACAAGGAGAAACTGACCTTCCTAATCCTTCCTAACTCGATTGTTGACGTCATCCTTGGTCGTCCTTGGCTCGCACATCACCAACCACACATGGACTGGAAGACGGGCAAGGTTCTGGAATGGAATGAGTCATGTCAGCATCGCTGCCTCCAGAAGGAAGGAGAACGACTCCCTCTCCAATCCACTACCATCGAAAGCCCCAACACTACGATCACTGTCACTATCCCTCCAGCGTATCATACCTACCACGACGTCTTCAGTAAGGAGAAAGCCACCAGTCTTCCCCCTCACAGGCCCTGGGATTGTAGCATCGACCTGCTGCCAGGCACAAAACTCCCTCACGGACGTATCTACCCATTATCCAAACCCGAACAGGAAGCGATGAAGCAATACATCGATGAGGCGTTACATCAGGGGTTCATCAGACCATCCACCTCACCAGCAGCTTCTAGCTTCTTCTTTGTGGCTAAGAAGGATGGAGGGCTCCGACCCTGCATCGACTACCGGGTGCTAAATGAGGCCACGGTGAAATTTGCTTATCCCCTTCCACTAGTTCCAGCTGCCCTGGAGGAACTCCGTGAAGCCTGCATCTTCTCAAAGCTTGACCTCCGCAGCGCATATAACCTGATCCGTATCCGAGAGGGAGATGAATGGAAGACTGCCTTTGTCACGCCCACTGGGCACTACGAATATCGGGTAATGCCCTATGGACTTGCCAACAGCCCATCGGTATTTCAGAATTTCATGAGTGAAATCTTCAGAGACTATCTTCATCAGTTTGTCATCGTTTATATTGACGATATCCTCATCTACTCACGTAATGTGGAGGAACATCAGAATCATGTCTGCAAGGTCCTCAACCGTCTCCGACAGCATCAGTTGTACCTTAAGACTGAAAAGTGCGAATTCCACGTAACAACCGTCTCCTTTCTCGGGTACGTGATCTCTGCGGAGGGAGTGAAGATGGAGCCAGGAAAGGTCGATGCGGTTAAGAAGTGGCCTTCACCTTCAACGATTAAAGAACTGCAACGTTTCCTGGGCTTCGCCAACTTTTACCGCAGGTTCATTAAAAACTACAGTCTATGTGCATCCCCTCTGACCTCCCTATTGAAGGGAGGCAAGAAGAAACTCGACTGGAGTCAACCAGCCCAGGAAGCGTTTGAACGGTTGAAGGAGAAGTTTACCACCGCTCCAATCCTATCACACCCAAATCCAGAACTTCCCTTCACAGTGGAAGTAGATGCTGCAGACCAGGGGGTCGGAGCCGTTCTCTCCCAATGGTCTGGTGAGCCACGAACCCTCCATCCATGTGCGTACTTTTCCAGGAAACTTTCTCCAGCGGAACAAAATTACGGTATTGGAGATCGGGAATTGCTGGCTATTAAATTAGCCCTCGAGGAATGGCGTCACTGGCTTGAGGGAGCTCATCATCCTTTCACTGTCATTACAGACCACAAGAACCTGCAATATCTTCGTGATGCTAAACATCTCAACGCTCGTCAAGCCCGCTGGTCCCTTTTCTTTGCACGGTTTCGATTCTCCATCACTTATCAACCAGGATCCAAAAACGTCAAAGCTGATGCTCTGTCACGTATGTATTCTCCAGACTCTGCGATTATTCCCCCGGACCCAATTCTTCCTCCATCTGTTACAGTTGCACCCATCCTTTGGCGATTTGAGGATGAACTACGTGACGCCATCCTCGAGGAGCCAGCGCCCCCTGGAGTGCCCGAAGGTCTAAAGTATGTACCCACTAGGCTGCGACTTCAGCTCCTGGAAGGTACGCACACCTCACCTGGATCCGGACACCCTGGCAGCAGGCGCACCCTCTCGCTCCTTCGCCAACGGTTCTGGTGGCCAAGGATGGACCGGGATGTCCACCGTTTCATCCAGGGTTGTTTGGTCTGTGCCGTTACTACTACACCTCGTCGTCTACCGGAAGGGAAGCTTCAACCTCTGCCCATTCCTCGTCGGCCCTGGACACACTTAGGGGTCGACTTTGCCACGGACTTACCCTCTTCCAATGGATTCACCACTATCCTGGTGGTAGTGGATCGGTTCTCGAAGGCCTGCAAGTTCATCCCACTGAAGGGTCTACCTACGGCTATGGAGACGGCGGAATCACTATTCCAAAATGTCTTCCGTAACTTTGGATTGCCCGAAGACATCGTGTCTGATAGAGGTCCCCAGTTTATCTCCAGGGTTTGGCGAGGATTCTTTTCCCTCCTGGGTACTGCTATCAGTCTCTCCTCCGGTTATCACCCGCAAACTAACGGCCAGACCGAACGTAAAATCCAAGAATTATCCCGGTACCTCCGAACATACTGTGCCCAACATCAAGAAACCTGGAGCCAGTATCTACCGTGGGCCGAATACGCCCAAAATTCTCTCCGTCAGTCTACCACTGGTTTAACTCCTTTTCAATGTGTTTTAGGATACCAACCAGCCTTGTTCCCCTGGAACGGAGAGTCTTCGGAAGTCCCTGCGGTAGATCACTGGTTCCGGGAGAGCGAGAGGGTCTGGGACTCGGCTCATGTCCATCTCCAGCAGGCAGTCCGGAGACATACGGAGGCTGCAAATCGTCGCCGACTTCCTGCTCCGACTTACCAGCCTGGAGATCGTGTCTGGCTATCCACCCGCGACATCCGTCTCCGGCTGCCTAGCAGGAAGCTGAGTCCCCGCTACATCGGGCCTTTCACCATACACTCTCAAATAAATCCTGTCACTTACCGTCTCGACTTACCAGCCCATTACCGAATTGCACCTACCTTCCACGTATCCTTACTCAAACCATACTTACCCTCAGTTGTCCCTTCCTCCACAGACCCGGAACCCGATCCCCCGCCAGAGCAACCAGAAATCCAGGGAGACCACATCTTCCAGGTCCGGGCCATCCTCGACTCCCGGCGGCGCGCCGGCCGGCTCCAGTACCTAGTCGACTGGGAGGGGTTCGGACCCGAGGAGAGATCGTGGATACCACATGCCGACATCTTGGACCCATCTCTCCTCGAGGACTTCCATCATCAGAATCCAGATCGTCCGGGCCCCCGAGGTCGCGGTCGGCCGCGTCGCCGGATAAGGGTGTCAGGTGCCACCCGTGGAGAGGGGGGTACTGTCACGTCTCAACTCAATCCTGCACTTTCACCCCGGTCCCTGAGCACCAGCACCCGTGAACCATCCCCCGAATACTAATCCGGAACACCTGTGCTGCCCTGATTACCCAGTGTATTTATACCCACCTCTCTCTCATACTCACCACTCGGGAGCGAAGTAACATGCCTGGTTGTTGCTCTTCTTCTTTGGATACTCTCCTTTCGGATTCCTTCGGACTTGTGAATTGTGGACTTCTACACTGTGGATGGAAACAAGAGGATTTGAGGGAAGTGACTTTGTGAACCGTAATTCTAATGTCTATGGATGGACTTACATTCCTGTGCTCGTCTCACAGTTCGGGACTCCAGCAGTTTGTATGGCTATGAATTAAGTTGTTCATGTTTCTTGGAAGCACTGTAAATAAACATTCACAAACTTACCTTCTGCCTTTCGCCCCTTCTCTGACCAAGCGTTACAATACTTATACATTGGAGCCTGATAAAAATGTATTTTTTAAAGAAAGATGTCAGATGGATTTAGAGGCTTTTGCATCTGAACTCTTCATGTTGAATTTAGACATTAGACATTAGAAATTAGAACACAAAAGCCAAACCACACTAATGGCATTTAACTGGTTTATTTTGTTAACAAACATGCAAATATAATTGTTTAGTTATTTCCATTGATCAATCTCTTACTTTAACATTTTAAAATTTTCATGAGGTTAACTTAGCTGCTTGTGGTCAGTCTGAACACGATCAACATGCGTTTGTTTGCAGCCGCTTTAATTACAAGACCAAGCATTCGATCGTCAGAGCATCCTATAATCTTTCTACAGTGTTGTTAGCAGGCCGGTCAGAGCGAATTCTGATGCTCTCGCCGGTGGCGGTATGAACGCAGTTATCGTTATTTGGTCCATGTGCGCCTGCCATTGTTTAGCAAATGGTTAAGCATGTAAGCACATTTTCAGTGGGCTTAAAATAGTTTAAAATATAGTTGAAGGAATTTACAGCTCAATAAAACCTTGATAATTGAATAATAATCGTCGTTCTTCATATATCACATAGTGAGACTGACTGCTGCTGCTAGTGTAGCATCGAATAGCTGAATGGATAACACACAGTGAGTTTACCCTTAATGAGAGCGAGTTATTCATTTTATGTTCTTTAATATTTCAGTTGTTTGTGTCTGCAATGCTATAACCTGGTGTATCAAACTTGTCAATGTAAAAAATTTGCATTAAACACTTTAAAACTACACAAAATGTATTTGGATCCTGTACATCAATTAGTTTGTGAGATACACCAATTTTTATAAACAGTGCGTCATGAAGTCAAATTGGTAATTATTTTTTTATTAGGCCTATTTATTATTTATTTTGTTTTTGAGAGCAATTCTTTTGAGATGGAACAATTCACTGGTAAATCAAAATAAATAGCGACCATGTCTGATATTTTTATGTTATAAAAAAATAACCTGTACATTATCAGACCTAAACACACTGAAAGGCACCCCTACATTAGGGCTGTGCCGATATTCAGATGCGCTATCATGCGCATTTCGTCAGTAATGCCGGTTCTCTGATTAGTCCTAAATCTTATTCACGTTTTCATTCATGCAGCCGCGTTTGCTAGACAGAGCTGTAGTTCACTGACAATCTACTCAAATATCACCTTCAGTATCGCAGGCAATACATATCGATAAAGCATGTGAAACTGCGTAGCTTGTCAGCGAACTACGGCTCTGTGTAGTAAACGTGGCCGCATGAATGAACAGGTGAATACGATTTAGGACTAATCACGAACCAGCATTACTGACGAGATACGCTTTATAATTCACGTTTATAAATGTTCGTGTGTGTGTGTGTGTGTGTGTGTGTGAAAGAAAAAATGAAGCAACAGATTGTAATGACAAAACGAGACGACGAGTAGTAGAACACAGTAGCCTAGCATAGCATGCACTGCATTCAATTCAAATGTCGTGCCATGTGACATCACCACACGTGACAAACCT
Organism: Cirrhinus molitorella; assembly: GCA_033026305.1. Taxonomy (NCBI): domain Eukaryota; kingdom Metazoa; phylum Chordata; class Actinopteri; order Cypriniformes; family Cyprinidae; genus Cirrhinus; species Cirrhinus molitorella. The sequence goes on from CM065128.1 coordinate 9,064,961, forward strand.
TGGGGTCATAGTGCACAGAACGTAAACACGTCTATGAGTCATAGGAAAAGGTAGATCGCAACCGCAAATCTATAGAACATGTGTGCAAAGACGCACAAAGCATTGTACTATTTATTTTGTTGTAAACGAAAATTACGCAATCCATGCAGACTCATTAGAAGGTGAAAGCAACGCAACAGAAGCATATTGAAGCATTTGAATGTGCAACATCTCTAATTTTGTATGCAAAAAGAATTATTGTGCTACCTATTTGGGTTCATTTTCTATGAGCTTTTAAACAGAGACACGCAAATGGGAGCGCCGATGCTCCCGTCGGTTTTATAGGGTTAATAGATGTATATATTAACATCTGATAGGAAACATCCAATAGACACCCTGACAGCAAATTTCATCCGGCCTGATTCTGGCCCACACTCCTGCAAATCCGCAAAACGGACTTGGGCCAGTGTCTTTTGGCACAACGGGCCAATACCGGCACGCATCTGGTTTTCCGCTCATCTGGGCCAGCACTGGGCCAGCTCCGTACCAGACTCGGCCCGGATCCGCTCTGCGATAGTAGACCGTACCCACTGAAACCAGACACGGGCCGGATCCGTCTAGGACTGTGATACAGCACTGAAACGGATGTGACTGTAACAAAGAGAGATCACAGAGATCTGTTCAAATCCATTCATAACTGTTTTCAAACCTGGAACTGATGTAGACCATAACACACACACAAACACATCTTATACTTATTCAGAGAAATAAGTATTCTTAGTGACAGCGATGTGTAGTGCAACATTTTCCACAAACTCAGCTGTTACCGGACAAATGAATGCATGCATGACAGTTTAATCATTTCCCATCATGTTTGGACTTAATGCATTCATAACAATGTCAAATGTATTCTTGTTGTGGTTTGGAAAGTGAGAAATGCACCGGTAAACCTTCAGTGATGCTTTTCTAACTTTGTGTTTGCACTATGCAAATAAATTCCACAAGAGGAAAGAAGATGTCCCCCCACTCTGATGGAACCAGCCAATCACAGCATTAAAATGGAGAAGTGCAAAATTGCAATCTCCTCCTCAATGGAAAGGTATAAAGCTACCCTTCCAAGAGACACTCATTGTTCTGAGTCTCTGGCACGTCCTGGGGATGCTAACAGATAACCGTTCTGAGATGCATTCCTGCAAGGAAAGCAACGCCAACTGATAACTGTTCTGAGTCTCCCGCCCAGCAAGACACTAACAGGCACACCGCTCTGACACTATCAACGGTCCATAGTGGCAGAAACAGACACTCCATGCTTCGAGTCTCCCACTTTGAGGCAGCAACAGATAGGACTATATTCTGAGCCTCCAGCCTGTGAGGAAAGAGATATTCTACGTTTAGAGTCTTCGTCCAGCGAGACAACAACAGATGCAGCACATTCTGAGTCTCCATCTGAGAGAGACAAAGTGGATCGACCAAGTTCTGAGTCTCTAGCCCAGAGAGGCAGAAGACACACCGAAATTTGCAACAAGGTTCAGCTCCGGCAATCAAACCTTCATTTCAGGTACTTTTGCTTGCGTGTTCCAAGCTAAGGGCCTTCAGCACCAACACCAGGGCCACATCTGCGTGTTACAGATGTTAGGACACTTTGGTGCTTCAGGAGATCATCCTCCAGTGCTTCATGTTCAAGGCTGTTGAAACAGATTCCTGCTTCTCTTCCCACTGCTACCAGCACAACTAGTGGAAGAAGCCGCCGCCACCGGACTGCTCGCTCAACCACAGAGAATGTAAATGTCTATTCCAAACCTTTTCCAGAGACCTTGGCATTGCTGTATATTATCAGTATATGATTTTTTCTAATTTACATTAGATATTATAGCTGATTGCAGTTGATAGCAAATAACAGCTCATTTATTTGTTTGATGCATAATAAGGTTCTTCTTATTTGTTTCAGAGTAGCAACAGTAACAGCAACAGTATCTTTCCATGAGATAGCTCTGACATAGAAACACCCAACTGAATCACACCTCAATTTGGTTCTTGATTAAAGCCGGGCTCACATGGTGCAATTTTTAACAGTCTTTTATGATGTACTGCGGGGTCTCAGTTATCTCAGTCATTAATGTCAGACTGTACGACAATCAAGACATGTTAAAGATGGGTGTGCGCAAGAAAACCTGTCCGGAGTTTTACATTATCAACCCATATGTTCAATGACTGCGAGCAACATTACACGCAGGGCTGAAATGTTGGCTATCATTACGTTTATGAATGGCGGCAATTGTGACGTATTAAAGAATAGTGTAAGCAGCACTAATGGAAAACAGTGGAAAACCCAAATGGAAACAGTGGCGCAACCGGTGTTTACCATAGCAAAGGTAGCATATGATATGATTTCCGTGCACAGCGGACGGGAGTGCTGGAGTTTATGCGGTTAGAAGAAATCTGTAGATACGTATCGAAATATTGTTATTTTTGACAACAGTACTGTGTATTTGGAACATCGCTGGCTTTAATCAAGCCACACATTTCATTGCACTTACTGTGGTGCATCTTGAGACTGTTCACATTTGCTGCCATTTTTGTGTTCTGTTGTGGGATGTTTCTTCGTGGGACAACAGAGACAGAGAAAAGCACTTTTGAAATCCAAAAGATGAGCAAGTCTGCTGTCTACGAGGGAGTGGGTGACGGTCATCATTCAGCCACCCAGCCACCGGCTGCGCTGGATATTCCTCCGGCAACGGGGGATGATCTTTGCTTCCCAGGAGGATCATCTTATTAAGGGCTCGTATGGATCGCGATCAATACAAGAACAAAGGTACAATGTTTTCTTGTTTATTTGCTCCCTTGAGTGAAGCGGCTAGTTTAAGCTTCCAAGGCCTCACCCCACTTGAGCCACGACACAGGCCTGCAACAGGGGGTGTAAATAAAATAATTCTAGTTTGTGGGTGTGTGTGTGTGTGTGTGTGTGTGTGTGTGTGTGTGGGCCCACTCAATTTGCTGTTTAATTCTTTTGATACACTTGTTGCTGGGAGGATATTCTCTGCAGAATTAAGTTTGAGTTATCTGTTCATGTAAGGTCGCTGTCATAGTTTCAAAACTGGACAAACATTTCCTGTGTCCATTGGTAAACTGTATGTATTGCTCTAAGGGTAAAAGCTGTTGAGTGATACATAGTTTCAAGTAGATTGTAACTCAGTAATTCCTTTAATTTGAGCATCTAAGTATTTAGTTTAATTTACCTTACCCTTTTAAATTACTGTTTTATTAAATTACATATCCTTATATGTAAAATCCTCTTTCATTTGTTTGTGATTATCATTATATCTGAGGATACCTTTTATAGAAGGGGGACCCAGACACAAAGTAGATTAACGAGATCTTTGTATTAATACATTTTTATTTCTCAGACACGATTATCATTGCTGCAGTGAATAAAATAACTGACAACCAGAGTCATTGTGTGCATTGTCCATTGAAATAGAGGACAGCTGTGTGGGACAACGTTGAGGACAACAATCATTACACTAATGTGATTTATAAATTAAACTTTGTGCAGGATCTATAATTAATCAAACATATGCTTTTACTGTTGTAGCATTTACTTTTGTATCTGTTTCAGTATTAAGACCAACTCTGACTTCAGGCTCAGCACAGCTAGTTATCTTGACTGGAAGAGATTTATCACTTTTTTTTACATTACAGGTTTGACATTACAGTATTTCTTTTCCTTTATTACCTTCTGTTTGTTTGTTCTCTAACCATTCAGCAAGATGATTCTGGTTCATCTTTTTCAGGATATGCAATGTGATCTTCACAGCACTTTCTGGTCCTAAACGATCCAGCATCTGATCCACAGTGTCAGTTGCATCTGCTTTTCCAAGTACTGAAGCTGGAATAGGTCCATCTTCTCTTAAGAAGCTCTTAAATCTCTTCAATTTTCCTTCTTCCAGATCATCCAGTGTGTCAAAAAGCAGTTGTTTAACAGACACCATCGTTCTTCACTGACTGCTGTTGAATATGAAGAAAATGTTTTACAGTAGGTATACTCTTACTGGACACTTTCTAAACAGGGCCTGAAACTGTATTTTTTTTATGCTGAAGTTTCAAACAATGATAACCACCAACCTCAGGAGATCATCTTTAATTTGAGTATTTATTACACAATTTCATCTAGACCAGATTAAATTTCACCATCCCAACTTAAGTAATTGTTTGTGAATTACTGTTTTCTACATAAAATGTATTAGACTCGAGACAAATTAAATAAGTTGTAACTTTTTTTATGTTTTGTTTCTTCACAGCAAAAGTAAAAGTATTTCAAATTCAATCAATTTTGACTGAAAAGATAGACAACAATATAGAAAATATAAACAATTTGTGACTGTTTCTGTTGAACCATTAAACAACAATCAGTGGTCTTCTTTTATCGAATTGAAAAGTTTCACATTGACAATCAGTTTGATCAGTTCAGCTCAGATTTTGACTCACTTCAAAAATCCAGGAAAAAATGATACTCAGTCCAGAATGTCAGAATGTTCAGACACTTGCAAAAGAAAGCATGTGAATCACTTTGCAGGTAAATGTCACAATGTCACGTATAAGTGCACCTGTCCCATGTGTACTTAGATTGTTAAAATAGGGCCCATAGCAATATATGGTTAACCCTTTGACGCTTACGATCACACCGGTGTGATCAGTCTTGGCTGGTCCCTGAAGCGTACGCTCACACTGGTGTGATTCGAACGTTGAGCGCATCAAGTGATCAGCTGCTGAATTCAAATCCGATTTGGCGCTTTGACTGGCGCTGAGCTCTTGTCATATTATCACAACTATTATGGATAGTATTAGGATGAATTTGCGTGTTGCCGCTCGGATTCAGCGTGAACTAACATGGTGGATTTTTGAAGTGAGTCAAAATCTGAGCTGAACTGATCAAACTGATTGTCAATGTGAAACTTTTCAATTCATCACCCGGCATAGATTCATTATAGAACTATTTAAACTTCCAAATACATTTACCGGCACATATTTCAGAATCGGAATATCAGATGTTTCATAATATAGCGAGCATGTTTGTGAATATGAATAATACAAAAAGAAAAACGAAATAAACACGATCAATGTGTCTTACAGCTCTATTGTGGCTGCGGTGTGCCACGTGGCAAGCACGACGCGTCGCCATGGAAACAATAAAGCAATACGTTCAAAATAACAGTCGCCTAAAAAAACTCACCTTGGGGGGCTCAGTTAGAATATTTTAAACTCACGTGTGAAAGGGTTAAATAACCGACAATAACCCATAGTTAAATAACCCACATGATTAAAGTGTTAATTCACGAGTTCACACTTACAGATAATAAGCTGAGTAAAAGGTTTGGCGTGCTGTCCAGGAGAGGGCTTCGAGCTTGGTAATCATTCCCGAGCCCAGGGCACTCCCCCTGCCCGAGATTCTCTCTTGCGCTGGTTGGATAGGGAGTGTGATTGCTGATGATGAATTGGCCGTGTTAATTATCTGCACATGCTCCTCCCGAAATTTGTTAATAAAACATCACTTAAGATAAAATTTTATCTGTTCATCAGTAATTGATGCAATTGGACTTGCAACCCAGATCCAGCAACTTTATTTCAACAACCCAGCTCAACCATGGACCCGGTCGACCAGCTACTTCATCTGCGGCAGGGATGCCTGTCTATTATGAGGATATGCTAACGACATTCCTGCCAAGCCATTGCTTGCTAACGTCATGTCTTCCGAGTCAGAGTCTGCACCTGTAATGGCCGCTCTTCCAGAGTCTGCACCTGTCACAGTCGCCCTACCAGAGACTGTACCTGTCACGGCCACTGTTCCTTGAGTCAGGTCAAGCCACAGCCACTGTGAGGGACCAAGCAGTCAAAACCAGGAATGCAGGATTTCCAGCCAGAAAAATGATCATTTATTAAAGTCAAACAAAGTTACAAATTAAATATTAAATTGAAATAAAGAAAATAAAGTCTGGGCCCATTAAAAAGGGCAACTAAACTTAACAATAAGCCAAACCAAAATAACAAACAAACAAACAAACAAAGGGGGAGAAACAAAAAAAATGTGACCTCCTTAGCAACACCTGAGGGACACTTTTATACACAAAGGACTAGTCCATTACACACACACACACACACACACACCCATAAATAAGAATTACACAAACATCACTAAACAAAGACCAAATAGTTAACTTAGAAAGGAAAAATATATATATACAAATCAAAACCACAAATTATACACAAATAAATAAGAAACCAAAAATAAATAACTAAACAAACACAACACAGGATGGATTAGTCCAGCGGAACATAACAGTGGCAATTGACGCCAGCCAGTCCTTTAGAAGCATGGACCACCACCGGAAGACAGCACGGCACCTGGACAGCACCCAAACTCTGCCTTTCCCCCCCGTAGGTAACTTAAACTCAAAAGAAAGAAATATTAACAAATTATACCACCAATAACTAGAAAGTGTGCACCCGAACTAGTTACTCATGGTATGAAATTAGTACAAATCAGAAATAAAGTCAAAATGAACCAAATCTGTGTTTGTTGTTATTGTGAAGCATGAATAAATGTAACCTATAACAAAGGTTAAATTAAATACTAAAAGTAAACTAACATGTACAGAGAAAGATATACATGTGTGAGTGCATCAGCTACCGTATTTGCTGCGTGGCCAGGTCACTGGCCATCACAGCCACACACCTTGAGTCAAGTCAAACCACAGTTGCATTCCTTGAGTCAAGTCAAGCCACAGCTGCACTTCCTAAGTCAAGTCAAGCCACAACTGCAATCCCTAGGTCAAGTCACGCCACCACAGCACTCCCTGGGTCAAATCATGCCACTACTGCACTCCCCAGGTCAAGTCAAGACACAAAAACACTTCCTGAGACAAATCAAGTCACCATGACACTTCCTGAGTCACGTCAAGACACATTAACACTTCCTGAGACAAGTCAAGTCACCACAGCACTTCCTGAGTCAAGTCAAGACATGATAACACATCCTAAGTCAAGTCAAGACATGATTACACTTCCTGAGGCAAGTCAAGACACACCCACAGCACTTCCTGAATCAAGTCAAGACACAGTAACCCTCCCTGAGTCAGATCAAGTCACTGCTGCACTTCCATATAAACCATGCTCACACTCATTTCTCTGCAAAGTCTTGTTTTGCCATGGCTGACATTCCCAAGCGTTTTCTTGTTTGATTCTCTGTTTCTGATCAGAATTATTGTTACTCTTCTGACTGCTTGCTGCCTGCCTTATTGACCCTGCCTGTTTCATGGATTACCCTATTGACTAATGGCTGCCTGCCTCAACCCATTTGCATGGACTCTGTCTACGAATCTGGTTTGTCTTCATCATGTTTGACACTGTCTATTGACCCCAGCCTGTCTGTTTCTGAGAACTGTTTAATAAAGCTGCACATGGATCCAAATCTGTTGACTCCCAGTTACAGCAATGTTGAAATGTAGAGAAAACACTTCTTAAAACAAAAAAAACAACAAAAAACTCCATTATCTGTGTATTTATAGCCGACTTACTAGTAACTGGTCTTTGTGTGGATGTCAACAAAACTAAAAGACTTTATCGTCTTAAGGTATGTAAGCAGTAGTCTATTTTAGAACATAAACTTCAAAAAGTGAAAAAAGAAGAATTAGGGAGAATCGACACAGTTTAATTGCTCATTTTGTTGTGAACAATATTTTCAGGTGTTCACTTATATAAATAAAAATACAAATAAAATAAAATTGGCAAACACATCAGTAAATCAGATGCTGTATGTGATGACAAAAAGCATACATACAAAATCCATGTCCATTGATGATTGTTGGGAAGACATTAAGATTATTGAGGATTAGAGTGAGTGAACAAAAATCAGCCATTGTTACCTCTCTGATTGCAGACATTGTTGACTGTAATCGTGATATTGAACACTTATATGTACATTGAGAAAGTGATGACTTCCCTTTCTCAGACATAAAGGTGAAATATTATCCTTATATTTTACACATGCATGGCCTTTCTTAATATATGAAATACATTTATTATCATTCATATTACAGTGTAACAAACAACCTTATTTCAAACTTTAACAACTGTGGAGTATGTAGAAACAGTATGCTACTTTCATTTACACGGATCATTATATAAAAGTTTACAAAGTGTTTACAGAACATGAGAGTGAAATGTTACAATCTTGTAATTCCTGTTTGTCCATATTTATTCATATTTCTTGTATGCTTCATGATTAAGTTAGTATTTTATGCTTACTTACATGAATAAGGAAGTGCCTTTGTGCTCCACACCAGAAGACTCGCTTTGATCTAAATGTTCGGCTACTAGACAAGTTCTCAAAATATCCTTGGTTTCACATTACATGCATTTAAATTCCCACATCAGCAAATAAAAGGATCAGTTTTTCAAAATGAAAAAAAGAAAGAAAATAAATCAGTTGTAAACAATGCATGTAAATCCATCTTGACTGAATAAGGCAATGTCAAAAAGTTAAATCGTAGTGAAATTAATGGTTGAAGTCAAACTTTGATGCTTGTTATCTCAAAATTAGATATTGAGACTTAAGTCAGGATTTCACAGAGAGAGAAGACTGTATTTTTGCTTTTTGCTTATGTCTTAAATATAAAGCACTAAATGGTGTAGCTCTCTAGATTATTGATGGTATATGCCACCACCTTGTGGGGGAATATTAAACACTTAATTAAGGAAGACTGAGTGAGAAACAGGATCCTATTCCCCTCACCCAATGCTTTTAGTCTCTGTATAACCAGACTCGCTTTGATCAAAATGTTCTCAAAATATCCATTACATACATGTATACATTATGAGTTTTCACACATTGCTGCCACACCACAGGATAAAGATTTTCAAGTATCTTTAGGAGGGATGTACTGTGCATACTTGTTTTTCTTATTGTCATGTTACTAGATGAAGGCTTGTGGGTATACAAATGAGAAGAACTGCTTCCTGCTGTAATCTGTTGTTCAGTAACTGAAAAGGTCCAATGAAGACAGAAAATAATGGCATCCATGTACAGTATAGGCTCTCTTTGACAGCATACATAACCAATATAAATCAATCTTTGTTATATTATTGTTTACATTCCTTGTCACTGTGTACTGTCAAATTATCTGGACAAAATGTTGATGCTTTGTCAAAATTAAAGTTTCATTTCTAAAAGAGTTTAACTAAATAGTATATTACACCAGTATCTGTGGCATTCTTGATTATGAATCACTGCAATTTTTCAGTGATGGTTTGGGGTGCCATGTCATCTGCTGGTGTTGGTCGACTGTGTTTTCTGACATCCAAGGTCAACGCAGTCGTATACCAGGAAGTTTTAGAGCACTTCGTGCTTCCTGCTGCTGACCAACTTTATGGAGATGCAGATTTCATTTTCCAACAGGACTTGGCTCCTGCACACAGTGCCAAAGCTACCAGTACCTGGTTTAAGGACCATAGTATCCCTGTTCCTAATTGGCCAGAAAAACTCACCTGACCTTAACCCCATAGAAAATCTATGGGGTATTGTGAAGAGGAAGATGCGATATGCCAGACCCAACAATGCAGAAGAGCTGAAGGTCAGTATCAGAGCAACCTGGGCTCTCATAACACCTGAGCAGTGCCACAGACTGATCACAGACTCCATGCCACGCCGCATTGCTGCAGTAATTCAGGCAAAAGGAGCCCCAACTAAGTATTGAGTGCTGTACATGCTCATACTTTTCATGTTCATACTCTTCAGTTGGCCAAGATTTCTAAAAATCCTTTCTTTGTATTGGTCTTACGTAATATTCTAATTTTCTGAGATACTGAATGTGGGATTTTCATTAGTTGTCAGTTATAATCATCAAAATTAAAATGAACATATGAAATATATCAGTCTGTGTGTAATGAATGAATATATTATACAAGTTTCACTTTTTAAATGGAATTAGTGAAATAAGTCAACTTTTTGATGATATTCTAATTATATGACCAGCAACTGTACTTGTGTGCATCTTGAGACAAAACAATGGCACTGATATGTTTTAAGATCAGTCAGTGCATGTCTCTTTCAGTTGAAGCCGCTCAGATTTAGACATTAGACATTTAGACATTTAGCAGACGCTTTTATCCAAAGCGAATTACAAAGGAGAACAGTGGAAGCAATCAAAATCAACAAAAGAGAAATAACATGCAAGTTCTATGACATGTCTCATTTAGCCTAACGCAGTACATGAGGCAAAGATTTTTAAGTACATAATAAATAAATAAAAAAATAGGGGGAAAAAACTAACACTACTAACAATAGCTTCTCACTAGCTTCACTCTATACATTTTTTTTAAATGCGGTATGTAAATGGATAGAGTATAAGTCTACAAAAAAAGAGTATAAGTATAAATAGAGTATATGTCTACAGAAAAGACTGTATTAGAGTTAGTTAAATAAACATGGAAAAGATGAGTTTTTAGCTGATTCTTGAAGATGGGTAAGGACTCAGCTGTTCAGAGTGAGTTGGGCAGGTCATTCCACCAGGAGGGTACATTTAATGTGAAAGTCTGTGAAAGTAATGAATTCAGGTAAAGGGGTGCAGAGCCAGTGGTGGTCACCTCACCTATCCAAGATACCTTAAAAGACCTGTCAAAGATTCAAACCACTGTAGTGCGGTTCCAGTAGGGTTGACAGGAGGATCTGGTGGTTAACTGTGTCAAAAGCAGCAGACAGATCCAGCAAGATAAATACTGATGATTTGGAATCAGCTCTTGCTAATCTTAGGGCTTCAACAACTGAGAGCAAGGCAGTCTCAGTTGAATGCCCACTTCTGAAACCAGATTGGTTTCTGTCCAGGAGGTTGTTCTGTGTGAGAAAGGAAGAGATTAGATTGAACACAGCTCGTTCAAGTGTTTTTGCAATGAACAAAAGAAGGGAAACTGGTCTGTAGTTCTCTAAAAGAGATGGGTTCAGGGTGGGTTTCTTAAGTAGAGGGGTTATACGAGCTTGCTTAAATGCAGAGGGAAAAACACCTGTGTGAAGGGATGTGTTGATGTGAATGAGTGAAGGTATAACTGCAGGAGAAATGGCTTGAAGGAGATGAGATGGAATAGAATCAAGTGGACAAGTAGTAGGATGATTAGAAAGGATGAGTTTGGAGACATCTGACTCAAAAAGAGAAGATGAGAATGAATGTATGTTTGCTGGTAAGATGTGCTTGACAGATTGTGGTATGAAAAATTGTGCACTGATGGTTTTGATTTTATTAGTGAAGAACGTGGCAAAGTCGTCAGCTGTTAGACTTGATGAAGGAGGGGGAGGAGGAGGACAAAGGGAGGAGAATGTTTTAAAGAGTGTGTGAGAGTTAGAAGAATTGTTAATTTTGTTATGATAGTATGTCCTTTTAGCAGTGGAGACATCAGCAGAGAGGGAAGAGAGGAGTGACTTATACACGTTGAGGTCAGTAGGATTTTTAGATTTGCGCCATACCCTTTCAGCAGCCCTGAGCTTAGAATGATGACTTAGAATATGATTTACATTTTAGTCTGGGACTAGTCTTAACCGGAGGTATGTTTTTCATGGAGCAGTCATTCACTCTCTCAGCTGGCATGAATCTAAATGCCCCTAGGGGAACCAGTTCATTATACATCAAGCTCTGGGCAGAGAGTGCAGATAGTGTGTGATAAAAGGGCCATACACAAAAATAAGTATAACAAGTGGATCACATTTTTGACTCGTTACACAAGCGCTTAACATGTCCATCTCTGGCTCATCACCAGCCATAGCACAAAAGCATATTTGAATTTAGCAGTTAATCACATGAAAAACTGAACACTAATCACTGGTGTGATTGCACGTTAAAAGAGTTACTTTACATTCGAAACTTTGATCACATGTAAAGGGTTTCTCTTTACTGTGAATTCTCATTTGTTTTTAAGGTTTCCTTTTTTCTGTAAATCTCTTTCCACACTGTTGGCAGACAAAGGTTTTCCAGATCGCTCTCTGGGGTTGCCAACATCGCCCCCACCCCCGGGGGAGGGCCGGGGGTTTGTGTGTCCTAAAGCTTTGCCACTAAGGTTGGTGGTTCCCACCTACACACATAGAGAGCGTTTTTTCCCTGTCCCGGTCTCCTTCGCCCGAGTTCCGCTCCTGAGCGACGCATCGCCTCCTCGGACTTGGAGCGGGGATTCGCCAACACGGGAACCAGGTAGAAGGTAAGTGCTGCCCCATGCAGCCTAACTTCAAATAATAATAATAGTAATAATAATAATAATAATATACAATGGATAAATATAAATAAATATTTACTGAACTAATCCCTGTATTTGTCTCTTCAGCCCTTCCCGCAGGCTGCCCCACCGTGGCACGTCGGTCAATGTCCCGTCGATCCCACTTGTACGTGGGCTCCAGCCCCTCTCGTAGTTGATTCGGGCGGTACGGCTCGGCTTGCGGTTCACTCCGCTCGGCCCCCCCCCAGGTTTTGTTGCTCCACCATTAGGTTGGTGCATCTCTTCTGGGTGTGGAAATTGCGTCCTCCTGGCAAAGGACACAATTAGGCCGTCCCTCCAGCCGAGATGAGGTCTGTCTGACTTCATTGTGCCCCTAAGACGGTGGGTCTCGGCTAGGTTCAGCCTCTCCTCAAAAGAGGTTTAGGACCAGCTGGCAGCCTTTGACCCAATAGCTACGTACTCTCATGTCCTGGTTTTTCTACTTGGGATTCAGGCATGTCAGTACGAGCTCTCCCTGGTTGTCCCTGCTCCCTATGTGGTTTCTCAAACGCGTGGGATGCCCTGACCCGCTCTTGGTGTTAGGGCCTCTGCACTTCACAAGCGACTGGCTTATAATAGTTCACTCGCAAGTCTTGTGCCTATGCAGGGATCCGGTGCTTCTGCACCTTGGTCCAGGGACCTCGGGTCAACCGAGAGAAGACTACCCCCTCTCTTCTCTCGGCTTGGAGATGGATTCGGTCAAAATTACGGCAGTTCTAAAAAGGAGCGCACAGCCGGTGCTGAGTGCCTGATATTATTCAGCCACAAGCATGTGGTCTCTCTTAAATTTAGAGGCTCTTGCATGTGTCGGCCGCTCTTTCGGCTGCTTCACATGAGATTGCTTCAGCAGTGGCTACCTGACCGAGTCCCGAGATGGTCTTGGCACCTTAGCTCATTCTGGACTGGCGTTTCCCAGAGTGTCGCTACCAGCATCAACCCTTAGTTGACCCTGGCTTCGTCTTAAAGTCGGTGGTCCAAACATGTGAGGTCATCACAGATGCCTCCGTGTCAGGTTGGGTGCCATCCGCGAGTTGTAGCACTGCTTTCCGCCATGCTCGCCTGAGGCAGGTATAGTTTTTGTCACATGTGGTTGATGCCGCAGTCCAGCCTCCGGAGCCCCCTCTCCTGAGGGTGTGGCCTGTGGCTGTACTCTCCTCCGCAGTGAGTGGCAATCAAGCATGTGCTGGTCTGTTCAGACTACTTTACGACCGCTCTGCTGCCCCGGGGTTCCCTCAAGTATGCCTTCCCCAGTAAGCCTCCTTGCACAGGCTTGTGCAAGTTCAGGGAGTCGAGGAGTAGGTTCTGTTATTTGCGCATATTAGCTGCCCGAACCTGGTTTGCCGGCCTTTTACTCCTCACGGCAGCCTCCCTGAAAACCCCTGGAGTGTTAATTCCTTCAGGTGGTGTGCACTCTCTGCACCCGTGTCCTGGTTTTCTGCATGTTAGACAGTGAGACCAGACACGGTAGACCTTGACTGGCTGTGACAGCCTGTCACTCAGTTTTAAGACCCTACGTGGATAGTCTTTCTGCTGAGATGAGGTCTATTCGTTGACTACGGTTCTCTTCAATAGAGGACCTTCAGGAATGTTGATTAGTGTGACACTTCCTTCCCGCAGAGAAGTTGAAGTGCAGGCTGTCCCTTCAACTTTGGAAAAGTAGGTTGCGCAGTTGCACTTGCTGTTATGCGGGTTTTTCAAAATGGAGAGTTTCACCTAATCATTAGGTTATGTAGGGGTGTGAGGACCAAGTGAAACCTTCGGTCCACAACCCTTCCCTCCCGGGGCTTTCCGCAGTCTTCTAAAAAAAAAATAAAAAAAAAAAGGCTACGATGTGACCCCTTATTCGAGCTTCGCGTTAGTAGAGCTGAGTCATCCTCGCTCCTGACCGCGCTCGCACTCTGAGGAGGGTAAAACCTACAAACATTCTCTGTTAGCGAAGCGTGTCATTAGCTCCGGCCAGCCACTCCCACGCTTGCCTGGGACCCGGCCGGTGGAGTGCCAAAATACATTGCAATTACATGTGCCAAGCTCGGCTCTTCAGCAGAAACCTGAATGAGTGTATGCATGCCGCCATCTTATATACCCGTATGTACGGGGGAGTGGCGGCTGACGCAAACCACTCGCCAATATTCATTGGCCTTTTCTCTGTAGCTCAGAGGTGATTGGTCGCAGTGCTCCCATAGTAACGTCTCCGTTCCCTCCTTCAGGGAACGTGGGTTAACTACGTAACCTAGACGTTCATTCCCAGACAGCATCTGACTCTGTGCCAGATTCGTTTTCAACCGGCAAATCCGCGTTACAGTCACATCCGTTTCAGTGCTGTATCACAGTCCTAGACAGATCCGGCCCGTGTCTGGTTTCAGTGGGCACGGTCTACTGTCGCAGAGCGGATCCGGGCCGAGTCTGGTACGGAGCTGGCCCAGTGCTGGCCCAGATGAGCGGAAAACCAGATGCGTGCCGGTATTGGCCCGTTGTGCCAAAAGACACTGGCCCAAGTCCGTTTTGCGGATTTGCAGGAGTGTGGGCCAGAATCAGGCCGGATGAAATTTGCTGTCAGGGTTCTGTACATCAGTCTGTAAGTCAGAGTAGCTTTAATGTCATTCCAGCTCTTAACAGCTTGTACACAGTGAAACAAAACAACATGTTGCTTCGTGAGACAGCACATGACAAGGACTACAAAAACATACTGCACATAATTTAAATCATATTAATTGGGCAAAAATAAATAGAGTTAAATAAGAACTTAAAAAGAAATGCTGGAAAACAAGAACAAATTAAAACTGGACAATTAAACACTGACTTCACAAGAAACAGAAAGAGGGTACATTAGTGGGAGAGCAGCATAAGTAGTACACAAAGTTTTTCAGAAGTGTGCAATATGTTAAGTACAATAGTGTGCAAAGATTAATTTAAAATAGATGCATGTGTGGGTGTAGTTATTGTCTGTTGTGTAGAAACCGTTGTGTAGAAACCAAAAAAGGCAAAATTTAGTAGAAGAAGAACATCTCCATGGTCAAATCTGGAGGTGGACCAGTCAACACAGGGGTATTATGCTGTTACAGCAAATCTTGACTGTTTGAAGAACATCATGGATTCTTTCAATGTTTCAGGCCATTTTGTCAATAATTTTTCTTCTTTCAGTGCAGAGACTGAAGCTTGATAAGCGTGGAATTTCCTGCAGGACAATCATAACAAAAGAACACATCTACATAGGTTTGGTTCAAAGATCACTTATTGAATTATCTTAATCTCCAGATTTAAATCTTTAAAATTATTTGGTGGGATTCTTCTAAACACGAACAGGCAACATTCATTGGAGGTTATAAAGGATAAAATAATTTCTAGAAAAATTATAGAAATGAGCAGATGCAAATAAAAGCAAAATTATATATTAGAATGATTAAAAAAAATCTCAAATGCACACACATATTCATATGTACACATATTCCCATATATCAAATAAAAATAAATATAAAAATAATAAATCCATAAAATGTCATTCAAATGATCTCAATGATGTTATTATATTTATTAATCCTTATAAACTAATATTTACCTTCAGTTAACTTCAAGATTTTGCTTCTTGATAAATTTGTCTTAATATAGAAAGAATTGACACAATTTACAGTAAATATTTGTATTCTCAAAAATACTTCCAAATCATAATACTTTCTAACTGTCACAGGCTGCTCATGAAGTACAGTACAGTAGCAAAGTCGAATAAATAGGTCTTTAATTG
Source organism: Cirrhinus molitorella (assembly GCA_033026305.1). Classification (NCBI taxonomy): domain Eukaryota; kingdom Metazoa; phylum Chordata; class Actinopteri; order Cypriniformes; family Cyprinidae; genus Cirrhinus; species Cirrhinus molitorella. The sequence goes on from CM065128.1 coordinate 9,080,967, forward strand.
TAATCTACAGACATATAATTGACAGGCAGGAAGGTAGGGAATGCAAACAGCCAAAATAATCTTAATACCAGACGATGAGACAGAAACTGAATACAACTTATAAAGGACACTGATTAACACAGACAGGTGAAGGTGACGACACTTAATGAAGACAGGAACACCAAATAAGGGCACATGAGGGAGAAACCAAAACAGACAGTTCATAGAGGTGTGACACTAACACAGGCACACCAATAAATTCAATTTACTTAAATTCCTTCTTGTCAAATTTATTTTATCATTGGGCATTTATTATTAAAGGAATAGTTCACCCAAAAACGAACATTTCCCCATAATTTACTTACCCTCAAGGCATCCTAGGTGTATATGCCTTTCTCCTTCCAGATGAACACAGTTCCAAGCTTTTTATACTTAGAAACTCAAATAATTGACTTCCGGCAAAGGTGCGTTCGCAGCTTATTTGTTGACCTTTGACTCAATGTGTGACATAAGCCACATTCGTAGTGTAAGCTCTGGTGAGAATAAATAAACAAGGATAGAGCAATACTAAATGCTGGAAACGAACTGAAAGTCGGAAAAGAGAAGTTAAAAAAAATGACAGTGGATTTCACTATAAGAGAAGAAGAGCTTAAGTTTTTCTGCACAGCCTTATTTGTTTGAACTGGAGTAACACCGACCAGGAACTCGACTCGCCAATGCGCATACGGTCATTGCCGGAAGTCAGTGATTTGAATTTATAATTAAAAAAATAGAAATATTTTTGTTATAAAAATCCATGGATCAGCTTCAGAAGACATGTCTTAACCCCCTGGAGGTGTATGGGTTAGTTTTATGATGGATATATGTTCTTTTTGGAGCTTCAAAATATTGGCTACTCTCCACCACCATTATAAAGCTTGGAAGAGCCAGGATAAAATTTAAAACAACTCTGACTGTGTTCATCTGGAAAGAGAAAGTCATATACACCTAGGATGGCTTGAGGGTAAGTAAACTATGGGGAAATTTTCATTTTTGGGTGAACTATTCCTTTAATACCTGTCATTTTAATATAATTACTGCAAAAGACAGTTATATTGGTCAAAATCATAAAACAAGATAAATAATGTTTAAATTCTAAATGCAAAAAATGCAAAATCAGTCTTTTGTTAGTTATACTCTTGTGGTTCTTCATTTCTTTAATTGGTGTCATTGTTCATGCTAATCAGTATATGCATTAAGTGTGAATATATCTGGAATTTCCCTGATCTCTGTGATAATGAGGGCTATAGTTCTGCTGATTGTTTTAGAGCTGGTAAAACTCTGGAGAACTGCTCACATCCTTTTAATAGTTTAAGCTTGTGATCTGAGTGCTTTGTATTCACCTGTACGAATGGTCTTCTGAAATCTGTATAACTCTATATACAATTTTGTCCCTAGTGTCCTTACAGCTCTTTGGTCTTGGCCATAGTGGAGAGGTTGGAGTCTGATTGATTGACTGAGTCTGAGGACAGATGTCTTTTATACAGGTAATGACTTCAAACAGGTGCAATTAATACAGGTAATGGGCCTCACTCATGCAACACGGGCAAAACTAATTTGTGTAAATCGTTTGTAAAGCCGTTCTGACATAAATTTTTGAATTCATGAAAATGTTTGTATTTTCAAAATGTTAGTTGGTACGAAAGAAATGTATATATGCTCCCTACCAGGTATAAATGGTGTGTAAAATGTTCTGTGTTCTTTTTGGCAAACCGATGTCACTGAATTTTGATGCACTGCCATAAAAATTACAAGTTAATTTGCCCTTGCCATTTTTTATTTCTTTATTTATTGTAGCTGAGTTGATAAACTCGTCACTGTCACTATTTACCCAGCTGTACAATCACTCGCTTGTACAACGACTGCCTAAAACAATGGAAAAGTCAATATTACTGGGTACTCCATTTTTATATTTAGTAAAATTACATTTACATTTACATTTAGGCATTTGGCAGATGCTTTTGTCCAAAGCGACATACAGTTGGGAGAACATAGAGCGATTCTTCTTAAGGAGACAAACAGACACAGGCAGTGCTATAATACCAGATTTCAAGTGGTGCTTCAGACAAGTACAAGCTAGAAAGGGAAGGAATAAAGAGATTAATTTTTTTTTTTTTTATGGTAACAGCAAATAGAGTTGAAAGAGATGAGTTTTAAGCTGTCGCTTGAAGCTTGTCAGGGAATCAGCATTCCGGATAGGGGTAGGCACATTATTCTTAAGGTAGGCACAAATTCTTAACAATGAGACACTAGTAATATGTTGCCGCCAGTGATATTCCAAATCATAGCTATTAGCTAACGCTGTGCCACAATGGCATTTTCAAGTGCCACCAGCTGGTCGTTTTAAGAAGAACGACTGACATTTTTTCAGCTGGCTACTCTTTGGTGGACACACATTATTGAATATTTATTGTTAGGCATATGGCCTATAAGTCTTTATTGCATTTATGCAACATACTGGAGCCAAACCTAAGAAAATAGACCAGAATATTCCAATGCGTTCCTGGACACGCAATTTGCGTAGCTGTAATTCAAAGGCAGGGATTATGCTAATTGTGAATGAATGTGCACTAGTGCCCTATTTACGAATGACTGAAATTCATTAACACACACATTTAACTATCAAATTGGATGTTTATGAAGCATTTGTGAATCCGGAGGAGGTTCCGGGAAGGTCGGTTTTATGTGCAAATTACTTAGAATTACTCATATATTTACGCAAGTTTCACGAATGAGGCCCAATGAGTGGAGATAGGAGGGCTTCTTAAAGACTAACTAACAGGTCTGTGAGAGCCAGAATTCTTGCTGTTTGGTAGGTCATCAAATACTTATTTCATGCAATAAAATGGGAATTCATTATTTAAAAATCATAAAATGTGATTTTTAGATTCTGTCTCTCACTGTTGAGGTGTACCTATGATGAAAATTACAGATCTCTCCATTCTTTGTAAGTGGGAAAACTTACTTATTTGCCCCACTGTAAACTGAACAAAAACATGGACTGATGACAACAATCAGGCATGCAGTGATAAGATTATCACAATCTGATGTGTAAAGAAAGATAGATTACCTTACATTCATGCACGCACATTTACCACTCTTTGAAGATTGCGGCAGAGAATGAAACTGAAAGTAAATTGAGACTGAAAGTCACACGCACATTGACAAGACTACCCTTACAAAACGAATAAGGAATTTAGTACATTAAAATCGAGCATATTTTGCAGTATTAAACATGTATTTATACTGATTTCATCAGGCTCTGAAAATTCTTCAAAAAGAACACAAAGAATGGCCTTCTCAGCTGCCATAGTTGCAACCGATACCCAATCTAGAATTTTATTCAAAATTGACATTAATACCCCATACACATTTGGATCGGAGCATCCCTACCCAGGGCTATTATGTTTTCCAGTCGGGCTACCAAAATGTATCCGCCCTGCCAGTCCGATCTCCTGTGGTCCTTAAAAATCTTCAATTTAGTTGTATCACATTTAAGGCCATAGCAAGTTTTAAATACATTAAATGGTGTAAGAAAAGTCTTGATTATAATTTCAAGAGGTCTTAGAGTTGGGGACATAAAGACGAGAACAGCTGATTTAAACTTGGGCAGTGATGTCACTGAATAAATATGAGCACTGCACATTTCAAAGTCAAAATGCGGTGCTGATGTCTCTATGTGAATGTATCTGAATGAAACGTCTCGTTGGCATTTTCATTTAATCTGACCTGTAATGCCTGATAAAGCAGCATTCATGCATGCGGTGCTGCTTTGTGTGCAGCCATTACCGGGAAACCACTATTTTTCTTTGCTCCTAAAGCGCCACCTCGAATGAATTTGAATTTACAATAAGCCTTTCTTGCTGTTATGGTCAGATCAATGCAAATATCAACCCATGTTTTTACGCAGCAAACAGATAGAGTTGTAAATGTGAAAGAAGTTAATGTGCCTTCTAAAAATCTAAACAATTAAGACAGTTATACTTATGTTTTAAATAAATATAATTTTTTATGCTTGATTTATCCCTTTTAATGGTCTAAAAGCTAAAATGCCGTTGTATAAAATGTTTGTCTGTGAAAACCTGCATCTGAACTGTAAATCATGTTATTTTATGGCTCATACCATGTTCATTTTACTTGTGCAGCTTTTAAAAAGGGTCATAAATGGTCTTAAAATGATTTTTTAAAAATTCTGCAGATACCCTGAAAATAGTTAAAGTAAATTTCTTCCTTGATATTTGTTTATTGAAAATGTCTTTGACTGACATTTGGACTCCTTTCTGATTTCCTAAAAAAAGAAAAAAGGTTAATTTTTTAATTATTTTTTACTATTAATTGTAATGATTTTATTTCAAACAAATAATTTATATAATGAAAGTGTAACGTAAGAGTCTGACACAAGAGGATCCATACACAAACTTTTATTAAAGACAGTAATCGTGGTCAGACAGGCAGGGTCAGGCAGGAACAAATAGGAACAACGTAGGACAAACAGTGAATGGTCAATATCCGAGCGTGGGGGTCAGGGTAGGCGGCGGGCTAACAAGGGTAATCCAAAGGCAGGTGAGGGGTCGAGGGGCAGGCAGAACAGGATCAGGAACCAGGGCACAGAAAGAGACGGCAACAGGGAAAAAATAAAACAGGAAATATTGCTCAGAATTGACAGTGTTACCTAATCAAGACTTTGCGATATGTACTGTGAAATGGAGCTGTATTTATACAGGCATTCTCGAACAACGGTTTTCGTCATTGGCAGATGCTCTTTTATATGCTAATGATATTAATTAGTGGGTGTTTACAAAGCGGAGATCTGACGCCAGTCAGCTGCGCACAATTTCAAGATCATTTGCGATTTATAAATGTCACATCTGGAAGAGAGGCGTACGCACATGTTTTTGTGTGCACGTTAATTTTCCCTGAATCACACTTACGCACTTTTGAGAAAAGATCTTAGAACAAATTTAGGATGGTTTATACGCAACTTTTTATAAATGAGGCCCCTGGTGTTCATGAAAGAGTGGGAAACCTGAACAATGCTATTGGTTGCTTTTGTGTCTTCCAGTAATCCTATTGGTGGATTACTAAAAATTTGAAAATATGGCCGTTATTTTCCGCTCTCGTCCTTCTTTACAACACCTTCCTGTTGTGTCTTTGCCCAGACACACTCTTATTCAGGTAAGTAAAGTTTTGGTGTTTTTAATGTTCTTCTCTGAACCTCTACCTGTTAGTATGAGTAATAATTGATGATTGTATCTTCTAGCGATCATTCAAAATACTTAGTTGTGTAAACCCTTGTCTTGCTATCCGGCTAACTCTGTAGTTCTGTTGTTCAGCTGTGGGACCACTGTAGTCTAAAAAATTGTCGATTGATGCAGCTTGACTGTCTGTCTCTCTTATTAGTTGGAGTAATGATAAAGGATGCCACATGACTTTGGTTTACGCAGTGTAATGCATGACACAAAGTTGAAGTTTACAACATAGAAGTGTGCCTGGTTCGCCTACATAAGCAAATTGCAATCACTGTCCATGGTAGTCTGAGCTAACTAGTTATTCTTTCATGAGTTCACACTCACGGACAATAAACTAAGCAAAAGTTTATGCGTATTTGGCCATATACAACCATATACACACCTATCTCTCTCTCTCATCTTGATATATCATCTTGTAAAAGAGGATCACATCTTAGAGGTAGGTCAGAGCAAGAGGACTTAATCTACATTAGCAAAAAAAAAAAAAAACTTCTGGTTTGGTAATCTTGCAGTTCTAGACAAGAATATATTGAAATGACCAAAATACAGTGTATAAAAAATACAGTGGACAAAAGTTACTTCCATTCTTCTTTTGAACTTTCCAACTGATTTTGTTGGCCTGCTAATATCATTCTCTTTGTGCTGTCTCTGTCATCCCATGCATAAGAACATGGTCTAATCACAGTAGCTCTAATTTCATCTGAAAAGACTGTTTTTGTCCTCCTCTTCCTCCACCTCATATTTGCACTCTTTACCTCTCAAATTGCTGGATATACCCATGCCATCTGTGCAATTTGAACTGGCTTATATTTTGTATATATAAATATTTGGAAACAAGAGGGAAGAATTTTGAATTATTGTGTGTAAACAATGTCAGCCATGTTGCAGTTGTGCTTAACTTTTGCTTTCTTGTATTTAGGGTTTGCATCACAAGTTCATCAAAGAGCAAATTGTGTCTTAGTGGCTGAGAATGTGTTTTTTAAGCCAAATGTACTTAAATCTAGTTAAAGTGTACCAAAATCAGGAAAAAAAAATATTCAATGGGGTAAGCAAAACTGATTTGGTAAGAATTCTTGAAATTAGCAGAAATATCTTAAAATAAATGCGACAGGATCTTAACTAGACAGAAATTCTTAAAACTAGGCATTTTAGCTTTTTCTAAGAATTTAATAGTAAATTAAAGCTGCAAGCAGCAATGAAAGAAAAATATATATAAAAAAAATATATATATTTCCTGTTGCCAGCAGGTGGCGCTGTGATTGTAAGAGGGTATTGGACTTTAGGTGTGTTCAAGTCAAAACTCTTATCAAACATGTTAAGTTTGGGGCAGATCAGACACTGCCTGCCTGAGTTACAGCAACTTCATGTTGAATTGCAATAGCATCCTTTAGCACTTAGGTAAGTTTTGCTAATATGTTTTAGCTTGTGTATATCATGTTGCTAGCCTATTTAACACTTGCTGATGCATTTTAATATGTTGCTGGGAGACCATAAGTGTCATGAACTGCACCGTTGTGGCTCCCTCCTTTCATCCCTAGAGGGAGCCTTCATTTCACCATGGACAATTACACTCACACCATCACGGACTCCATTTCCCATAACCCCTTTCTCATGAACTTCCTGTCTCCTCTCACCTCTCACCCCTGTTTGACATCTTGCTCATTACACTCTCACAGTATAAAAGGACTGGTTTACCACACTCACATTGTGAAGTCTTGATTAGTAACTACTGTCATTTATGAGCGTTTATTTCCGTGTGTGTCTTCCCGTTGCCGAACTCCTTTGTCCCTGGTTCCCGAGTCTCCGCTGCCCGCCTATCGACCCCTTGCCTGCCCTAGGATTACTCTGTTCGTTCGCCGCTGGCCCTGCCTCTCCACGCTCGGATATTGACGCCTCTTTGTTTGTCCCCTCGTTGTCCCTGTCTGCTCCCGTTTGACACTGCCTGTACGACTACTATTTCTAATAATAAAGCTTGCATTTGGATCCACCTGTCCACGTCTCATTTGTTACAATAAGAGTGTTAAACATGTTACTTCCTGTTGCCAGCAGGTGGCGCTATGACTATAACTATAAATATAGGCATGGACATGTGTTATTAAACGTTTGAAGTTTGGGGCAGATCAGACACTGGGTGCTTCTCATTTCTTATTTATGCATTCTCGATTCCTTTCCTTGCTTCCTTTCCTCGCATCTTAGCTCCACCTCCTTAGGATATGAGGGAAGGATGCAAGGAAAGGAATTGAGGACGGAGGAATCAAAGGATAAACGCTGGAATATTCTTGACCTCTCACGCGTCACTTCAAAATGTCATCAGCTTCACTAATAGGATCTGCCCTTATGTTATTAAAGTTGGTTAAATAAGGCATTCATAATAAATATTAATAAAGCAAGATGTCCTGTTGAAATATATGGCATGTATGGTTTATTTAAACTACAAAGGTAATATATAAATTTAAATATTTAAATTTAAATATATAAATTTATGACAGATGTGAAGGAGTAGGAGAATTTACATGTACGTCAGATTTTTTTGCCGTAAAAGACTTCCGCATAGGAAACACCTGTGTATCCTCGCTCAAGACTCCTCAGGAAGCCTCCTCACTCCTCGATCCTTGCCTTCTCGTGGTGCAATTAGAGAATTGAGATGTCCTACAAGATGGCTGAGCTTGATCGGTTTATCAGGCCGCCAGGGACACGCCCTTTAACGAAAACTCAAGATCTTCGCAATTTAGCGTCACAAAGGCCTTATGATCACACTCACCAAATTTGAAGATGATCCAATAAAAACTGTAGGAGGAATTTGTTAAAGGGGGGGTACAATGGTGTTTCATGTATTCAGAGTTGTTTACAGTGTTAAAGAGTAGGATTCTCATGCTAAACATGGCCAAAGTTTAAAAAAATTATTTGGACGAATGATGGAGAATTTCTTTGCTGAAAATCTTACTTCCGGGTTGGTACAAGTTTCGGCTGTTTTTTTCAATCGTTGCTTTAATGACGTAATCGGTGGTGGAGCTCCTTATATGAGCATTTCTCCCGGAAAAGCGCGCCCGCAATCACGTCGTCTAGACCATGAGAAAAAGAGTGCACCCATCAACGCGCTTCATTCGGCTGCACTGCTGCAAGGGATTCACTCAAGAAGAATGTCTCTAAAGAAGTGTGGTTTTGGTTGTAAGGCAAAGATAACTTTGCTCAGCTTTCTGAAGAACCCAGCGTTATGTGAACAGTGGATGCAGTTCCTTTTTCTGGGGCAGCAATGGAGTTTTGCAAGTGTGTTTGTTGATAAACTTTTCATATACAAGGCCCAGTTCAATGCTAGATTTGCACATTATTTGGTACTGAAAGATGGAGCAGTCCCAGCTATAAAAGATCCCGCTCATGATTCAGAACTACAGATGGTAAGTGAAATGGCATCAAATGTCTGTTTTATTGGCAATCTGAGTGCCAATAAAACAAGTGCTCGAATTTAGCTCCACCCACGGCGCAACTCTAGAAGCTCTGCTTTTTTTCAGAGAGAATTGTAAAGCTGCATCTTTCTTTTATAAATATGATAAAACTAAAGAATACAGTACTACTCTATAGGTACTCATGATTAATGTGAGATTGGGTGAAACTGTGTTTGTTATGCCCCCTTTAAAAAAATAATTAAAAAAAACCCTGGCACAGAACCTTGTATACCCTCAAACACCAGTCCTGTAAGTTACACACAGCAATTACTTGAATGTATTGCATTATTCTATGGCAGATGCATGAAACCTACTGAAAATGGGGTAAAACTCCTAACAGCACAAATCAATGGATGCATGAATGGCCTTTTCGTACAAGGGGGTTGCATCCTGCTCGTGGATGACATCTCTCAGAACTTCTGTTTGCCAGGAGGTAGAGAGACCCCTCGTGGAGCAAGTCTCTGTCAAATGTTAGAACTGGGGTTGTACCTCACCAACCAGCAAGACAGAACTGGAAAATGCACATATGTGGATGTAAGTATCTGGATCGTCTGAGGGCTAAAAAACCAAAAAAAAAAATAGAATTTAGACTACAAACACAGCAAAAATCACAAAAAACAAGAGGACATTTATATCACTATCAGATATTAAGTCTGTGGGTATAATCTGTACTATTGGTTTCTGATCTTGGAGGCCCACTGCTCTGGACATTTTGTCTCCCTTATTTAACAGACCTAATTCAGATCATAAGTTCATTAGAAAACAGATCCATGAACTGAATTAAGGGGCTGTTCACACAACATTGTTTTCAACTGAAAACGAAAAACTTTTTGAATAAAAAAAAATAACTGATCCATAATAAGGGTTCTTAACTGGCCCTTGAGATTAAAGTATAGTTCCAACCTTCATCAAACTAACCAGCCTGTAGATTTCTATTAGGACATGAAAACACTGATTAGCTTGTTTAGGTGTGTGTGTTTAAGGTCAGATCTAAACTGGACCTTAAGGGCCAGAGTTGAGAACCCTTAATCTATACAGATTAAAAAAAATGAAATACAGTTTTACCTCCATTTAATGTCCTTTGAGGCTTTACGACTTTCTTCATCACTTCATAAAATTGAACCTTGCAGTCTCCCACCTGCCCTTCACTTCAGAAATGTGTTGGCAATTGTTTGGCTCAATGATTCTCCGGAGTTCATCCATTGCCTGAAATAATTATTTAATATATATTTTTTTTTTGTCTGTCTGTAGTTAGGCAGAGGATATGTCAGTACGTTTAACATCCGTCTAAAGCAGCGGTCTCAAACTCAGTTCCTAGAGGGCCGTAGCTCTGCACAGTTTAGCTCCAACTCACACCTGGTTGGACATTTCTAGATACCCTGAAGAGCTTGATTAGTTGGATCAGGTGAGCTAAACTGTGCAGAGCTGTGGTGCTCCAGGAATTGAGTTAGGCTATGTTCAGATTGCCAAAAAATCAGATTTTTTGATTACATGTGACCCAGGTGTGTTTTTTACATGACAGTGTGAACAGCACAAACCTCATCTTTTACAATCAGATCTGAGCCACTTCAATATGTGGTTCTAAATCCGATACAGGTCGGATGTTTCACAATGCGACCTCAGTCTGAACTTTTGCATGCCAAAGTTTGTTATTTTCAATGTAGACACGCGGTATGCACGCTCATAATGGAAGTAATGTGGTCACGACGCGCTCGTTTTTTTCCAGGTACGTCCGCACAGCATCGAGATAAAAACATCACAACTTTTCACTGCAGGTCATGTGACAAGAAACAACCAGCTTCATCTTTCCTTGTAACAACATTGAAAGCTCAGTATGCGTTTCAGTTCAGGCCAATGACAAGTTCACACAGGAATCGGATATGGGCCACATTTTTAAAAAACAATGTGAACAGGCAAACAAAAAAATCAGATCTGAGCAGAAAATCAGAATTGAGCATTAAGGCTCGCAGTATGAATGTAGCCTTTGAGACCAATGGTCTAAAGCCTACTACACACTGTGCGATTTCAGCCGTCTTATAAGATCATTACACATCACACTGTGCGACGTGGTTCTAATAATCTTGGGTACGACATGTATGTAGACTGTGCGACGATGACACCTACTGAGTCGTAGGCTGTGACCCACGTTAGCACAACATCATACAGCAAGATGAATCGCACTTTGTTTTCATGTGTGCTGAAAAAAAAAAGAAGTGGCGGCTGAATAGGGAAATATGGACCCGGTCATAACTAGGGAAAAGAGACCAACTTGGGATGCCACTTTTGCACAGGGAGCTTGAGGTAAATAAATTCCGTTAACCTATGCTGTATATGTCACATGTCGCGTTCATCGATACGTCATTTCATGCTGCATTTTCATTGGCTGCTCAGTAGACGTAGGTCGTAGCAGCAAACACATTGTAAGACGATCAGCTGAATTTCTGACACTGCCAGAAAATGATCGTAGGCTATCTTGGGTCACAAGACCGTGAGAATGGCTGTCTCTCTCACTGTATGACACAAGACCATCGTTTAGAAGCCACGATCACCAAAATCGTCACGATTGTTTCACAATGGCAATCTTTCATCTGGGACGGCCGAAAATCGTGCAGTGTGTCCCCGGCTTAAAGCAGTGGTCTCAAAAACTCAATTCCTGGAGGGTCACAGCTCACCTGCTTGTATGTTCCTAGTGATCATGAAGAGCTTGATTAGCTGAATCAGGTGTGTTTGATTAGGGTATTGAGTTTGAGAACACTGGTCTAAAATATGCTTCAGTGTACCCACATATTCCAGTTCTTTGAAGCAGGGGTACTTTCGGAAAAAAAAAAAAAAAAGTTGGTTTTTCTTGCTCCTTCAAGGCATTCGAGTCAATGAAATTTCTTCTGGACTGGAACTCCAGGTCTAATAGATGAGTTACAACAGCTTTGTTTGGCTTCTTTGCTTTGTACATTTCTTGTAGAGTCCTGTAATGTCTTGTCTGGACCATCAGCTACAATTTAGAAATACAATAAAATTACTGAACAAGGTCACAAAATCAACAGCTCAAGAACGTATTGATCTCCTGGGACATTCATACTTACGAGTTGACAGCAGTAACAGCCAATAAGCATACTGTTAGCAACTGCTGTCAGTCACAAACAGTCACTGTGAATGCAGCCAAAGTGCACCGACATATGGTTGCATCCCCGCACCCTCTGTCTTCCACTCACTTCCTGTCACATCTCTACTGTCCTTCAAAGAAATATGGCTCAAAATACAAACAAACAAAGAGGTACATTTTGGTCTCATCAAACCTGGCAAAATGGTGCTAAGAAGGTATCAGACTCTTCCAAATGTGTTTTGCATAGTGCAGAAGAGAAAGCCTGGTGTTTAATCTGGAAGTTGATTGCTTGCACCTGAACAATTTCTAAGCGGCTGTTTACTTTACCAAACCATGCATTTCACTGATTACATTTTAATAATGGTCCAGAATTTTAAATTATATTTTTACTTGAATAATGAGGGTTATAATGTGTACATGCAGCTTAATGAATTTAGACATAATTTATTTTATTTTGCAGGGTATAATGTGACAAAAGGTAATGGTTTTCACAGGGTATGATGACTTGCTATAGGCACTGTATTACATTTTTAAAAAGCACATCGGACCACATTTGCCAATATTGCCAGATGGCCAATCTGCCCATGCGTGTCCAGATGCATGACAACAGAACAACAGAGAGCAGAATGAAATGATTAGAGATGAATGATGTCTATGATGTAGATATATGTAATTAATATAATATCAAACATTCAGTATTCATATTGCTGATGTAGGAGCTTGTTGAGTGAATATCCTTTTCTCACAGACATCGCTGTAGAGTTTGTAGTTCGGTCAGATGTGTCAAAAACAAGTCAGTAAAACAATGCACAAGTTAGAGTTAGAGTAATACTTATTGTCCATTTGTCTTGGTCTCAAAGCTGCAACAATCCACAAAAACCACAAAAAACAACAACAACAAAACACTTTTGTTGGTTAAAATCCCAATAAATACAGGTATAAATGAGTTCTTATAGCGATTATTCTACGTAATGAAACTCTATAGCACTTTCCTGATGGCAGTAATTGATATGTCGAAAATAAACCATGGCTTGACTTCTTTTATCTATGTCAGCACTAGCACTGGCTCGCCGTTTAGTCTCTTCCAATGGAAAACAGCAGGGCTTTATCTGTTCTGGCTCACTGCAAGTAACAATATCTGTTTGCATCTGATTACATCCCCTGAGCTGCCTTTTTGCATTCCCAGACCATATCAGTGGATGATCTGTGCATAGATGTCTTTTTTCCGATGAAGCCACTGGAAGATCTATGGCCTGAAGATCTTATCTTATCCAAGTGATGCTGGAAGATGATTTGGAGACCGAAATAATTCAATTCTCCCTTTACAGACAGTTTCTTGTGCTCAGGGAGTCTATAAGGCAGACTATGGACTACTACATCAGGAGCGATCTCTGTGCAAGATGCTGTGCAACTGAGAAGGGAAGAGAACAACAGAAAACTCTGTGCAACTTCCCTTAAACAAAGAAAATATTACATTATATATGAATGATTTTCTTTATATTATGTGAAATTATTTAATGGTATATTGAAAATCTACAGAATAATATTATAAGAATTATGGACTTGTTTTGTTGTGTCCACCTGTGTTCCCCTAATTACCCCATGTATTTAAGTTCCAGTATTTAAGTATTCAAGTATGCTATAAGTATACTTCTTTTAAACTAAAAAAAACAGGAAAGCATACTTTCAGTATACTTTTTTTATTTCAGCCAAATATTGTCCTATCCTAACAAACCATACATCAGTGGAAAACTTTTTTTTTTTTCATTTAGCTTTGATATATAAATGTACAATGTATAAATCTCAATTTTTTTTGCGGTCCAGGGTCACAAATAAACTTTAGTGTCAGATACTTGTAATGAAAGCATATATACTTGAAACCTTCTATAACACTTTTATACCTACAATAAGTTCCACTATTGTAGGATCCAAATTTTTTTGTTGGCATTTCCAGTTTTTCCAGAAAGGTTGTGGGTTGCTGACATGCTCCTTCCAAAAACAGCGACGGCTAAGTCCTTATACATTGTTGACCATGATGTGCCCCCTCTACCACATGCTTGGAATGTATCCCTTACAATGTTTAATTTTTTTGTTGATTTCAACCTGGACAATACACATTTAATAATACATTAAATTGGCCATATATATATTTTTTAAATATGCGTTTTACAAAATACTAATGTTTTTTTCTAAATTACACACAAAACTGAATAGACTTATTAAATGGTGTGAAAAGAAAATCTAAAAATAGTATTCTCACATGGTCCAGTTCAGAAGAACTAAGATGTGTAGAGTTGGCTGGTTGAAGGGCAGTGCTGCAAGCTGCACTTGTTAGGGAAGTTGGCACAGCATGCTTGTTTACACTGCTGTTGGGCAGCAACACCACAAAGCTGTTAATAATCTCTAAATGAAGAAAATATTGTTGTTGTTTTTTAAATGTTTGAATTTATTTGAACAAGGTCTGTTTATTTAAGATTTTGTAATATGCACAAAACATAACAACATTCCCCAACCCGCCCCTTTAACCGTCAGACATTAAGTATTAGTTGCTTATACAAAAAAAAAAGACAAGGAAGAAAGAAAAGAAAAAAAGAAAAACAAAACAAAACAAAAACAAAAAAGACAGCTATCTATTCCCATATTTCGTATCGTATTTTTCAACAAATGACAAGAAAGCTTGCCAGATGGTATAAAATTATTAAGTATTAAATCTTATTTTTTTCCAGTTTAAGATACTGCATGATCTCTTTAATCCAGTGGAGGAAAGTGGGAGGGGATGGGTCTTTCCATTTAAACAATATTAACCTTCTGGCAAGTAAAATACAAAAGGCTAACATTTTGCAATTAATGCTACTAAGGCGCATGTTTTCTATGGTCACACCGAATATGGCTATAAAAGGAGATGGGCCTATTGGTAGACCCATTATTTCTGAAAAAGCTGAAAAAAAATATTTTCCAGAAATTATACAGACTTGGGCATGTCCAGAAAATATGTAAGAGGCTTGCAGGAGCTTGTTTACATCCATCGCAAATAGGGTCTAATTCTGGTCAAAATTTAGATAATCTAACCTTGGACCAGTGGAGCCGGGGTACTACCTGCACAACCACATGTCGTTGGCATATTGATTATGAATAAATATGAATTTTTTAAATGATCTAATGTTTCCTGATTGTGCTGATTGAGGAGATTATAAATTTTACCTATGATTCCTTTGGAATCTTTCCCTACTTTGAAAATAGAATCTGAGAGAGACATAGAGGGATATGAAGGAAAACAATCAGTATGTGAAGCCAAAAAATTTCGTACTTGCAGATATCTAAAAAAAAAAATTGGACCTGGGAATTTTAAATTTGTTAACCACTTCATCAAAAGAAGCAAAAGTAAAGATTTTGTAATATATAAATCCCATGTTCAGTCCAGATATCAAAGTCTTTGTCCAATATTGAAGGGGTAAACATATGATTTTTACTTACAGGTGCATGTAAAGAGAGACGGCAGAGAGCAAATGATTTTTTAAATTGATTCCAAATTTTTAGGGACTGTGTCACCATAGGATTGGAAGAATAGTGTGAGGCAGGTTCAAGCATTGGGAGTTCAGAACACATTAAAGAGGACAGGGAGGCGTGCTTTCAGGATGTCTTTTCCAAGCTAAGCCATTTAAGGTCATCAGTGGTCTCACTGTCTTTTATCCAGTAAATCAGTCCTCTAATATTAGCCGCCCAGTAATAAAACATACAATTGTTAAGTGCCATGCCACCTAAGGCACGAGGCTTTTGTAATATACTTTTTCGAATCGGATTTTTGTTATTCCAGATGAATGTTGATATGAGTTTATCTATAGAGTTAAAAAAGTGTTTGGTCAAAAAAATGGAAAGATTTAGAAATAAATAAATAAACTTAGGCAATGCATTCATCATGATAGTGTTAATTATTCCACTTAAAGAAAGGGGCAGCAGATCCTAACGTTTAATTCCCTGTTTCAGATTTTCTATCAAGGGCAGAAAATAAGCTATATATAAAGATCCTTGTAATTATGTGTAGCCCAGATTCCTAGATATTTAATCTTTTTTTGTGATAACTTTAAACGGAATTGAACTGAAAGAGATATTTTTGGCCCATTAATTGGCATTAGCTCACTTTTTTGAAAATGTATTTTATAGCCAGATATCTTACTAAATATTTCCAATATGTTCAATAATTAAAGGAGACCTGGATCTGACAGATACAATAATAAGTCATCAGCATAGAGTGAAACTTTACACTCAATATCTTCTCTACGAATTCCTATGATAAATGGGTCTTGGTGTATGGCTATTGCCAGTGGCTCTATTGCAATGGCAAATAGAAGTGGAGACAGTGGACATCCTTGTCTGGTGCCTCTTTGTAAACTAAAAAGGGCAGATCTATTATTGTTGGTGCAAACCGCTGCCATGGGAGAGGAATAAAGGGTTTTATTCTATGAAATTAGGGCCAAAACCAAATCTTCGCAGAGTGCAGAATAGATAGTCCCACTCCACCTGGTCAAAGGCCTTCTCAGCGTCAAGTGATATCAAAAGCTCATGTATGTCGGGTGGCGAGGGACTATAAATAATATTTAGAAGACTCCTAACATTAAAAAACGGAGAGGACAAACTTCTCAAGACGACAGGCCAGCAATTTTGCAAGAATCTTAATATCTGTTTTTAAGAGGGAAATTGGGCGATAGGAACTACACTGAGATGGACTCTTATTTTTCTTTAGAATAAGAGAAATAGTTGCTTCACGCATGGTTGGGGGGAGACACTTAGAAGATAAAGATTCTTTAAATACAGAGAGATGCAAAGGGACAAGTTTGTCTGAAACGTTTTTAAAGAATTCAGATGGAAAGCCATCTGGCTCTGGTGACTTGCCACACTGCGTACTTTTAATTGCATCTATGATCTCCTCCACCGAAACTTCTTTTTCTAGGTCAGACACTGAATCTGGGTTCAATTTGGGAATATCCAAATTATGAAAAAATTGTCTAAATCATATTTATCATTTGGTGGTTCTGCAGTATAAAGAGCAGCGTAATAAAGATAAAAACATGAGTTAATATCTGTATGATCTGTGTGTTTTTGACCTTGCTTATCATTAATCTCCAGAATATACTGATTAGCAGTCTTCTGACGCAACTGATGTGCTAAAATTTTCCCAGCCCTTTCCCCATGTTCATAAGAATTATGTCTATATTTTAAAACAAGATTTTCTGCTTGATGCGTTGTAAGAAGATCAAACTCTGTCTTACGTATCATACGCTGTTTAAGTAAATCATCAGACGGTGCGTGGCTGTATCTAATAACTAGTTTCAAAATATCGTCTGTGAGCTGTCTAATACGTTGGGTAGTGGCTTTCCTCTGCATTTAACCATAAGAAATTATCTGTCCCCTCAAATATGCTTTGAGTGATTCCCAAATTGTTGAAAAAGACATCCCCGGGGTCATCTTGTGGGCGAGAAAGAGATCAATCTCTGATTTAATAAAACTGACAAAATTTTCATTTGAAAGAAGAAGGGTGCTAAATCTCCATGGGCGGTCCACACCTGGAATACACAGCCTCATCTTCAAGGGAGCATGATCTGAAATAACTATGGATTGATATTCACATTCAACAACCAATATGTAAGAAGGAATTGTGGACTGGAGAAAAAAAAAGAGTAACCCCTAGAGGTAGGGTTTCTGAACTGCCAAATATCAGTCAGAAAAAGATTAACTGTACGGAATGACTTTGATTCAGGGCACATTCTAGATGAACTGCGATCTAGTTTAGGAGATAGAACACAGTTTATACCCCCCCCCAAAATGAGGTGATGGGTATCGATATTGGAGATTTGGGAAAAAGTATGAGTAAAAAAAGTATTATTGTCCCAATTTGGGGCATAAAAATTCATTAAAATGACAGGAAGTCATTATAATCTTCCCATCATGATAATATAACACCCTATGGGGTCTGCATCAATATTAGACATTACAAATTGTATGTTTTTACGAATTATGATTGCTACCCCCTCGTCTTGGAATTAAAATGGGAATGAAATGTTTGCCCAATGTTTAAATGACCTCATACATTCATCGCCCAAAAAAAAAAAAAAAAAAAAAATCTATAATCATGTATATGAGTAACCTACCATTTTGCAGTTTAAAGTTCAGGGCCTTTAGTTGCTGGTTCTCTACTCTCAAGGCCTTGATTTCTTGTCTCAGATCATTTAATGTGTCATTTTCCTTGTTTTTTTCATCTATTAAGCAACAGTGTGTCATTTTGTGTTTTTCCACCTAAGTTGAGAGACAAAATTATAGTCACAG
Organism: Cirrhinus molitorella; assembly: GCA_033026305.1. Taxonomy (NCBI): domain Eukaryota; kingdom Metazoa; phylum Chordata; class Actinopteri; order Cypriniformes; family Cyprinidae; genus Cirrhinus; species Cirrhinus molitorella. Next base: position 9,099,098 of record CM065128.1, read on the forward strand.
AACAGCAAAAACATGCATTGTCACTTAACAATTAAACACTTAATCAGGAAGTTGGATTTTACTTTTTTTTTTTTTTATCTCTTCTAGACTTGATCTGGAGTTGATGATGACTTTCTGGACTGAATATTATTTTCTTTTTTATTGCTGTCTTTTCAGGCAGCTTGCACTCCTCTTTTTGCCATTTCTCTGACCCCATCTGATTTAAACGTTTCAGTAACTTGTCCTTATTTTCTGTACAGGAAAGGTTCCTTAATTCAAATGTATAGTTTAATGAATTCACTCATTCACCAATCTCACCATTTAACTTGAGTGCAGGAGAGCTATTATCTTCATACTTCACATTAACAACTTTCCCCTCATGAACTACAGATTGAAGAATGTCTTTTCTCTTTGCAATGTCCAGAGAGGCTTGCATTTCTGTCCATTCAATTAATGCCCACATTTTGTCTATAATGGCAAAAAAGGACTACGATTTAAAACAGTTCGGAAGACAAGGATAATTGATGGATGTGGGGGTTGGCCCATGTGGTCCGATCCAACAGACAAGCCTCTGTAGCTCAAATTGCTCAAGAAGTTAATGCTAGTTCTGATTGAAAGATGTCAGAATATCCATCTTACTTTATCATTTGTCATTAAAGCGGACGACCTCTACAGCCCTAAATGTCAGCGGAGACCACATCTACTAGATGAGCCCCAGAGATGGATCCCCAGTGAGAACCTCGTCAACTAGATGGCCATCGGCGCAAGACCACAGGAACCTGATGAACCCACTACACAATCTGACTTTGTTGCAAACTGCTTGTTTGTCTGGTCAGAGGAGAACTGACTCCCGGCTGAACTTGGTTTCTCCCAAGGTTTATTTCTCCATTTCGGTCACTGATGGGAGTTTTGGTTCCTTGCTACTGTCTCCTCTGGCTTGCTTAGTTAGGGACACTTAATTTCCAGCGATATTGTATACTATCTGAACTGAACTGAGCTGGATGATGACATCACTGAATTCAATGATGAACTGCCTTTAACTGAAAATAGTTTATATTATTGACACAGTACTTCCCTTTACTGTAAAGCTGCTTTGACACAATTTGTATTGTAAAATGCGCTATATAAATAAACGTGACTTGACGTGTAAAATAAATGCGTCTGGTTTCTGGTCTCATCCGTGTCCAGCTTTTTTTTATCTGTACAAAACTGCTCATTTTGCTGCTTGATATAGCAAACTGTGTGTCTTACCATATTATTTTAATATATTATGAACGCACTCGTGTGTATTTCATTATTTTACTGTTTTTACTCTTTTACTCTGATTTTACTCTTTGATATTCGTCTCATTAGTTCCCTACGGTGGATTATGAACCATAAATGTAACACATTACCAGAAAACAGCTTACTTCCACAATGAAAAATAAGGTTTATCACATTGCAGTTTGTTGCATATCTAATTTATTTTATTTGTTATCTAAAATGTTGGTTTACCAATTAACAATTGCATCATTTTTGTTTTTGCAAACTACTTCTATTAACTGTTTTATGTTTATATAGTATATATCTACAATATATTGTTATTTAGCACTATATTATGTTATGTGTTATGTGACTGATGCATTTTTTCTTAGGTTATCTGGATAAAGGGTGCCATTTTTCCATGAGAATTGATAAGGAACATATTCTTGGGATATCACAGAGACAGCAGCTGATAAGGAAAATATTCTTGAGATATCACACACACACACACACACACACACACACACACACACACACAGTATAAATAAAGTCACTTTATGATCATAAAAGTATAAATGCTCATTGTGTCAGTTTGTGTCAATTGATATTATGACACATTTAAGGTTTCTCACATTTAACAGTTGTATCACGGCAAGTTTTTTTTTTCCTTCCAGACAATCGTGAAATTACTCCATCAGCCGCATTTTAAAACTTTAAAAAAACATGAAGTGGGCCAATTTACTGTATTTAGGTTTCAACCTTTAACCTTAACAACAACTTGCACTGAACACACAGTACAATGTTTTTTCCCCATCCATCAGTGTACTTATTGTGGTCATATTGAATTGCAAAACACTTTTGCTTCTATTAAGGTGGGATATGAGTAAGGTTAGGGACATGTTTGGTGGTATGGGTAGGTTTAAGGGTGGGTTAAGGTGTAAGGATGGGTCAACAGTGCAATTATAACTGTAAATACAGAAATGAATTGCATATGTAATTACATATAGGTATTTTAAAAAATATCAAAATAAGTGCATTGTACCAAATGATTAATTTAAATGTAAGTACATAGTAAGGCCACCTAATATAAAGTGGGAATGAACTTTGTATTAGGCTATATTTATGAGATACTTAACAGATTTGACATGTTTTCACCTACATGACTTAAATTTGTCAACACCCACTTTGTTGTATTTGTGCTTTAAAAGGCAGCTCTGTGCACCAAGTCAGTCAGTGTTCCCAGCAGAGCCACAGGAAGCTGCTTCAGAAACACTTGCCTTCTCCAGTCTCTCTCTCCTCCAGTCATCATTCAGAATGAGCAAGATCATCGTTTTTAGCAAAGAGGCCTTTGAGGGTAAAACAGCTGAATTCAAGAACGACGTCCGCAGCTTAGAAGAAAAGGGCTTCAACGATGTCATCGCGTCTCTCAAAGTCATTGGTGCACCATGGGTAGCATATTATGACAAGAATTTCACTGGAAAACAACATGTTTTTGAGGAAGGAGAGTACGCTACCCTTGATGACAAAGGAAAGTTTTCTTCTCTCAGGATCATCACCGATGACCTGGACAACCCTGAAATCCAGCTGTTTGAGAATGTGGACTATCAAGGAAGAAGCGTGACCCTACACAAAGAAACCTGTCTTCACGACATCAATTTCAGTGACATCACTTCCTCCCACAAAGTGAAGAGTGGTGTCTGGGTGCTCTACGAGCATGGGTATTGTAAGGGTACCCAGATTGTCTCTTTCCCTGGGGATGAAGTTCCCAGCTACTTGTCGCTCTCCTTCAATGATGTGGCCAGCCATGTGCGTCCCTTGCTGCCAAAGCCATAGACAGCATCATTCACAGTTCACTCTGCAGCTGAATATGAACTGGAAACCTTTTGGAAAGAATGGTGGTGGGGGATAACTGATCTTTATGAGGAACAAAGACTGTGACTGCTACTCTGCAATAAGAAACTTCATGCAATTAGACAGACCCTTATCATTTAAGGATATCTGTTTAAACACAAAGTGTACATGTTAATTTGTCATATAACAATTTTGTAATATAACTATTTGTTTTTTTATTTTTAGTGACCAGTATCAGTAAACATATGCAATAAGACTGTTAATTGTTAAAGATATACAGAATATACAGATATACAAATACAAGTGCTAATGTATTTGATTGTACTTCCCCTGTTTGATGAGAGTGAAATATTAAAAAGGAATTTTGGATTTATATTATGCTGAGCAAGAGACAACAAATGCTGTTTTAGTCTGTCAACTGAGAAAATAAAGAAACAGAGAATTAAGAAATGTTTTCTCATTTCCTTTTTTATATATATGTATATGTTTTTCATTATAAAGATATCCAATGTCATTACATTAATTTTAACAAAAAATAAATATTATTATTATTATGATCATCATCAAAAAAACATGTTCACAGTAAAAGTTCACTTCAAATTTCAGAAATGTGGAAAATATAACCAAGAGAATAAACTAGTATGGATAGACTGTGTTAAAACAACACAACAAATTAACTGAAGAGTTCTCCACACTTTCAAAGGCAATAGCACATGAGTAAGAGGAGCTAGCCTCTAACTAATTCACAATACAGTTATAATACAGACAATTCAGGCAGCTGCAGTTTCTTGGAGATACTAAGTTCTGTTCGTAAGCAGCTATCATAAGGGCTGTGAGGAAACTTCTCATCTGGGCAGCAGTTGATTCTCCTGGAGACGATTCGTTTAACATGATCACTTGCTTGTCATATTCCTAGTCAACCCCTGCCAATATGCTCTTAGATAAAACTGGCCTTTTCTCTTCAAGTTTGAGCTGCATACTGGAAAAATAACTTGTAGGATTTATTTAAAAACATTTTGTAAAAAACATTTTAAGTACATTTTACTGATACTGCTGTGTATAATCTACTTCCTACTAAACTTAACATTCATAAAGAAATTAAAGTATATATTAAAGTAAATATTAAATAATTATATGAACAGTTCAGATGCAAAAGCCTCTAAATCTATCTGACATCTTTCTTTAAAAAATGCATTTTTATCAGGCTCTGATGTATAGGTGTCTACCTAAGTAGCAATACTTCTGATTGGGCTGAGGGTGGGATTTTAGCAAGTTTGAAGTAAAAGTATTTGATGGATGTATAATGTGTGTCTATATGCTGTAAGACAAACCATGTGCAAATCCATTAATCAACAGCATTGCTGGGTATTTTCTCCTTAAACCTGTAGTCTCCCAAAGGCTGTCCCAGAACTGCCATTTGAAATGTCATAACATTCAACAACCAATCATGTCAGGGGATCCTATTATTTGCATATCATTAACTGTGCTGCAAGCAGGGTCTAGTGAGAAGGCAGCCAGGTTTATTTTTCTGTTTTTATGTTTCGCTAGCTTTTGATATTTTTCCACTATTTCCATGCTGGCATGTGCTGCAAACTAGGCTGCATCTGAATATTTAGGACATTTTAAGGACACAACATCGCCAAGCAAGTAACTAATGTTGCAGTATCCACTGTAGTTGTCCGTAAAAACGTAGATTTATCAGTCATTATTAGTGCATGAACCAGAGCAAACAGATGATATTACCTCACAAAGTTAGCCATCAGTCTCCTTGCTTACGATGAGCATACCCACATTCTGGATTAAACTTATAATGTTATGGCTAATTAAACTGATATTTCCACTTGTCATTGTATTGTGTTTCTAAAGTTTAGATAGTGGATCAGGAGTGCAGTCTGGACGATGGGGCGGGGCGACTGTTATTGGTTTATGCTAAAGCAGAGCTTATTGGTGTAAAAACATTTGATGTGTTTATAGCTTATTTAGAAAAGTATGATGCTTTGGGCATTATAGCCGAAAAAACCCATATTGGTCAAATTTACATTTGCAAACAGTACCTCAGTGATATATTTTTAAGTTTATGCGGTAATAACACAAACAATGGTCATGTGGACGTACTTTAAATTTCATCTGAACAAATCTATGAATGAATATGTCCTGTTTGAAATCCATGAGAGTTTCCATTAGAATCTATATGAAAAATTTAAACTCAAAATGTAATTTTTTCTTTATTATATGCACCCTGAGCAGCATTTTACTGAAAAGCCCATCTAAACATCTAGTAGATTGCATAGTTCTAATCTTTCATAGAGTCAAATTAAAATGGTACACCGTGCACTGTTGCACTGGGTCCTAATGCAACTACATTAGAAAATCCAAGCATTTTTAAACCTTGAAAACACTACATTAAAATTCAAGCATTTTCAAAGAATTCAAGCACCCGAACAAACCCTGTTATTAGCCTAATATTGATTTGTAGTCTATTTATTCTGTTCCAGGTTACTGAACAACCACAGTGGAGGAGACGGTCAACATTAACTTGTCAGATGTAAGTGAGGAGCTGCTCTTTATTAAAATGACTTAAATGAATTTACAGGATCATCTGAGCTTTTTCAAAAAACTGCTGTGGAGCTCATTAGTGATGGGAAGTTCGAATTATTTTACCGACTCGGACCTTTGAGTCTCGTTCAGCAAAATGAACAAATCTTTTTTTCCCCGAGTCATTTTGTTCATTCCATTCATTTTAGCAAAATATAATTAAAATGTTATGCTTACACAAACGTTGATCACACTACAAACAAGAAAACTATAATGCTATAAGAAACAGAAAAGATTATTTCATTGTTTACCTGTTTGTCTATGCTGATCACCTGTTATCTGACAAGTTTTCGGGTTTGAGTCATTCGTTCATCACGTGACAGCCACATAAGCTTACCCTATACAGCCTGAGCCAGAAAGAGAATTGATTAGTTTGTCTCTCGAGTCTGGGTTCGAGTTGTTCGTTCATCACGTGACAGCCCCATAAGATGAACAAACATCTCAAAAAACCTGAACCAACAGGTGAACTAACAGAACCTATAAGGATGTTGCACATGGGCGACTGAGCAAATCACTCCCCGAGACAACTTGGTCTTCCCGAGTCACATAAAATTCTCATTAAAAATTAATAATTCAAGAACGACCCATCACTACAATTCAGGCACTTCTAGTTATAATGAAATGCAACTTTAGTTTGGTGTGACAGAAATACTTAAGTTCTCTGTTAAAGGAGTTGATGTTTGCATTTTTCTCTTGGTCTGAAAGGTTGAGCCGGATCTCATTCATGTGTGTATCAAATAGCAGTGGAGGCACACTAACTGTATTGGTCTGGGGATTCCTGCAGATTACTATGATTATTATTTACTTAACCATTTTTAAAATGGCTCTTTGGTCGCTTTTAGTCAGAAAACGGCACACATACAGCAAGATAAAATTTCACTTACCTGGCCTATCACTTGAAGCAACCCTTTCTAAAAGTCTGTGTTCAAAGAGAGCTGCCATCTGTTGTGCCATTTAATTAAGATGACTGCTGTAGCCTATATATTTTTGGTGAACTATCCTTTCTAATCAGTTTCCTTAACATTTAGAAGATGCTTTTCATTCAAAGCGACTTGCAAACTAAGACAATGGAAGCAATCCAAATCAAACAAAAGAGCAATAACATGCAAGTGCTATGACAAGTCTCGGGGTGTATTCACACTAGACGTTTTGAACCATGCCTGAGAGCGTTGACCCCCAAAGCGCGGTTCGTTTGACAAGTGTGAGTGCTCCAGGTGGGCCGGAGCCCGAGCCCAACCGAACCGTGCCCTGGCACACCTCTTCCAACCGGGCCAGGGCCGGCAAAACGAACCGCGTCCAAGCGTGGAAAGTTTACTGCAAGTGTGAGTGCAGGCCAGCGGGGGAGTGGGGAGGGGGGATAATTGTGCTCGGTCTTGGTTCAGGGCAACCGTGCCTAGTGTGAGTACTCCCTCAGTTAGCCTAACACAGTACATGTAACAATGGAGTTTTTAAATTATATAATAAATAACAAAAAAAAAAAAAAACAAGCTAGCATTAGAGGCATTCTTTTTTGCTAATTGTATAGAGAGTGTTAGTCTTTTAAGAAAACAAGCAGTAAGTAAATGAAGAGTATATGTCTAAAAGGTTTTAGAACAGAAAAAAGGGAGTTAGAGGGTCAAATAAAGGTGGAAAAAAAGTCATTCCACAGGAGGGTACATTTAATATGAAAGTCAGTGAAAGTGATTTTGTGCTTTTTTGGGGTGGCACAATAATGTGCCGTTCACTTGTAGAATGCAAGCTTCTGAGGCACATGAGACTGAAGTAATGAATTCAGGTAAAGGGGTGCAGAGCCAGTGGTGGTTCTGTAGGCAAACATTAATGCCTTGCATTTTATGCGAGCAGCTATTGGTATCCAGTGCAAACTGATTTAACGTGGTGTGACATGCGTTCTTTTTGGCTCATTAAAAATTAATCTTGCAACTACATTCTGGATTAATTGTAACGGTTTGATAGAACTGACTGGAAGACCTGCCAAAAGAGCATTGCAATAGTCCAGCCTGGACAGAATAAGAGCTTGAACAAAGAGTTGTAAAGGATGTACTGAAAGAAAGGGCCAGATCTTCTTGATGTTGAATAAAGCTAATCTGCAGGACCGGGGAAATTCATTTATTTGAAATAAATGTTTCTGTTCAGAGTGAGTTGGGCAGGTCATTCCACCAGGAGGGTACATTCAATGTGAAAATCAAAGTGATTTTGTGCCTCTTTGGGATGGCACAATAATACGCCGTTCACTTGCAGAACGCAAGCTTCTAGAGGCACACAAGTCTGAAGTAATGAATTCAGGTAAAGGGGTGCAGAGCCAGTGGTGGTTCTGTAGGCAAACATTAATGCCTTAAATTTAATGCCAGCAGCTATTGGTAGCCAATGAAGATTGATGAAAAGAGGTGTGACGTGAGTCCTTCTCGGCTCATTAAAAACTAATCTTGCAGGCGCATTCCTAATTAATTGTAAAGATCTGATAGAACTGGCCAGAAGACCTGCCAAAAGAGCACTGCAATAGTCCAGCCTGGACAGAATAAGAGCTTGAACAAGGAGTTATGAAATATGTTCTGAAAGAAAGGGCCAGATCTTCTTGATGTTGAATAAAGCTAATCTGCAGGACCGGGGAAATTCATTTATTTGAAATAAATGTTTCTGAGCTAACAGAAGTTTAAATGTGGCCCATTTTCTTTGAAGAACTACATGCTCAAAGTTATCTGAATACACCTCACACCTTGAAGACTGCAGTGGAGAACTATACAAGTTCAAAGTTTGCCTGAAGCTCTTCATCACCACATGTATTAACTTTTATATACATACGAATTCTAATGAGATCACATTGCACATACACATCTATACACACACACACACACACACACACACACACACACACACACACACATAGAAAACATACAATGCATAAAAATTAAATAAATAAATATTGAAAGAGGGGTATATAAAATATGTTTTCACTACTAGTAATTATCTAGCTATGCAGTCTTCTTGCTAGTGTCATCACATACTGAACTAAGTGTAATTGGGACTTTAGGTCTCAAAATATTGAGACCAGCCTGATACAGCAACAACAGGAAAATCAGTCTTAAATACCCTTGAATAAAAACAAAATACTTCACTCAAGAACTTATACATTTTTGGACATAACCAAATGACCCAACATTCTCTCACTGGACCAGGCTATTTTCATACAGTTGCCATGGGTTGTTTTTCATGTCCGTGGGTTGAAGTGACCACAATAACCTAATATTTAGCCCCTGGAATGCTAATTTTACCAGAGGAACCCCACTACAAAATGTGTATTTTACCCGCTGTAATGTGATTTTTACTGGGGGTTACTTGGGCTAGTTTTGAGTAGCAATTGGGAGAGTTTTGTTGTGAAAACCTGGCAACTCTGTACTGGACTTAATACATAACTAGATTTAATACAAAAGGTGACACAGAGGGCTACATAGACTGTAACCTGGTTCAAGAATAATGCATACTGTGCACAACTTTATATTGAATGAGCTGAAAGTTAGAGCTGATGGAACACAACCTAATGTTTTGATGGACCTGTCTTTTGAAAGATCTATACCTAGTTCTTTCCCCCAGGTCATCTTCAAATGTTGTGTAGGAGGAACCCTTGAGTTATTAAAATACTAATCAAATTTAGAAACAAGACCCTTTAAATTGAGTTCAGATGTCATACAAATATGATGAAAGATGTTTAGGGGGTTGGTAAGTTTCAAAACTGGTATATCCCATTTAACATATTTCCATGTTTGAAGATATCTGAAAAAATTAGAAGGGGGTGATCCAATAAATCACCTTTGTCACTTTGAGTTCCCAGAATGAGTTTGCAAATGATGTTTGAGGTCGCTTTGATATGTGAAACTCTCCTCACACTGAAGACACTTGTAAGGTCTCTCTCCCGTGTGAGTTCTCATGTGAACCTTTAGGTTTCCTTTAATCGTACAACTCTTTCCACACTGAGGACAGATGAAAGGCTTTTCTCCAGTGTGAACTCTCATGTGAGTCTCAAGGTTTGCTTTGATTGTAAAACTCTTTCCACAGTGATGGCACATGAAAGGCTTTTCTCCGATGTGAATTTGAACATGATTCTTAAGGTGATTTGTGTCTGTGAAACTCATTTCACACCGATGACATTTAAAACTCTTCTCTCTTGAATGAATCTTCATGTGATTATGAAGGTTAACATTATGACTGAAACACTTTCCACACTGATTGCATGTGAACGGTTTCTCTTTAGTGTGACTTCTTATGTGAATCTTAAGGTTTCCTTGAACAGTGAAACTCTTTCCACACTGAGGACAGGTGTAAGGTTTCTCTCCAGAGTGAATTCTCATGTGGACATTAAGGGTTTTCTTCTCTGGGAAACTCTTTCCACACTGATCACATTCATACGGTCTCTTTCCAGAGTGAGTTTTCATGTGGACATTAAGGGTTTTTTTCTGTTTAAAACACTTTCCACACTGAGTGCATATGAATGGCTTCTTTTCAACGTGAATTTTCATGTGGATTTTAAGGCTTTCCTTTTGACTGAACATTTCTCCACACAGTTGGCAGGTGAAAGGTCTTTCTTCATTCTGAATTACCAAGTGGGGATTAACGTTTGTAGTTTGTGTTTTTTGAGGTTTTTTTGGTGAGGAATTCTCTTCTGTTTCATTCAGTTCTTGTCTCTCCTCTTTCAGTGCCATCAGGTCTGAAGTGAAAAGAGAAAAATACAAGTTAATACCAGTTTAATGGCACAAAGCAACAGACATCTGTCAATAGATAAAAAAAAAAAAGAATTAATTGCACATTTTCAGTAATTAATAGAATATTGATATAATGTTTATATCAAAATTTCACATTATTAACGTAGAAAGCATCTTAAAGGTTGTGTGTTTAAAATGTATTGTTTAATGGCATCTCTTTTTTTTACTGATTAGCCTAATGAAGACTAGTATCATTGAAATATAGCAACTGCTCTTTATTAAATACATTTTCCCTCCAAATGTATCCATAAATTATAGATAGTCAGGACTACAGCATCACTGAAAGGTATGATTTTCAACAATTATTAGGTTTTTAAAAAAGTGAACTTAAAACAACCTTCACATAAAGTAAAATTTGTATATGCATAAACTACAAGTTTAATATAAATGAATCTTTATTCAAGCTACAAAAGTTAATCAGGGAGCCAAACAGCAGTGAGTGATTTCTCTGACTTTCTTTTACTTTTTTTTATTTACATCAAAGACTCTGCAGCAGATTTCACTTTAATGCTGCATTTCCAGTCTGGTCTCATTGTGTATATACATGTTTTGATTGATACTGAAACATATTTACACAATGTATTACACAATTTAATACATATAATTACTAAATATTCACAGCTAAAAATCCCATAACATATTTATGTATCTTTTATATCATGAAGATGTGTGTATTAGTGCATTTTTATTTTTTATCAATAAATTATTTACATTTTTAGACCCCCTAACCTAACCCCAAACTTAAATATAGCTATTTTATAATGAATATGAAAAAGATATAAAACATAATAGACCGAAATATGCAGGGAAATTTGTATTTCAGTAACCTCTAAACCTAACCATAACCATCTATTTAAAATATGTACAGTATAAAGAAAAACATGAAAGACAAGCACAATCACAATGACGCCAAAAGCAGTACTAAAAGTATTGCAAATGAGACTGCAGTCGCAGTCCTCACTGATGTTTTATGTGAGGTGCAGAGCAGAATTTAGCGGTGCTGGACATTTTAATAAGGATCAAATGAGTCCAGCTTTGAGAATGAAAACCAACCTGTTTGTTCCTCAATATCTTCATGTTTAACTCCGAATGTTTCTTCAATCTTAATGTCTTCACTCTCCTCTTTAATAAATGCCATCTTCATAATATTGTTTCAGGATCTTAATTGCTTTACCAGGAGTTTTTCTGTGCTTGGACACTGTCCTGTTAAAGAAGAGAATAATTAACACAAATGAAAAACAAATGCAAACTAAATCTCTGGATGTGTATCAGCTCCTAGTTCAGCAGAGAGATCACCCAGATTAACAAATCTATATAGAAAAAAACAACTATTTTATTAAGATCTATATTGTGGTATTTGGTGAACTGGAGAATAAGTTTAATAGATTAATTTTATCATGAAAACATTTGAAGCTGGTTTCTAATAGTTGTCGTTGAACATGTTCGTTGTTCGTTGCATTTCCAGTGTTTTGAGCAGCAGATGTCGTCAGTGTGCGGTGATTCGAGTGATTCAAAACAATGAATCATTTGTGATGCAATCGATTCAGTAGATTTGTTTCTCCATCGCTATTTGCCAGTGACTGAATTCGTGTTCATGATAAACTGATTAACGATATAAGAAGCGAATACAAACGCACATTATCTGTTGCTCGTGCAAATGCGCTTTACTCACACAAAACCTTTGTTACTGTCACTAGATAAGTAAATACGAGCTGTGTTTATTAAAACACTTTAAATGAATAAATGCACTCACCTTTCTTCAACCGAATCAAACACACAGGAGCGCAGTGCAGCCATATGACGTCACTTCGCCAAAACAAAATAAAAGTCTTGTGCGTAAAACATAGCATTTTACATTAGAAAACAAATCTAAATAATAAGGCATTCAGGAATTTAAACCTATTAAACCCCAAATGATTAGTACAGTTTAGCTTTATATCTAGTCTTATGTCTATCTAAACTGTAAAGGGTGTTTCATTCATGATAAACTACAGAGCATTTGTGATATTCTTAATAAAGGAAAAACTCTAGTATCTTGGTCTTCACTTTATAGGATTGAAAATAATTATTTAACATTTCAAACTTAACAATTTGAAGATAAAAATTATATTTCCCATGACTGTAAAAGATTACATTTTGAAATTAGAAATTCTTTCCTTTCAGTTTTGTCAGTTTATTGTCAATGAACATGTTTTGTAGAATTGTAAACTTTATTGTCAAAAAAAAAAACCCACTAGACCAGGATCTTTCATGAAGAAAATGTATCAGTCCCTGCAGGCTAGATACAAAGAACACATACTGCATCATGACCTCTCTCCAGAACTGCTTTTAAGATCTGTTTCAAAGCAGAACATTGAACACTGTCATGAAACTTTTGGGGAAGAAATAGGAGAGATGATTTCCAGGCACAAAATCAAAATTTTAATCTGTTTCACTTCACGTGCCAGCCCCGCGCATGTCCCATATATTGCGTGTCCTCTTACTCACACTTAAGCTTTTTAAAGTTATTTTGTGCAATCCAACCAAAGACCTATTGAAATATAAATGCTTATTCATTAAAAGAAAATGAACACACTTAACAGTTATTGCAATGCACTGCCACACAGCGTGACTCTATGCATTCAGCACCACATATGTGGACAGTGCCATGTCACACACCCTTCCAGAACAAACTGCCAAATATTTAACTGGCAAGAAATCACATACGTAAGCGTTAAATGGAGTTTTTTGCTCAAGATGTTAAATTTCACTCAAAATCACTCTGTTTTTTGTATTTTGAGTATAAGGTAATATAATACAAATTATAGTGTTATAAAAAAATAAAAATATTAAAAACTTTGATGACCGTTAAACGCATCATCACAGTCTTGTGAAAAGGGTCCATATATAGAGTTGGTAAAATAGTTGAGCACTAAAGTTTTTAGTGCACACAAATCCAAAGCATCCACACACTGACAGCCATATCTGAGATGCACACAAATACGGAATTGAGTTATTTTCTGCTGTCTTTTCTAACAGACCTATATTATTTGAAATGTATCTTTTGTGAGTGAGAGAAAAAAACTCTTACCAGTGTCACCTATACTATTTGTAGTATTTAATGATTGATGAAACCACTGCTTAAAAAAATGACTTTTTTATGATTTCAGGTAAAAACTCTGGCTCTCAAAGGTGGGGGATGCTCGCGAGTGCATTTGGAGGATTATGCATGGACTGATTACAAACTCTTTGGCCCAAAAAATCAACATGAGGGTAATAAATGGAAAGATTGGTTTTCGGCGTTTACGTTTACGGGATGTTGTGATTGGTAAGTTGTACTTTATGCTGTAAGAGTGGTTTGAATGTTTAAGAATAATCAACCGAATTCACAAACATCTACTTAAGAAGTTCTCAAATATGTTCGTAAGAACATCTTAATATTATATATATATAAGTAGCACACTAGCCTGTTTTTGTCACAACCTTGACTGGCACTTGGCTTCATGTTTTAATGTGTTGTGTTTTTGAACAGTTACTTTTAAAGAGCCTGTCTTAATCTTTGGAGATCTGCTAAACTTGATGCAGAACTAAACTGATCTGCATCAATTTACTATTCGCATTAGCTGTTGATACAAAAGCTATTTTCAAACCATGTTTACATGTATGTTTCAGCGGCTGTGAGACAAAACCACCTGACTTCTGCAGCCACAGAAAAAGAAATTGACTCAACCATCAAAAGATGGCTATATCTGGCCCCGGATAGGGATGGACAAGAGAAAGCAGTGTCAGGAGAGTACAGGTTAATGGACTGTGACTTGACTGGATATTGTAGAGTTGTGTGCACAGTGCCGCTTGTTCATAAACTGAATCAGATGTTAAGTTGTGTGCACATTGCCGCTTGTTTGTGGACTGAATCAGATATTGAAGAGTTGTGTGCACAGTGCCACTTGTTCATGAACTGAATCAGATGTTAATTTGTGTGCTCAGTGCCATTTGTTCATGGACTGAAACATAGATGTTCAAGGGCTGTGAAACATGGCATTGACATTCAAGCATTGCTTGTTTGTTTGTTGTTGTTAAAATGTAAAATGTCACATTTGTTTAAATGTGACAATAAATATTTTTCAGAACACTGTTGTTGATCGGGCATGTTTCATCTGGGCCAAGGGTGTGTATAAAGTGGCTAGATTAAGGTTTTGTTGTGGCTGACATGTGGAACAAATGTATTCGGTCCTACACAGAACCAGTTAAGGGCCAGCTGTAGTCATACATTTGGCTGAGATATAGCTATGCCATGGGCCGTATGTGGCCCGAGTTCTGGCAACCAGACCTGGTCCACTCATGTACCGTAATTCATTGCTGTATTTGGGCAGAGTGAAAGTGGGTTCTGTGGCCCATCACTGGGCCAAACTACTTTTGCTATGTGGGCTGCTGCTCAGTTGGCTCTTTTGGGACCACATTTTTTAATCATTTGATTTTTTTTTAAATATATATTTAAAAAAATATATATATACATTGTTATAATTTCTTTTTGTGAAATTCAACAAGACCAGATGAAATCTCAACAAGACCAGATGAAACTTCTAAATTATCAAAGTTAACAGAGTTTGTTAAAAATGTATAAGACTGGATGACCAATAATTTTTTTCCTATTAAATTCAGATAAGACTAAGATATTACTTATTGGACCAAACAATAACACACAGAATCTTTTGGATTACAATTTGCATCTAGATGGATGTAATGTTACTTCCTCTACAGTCAAAAGTCTGGGTGTTATATTAGACAGCAACAAAATCATAATTCCCATGTTACAAAAACAGCATTCTTCCATCTTAGAAACATTGCCAAGCTACGAAACATGTTACCTGTTTCTGATGCAGAAAAGTTAGTTCATGCATTTATGACCTCTAGGCTGGACTATTGTAATGCATTGCTAGGTGGTTGTCCTGCATCTTCAATAAACAAGCTGCAGTTAGTCCAAAATGCAGCTGACAGAGTCCTTACCAGGTCAAGAAAATATGATCATATTACCCCAATTTTAAAGTCTCTGCACTGGCTTCCTATTAGGTTCAGTATCAACTACAAAATATTACTTCTTACATATAAGGCCCTCAATAGTTTACCTCCTGCTTACCTAACTAGTCTTCTACCGCGCTACAATCGTCATGCTCCCTAAGGTCACAGAACTCAGGGCTCTTGGTAGTACCTAGATTAGCAAAGTCCACTAAAGGAGGTAGAGCTTTTTCACATTCAGAATCAGGCCGGATGAAATTTGCTGTCAGGGGTAGTTTAATTGCAACATATAATCATACATATAGAAACCTATACATTGGAGTCTGATAAAAATGCATTTTTAAAGAAAGATCCCATACATTTACCCACCCTTTGACCCTCCCCTTGACAAAATAGGGAGAGAAGCAGTTGAATGTGGTCAAAAGAAACTGTGATACAGAGACAGTCTATTTGTGATCTCAAAAAAGCATATTTTAAACCCAAATCTGCTGCTGGATTGCCAGTGCCAGTGATGACACAGAAAAGACTTCTCTCTGGTGTTATTTCATGACTCGTGTCACACTGATAACATAAAAATACAGTTCTCTCATTTGTGGAATCTCATGTGGTATTTAAGTTCTGCTTTATTTCCAAAACTCTTTCCACAGTGACCACACACAAATGACTTTTCTCCAGTGTGAAGGTTCATGTGCCTGTTAAGGTTTCCTTTTTGGCTGAAACTTTTTCCACATTGTTGGCAGGTGAAAGGCTTCTCTCCAGTGTGAATTCTTATGTGGTCTTCAAATGGTTTTTTATAATTGAAACTCTTTCCACACTGAGGGCATGAGTAGGGTTGCTCTCCAGAGTGAGATCTCATATGATCCTCAAAGTATCGTTTTTGACGAAAACACTTTCCGCACTCAGAGCATGTGTAGGGTTTCTCTCTATGATTTTTCATGTGGACATCAAGGTTTTCATGTTGATCAAAACTCTTTCCACACTGATCACACGTGTAAGACTGTTCTTCCTTGTGAATCCTCATGTGTCTTTTCAAGCTTTCTTTTTGAGTGAAACTTACTCCACACTGTTGGCAGGTGAAAAGGCTCTCTCCAGTGTGAATGGTCATGTGTAAATTAAGGTTGCCTTTCTGGCTGAAACTTCTTCCACACTGTTGACAGGTGTAAGGCTTCTCTCCAGTGTGCATTAAAACATGGTTTTTAAGACTTCCTTTATGACTGAAATGCTTTCCACACAGTTGGCAGGCATAAGGCTTCTCTCCTGTGTGAACTCTCATGTGGACACCAAGGTTTCCAAGTTGAGCAAAACTCCTTTTACACTGCTGGCATGTGTATGGCTTCTCTCCTGTATTTTGAGCCCTTTTTATTGAGTAAGTCTTTTCAGTCTGTGAACAACTAAAAGATTTAGCTCCATTTATGAAATCATGATTTTTCTCTTCCATTTCATTCAGTCCTTCACTCTCTTCTTTCAGTGCCATCAGGTCTAAGGTGCAAAAACACAAATAAATGTTAATCCCTGTTTAATCAAACAAAATAACAGATATTAAAAAGATATTCAAACGTGTCAAAACTAACATTCAACTACATCCTATATCCATTAAGCAACTGCAAGAGATGTTGCATGTAATCTGAGAAACCCTTCCCAATATTGGAAACTCTTCCCTTATTTAGGACCTCAAACACTATTAAGATTACATTGAAACCCAAGAGTTGTGTCAGAAGATCTAATTAATTAGTGGCCAAGCACCGAAGGCAAGCACCTATTGTAATCATTGGTGTTATTGTTCTTTATTCGTCTATGGCAGCCTGAAGTACCGCTTGTCTCTAAATCAAACCCTCTAGCGCCACCAACAGCTCAAATTTGCACTCAAGTTAATAGCTAATAACTTGTGAACCACAGAAGCAAAAATCTTCTTTTCATCTAATTCAACTAATGTGGAGTCAAATGGACGCCAAAAAAGCAATGAATTTATTTGAAATTATCATGAAAGAAAAACTTGACTTGGCAAGTGGCACAGTCAGTCAGAAAGGCTTACTCCTGTTGGCTATGGATTATTTGATTTGTCATGTCTCAGTGGAAAGGGGCGCAGGTTTCATTGTGTTGTATAACCAACAATTCAAAATAAGTCTTGTTCTGAGTGTCTCTGCATCACTACTGTCATTTTTACAATCTATAGACCTCCTAAGACAAAGGAAGATTTAATGCCTGAATTTGAGAGAACTCTTATCCTGGGGATAAAACTTTAACATCCATGTTGACAATAGCCACTTTTCCACTGTTGGGTCAGTGCATACCAGGACTAATAATGAGCTGGACGGGGCTAATGTCTTTGCATCTCAAGCCGCAAGCCAGAAAATCAAACCACATTTACACTGTTAACCCAGCACTAAACCCGCCCTTAACACACCTCTCTGAAGCAAACATCTCACAAACCCAGCTTTTCACCAGTGAGAGGAAGATTAATGAAACTATATCATAAAACAAACTTAACAGAAAAGGATTGTTCCCTACATAAAAGACTTCAGCATCAATATTTTATATACTAATGATTTGTTATTAAAATAATAATTAATTAATTTGCATAACCATGCTAAATCAAACCAAGATTATCAAAATTTCACATAAAAAGATAACAAACATACTAAAATAAAAATACTGATAAACCCTCATGTTTCCAGCAAATTTCTTTAGAAAAAATGAGCATTTATATTAGTGTCAAAGACAAGATGTCACCGTTTTGATGTCTGCATCAAATTACATTAATAAAAGTAATACATTAAAAAAAAAATAATAATAATTACATGCAAGTAAACTGTCTATTTTAATATTTCTAATAACTAAAAAAAAAAAATAACTACAACAATATGGGAAACAAATATTTGGAAACAATGTTTCAAAGGTGTAAATTGTCATTCAGAGTAATAGTCCGACTTTAATTTTACCATTAAATTTTAAATAAATATATAAAATACCAAGTTAAAAAAATATATTTGTTGTCCTGGCATTTTCAAGTAAGTATTGGCTGTGTTATATTAAAAGAGCTATATGGTATTGTGTTTTTAAAGTATTTAAATAGCCAGGGGACTTTTGTCCCGAAAATGTAATTTGTCAGATGTCATTAAGTGTTACAGGAATAAGAAGTTATTTTGAAGTCATATAAAAACTGATAGTTATTCAGCAGTCTGTGACATCATCAAATGGCACCTGGAAGACTGTATGGTGAAAAAAATGAAAACTAACCTGTTTGTTCCTCAGTATCTTCTTGTTTGGCTCTGAATGTTTCTTCAATCTTCATGTCTTCACTCTCCTCTTTAATAAATGCCATCTTTATAGTGTCACGTGGATCTGAGTTTCTCCACCAGGTTTTTTCCTCTGTGTTTGGAAACTTTGTCCTGTTTAAAAAGAGAATAAATAACAGGAATAAAAAAGAAAAAGACAAAAATTAAATCACTGTGTGCATCTCAGTGCACTAGTAAGGAGTCAGTCAGAGTGACAGCTAATGGACTTAAATGATCTGATTAGACAAACACTTAAAACTTCTACTTACTATTCAGTTTTGATTAGCATGTTTATTGCATTTAATCTAGTACACATTCAATGTAATGTAATGCTATTGTAACAACAACAACAATACATTAGCAGTTGTTTGTAAAAGTTGTCATTACACATGTTTGTTGTTCTCGTTGTATTTTCAGTGTTTTGAGCGGCAGGTCTCATCAGCGAGCGGCGATTCGAAACAGTGAATCATTTTGTGAATCAACTGATTCAATTGACTCGGAGTTTCGATTTCGTGTTTATGATTATCTGAATCACTACACAGAGAGACAAATCAGACGCTGTTTGGATCTGTTTTACTCTCACAAAATGATGTTCATCATTTGATTAAATATTACAGAGTTACGTTGTTTGAATTTAAACAATTTAAATGATTAAGACTACAAACCTTTCTTCAGCTGAAACACTGATGCAGGAGCGCGGTGCAGACTTATGACGCCATACACTAGATCAAAATAAAAGTCCTGTTCACACGCTGCTGTGTCTACAATCCAGAAAGTGCAGATATTTACATGAAGGAAACACATACGAATAATAAAACATATGACAATGGTATTCAGAGTTTTATTCTTGGTGAAATACATATTTAAATATTTATATAAAGAAATTAAAATATATACTTTACAAATATTTACAAATTGTAATAATTGTAATTTTACTTAATTATTTATGTATTATTAATTATATTTTCCCAAATGTATCATTCATGTATTTATGACAGTTTATGTCCACAAGTGTTTCTTAATTTCATATTTAGTTATGCATTATGTCAACATTTATTTATTTCCAGATTTATTTACTATGACATTTATTTATTTATTTATTTATTTAGACCTTCCTTTGTCCGCAACAGAAAAGCTCTGAGGCCACAGTAGCACCTTGTGGAGTGACCAACCAAAAAACAACTGCTTTATTTTCTGTCTCTCAAACTTTCATCTTATTTGTCAGCATCTATCAGAGTCCTCAAACATGGTTATATTGGAGGAACTCGGGGGTTGGAAACCTCTAAGCAAAGATTTCAAAGACTACTTTTTGTCCTCAAATGGCACTTGTTTTGAATGCATTACTTATTTCATTTATTCATTCATTTTACTTATATCATAACAGTCCTCTTTTATTAACTTCTATTGTGTTCTGTGCAGCACATGGTTTGTCCAGTCTTCCAGCAAAGTGAGATCAGTCATGACCATAAAGTTACATTTCAAATGGCATCCCAGCTGTCTTTTATAGCTTTTGTTGCAGTTGGTTAGTTAAACTTATTTCAGGTTGGCTGATGCTAGGACCTGATTTAAGATCAACAAATACAATAGATCAGTACGCCATTTTCATTAAAATACTGAATATCATATAGTCTGCTTAGACCACTGAGCTGAGGTTGCACTTAAATCATTTGATACAAAATCTTTGAAAATTAAAGATCTGGTATCAAATAAACTGTATGTTGTGTTTATCAAGTGTATATCAAATAAAGACTATTTTGCTAATTGTTATGCTGTCTCTTAAGAAACTGTTCATGAATGCTATATTGAATAGGCTTAATGCATGGCTGTTCATGCATAATGTACTTAATAAACTGAAAGTGTCTTAACAAACAGCATACAGTACAAAAAATGATGTTGCATATGGCAAAATGTATAAAATAAAGAATAATGCTATGCAAACATACTAACTGTGGGAATGTATCAATGTATACATATAATAGACAGCAGTGTGTGAATGGGACTTTTATTTTGCTCTGGTGATGTGACGTCATAAAGCGGTGCTGTGCTCTGCATCTGTTGTGATTCACCTGAAAAACGGTTTGTGGTTTTAAATGTTGAAATCAATGCAAAATGTTGTGTCAATTGAAACGGATTTAAAAGCTATGTAAAATAAATGAATATTTCTTCCCATATGCTGAATTAGTACATCATTCAAGTGAGAGAAACGCGATTTTTTTTTAAAATCCGAGTCAACTGAAACAAATCATTCACTAAATGATTCAGTGATTCGAAGCGCTCGAATCAGAGCACGCTGTAAAAGCAAAGAGAACAAACACAAAAATGTGCAATCAACTTTTACAAACTGCAAATGTTTTCATGAAAGTGGAATCTATTGGACATGATGCATAAATAATTTAATACCAAATCTACATAATAAATATCCAAATATAAACTTTCTGTATAATATATTTAAATAAGGTGATTTAAGGCCATTAACAATCACTCTGAATGAATCTCTTACCAGCAGTGTTGCCTTCAGAAAAGGAAAATAAAGAGAATAGGGCACACTCAAAATATCTGTTCTGTAACATAGTATATATATATTTATGCCTTAGTTGTATAAAATATATAGCTTTCATACGGAAAACTTCCCTGATGCCATAGATACGGGACAGTTCCTATTATAATCAGTGCAGTTGGGAACCCTACTTACAAGTGTGTTGATTACTGAACTGTGGAGATGTTTGAGATACACCCAGAGATTTAGTTTTCTATTGTTTTTTTCTATTAATTATTCTCATCCTAAACACAGAAAAAAGTCCTGGTGAAAAGACTGAGATCCACACAACACACTATACTTATAAAGATGACGTTTATTAAAGAGGAGAGTGAAGATATGAATATTGAAGAAGCATTTAGAGTCAAACATGAAGATACTGAGGAACAAACAAAGATAGAATTTATTAAAGAGGAGAATGAAGACATGAAGATTGAAGAAGCATTCAGATTCAAACAAGAAACTGAGGAACAAACAGGTTGGTTTTCATTCTCAAAGTTGAATTCACTCAATTTGATCCTAATTAAAATTATTCTTAAAGGAATAGTTCACCCAAAAATAAAAATTCCTCTATGATTTACTTACCCTCAAGCAATCCTCGGTGTATATGACTTTCTTCTTCCAGATGAACACAGTCAGAGTTGTTTTAAAATGCACATTTTTTTAACCTTCATTTGAATATGACAAAATAATATCATGCTCTTCAATATTTTTATGAATAAATCTCTGACAGAGACTATCACCACTGTGCACTTAGTGTGCAGGCTGACGTCATCCAACAATTACTATGTATTATTACAATATTTTTTTAATGTGCTAAAATCTATATTTTTATAATGAGTGCTGGGGGCATGGTTTGTAGATTTTTTTTTTTTTTTTTAGACTTTCCAGCTTTTTTGTCTCTAGCTGATCACATGCCTGCTTGATGAAGTGTGAAATTTTAAAATGTGATGTAATTTTTCCAGCAGTGAATTATTGTCTAAATCAGTAGTTCTCTATTCCAGTCCTCTACATATTTTGCATGTCTCTCTTAGTTAACACACCTGATTCAGATAACAAGCTTGTTAGAAGAGAGCTATTTAATATATTATTAAAATCAAGTATTTATTTGGTTTCAGTTTTGTTCTGTCTTCCAAGTACCTTTGTTTATTCTGGAATTCTGCATCCTTACATGTCATAAAATTTATATACTACGTTTAACTCATTTAACTGTGTTTTTTTGTTTGGGAGCTCCCTCTGTTGCTTTAGCTGAAAGGGTAACAGTAGTGAGACAAAGGTTACATGCAACATCTCTTGCAGTTGCTTAGTGGATATACGATGTAGTTGTATGTTAGTTTTGACATGGTTGAATGATTTGATGTCTGTTGTTTTGTCTCATTAAACTGGGGTTAACCTTTATTTGTCTTTTTTCATCTTAGACCTGATGGCAGTGAAAGAGGAGAGTGAAGGACTGAATGAAATGGAAGAGAAAGATCATGATTTCATAAATGGAGAAAAATCATTTAGTTGTTTACAGATTGACAAGACTTCTTTAAGAAAAAGGACTCGAAAGATAGGAAGAAGTTCTGTTTTGAATCAAACAAAAAGCATTAAAAGACACACAAGTATTCCCACGGAAGAGAAGCCTTATGCCTGCAAACAATGTGGAAAGCATTTTAGTTATAGGGAAAGTCTTAAAAGACACGGTTTAATTCCCACTAGAGAGAGTTCATATACATGTCCTCAATGTGGACTGAACTTCCATAAAAAACAACACTTTAAAAACCATATGAGAATTCACATTAAGAAACCCTACACATGCCCTCAGTGTGGAAAGTGGTTTAATAATAAACACAACTTTGAAGACCACATTAGAGTTCACACTGGAGAGAAGCCTTTTACCTGCCAACAATGTGGAAGAAGTTTCAACCAAAAAGGACACCTTGACAGGCACATGAGCGTTCACACTGGAGAAAAGCCTTACAAATGTCAACAGTGTGGAAGAAGTTTTAATCGGAAAGATTACCTTCATTCCCACATGAGAGTTCACACTGGAGAAAGGCCTTACAAATGCCAACAGTGTGAAAGAAGTTTTGACCGGAAAGATTACCTTAACTCCCACATGACAGTTCACACCAGACCCAGCCTTTTCACCTGCCAACAGTGTGGAGTAAGTTTTACTCAAATAGAAGGCTTTAGCAGACACATGAGGATTCACAATGGAGAACAGCCTTAGGGGGCAGCTCACGTTGTGCCTAAAACATGTGGAAAACACTAGACACAAGAGAGAAGCCTATCACAGCCAGCAATGTGGAAAAAATTTAAACCAAAAAGTAAACTTTAACAGGTACATGAACCATCAGACTGGAGAGAAGCCATTTTAAATGTGATCACTGTGGAAAGTTTTTCAAATAAAAAGCAACACCATAACTATATGGCTGAAGGACTGAATAACCTCTGCTCCTCCAATTTATATCAAGACTGCCATGATTTATTCCTATTTCAAAAACTATTGTAGCTAAGGGGATGATATATTTGATGCATAGTGTGTTATATCTGTGCAATAGTTCATTTAGCCTTTACTTTCAGCAGTTATAAATTTCAGTTACTGTGCCCATGAAGAACAATTATAGTGTTCTCTACTCCAGTAGAAAGTAACATGATTTAGTAACAACACTAAACTCCAGCAAGATAAAGTACTTTTATGCAAAACCATTGATAATAATTGGAACAGTGAATGATCTTGGTGGTCTGTGTGGATCCTAATACTCCAGTAAAGGGAAAAAAAGCACTCTTTCAGATAACACATTAAACCGAGGTCCTGACTGCGTTGTGGGAGTTCTGGCACACTATCGCATCATCCAGATTTGGTGGTCCTTTCATATGCTTTGAGTGTCAAGATAAGCATTATATAAATGTTATGAGTTATTATTACATGGCTTTGTGGAATACTCAATTCTGATTGGTCAGTCGCCACATTCCAAGGTTTGATATTCCCAGATAACGACCAGTAAAACTAATAATGCTGTTAGCTGGCTAAGAACATTATTTCTTTGTGGAAATTTTTGTGCGTTTGGTTGAATAATAAAATATTAAATCTCAATTCAGTATTACGAGTACAATTATTTAATTCATTATGTCATCCTGGTATTGCGATCTCCCCCTCTCTCATTTCATACAAATGCAGCTGCTGTTATTTTGGGACGACTGTTCTACACTGGTAATATTTTGAAACCATCAAAATCTTAAATCTTAAATCAATAGGCTATATTTTATCGCCATAATTATTTTCTGTGGTTAAGTGTTGTGCAATAATAATCTCCCTCAAATGTCCATTTAGTTTGAATTTGCCACTTCCTACCAACAGCATTCTTCACTGAAGCTTTGCGTTCAAATATTTCAACTCTGATCAGGGTTTTATGTCTATGTGTTTCTTGTGAATAAACTATGTACATTTTTGTTATTATGTATTTAAACATTTTTATAAATAATCATGTTGTCGTAGGGCTGGAGGAAAATCATCGCTGTTGGGAGCAGACACTACTGCGGCCAAGCGGTCTCTGGTCTGGTCTTCATTCTGTGAGTCTCTCACATGCTGGTCAACCGGATCATCCTCATCTGGTTGCACTTCTTCTGGCTCCATGATGTCACCGTTTGTCAGGCAAATGTTGTGAAGGATGGTGCAACAAGTGATGACCTCTGGAGCAAATTCTGGCTTCACTTCAAGGGCCTTGAAGAAAAGTGACCGCCATTGTGTTTTCAAGCTGCCAAAAGATCTCTCAACGATGGACTGAGCTTTTGCGTGGTGGTGGTTGAAATGGCGCTGTACTTCATTTTGAAGTGGCTCTCTAAACGGAGTAACAAGAGAGATTAGTTGGATGAGACAAGGGTATCCTCCATTGCCAAGTATGTGGTATCCCTCTGGTGGGTAAAGTGCCTTCAGGTAGATGGGGCTGTTCCTGAGCACTCTGGAGTCATGGACAGAACCAGGAAATCCCACAAAAATGTCCAGGTATTTGCCTTGGTGGTCACAGAGTGCTTGGAGCTGGATTGAATAGAATAATTTTCTATTCAAATAGCACATGGAATCAGGTACAACCTGAGGAGAAGCACTTGCTGGTTCAGCAGGCAGTACTGAGCTGGAGTCCCTGTCTGAAAGAATAAATATTCTATAAACTCAAATGTTTCTTTTTTATGTATTGCTAATAGTATTTGTGTCAACAATACGATGTATTCATAAAAGATAATGATTTTCAAAAATAGTGTTTTATTTGTTCATTAATGTTTTTATAAATAGCTAAACAAGGTACATTATTTAAATTCACATAACACAAACAATTCCTTATAAAAATAAACACTTTTTTTACGAGTCAAACCCAAAAAACTATTGTAGTAAAACCATGGTAACAAAAAATTAACTGTGGCATTGCTACCCTAACTATAGTTTAACAATAGTATTTGTATTAAAACTTTGGTTGTACAAATTAAAGTCAATCTGCCAAAAATCATGGTTACTAAACTTTTACTAATTTAACCATGAATAATTTTTTGTAAGGTAACTGAAATGACAATTGTTTCTTGCAAAAACTAGAAGAAAAGAGCTATTTCGATTCAGATATTTAGTTAAAAGGTCGGTTTGTGTTGTGTTATTTCTTCTTACCAGGTGGCATCTTCGAGCCAACAAAGCACGCTTTACTGCTGACGCTCTTCCTAAAATTTTCCTTTTTCTTCTTCTCAGGAAAAGAAGTTTCACCAAAACGAAAATTAACAACACAGAATACATTTTATTTTTGATTTACCTCAGGACTCGACTGAGAGGAAAGCCCGCGAAAATACTGTTTAAATAATGTATGCTTATACTGTAGATTATTTGTAGAGGCTTATTTTTTATTTATTTTTTAAAAATGTGTTTACGCTTTATTATATTTTGTGAACAAACAACAGAGAAGAGTGTTTTCATTTTTTTTATTTTTAAATAAAAAGTAAATAAAAATGACAAAGGGGGGATTTTATTGTCTGATATGAAACGATAATACAAATGTAAAATCGAACAGTGACAAAATTCATCAAACCAACAGCAGGTATTATGTTTATGAAATTGTCCGCGACAGATGCTTTCTGCTGCATATTATTTACGTCAGCGTCCGAATTCGCTCACTCCTTTTCGTTCACTCGTCACTGATATAGTGGACTCAACTGCCATTCACTATATAGGGATGAGTGAATGAGTGAACGAGTGAGCGGTTTCAGACACAGCTCTGTTCACACGCTGCTGTGTCTACAATCCAGAAAGTGCAGATATTTACATAAAGGAAACACATACGAATAATAAAACATATGGCAATGGTATTTAGAGTTTTATTCTTGGTGAAATACATATTTAAATTCAAAATATAAATGAAATTGTTAAATATAAATTACAAATATTATTTCACAAATATTTACAAATTGTAATAATTATAATTTTGTTTAATTATTTATGTATTATTAATTATATTAATCCAAATGTATTTATTAATTCTTTAATTTATTCATTCATGTATTTATGACAAAGTTTATGTCCAGAACAGTGGAGGCTGGTGCTAAATAATTTGGGGTGGGGGAGGAAATAAACTGAATCAAACTGTTATTGCAGGCAGCAGGACTGAAGCATGAAACAAGATACCCAATCAGTGAATTCGAGTTTGTAGTATATAAATTCATTTTTAATATACTGTATATAAAGTTTAATGAAGCTCAATATAAGAAGTAACTGTTATGCACAAATTGTAAATACTAAATGATCAGACCACTCATTATTTTTTTCAAACTTATTATAATGGTATTGACAATATATATGTCAAGTTGTCAGACATAACTGAATGTATGTCCAATTAAAGAAGTAACACTATATTATTTATCTGTTTTAATATTGTGCATAAAATAATACTTACATAAAGACATACTTACATAATTTACTTGAAAAGAGACGTCCATTTTGTAATTGAATCATCTATCCAGCTGGGTTCAGGTCCAATTTAAGATGAATGGGTCGTGTCCTGGTGGTATGAATATGTTACTCATACATATAATACTATAAATGGAACAGACCATATGATAGTGGTAAAAACACGTTTACTTACACATGTAGTGACATTATTGTTGGATCCAATATAGTCAGACTCAGCACTGCATCATCGTTTACTTTAAGTCTGTCTGAAAAGCCTGCATTGTCTTGTGTAAAGTCAAATTTGCAGTGAAGTAAAACAAACAAAGCGTTTCACTAATGTGATCTGAAACTCTTTCACAAACTTGTGAAGTATTATGATACATAGTGTTTTCAAAATGTGGTATTATCAGTTTGCCACAAACAAAGCTTTTGGTGTTTGACAAACTATTTGCTTCTGGTTGAATTTACATTTTGAAGACACAGGCTCATTAATGAATCCAAACATTTACAAATTATTTACCCATGAATTCTACGATTATGTTTCATAAATGATTGCATTACTTTTTATATTTATTAATCCCATTTTAAATGATCCAATATGATCAACCATTTTAAACAAGGGGTTAACTCTTGTGGTCAAATGTGGGAGACACTGAAAGTCACTGAAAACCCTTTAGGAATGTCTAGGATACCCTTCCGCTTGTTATTTAAACTTGTCTGGAGTGAGGTGAGTTCCAACAGGTAAGAGGC
Organism: Cirrhinus molitorella; assembly: GCA_033026305.1. Taxonomy (NCBI): domain Eukaryota; kingdom Metazoa; phylum Chordata; class Actinopteri; order Cypriniformes; family Cyprinidae; genus Cirrhinus; species Cirrhinus molitorella. Next base: position 9,126,983 of record CM065128.1, read on the forward strand.
AGAAGAACAATGAAACAATGTTTTCTTGGGAAAGTCTCTTTACTTCTGTTGAAGGTACTTTTACTTTAGAAAATTAAGATAAGGAAGCTGGTTTGGCTATTGCTACCGAAAAGGTGAGCCCATTAAAACTCACTCAGTCATCAATTTCATTTTTCCAGTTTATTCTCTCCTCATGTAGGAGAAGACATTTCCCATGATAACATGTGCTGGTGATTGTTGGTTGTTTGCGCACTGACATATAGCACAACTGCGCTTCCGGCTGACCTGGGTTCGAATCCTGACTCTTCACCCAACACTTTCCTGTCAGTCTCCACTGTCTGAATCAAAAAAAGTATAAAAAGGCCAAAAAAAACAAAAGCAAAAACAAATAGAAACAATTAGTATATGCAAACGTATTGGCACAAATCAAACATGAAATCAAAATCAACTTCAACAGTCCATGTATAAGTAGAGAGACGGCTAAGCACACACACAAACACATCACTGTATTCATTTATTGTATTTTATTGTAATTTATTGTATTGTATTTATTGTATTTATTAACAAGTTGGCTGTATGTGGACACTGTTTGAGTAGGAACTCTTATTGTAATTTTTTGTTGCAAATAAAACTCCCATAGCCTGCATCCACTGCTATTTTAATACATAAATTCAGTTTAATCATCCAATATTTGTATAGCTTGGCAGAAAAAATTGACTTGGACTTGCTTAAGACTTACTCTCACCTCTGGTCATGGGGAAAATCAGTCTTAAATACCCTTGAATAAAAACAAAACACTTTACACAGGGGCCGGTTGCATAAAAGGTTTAGACTAGTCTTAAAAAGTTATTCAGCTATTTTTTTCTTTAAGACTGGTCAGAATTTTTTTAATTCAGTTACAGAAAAATGTAGATTGGTCTAAGTTGAATCCAAAAAATATGACTACCCTTTAGTTAACTGAAAGTTGTGCAAACTAGTGCTTTAAGGCACTGTCTTAACATAGAGGCTAAGTTTATGCAACTGGCCCCAGAAGTTTTTTGGACAGAACCACAATTAATGACCCAACATTTGCTTGTTGGATTTAGATTTAATACATAAAGGTGACACCAATTGGTATATCGAATGTAACATGGTACAAGAATAGTTTATATTGAATGAGCTGAAAGTTAGAGCTGATGGAACATCTTCAGGACATCTTCAAATGATGAATCCTGGAGTCATTTAAAATATTCAACAAATCTAGAAACAAGACCATTCAGTTTGAGTTTGGATGTCATACAAAGATAAAGATGTTCAGGGGATTTGTAAGTTTCAAAATTGGGATATTACTTTTAACATAATTCTGTACCTGACGATATTTGAAAAAAAATGAGAAGGGGGTAATCCAAGAAACCTCGTGTCACTTGTTAGGAAAACAGCAATTTCTTCCCAGAATGAGTTTGCAAATGATGTTTGAGGTCGCTTTGAAATGTGAAACTCTCCTCACACTGAAGACACTTGTAAGGTCTCTCTCCTGTGTGAATTCTCATGTGAATCTTTAGGTTTCCTTTAATCGTGAAACACTTTCCACACTGAGGGCAGGTGAAAGGCTTTTCTCCAGTGTGAACTCTCATGTGAGTCTTAAGGTTTGGTTTGTTTGCTAAACTCTTTCCACAGTAAAGGCACATGAAAGGCTTTTCTCTGATGTGAATTTGAACATGATTCTTAAGGTGATTTGTGTCTGTGAAACTCCTTTCACACTGATGACATTTAAAGCTGTTCTCTCTTGAATGAATCCTCATGTGATTATTAAGGGTATCATTATGTTTGAAACACTTTCCACACTGACTGCATGTGAACGGTTTCTCTCCTGTGTGAATTCTTATGTGAATTTTAAGGTTTCCTTTAACTGTGAAACTCTTTCCACACTGAGGGCAGGTGAAAGGTCTCTCTCCAGAGTGAGTTTTTATGTGGACATTAAGGACTTTTTTCAGTGTGAAACTCTTTCCACATGAATGGTTTTTCTTCATTTTTAAAATTGTGATATTGTTCATTCCGATCTTTCTCTTCTGTTTCATTCAGTTCTTGTCTCTCCTCTTTCAGTGCCATCAGGTCTGAGGTGAAAAGAGAAAAAATACAAGTTAACACCAGTTTAATGGCACAAAGCAACAGACGTCTAAACATTTAGACTAGTGCTGTCACTCGATTAAAAAAAAAAAAAACCTGCACATTTTCAGTGATTAATCACATATTAACATAATATATTTGTACTGTCATAACTTCACATTATTGATGTAGAAACATCTTAAAGGTTTTGTGTTTAAAATGTATTGTTTAATGGCATCTTTTTACCAAGTAGCCTAATGAAGGCTAGTATCACTGATACAAATACAGCAACTTGTGTCTTTATTAAATGCATTTCCCCTCAAATTTAGCCATTACTTTTAGACATTCAGGATTACAGCATCATTAACCCCTTTCACACTGCCCGTCGATTACAGAAAATTGCTGTAACATTGCCAGAGCAGCTTCTGTGTGAACGCAACCACGTCCCAGGATTGATACCGGGTTGGGGACCTAATAACATTGCCGGGATCAGTCCCGGAACGAGCGCTGTGTGAACAAAAGCCAGAACCAATGCCGTAAACGCTATGTAAAAGTGAAGACGCACGTTATTCGACTCTTTTACCGAATGTATTGAAGGCAGATCTTCTTAGAATCCGCGCTGAAGTGGAGATCATTCGCCAGTTTAGTGAAACGGTACACATGGCATTATAACCTAATGTGCTTATGTCACGTGTCTTTACGGGATCTTTATGGGTGTGTGTGAACGCACGCCCATATTCCAGAAAATCACTGGCAGTGTGAATGAACCGAAATCAAACGATCCCAGGACAGTTCCTGGAACGCATTACCCGTGTATTTTCTGGAATCTCTGTGTGAAAGGGGCTATTGAAAGGCATGATTTTTAACATTTATTAGGCTTTTAAAACTAGTGAACTTAGTAAAAATTGTGTATGCATAAACTATAATTAGAATATAAATTAGTCTTTAAAGCTACAAAAATTAATCAGTGAGCAGAACAAACTGATTTCTCTGTCTTTTTTGTTTGTTTGTTTGTTTGTTTGTTTTTTACATCAAAAAACACAAAAAAAAAAACTGCAGCAGGTTTCATTTTAATGCTGCATTTCCAGCCTGGTCTCATTGTTTATAAACCATACATGTTTCAATGTTTTGATTGAAGCTAAAACATCAAATTACTAATTATATATATATATATATATCAATCTTTTGTCATTAAGATATGCATATTAATGCATTTTTATCTTTTAATGATAAATGATTTAAATTTTTAGACCCTTTAACTTAACCTGAAACCTAAACATAGCCATTCTATAATGAATAAAAGGTGTTTTAGTAACCTCTAAATCAGTCAAGACAGAGAATCTAAGACAGACAAGTGCAATCACAATAACTTATTTGTTGCAAAAACGTCAAAAGCAGTACTAAAAGTATTCCAAATGACAATGCACTGCACTCGCAGTCCCCACTGACACAATATTTTTGTGTGAGGTGCAGAGCAGAATTTAACAGTGCTGGACATTTTTTTTTTATTTTATTTTTTTTTTTTTTAAAGATTTATTTTTGGCTTTTTTATTATTATAGGACAGATCAGGAAGGACAGGAAGCGAAGTGGAGAGAGAGAAGGGGGTAGGGTCGGGAAAGGTCCTCGAGCCGGGAATCGAACTCGGGATGCCCGTTGCGCAACGGCGCTGTATGTCGGCGCACTGCCCACAAGGCTATCGGCGCCGACAGTGCTGGACATTTTAACAAGGATTAAATGAGTGTCCAGCTTTGAGAATGAAAACCAACCTGTTTGTTCCTCAGTATCTTCATGTTTGACTCTGAATGTTTCTTCAATCTTCATGTCTTCACTCTCCTCTTTAATAAACGCCATCTTTATAATAGTGTTGCACAAGGATATCAAGTGCTTCACCAGTTTTTATGCGTGTTTGGACACTGTCCTGTTAAAGAAGAGAATAATTAACAAAAAGAAAAATAAATGCCAACTAAATCTCTGGGTGCGTATCAATCAGCTCCGTAGTTCAGCAGACAGTGCACTCAGGGAGTCAGTCAGAACCATGGCTAATGGAATGATAAGACAAAAAACAAACAAACAAAAAAATAAATTACTGACATTAACAAAATTATATTTAAAAAAAAGAGCATATTTGTATTAAGATTTATATTTTGGTATTTACTGATTTGGAGATTATGTTCAATAGATGAAGTTTACCATGAAAACATTTGGAGCTGGTTTGTAATAGTTGTCATACACGTTAGTGTTTGTTGTTCACGTTGCATTTCCACTGTTTTGAGCAGCAGGTGTCAATGTGCGGTGATTCGAGTGATTCAAAAAGTGGAGAATTTTGTGATGCAATTGATTCAGTTGACTCCGTGTTTCGAAAAGATTCGTTTCTCCATTGCTACTTGCCAATGACTCAATTCGTGTTTATGATAAACTTATTAACGATGTAGGGAGCAAATACAAACTAATTTTCTGTTGCTCATGCAGATGTGCTTTACTCACACAAAAATACCTTCATTAATGTCAGTAGATAAGTAATAACAAGCCGTGTTTATTTAAATACTTTAAATTATTAAATGCACTCACCTTTTTTCAGCTGAATCAAACACACAGGAGCGCTGCACAGCCTTATGACGTCACATCGCCAAAACAAAATAAAAGTCTTGTGCGCTAAAACATAGCATTTTACATTAGAAAACAAATCTAAATAATAAGGTGTTCAGGAATTTAAGGCACGCATTGCACAGCTATTAAACCCCGGAAACTATTAGTACAGTTGAGCTTTATATCTATCTAACTTTAAGCAACTGTAAAGCGTGTTCTACTCATGATAAACTACAGAGCATTTGTGATAGGAAAAAAACTCCAGTATCGTCTTCACATTACAGGATTGGGAAGAATTTCTTAAAATTTCAAACTCATGAACAATTTGTAGATCAAAATTATATTTTCCATGACTGTAAAAGATTAACGTTTGAAACTAGAAATTCTTTCAGTTTTGTCAGTTTATTGTCAATGAATATTAATATGTTTTGCAGAATTGTGAACGGTTTTACAGTTCCTTCATTATTTTGTATGTGACCAGAGAGAAATCAGCTTTGCTCCTCTATTGTTACTGTGCCACACCTCCCACAAAACACAACACACTACACCACATCCAGCTTTAGGGCACTAGTGCCCCCCCTACACCAATCAACCAACCACAGCCCTGCAGGGGGCCAAGTAATTAGTTCAATTTGTGGTGTCCGGGGCAAATTACTGATTCTCTGCTTTACTTACTGCTCATGAAGAACACACTGCCAGATTCAAATGTGCAGAATGATGTCACAATGACAGAGTCATTAACAGAAATATAAAGTTCGCAATCTTTGATCTTCAGTTGAAGATTCTGACTCTTGCTGCAGATTTAAGCCTCAGATTTCTCTTTTAAACTCAAAGTTTCTCAGGACAAATCACACTCCAATTAAAGTTTTTTTCACTTATCTAATCTGACACATATTTCCATTCAAATTATGACAGTTATGACACAAATATTCAAATAAATTATAAACTCACAGAACTGAAGCTAAATGATCCTTGTGTTGAATCTTTTTAGAAACAGATTATGAATTTAGTGCCTTTACTAAAATTTTAAGATGTGTGTTTAATAGTTATGTTTGTTCCAACAATTCCCCTTTATAGCAAAAGGTTTTTGGCTTTTAGTATGAATATGTTAGCCTTACATTTATCTATAAACTATTCTACTAGTCTCCCATTGTCCCCCATCTTTGGTTTTCATTCACTAGCTGTCCTTGCGTTATCCTCTCTGTATCAGTCCAAATCTGATTTCTCTGTCTCCAGCTACCACAATGTATGTTATCAATCAGTGTTTGCCAGTTTGTGGATTATGTATTATTTTCTGGAAATATGTATTTTTTAGTGTTGACTTTCAGCTTTGTTGCACAAAAACGCAGTGAAAATAGTAGGCTACTTATGTCTGCTAAACAGGATCTCAATTGAAAATCACCAGACAGTGATCAGTCTAAAGAATCAAAAACTTCCTATCCCTATCAAAGAGGCTGCAGGTCTGGCTTAATTCTTGATTTGTGAAGCTGCTGAGCTTCAGCACCATGACAGCAGCTGATCCAGAGCTCACGACTACCAAAGAAACCACAGGCATACATACATTACAGTCATGACTTTGTTTGGTTTACTGCTGCATTTTCAAAAATCTTGATATGGGAAAGTAAAAAATAATGAAACTTTGCCATATATTCTTTCATCAACGTATTAAATTATCTAAAAAGTATCAGCAATATCTGTGTTAAATAACAAGGTTTTCAGACAGGTATTCAGTGTTGTGTTACTACAGTAATTGTCTATGACATGCCTGAATCAGTAAATACATTAATAAATAATAAAAAAATCCAGTTTTCAGGTGTTCAAGTTGCAAGTTTGTTGTATGGGGTTTGAAATACACCATATGCCTATGTTTCTTCACGTTTTAGGTTACCAAAAACTGAGACATATAGTGTATTTGTTTTAAGGCTTAAGGATAGGCTGTGTAGCATTTCTAAAAGAAAAAAAAATATTAAGGTGACAAACACACAATAAGCATGTGCAAATCTGGCTCATTAGTATGATATCTGGCCAGAAATTACAAGCTTGTCATAAAATTAAATGTAACCTTAGTAAGTCTGTTACCTTTTCTTCAGTGCAAAATCAGACTGACATGCCAAATAAAGTTGTTTAGTCAAAATGTCATTACCAAGCTAAACTTCTGAATTTTGAACATGCTTATCAAGAAATATGTAATGTAAGAAATAATGTAAGAAATATGTAGAAATGTTGAAGAATGTCACTATTACACGTTAACTTGTACAAATATATTCAATATTTTTCTTTCCACAAGAGCATTTTATCTTGAAGAAGTGGATGCAACAAAAGCAAAATAGAAGATCAGTCTGTTACCTCCATCAACAAGCTATTAAATAAAAAAAAAACATCAGTAAGATGAAGCATATATGGATACATTACTTAACAAATAACATAACTTCAAAGACAGTTCTAATTTCCAGTGTCTTTCCTGAAATGAAGCAGGAGTTTACAGCCACAGGGACAACCAGCACACCTTCTACTGACAGACAAAAACCATCAGTGACAGCACAGGACCCAAAGACAGACAGCTAAGACAATGATGCTTTGGAGGTGGACTTGACTGTACTGTTCCTAGTGACTGTTACAACCACAATAGTTTGACAAAAGTATGTTATGCCAACAATACTCATAATAAGTTAAAACATATTAATAACCATGAACAATTAAATATTGTGATGTCCTTCATTCTGTAATTACTAATAAGAAGCTAAACAGATAGACAATAGACTTTATCCACAGCCCTAAACTAAACAGTGTCGTGAGGAAGGACTGAATATTTAGAGTGGAAGAGTAGTTGTAAATGCCTATTGATTTAAAATAATAATAATTTACATTTAAAATAAATGTTTGTAGTGGTTATGATTAATCTTATAGCAAATGTTGACATAAATGTTCATAGGTACTCTGGATATGATGTTGCGAAACAAAAGTAGATTTCAAATAATTATATTAGCTAATCTCATAAATAAAATTGAGTAATTATAATTAAAATCCTTAATCAATGCAACAGTAATTCTAAATCAAACACACTAAAAATGAAGTAGATAAATAAAAAAAAATAGATTAATTGCTCTCATAAATAAAACTAATTAAATAAAATTAAAATCCTTAAGCAATGCAATAGTAATTTAATAGTAAATCAAATACACACATTTTTAGTAGATTTCATTTACATGCTATACAAATGATATATAAATGTCCTATATTTACTTTTTACTTATATTGTTTTACTTTTATTTAATAATAAATATAATAAAACCAAATGATAAACAAAACACATTTTAATTAAGCATTTATTTGTCAAATTTGACCATAACTCCATACTTTGCAAATGACAATGCATTTTAGCCACTCAACTGTGGATCCTACAACATTAAAAAACACATTAACATGTTGAATTAAATTTTTAATTTTTAGCCTTTTAACTGTACAAAATATCTTAATGGAACATGATCTTTACTTAATATCTTAATGATTTTTGGCATAAAAGAAACATCTGTAATTTTGACCCATACAGTGTATTTTTGCCTATTGTGACTTATGACTGGTTTTGTGGTCCAGGGTCACATATATCATGTAGACATCATATATACATAATCATTAAAGTGGAGCTCATCTGAACACCAAGACGTCAATATTTGGTACACAAGACACAATGGTGGTAACATTCTGTGGTTCATTTTTGAGTATGAATGTGTCATTTTGAAAAGAAAATAAACTCCAGATGTAACACAATCACAAGTTTCTAAATCTAACAACAAACAGAATGATAAAATGTGTAAATACAGCTGGAAAACAGGAAGGGAAAAAAATCAGAGCATGATGGGAACACCAGTACTAGAAAAGCTGAGTAGATTTTACTTAATTTAAGATGTAGAAATTAAAGTGTAAATATAAAATGTCATGCAAGTACCAATAAATACAGACATCCCAAGTCTCCCGGAAGTTCTGTGAGTCTCCCGTATATTGATAGTGGCTCCCGGATGCCCGCGAATTGAATAAATTGGTGATTGAATGATTGGTAGGGCCCTATGATTTCCGCGATGCGGAAAACGCGGACGGCGCGGAATCCACTCATAAAAACGGAATGTATTATTAAACGCTGAATGTCACGGAATTTGTCAAAGTTTGGAAGAACTAATCAAGTTAAATCAAATCGCGTTTTGAACTAGCATGTGTAAATATTAAGCCGCAAAAAGACTATTTACACATGAATCCTGGATGTTCCGCTTGTTTCTGTTTTTATGAATGGAGCAGATGAGCGAGTTTGTTTACTATACATAGTGTCGCATGCGTATCGATCGCATGATTTCAGCATCTGACGTCTCAACAAGTGAGGACATAAATACATGAACAACATCTCCAGAACTGCTCTGAGAGTCACTTCATAAGCATTTGACCGTTCCATTTGAGTAAAATTCACTGTTAGCTTACACCCTCAGTCGTATTCAACGTAGCCACAACAAGCGTCAGTTCCCGGTATTAACGGCAACCCGTCAAAATAAAAGTTCGGTTTAACTTAAAGATGACAGAAATATAATTTTAATATTTAGAATGTACGTAATGACACTACTACAACTACTACTTTTGAAAAATTAATAAAAGTTTTTTGAAGAAATAATTACACAATATTTCTTTAATTTCCATTAATTAAAAGACACATTAAATTATTTTGCATGTCTTCTGTTAATATAAATGCACAACACAGAATAAAAAAAAAAAATCAAAAAGGTTTTGTAAGAATAAATAAAAGTTATGCATTTAAATAATTAGACATTAAAAAATGAATTTGGTAACAATAAAATACAATATTTCATAGGACTCTAAACATGTCATTTTTGTTAAACCTTTAATAAATTGATGTTAAATTGTAGGGGGCAGGTATCTCCCTGAAATTAGTTTGTGTAGGTTGGGATGTCTGTAAATATAAATGTCAGTAAGTACCAATATAGAATTTACTTTGTTTGTAAATGGTCTGAATGAACTTTTTCATGTAGAAATTACATTTGTTTTCTGTAGTATTTACACACAATCATTTTTATCACTGTTGGTGCATCCCAAAACACAACACTTGTAATGCTTCTTTGACACTGGCATTGCATATCTCTAGCAGCAACAACAGTAATGGCAGACTGCTGCTTCTCATTCAGGGCTGTGTCTATGCTAATAGGGCAGAGATTGTCACAAATTGGCGGGACGTTTTGTCCATGATGATGTGTACATAGAGAGATTGCATGTTCAGAGAGACTGCTTATGATTTATTGGGATTATAAAAAAATAGTGGGTGTATTTTTACCATTATAGGCTGGCTGTGTTCACACAATTCGCAAAATTCATATCTTTCATGAATTTAATTGAAATGAAACGTGCACATAGATTTTATCTGTTTACTATTTTACTATTAAATAAAATGCATACCACAGCCTATAACAGATATCTGTGTATTAATATTGAGGAGTTCTCCTGCTATTGCTAAAATAACAATCAAATCAGAGCAGCAGCATTTATGCCTCCACGTTCATAGACTAAATATTTATTTATTTATTTATTTATTACAGCCTGATTTAAAAGCAATATCAAATATGCACATATACTATATATGCTATAGCCTATGCTATTCAATAATTACGTCAAATGCATCAATGCAATGATAATTCACCACATTCATTACTTATATATCAGTTATGTAAATGGACGGACTGCTTCTTGCACGTGAAAGTGCATGACTGTCACCTTCGGCAGGTCATCCTGTCAGCTTTGACACCCCATACAGGACAGACTGACACAATATAGACATGATCTGCATGTTAGGCAGATGTCACATGCTTGTTGGGATATCACGTCAGTTTGTGCTTTCAGAATCAGCAAATATGCTGCTGTCGATCCATCACTTTAACTGGTGACCAGGAAGTTGGTCACCAGTTAAACTATAACACCAGAGCTGATCACACGCACATTTTTGTCCTGTCCTTATTCTGACATTCCACAGGTTAGTCGATTGTTTTTGTGTCAGTCTACGTGGCTGTTGAAAGAATATAGGTGTATTAAGTGTTGGAAAATTTTGGTAAAGTTTGCATGTTAGCTGAAAGTGAATATTTTGAATATGTCCTTATATTGGTTCCTATAATGTTTAATTAACTTTAAAACCCTAAAAATGTAAGTGGTCAAAAATGGGTAAAATACTTAAAAAATGTTGTGTTTGACTATATATTTGATAGGCTACTGTTTAATTCAGGAAAAAATACTTTTTTTCATAAGAACAAACTGACATAACAAATGTACTCTTCTAACACTCGTTGTGTGGTAAAAATCTACACAATGTATCAAAATGTCATCAAACAGTCAACTTTTTTTTTACATATCTCTTTTTGTAGTGTGCACAATATGTAATTCGAGATATGAAGAAGTATGATTTTTTGAATGTATAAGTATATAATGTGGTGTGCAAGATTTACCAGATAAGCAGCACAGCATAAAGGTTTCACTTCAGTTTGAAATGGCTCACTGAGACTTTTTTTTTTTTTTAGGTTTTTGTCTGTTTTGAATATACCATGCATGCTTAGAAATAATAACAGATTGTGACTTAATTATTTTGGTTTTCACAGAAGAATTTAATGCTGAACATAAAAAAAATGAGTGACAGAGGTGAGGACATTTATAATTACATAGTATGACATATAATCTATAACTATTCTCATATATTTTTGTATAAATTTAAGATTATAAATAAATCATATTTGTTTCTTTGTAGAAGCTCTAATTTTAGTAGAAGATGACAGTTATTCACCTGGTAAGTCTTTTATGTGTAAATCTAAATTTAAATAGCAGCAAAAAATATATATATATATATTTTATCTATATTCACAGTTTCATTCCTGTTCATGTTTTTCTTTCTTTGTCTCCCAACTTCTTGCAACATTCAGATCTAGACTTAACTAAATATACTAGGCAAGATGTTGCAGTTGTGCCTGTAGTCACCCAGTTGAGATTGTTGATAATTTTAGCATAATCTTGGCATATATATAGACAGTAAACAGATTTTTGTGGATAACATTACTAATATTTTGAAAAAAAAGAAGGAATTGATGGCGGATGGAGGATGTGGTTTTCATGTATGTATGTTGTGCTTTTCATTAAGAATAACAACAAATCCATCTTTCAAGCTTTTGTTTTAGTCTTAAAAAGTAAATGGTGTATAGCATAAGCACAACAAGCAATTATCTGTTTTCTAAAATGTGACACCAAGATCACAAAATTGTGATTTAATCACGAAAATCCACATCATTTTTATTACTGATGAAAAGAATGGGTTAAATGTTAATCCCACTTCTGTTAGCATATAACTATGAACTACGATAATGGAAAAAAAATATTCATTAGCATGCATTGATTAATCTCATTTTGTAGCTAAAAAATATAAATAAATAAAATCATGCTGGTGCCACCAGCTGAGAGAGTTCTACACTAGCGTGACCTGTGGGGAGAATGAGTCTGAAGAAACCAGAAGCCTTTGCCTGTGGCCATTCTGTGCATTAAAGGTGCAAATTACTGAGCAGATTCCCTAGCAATGTCATTGTAGATATTGCACTGCATCTGTTGCTCATGCAGAAAACTAAGGGATTATTCTTAGCCAGACCTGACAAATATAATCATATCAATATTTAAATGCATTTAAAAAGTAGCATTAAAAAGTTTATATTTAACTAATAGTCTAATTTTCTACCATACATCTGAAGAAAATTAGCAACTAGGTAATAACTTAGTCAAGTCAAGTCAAGTTTATTTGTATAGCGCTTTTCACAAAACAAATCGTTTCAAAGCAGCTTAACAGCAAATTAAAATTTGTACAATAATTAAAGTTTGTTAAATTAAAGTTTGTACAATAATTAAAGTTTGTACAATAACGTTTGTTAAATTAAAGTTTGTACAATTTGTATAATGTTAACATTAATGATTATATGTTGCAATCAAATCACTGCAGTAAAATTCTGTAGTGATGTATGGTGTTTTAGGGCTGATATCATCTAAAGCAGGGGTCCCCAACCGCCGGGTCGCGACCCAGTGCCGGTCCGTGAAAGAGTTGCTACCGGGCCGCGAGAACGCAAAATGACACTATTATTTATTGTGCGTTTCCCCTTTAAGATGCAACATCCACATTTACATAGGGCTCCGCTACCCATTTGCGAACTCACCTCGCGAATCATCCATACCACTGCATGAAGAGCATCAGCTCATTGAAATCGCAAATGACGGCGGGTTGAAAAGTGCGTTTCAGACATCCTCCTTGCAAGCTTCTGGAGTAAAACAAAGGCGGAATATCCTGAAATAGCTACGAAGGCTCTGAAATGTTTACTTCCTTTTCCAACAAGTGGGTTTTTCTGTGCTCACAGCCACTAAATCCAAGTTACGGAGCAGACTGGACATCTGAGTTTTGTTTATTTTTTTATTTCTAATGTTTTGTTAGGCTATAGTTTGCAGTACAGGCAGTTGATACACGTTAAGTTGATACACGTTAATTATAATTTTTGTTCTGATATGATCCATTGCACAACACCCCCAAGCCCCCCCCCCCCCCCCCCCCACCCCCCCATTCCGCGAGAATACTAAGAAAACGATAACCGGGTCGCGCTATAAAAAAGGTTGGGGACCCCTGATCTAAAGTCCTCCGAGGGGTTGGCATCATCATCTCTTCTTCGGTGCTCCTGATCCAGACTGTAGCTTGTGTAATTCCTAGTTACCAATGTTATGTCAATCCCGTGGCAGAAACAGAGAACAAATAGGAACATAATTAGCGTAGCTGCTGTTCAAACCAAGCAAAAGGATTTGTTCAACCAAAGCTAAAGATTCATAATGTGCAATTGATCAGATATAACTGCAGTAAAAGTTGAGATGCATTATGTGAATGCTTGGCTAAAAAGATGTGTCTTTAATCTAGATTTAAACAGAGAGAGTGTGTCTGAACCCCAAACATAATAAGGAAGGCTATTCCAGAGTTTGGGAGCCAAATGTGAAAAAGCTCTACCTCCTTTCGTGGACTTTGCTATTCTAGGTACTACCAAGAGTCCTGAGGTGACGCGACCTTAGGGAGCGTGATGGAATGTAGTGAGGTAGAAGACTAGTTAGGTACGCAGGAGCTGAACCATTTAGGGCCTTATAGGTAAGAAGTAGTATTTTATAGTTGATACGGAACCTAATAGGAAGCCAGTGCAGAGACTTTAAAATTGGGGTAATATGGTCATAATTTCTTGACATGGTAAGGACTCTAGCAGCTGCATTTTGGACTAACTGTAGCTTGTTTATTGAAGATGCAGGACAACCACCTAGCAATGCATTACAATAGTCCAGCCTAGAGGTCATAAATGCATGGACTAACTTTTCTGCATCAGAAACAGGTAACATGTTTCGCAGCTTGGCAATGTTTCTAAGATGGAAGAATGCTGTTTTTGTAACGTGGGAAATATGATTTTCAAACGACAAGTTGCCATCTAATATAACACCCAGACTTTTGACTGTAGAGGAAGCAGCAGTACATCCATCTAGTTGCAAATTGTAATCCAAGAGATTTTGTGTATTAATTTTTGGTCCGATAAGTAATATCTCTGTCTTATCTGAATTTAATAGGAGAAAATTATTGGTCATCCAGTCCATTTTTAACACACTCTGTTAACTTTGATAATTTAGTAGTTTCATCTGGTTTTGTTGAGATATATAGTTGAGTATCATCAGCATAACAATGGAAACTAATTCCATATTTCCTAATAATATTGCCAAGGGGCAACATGTATATTGAGAAAAGCAGAGGACCTAGGACAGATCCTTGTGGCACTCCATACTTTACTGGTGATAATTGAGACGACTCCCCGTTTAAGTAAACAAAGTGGTAGCGATCAGATAGGTAGGATCTAAACCATCTTAAAGCCTGCCCTTGAATACCTGCATAGTTTTGTAGTCGATCTGTTAGTATGTCATGGTCTATAGTGTCAAACGCAGCACTAAGGTCAAGTAAAACTAGCAATGAGATGCAGCCTTGGTCTGACGCAAGAAGCAAGTCATTAGTGATTTTAACAAGTGCAGTTTCTGTGCTATGATGGGGCCTGAAACCTGATTGAAATTCTTAATAGATATCATTTTTTTTGCAAAAAGCAGCATAATTGAGCAGATACAACTTTTTCTAAAATTTTAGACATAAATGGAAGATTAGAAATGGGTCTGTAATTTCCTAGTTCATTAGGGTCTAGATGTGGTTTCCTAATAAGATTCTTAATAACCGCTAACTTGAATGGTTTTGGGACATGACCTAAAGATAACGATGAGTTAATAATATTGAGGAGCGGTTCTTCTGCTACAGGTAACAACTCTTTCAGTAATTTAGTGGGTACAGGATCTAATAGGCATGTTGTAGGTTTAGACATATTGATAAGTTTATTTAGCTCTTCCTGTCCTATAGTGGTAAAGCACTGCAGGTTTTCTTTGGGTGTGACAAAGGAAATTGAAGTATTAGACACTGTAGAATCTACACTGGTTATTGTATTTCTGATGTTATCTATTTTATCAGTGAAAAAGTTCATAAAGTCATTACTATTAAACTGTAAAGGAATATTTAGGTCGGGCGGCATCTGATTATTTGTTAATCTGGCTACTGTGCTAAATAAAAACCTTGGATTGTTTTGGTTATTTTCTATGAGTTTGCGGATGTGCTCGATCCTGGCAGCTTTTAGAGCCTGTCTATAGCTGGATATACTGTTTTTCCACGCAATTCTAAAAACTTCCAAATTAGTTTTTCTCCATTTGCGCTCAAGATTACGAGTTTCTTTCTTGAGAGAATGGGTAGTACTGTTGTACCATGGTGCAGTATGTTTTCCTCTAACTTTTTTCAATTTGATGGGGGCAACAACTTCTAATGTATTAGAGAAGATAGTGTCCATGTTGCTAGTTAATTTGTCTAGATCCTGTGTATTACTGGGTGCACAGAGCAGTTGAGATAAATCAGGCAGGTTACTTGTGAATAAATGTTTGGTGGCTGCAACAATGGTTCTGCCCAAACAATAGCGCGGAGCGATATAGTTAATATCAGTCATGCGCAGTGTGCATGATACAAGGAAATGGTCAGTAACATCATCGCTTTGATGTACGATATCTATATCAGTAAGATCAATTCCATGCGATATAATTAAATCTAGCGTATAATTGAAACGATGAGTGGGCCCGGTGACATTTTGCTTGACTCCAAAAGAATTTAATAGGTCAGTAAACGCAAGCCCTAAGGCATCACTAGTATTATCAATGTGAATGTTAAAGTCTCCGACAATTAGTGCTTTATCAAAATTAACCAACAGGTCAGAAAGGAAATCTGAAAATTCTTTTAGAAAGTCTGTATACAGCCCTGGTGGTCTATACACAGTAGCTAAAATAAGAGATAAGACAGATTTCTTTTGCATATCTGACAGAGTAACTTTAAGCAAAAGTATTTCAAATGAATTAAACTTGTATCCTTTTTTCTGAGTCACATCGAGAATATCACTATATATTGTTGAGACACCACCGCCACGACCAATCTGACGGGGCTCATGCTTATAACAGTAGCTTGGTGGAGTAGACTCATTTAGACCAATATAATCATTTGGTTTTAGTCAGATTTCAGTCAAGCAGAGTACATCAAAACTATTATCTGTGATCATTTCATTTACAATAACTGCTTTTGCTGCGAGTGATCCAATGTTTAGGAGCCCAAACTTTAAAAATGGTTTTTGTTCGTTTTTTTGCATTTTTCCGGGTTAATCACGATCAGACTTTTTCTAGATCCTGCATTAAATTTATGTTATGACCTCACTATTCGGGGAACAGACACAGTATTTATAGATTGGACAGCACTAGTGCTATCATTTAAGTGTTCAGCGCAAAAACCATCATAGCAGTTATTTGGGAATCGGCTTACTAGTCAAATGGAGCGCAGCGTCCTGGAGATGTTGTCCGACAGCAGTTCTGCTCCGACTCTGCTGGGGTGCAGGACAACAGCACGGAAAAGCCTAGGACGCTCCCAGAAAAGATTCCAATTATTAACAAAGAGCAGTTTCTGTTCTTTACACCATGTCAATAACCACTCATTTAGAACAAAAAGTCTACTGAACCTTTCGTGCCCACGTCGATACGTGGGATGCGGTCCTGACACGATGAGCCTCGTCGCGGGCGCTGTGCTGCGAACCGTCTCGATCAGGCTGCTGAAGTCCCGCTTCAAGACCTCCGTCTGCCGCAGCCTGATGTAGTTCACCCCCGCGTGCAGGACGATCGTGCCGAAGCTCTCGTCCTTCAGGATTGCGGGTATCTGCGCAGAAACATCGAGAACACGAGCACCAGGAAAACAATGAGTTTGCACATTACCTTTAGCTAAAGTAGCACGAACGTGCCTGACGATGGAATCTCCGACGTTCACAGCGTTGCGTTCCGTCTCGCGGAGGGGAGCGAAGCGGTTCCGGGTGGAGATCTCGAAGACCGGGGGTGGCGGAGGGGGAGAGGTCCTTGTCCGGGGCCTGGCTCGCGTCTTCCGCTGCTGCTGCACCCAGGGTCCGTGGTGTCCCGCCGCCAGAGTGAAGGACATTTGGGAAGAGCGCGTCCTGGGTGCAGAGGGCCTGCACACAGAAGCACAAGGAGTGGAAGTGGTAGGAGTGTTAGTATCGCGCCGTATACTTACCCGAGAGGATTCCAAAGCTGCCCTCAGCTCGGCCTGCCTCTCCAGGAGCTGGCGGATCTGCTTCTCCACGGCCTCTAGCTCCACCTGCACCGAGTGCAGCTCGAACGTGTCATCACCTGTATTCAAAGGTAGACACAAATTTGCCATTAAAGCAAGTAACAGTTAGTAAACAATAGTAGTGTGTGTATAAACAACGCAAGCAAGAGTAGCGGCAACCACGCTGGTGATACTAACAGGCTATAAGCTAGCGCAGTGGTTTTCAAACCTGTCCTGGAGGCACCCCTGCCCTGCACATTTTGCATGTCTCGCTTATCTAACACACCTGATTCAAATCATCACGTAATTAGTGGAGACTCCAAGACTTGATTTGGGTGTGTCTAATAAGGGAGACATACAAAATGTGCAGGGCAGGGGTGCCTCCAGGACAGGTTTGAAAACCACTGAGCTAGCGGGCTCGGGAATTCAAAACAAAACTAGTGTTAACAAGGTACTCCGGTTGTTTTAGTTTTAAAACACAACAAGGGGTATATTAACACGTTATAAGAAACGTAAATGATGGTGTAAAAATTAGATTTTCGTTTGTAAATTAGACAATATTAAATGTTGGAATAAGTTTCAGCCAAAGAGGAAACCTTAATAGGCACATGAACCTTCACACTGGAGAGAAGTCACTTATATGTGGTCACTGTGGAAAGAGTTTTGTAAATAAAGCAGAACTTCTATACCACATGAGATTTCACAAATGAGAAAACTGTATTTTTATGTTAGTCATGTAATAACACCAGAGAGAATCCTTTGCTGTGCCATCACTGTGGAAAGACTTGCAGAACAAGACAAACTTGAGGTTCACAGTAACACCCCTGATATAATTAAAAATACCTAAACAGCAGATTTGGGCCTTGTTTACATCTGGCATCTTTAAATGTCTCTGTATCAGTCTCTTCTGTCCACTTTTGTTACTTCTCTCCCCATTTTGTCCAGGAGAGGGTCAAAGGGGGAATGGGAACTTTCAGATCTTGTTCAGATCAAATATAATCAAACATAATCATGAGCAAGTCTAAAACTACTAAAGAGGTATATAATGAAGACTCAGTGCTGGTGATAGTGAAAAAGAATCAATAAACGGAGAACAGGAGGAATTAAAAATTACAGTCAATTCAAAGATAAGTACAGAGTAAAAAGTCTAACTGCATTAACAAATGAGTTAAAACAAGCAGATGAAATCAAGTGTGCAAAACTACTTGAAAATAGAGCATGGTAATATGTAATAGTAAAGAGCAGAGCAATAAAAGTTATAATGAAAGTGATATGTATGTAAGTTGCAATCAAATAGGTAATAAAATATTACTGTGTGGAGTAATAACTGGGGTCCCATTAACTGTAAACATGGCAATACAGGAGAAAATATAATAAAAGCCAAACACTTACAGTTGACTCGAGAGTGTTTTGTGTTCTCACCTGAGCTCTTTCTTCCTGTTCATGTTTGTCTGTCATATTTGTCTTAAGCCAAAGCCATGCCATTTCAATTTCTGTAGACACATTTGATTTCATAATGGTATCTTCAATGGTAAAACATAGGTAGTTTTTCATCAGTAGGGTTCAGTAAAGTAATAGCGCACCAGAGCAACTCATTCTCAGTATAAGGAACATTGTGACGTTGCACCAGAACTAGACTGAAGGACTGAATGCTCCTACAGTTTATATCAGGACTGCAGTGATGTATCATATTTCCAGAACTTTTGTAGCCATACAAAGAGAATAAACTGGATTGATAAGTGAAGCTGGTAATGCTGTTTTTGAATTAGTTTATTCATTATCTGCAGAGATCCTGATAGATCTAATAGTCTTCTATTTGTGGTTGATTTAAGTGTTACTTTTAACACTAAATATTGCAGATAATAAAAACAGTAATGCTTATTTTATCAAGCCATTCAAATGGCGGGCCATGGTTTGGTTTCAACTTTTCCTTAATTTTCAAATAAGGAGATCCTGTTTTGTAGAGATATGTAAGATTTTCTGTGTTTTTGTGCAGCAAAGTCACAAGTCAAATGTCAACACTAAAAAATACAGATATACAGATAATAACATAAATCACATAACTGGCAAACACGCACTGATAATATATAACCTGCCCAGCTAGCAAACAAATTTGGCCCAGATCTGGCATGCATCTGGCACAGCTGGCATATGTCCGGCGCTGACATACAGCATGTGGGCCAGACATGGCCCGTGCTTGGCAGAGGTGGCACCGGTTTTTAGGCGGCACACAAGACATGGGCCAGATGTCAAATGTGGTATTTGGCCCAGATGTCAAGTATAGATATGTGGGCCAAATAAGTATGGCAAATCTTGACCCATGTTTAAAATCCTTTTAAAATACTTTTGAGTAAAATCCCAATGTTTTAATACACAAAGATAACTCCATCTTCTTGTTTGCATCCTGGATCTAATGCCTTCAAGGTAATCCAGGAAACAATATATTTAATTATTTGAATTATGAAAATCAACTGTAATTGTCTGATTTCAGTTAATAAGGTTTTTTTTTTTTTTTAATGCCATGTGGACTTTTCATAATTTATTAACATATCTATGACAGATTAAATCCTGCATTAAACATTATAGCTAATCCTTACAAATTAAAATGAATCTATAAGACATCATTTATTTTCAGGACCACA
The DNA here is from genome assembly GCA_033026305.1 of Cirrhinus molitorella. NCBI lineage: Eukaryota > Metazoa > Chordata > Actinopteri > Cypriniformes > Cyprinidae > Cirrhinus > Cirrhinus molitorella. The sequence goes on from CM065128.1 coordinate 9,147,033, forward strand.
CAACATTATTTAATCACAATCACAGTAAATATAAAATGTGCAACAGATGGGTTTGTTATATTAAGAAGATGAGAAATTAAGCATATGTGATTAAAAGAGATTAAATATATTTGAGAGATGGCAAACTTGTTGCCATTTATGACAGATAGTAGGCTATGTCAAAATGACAGGTTTACATGATATTTAGTCCTTACAAAGCTAGAAGTGATATTGGCTACAGGTAAAAAAAGACTTGTGCATGTCAATAAAATTTTTGTCACACTTTATAATAATAACTGCTGTTATAACTAATAACTAAGTTAAAAATAACTTAGTTTTGTTAACCGAAAAAAAAAAAATGTACCCAGTGTTACATAGGAGTCAGCGGATTGGGGATCGAAATGCAGCTTTATTAACATACTCATGGTCAGGCAGGCAAGGTTGATACACGGCAGACAGGATTAACATAGGCAGAGCTAGCGAGTGGTCAAAGTCCAAGCAATAGTTCCACACAGGCGGCTAGCAAACAAATGTAATCCAATTCAACAGGCGTGGTTCAATAGGCAGGCAGATATCACTCAGGAAATGGGAAACAAACAGGAACAGCAACCGGAAAGCAAACACGGGAAGAAACGCTCAAAATTGACTGACAAGGCAAATCAAGACTTTGTAAATTATACACAGAAATGACACTCTATTTTTTAGTCCACGAGATGACCTAAGAAGGCTGACAGGTGCAAAGGAGACAGGAATGGGTTATGGGTAATGGAGTTTGTGAATGGAGTTCTGAGTGAATCGATTCAATTCGTGACAATATGAGGATTTATCACACATTTATTCTGTTATTTGAGTGACAGAAGTTGAGCTGCAGTATTAATGTCATGAAGAGACTATAACATCTCACTGTTACTGATTTATCGGCAGCTCAAAGCATTATGGGTACAATCTCTCATCACTTTATTCTGATTCATCAACACAGTTTCATTGAAAATTCAGAAACAAAATATGCATTTGTAATAAACCCAAACCCAGGATAGAGTGTCTGAGTGAATGTGGTGTGGACTGTGTGGATGTGCCTCATTGTGTCAGAGACGCTGTAGAAGGACAGAGTTCCTGCACTGAAATCCACATACACTCCTACTCTATAGATATCACCATACATTCCTTCTCTTCTACTGATGATGGGCTTCACAGGAAGATCAGTCTCTATGTTATTGTGTTTGAATAAGCATCTGTCAGGACAGCAGATCAAACTCCAGGACTGATCATTATTTCCAAACCGACATTCATCCCCCCGTCCCTTCCTGCTGATGCTCTTATATGACACTGATATATACACATGATAATATCCATGGCACTCAATCTCCCAGTAACAGCGTCCACACAGACTCTCTCTACACAACACCTGATGATACACATCAAATCTGTCTGGATGATCAGGATACAACTGTTTCAGTATTGTACATGTCACCTTTCTGTTGTCCTCAGACAGAATGAGTTCAGTGTTTGCTGTGTTTGGATCCAGTGTGAGAAAACAGGCATCTGAACACAAGAACAGGGACATTTATAGCACAACGACAATCACTACAGCTGTGTGTGTGTGTGTGTGTGTGTGTGTGTGTGTGTGTGTGTGTGTGTGTGCGTGTGTGTGTAGACGTACATTTCTTCAGTCCTGCTGTAATCCTGGATTCTCCTCCATGATCCACACTAGAAAACACACACACACACACACACACACACACACACACACACACACACACACAGTCAACAAACTGTTGCCAAGGTACTTAGAGAGGTTGCTAAGAAGTTGTTCCTTAGTTGCTATGGTACTCAGTGTGGTTGCTAGGGTGTTACTATGTAGTGGCTAGGTTGTTCTGGGTTGTTTCTAGAGTGTTGCTATGCAGTTACTAAAGGGCTTTGGGTGTTTCTTAGGCTGTTGCTATTTGGTTGCTATGGTACTTGCTCTGCGGTTGATAACACATTCTGGGTTGTTGCTAGGGAGTTGCTGTGTAGTTGCTAGAGTACATGGGATGGTTGCTAGTAGGGCTGTGTATATGGATATATCTCATATTCAGTAGGGTCACCAGACATTCCTGTTATCCGGGGGCAGTTACAGTTTTTGATGTCCTGTCTCCAGAAATACCCCTGTTTTACAGCACATTTAAAACAACCTGCAAATACACCGTTAAAGCACAACCGATAGAGGCAGCTGCCAATCGTATGATTGTGCAGTGGTGGACCATAAGGATCCCATTTTTTGGCAGCTTTATAAAGAATCCTTCCTTCCACTTCCACTCCTTCACACTTTCTCCTCTTCCCAGATCTTGTTAAAGATGATTTAATTGCAAGAAAAGGTATTCATCCAAATGTCATCCTTTCTGGGAGCACTGCATTCAATTGGTAGGTCCCTGGAAGCTGGTAAGATGTTCAGTGGGAATGGGGTGGGGGTCTATTTAGTAGCCTTTCAAAACGCTCCACCAATCCGTTCTTTTGCCTTTCCTCATCAGGTATCATTCTGCCATCTTTATCTTTTATTTATCTCATTAATTTGGTGAATTTTCCTGAAAGCTTCTTGATGTTATAGAGTACAGGTCTTGTGTGTTGCCATAGTGAGCTACAGCTTCTGCTTCCATTGCCAGCATCTTTATATAGCTCCTTCTGTCTGCCTTGAAGCTGCACTTTACATTTTTATTTGCCTCTATATACTCTTATTGGCTTTTACTATTCTCGTTCTTCTATTATTTATTGCTGCCTTTTTTATTTTTATTTTTTCTATCTTCCTCAGTGTCTCTGTCAACAACTATTCATTGTGTCTTTCCCCTAGACCCTGTTGCCCATGATCTCCTCGTATCCCGTTATATAATTATGATGTGTCTTTTAGGTTGGTCTTGCATGATGACCAGTAGTCTACTGTAGAAGTCATCCTTCTCGCTATCATTCGTTGGGGCATAGCACTGGACCATGTCCAAGTTGGTCCTCCTCATCTTTGTTATGGAAGGAGGCAATCATAATCTGTGGGCCATGTGCCTCCCATCCTTGGGCTGTCTTTGACAACATCAGTGCCACAGCCACACCTTGTGGGGGTGTGGCATGCCATCTTGCTCATGTCCTGAGAGAAGCAACAACTCACCAGTGGTCAGATAACTGGTCAGATAACTCCAGATAACTCTTTCACCACCCAACAGAGGTCCATCTTCTCCCAGGGCAGCAGTGTCTGTTTTCTTGCCAATTGGTGTTTCTGTAGCAGAAACTATTTTTACAGAGGGGTTTGCTGGCCCTTAGCCCAAGCTTCCTCTTTTCTCAACCAGGCTTAGGCTATGGCAGAGTTTCTTGATCATAAATAAGACAAAATCATCAAATCTCTCAGCACTTAGTTTTAGTTTTGAGGTTAACTGATCTAGTTTTATGTTGAATAAAGATGCTGAATATTAAAAGTTTTTGTATATATTTGTTAGTCTTCTCGATGTATAAGTGTTTTTAGATTTGTGGAGTAAAAATTACATTTTTTTTTTATTTTAGTAAAAAGTTCAGACCTAAGGCCTTGAGTGGCATGTTAATACTAGAGTTATTATTTTGAAGAGTAATACTTAGTTACTTAATACTTACTCATAGGCATATATCACAGATGGTTATTTAAAATCATGATATTATTATTTAGTATTTTTATATTATAATCTGTGTGGTCTAATCAGAGGCATAGTGAGGGTCTCTGACATTAATTTCCCGTTGGACAGTATAAATGCTCTTTACAGTTAGAAATAAGAATGCAAGTGATTCTAACAACACTAGTGGACTTAGTGATTGTGAAGATTATCAGACAAAAAGTTTTAACTTGTTTTTTGTTTGCAATATAATTGTCACTAATATAAAATGGTCTCTCAGTCAAATAATGTGTTGTCATGACTAGTCTGTAGTATACTTGAGACATACTTGAGTTTGTCCAGTGAGCAGTTTGGATCCTTCAATTTTTCAGACAGCTTAACTCCAGAATCTCCTGGGTGATTGTAACTCAGATCCATCTCTTTCAGGTGTGAGGGGTTTGAACTCAGAGCTGAAGACAAACAATGACAGCCTTTCTGTGTCACCATACAGCCAGACAACCTAAAAAAAACCATACAAAAACAGTCCACATCACAGTGTGTTTGTTGTTTCTTTTTATACTAAACTGCTTGTTCAATAAAAAACGTCTGTTATGTATGTAACCCTCGTTCCCCCAAAGAGAGAACAGAGACGTACATCAGAAACATGGGGACCATTTGGTATTACATCCTTTAATGGTGAGATGCAATAAAAATAGTAACTCTCATCAATCCACCAGACCAAATAAAACAAAACAAATGACATGAAACAGCATAAATTGATGGTTTAAATGTATTTAAAAGATGAGGAAGAACAGTCACTTAGTGGTACTAGTCTTCAGAGAGACCCAAGGCCCAAAACAACAAACAAAATCAGACTGGAAAATAAATCAAAATAATTCACATTCAAATAAAATATAAAAAGGCAAGTCTCTTCTACAAAGACCAAATGATATAGAACAACTTCAATGAGCGCTGACAAAAAGCCTTTGGTCTGCCAGCTGACTTAGAGGTTAGAACAGGCCCAGAGTAGCATTAGCTCTCTTCTGGATAGTGGAAGAGTTGTTTTAAAAGGACTGCCAGCTGAGCATCCAATAACTGGCAAATCAGCGGTGATCTAACAATGCAAGAAAAACACACAAACTGAATGGGGAAAAAACATTTTACAATTATAGAATACACAACAACATAAAACACATAATGTAACACTTAGGGAGACCAAACTACTTTGAGTGTAAAAAAAAAATGAGCCAATGTCTGTTAACAGCTGATTTACGCTGCAGTGGGAGTATTAATTGAGCAGCAGGTGCGTCACATATTCGCTTTTTCACTGAGGAGCCGAGCTAATGACCTGACTGTACAGCGGAGGTACGACTGTGGGAACAGGATGTACATCTCCATTCCCTTCTTCAGGGAATGAGGGTTATATACGTAACCACAATGTTCCCCTTTAGTTGTTCTTGTTCAACGTATGTCGGAACCTAGCAAACATGCTGGGAGTCAGCGAGGTGCGAGGTGCCTTTAGCCAGTGCCCAGGAGGAAGAAACACTTCTGGTTGAGGACTGGTATGCAAAGACAATAGCATCCACTATCCAGTGGGCTAACCTCTGTTTGGATACAGATAACTGTCTGAGATCCTTGAAGCTTGGGGTTCTGTCCATGTACAGCTGGAGAGTGCAGACAGGACAGAGAAAAGTTAGGGCTAGGTCTGCCTCCAGCTGTTCCTCCAAGATCAAGTGAAGTCACAGCTTTGCCTCCTAAGTCAGGTCCAGTCACAGCTGTTGTTCCTGAGTCAAGTCACTTCGCGTCTGATTTTCCAGAGGCACGTCATGTCACATCTAATCTTGCAGAGACACGTCACATCACATCTTATCTTCCTGAGGCACATTACATCACGTCTGATCTTCCAGAAGTATGTAACTTCATGTCTGATCTTCCAGAGGCACATCATATCACCGCTGACCGCCCAGAGCCAAGTCTCATCCCAGCTGGTCCTCCAGAGCCAGGATGGCTACAGAGAGTCTCCAGAGACGGGCGGCTCATGCTGCGGAACCTCTGGAGGCAGCATTGTTTACTGCGGATTCCTTCATGGTTACAAGGGTCGCTGCAGTTTCCCCTGAGGTGGCAGCCGAGGCTGCCCTGTTCCCTGCACGGTGGTAGCACCCAGCAATACACTCTCAGGCCGTGTTCACACTTGGCATCTTTTTGACAAGAAAAAGTTGACAGAGGCGCTTTTTTAGCTAAGAAAAAAGCTGACAGCGTTGCAGTTGAGGGAGTCTTTTGTTGCTATGACAACAGCTGCAATGGTATGTACGTTGAGAAAAGTGGAAGCTCGCTCTTGCGTTGGCTTTTTTATTTTTGTTCTTTGGCATTTTTGCCTTTTTTTTGATAGGACAGTATTTAAACAGGAAGCGAAGTGGGACTGCACTGCGAGCCTGCGAGCCGGGACTATGCGCAGCGTGGGCATAACACACTGGCTCACACACATTTCTCAATCCCTTCCCCTCTCTCTCTCTCTTCTACTTCGCTTCCTTTCGGTTTTGGAAGTTAACGGGGAGGAGAATGTCGGTTCACATCAATTAAATAAAAGTTTATCTACTGGCACTTTCTCCGTTTTTTTTTTTCATGCTGTTATGGAAACGACAGGTCTTGCTACTGCCTTGTCATTGGTCAGCTGTCAAAAAGGCGCTTGACATAGGGCGTTCTTCTCAGAAAAGTTGAACTTTTTTCAACTTGAAAAGACGCTCTGGGCGGCAGAAAAAGACGCCGGCGGTGGCGTTTTAAAAAACGCTCAACAACTTTTTTGAAAACACTGTCTACTCTATAGGGTTATAATGTAAAACAGATGCTGGCAGTTAAAAAAAGACGCCAAGTGTGAACAAGGCCTCAGTCCATGAACTCTGTCCTTCCTGTCCTGGCCCTGGAGGTCATCTATGAACTCTCAGGGTTCCCTGTTCCAGTCGCAGAGACTGTTTGTAAAGCAGGAGCCCACCAGGGCAGAGCAGAGGGGGCTGAAACCCTGCTGAAACCCTGTTCCACCACTCATCTCTAGTGTTTAGAGACACATATGACACATATGTCCCCCCTCCAAAAAATCGGCAGTTAACCTGCGCATATGTACACTATATTGCCAAAAGTATTCGCTTACCTGCCTTGACTGAAATATGAACTTAAGTGACATCCCATTCCTAATCCATAGGGTTCAATATGACGTCGTTCCACACTTTTCAACTATAACAGCTTCTTCTGGGAAGGCTGTCCACAAGGTTTAGGAGTGTGTTTATGGGAATTTTTGACCATTCTTCCAGAAGCGCATTTGTGAGGTCACACACTGATGTTGGAAGAGAAGGCCTGGCTCTCAGTCTCTGCTCTAATTCATCCCAAAGGTGTTCTATCGGGTTAAGGTTAGGACTCTGTGCAGGCCAGTCAAGTTCCTCCACACCAGACTCTGTCATCCATGTCTTTATGGACCTTATTTTGTGCTCTGGTGCACAGTCATGTTGGAAGAGGAAGGGGCCAGCTCCAAACTGTTCCCACAAAGTTGGGAGCATGGAATTGTCCAAAATATCTTGGTATGTTGAAGCATTCAGAGTTCCTTTCACTGGAACTAAGGGGCCAAGCCCAGCTCCTGAAAAACAACCCCACACCATAATCCCCCCCTCCACCAAACTTTACACTTGGCACAATGCAGTCAGACAAGTACAGTTCTCCTGGAAACTGCCAAACCCAAATCCATCAGATTGCCAGATGGAGAAGCACGATTCGTCACTCCAGAGAACGCGTCTCCACTGCTCTAGAGTCCAGTGGCGGCGTGCTTTACACCACTGCATCCTACGCTTCACCTTGCACTTGGTGATGTATGGCTTGGATGCAGCTGCTCGGCCATGGAAACCCATTCTATGAAGCTCTCTGTGCACTGTTCTTGAACTAATCTGAAGGCCACATGAAGTTTGGAGGTCTGTAGCGATTGACTCTGCAGAAAGTTGGCGACCTCTTCGCACTATGCGCCTCAGCATCTGCTGACCCTGCTCCATCAGTTTACGTGGCCTACCACTTTGTGGCTGAGTTGCTGTCATTCCCAAACGATTCCACATTCTTATAATACAGCTGACAGTTGACTGTGGAATATTTAGGAGTGAGGAAATTTCACGACTGGATTTGTTGCACAGATGACATCTTATCACAGTTCCATGCTGGAATTCACTGAGCTCCTGAGAGTGACCCATTTTTTCACAAATATTTGTAAAAACAGTCTGCATGCCTAGGTGCTTGAGTTTATACACCTGTGGCCATGGAAGTGATTGGAAAACCTGAATCCGATTATTTGGATGGGTGAGCAAATACTTTTGGCAATATAGTGTATTATACTTTGTTGTATGGAACAATCAACAATCTATTATAGGTAAAAGGGTTAAAAATTACTATTATTATTATGTTAAGATTGGGAGATCTCAGCACTGGTGGTTGCACCATTGCATACATCTGCATAGTTTGTCATGGGGTAGTGCTACATAATCCACAGCAGAGTGTTATATCTCTCACTGTTGGTAAGTCACACTGTATTTGTTCAATTATAAAATGTGAATTAGGTTTGGGTTACAGACACAAACTTGTATATCTACAAACATACATCTGTGTATACATCTGTATAAATTAGGGCTGTCAAATGTTTAACTGTGATTAATCATTTGACAGCTCTATTATAAATATGAAAAAAAAAAAAAAAGGCCTGCAAATTTTGTTTTAGTCGTGGCATTTAGTCGTGGTTTAGTTGTGGCATTTCACTGAGACCAAATGCAACATTTGTTGACAAAATTCCAACAGCCATTTATTATGGTAGCATTTTCTTAATACTTTTATGGAAAACCATTTACCCCATTATCTCCAGCTTAGAGTCTGAAGACTTCAGTCCATCAGAAAGAAGCTTCACTCCAGAATCCTGCAGGTCATTGTTACTCAGGTCCAGCTCTCTCAGGACAGAGTTTGAGGATTTCAAAACTGATGACAAACTCCCACAAGACTGAGCAGTGAGATTACACATGGAAAGTCTGAACAACAAGGACACAGTAATTACATAAAGAATACATCTTAGCAGTTTTTTGTAATTAACTTTAAAAAATGCAAAATAATTATTCAAGTATTTCAAACTCAAACCTCAGTATATCCAGCTTAGAGTTTGGACTCTTCAGTCCATCAGTAAGAATCTTCACTCCAGAATCCTGCAGGTCATTGTTACTCAGGTTCATCTCTCTCAGGACAGAGTTTGAGGATTTCAAAACTGATGACAAACTCCCACAAGACTGAGCAGTGAGATTACACATGGAAAGTCTGAACAAGAAGAGCACAGTAATTACATACTGAATAAATCTTAACAGTAGTATTTTATTTATTTATTTTTTGTTTGTTAGTAATTGACATTAGTAAAAAAAAAAAAAAGTAAAAAAAAGAATCAAGTATTTCAAACTCAAACCTCAGTATCTCCAGCTTAGAGTTTGGACTCTTCAGTTCATCAGAAAGCAGCTTTACTCCAGAATCCTGCAGGTCATTGTTACTCAGGTCCAGTTCTCTTAAGATGGAATTTGAAGATTGTAAAACTGATGACAAACTCCCACAAGACTTAGCAGTGAGTTTACATGTGGAAAATCTGAACAAGAAGAGCACAGTAATTACATACTGAATAAATCTTAACAGTGAGATTTTATTTATTTTTTGTTAGTAATTAACATTAGTAAAAAAAAAAAAAAAAAACAATTAATCAAGTATTTCAAACTCAAACCTCAGTATCTCCAGTTTAGAGTTTGGACTGTTCAGTCCATCGGAAAGCAGCTTCACCCCAGAATCTTTCAGGTCATTGTTACTCAGGTCCAGCACATTTAGATGGGAATTTGTGAATTTTAGAGCTGAAGACAAACTTTCACATGACTGAGCAGTAAGATGACACCCACACAACCTGTGTAAAGAACAAAACCAACAGAAATATTAATGTGAATTTATCATTTATACCTGCAGTGCATGTTTGTTCTAAATACAGTTAGACTTTATTTAACAACAGTTTAACATTTTTTAAAAAGTATACAACAATAAAAAAGCACTCCAAATCCTTCCAAACTATTATAGTTCATTTATAGTTTAGAAACTGTCATTAATACATTGATTAGATACAAACAGTGAGTTCATCATTGGCTGTCACGTTAATCTTAATTTATATATTTTAACAATGTGATCTAGTTAGTATTTGTGTGTGTGTGTGTGTGTGTGTGTGTGTGTGTGTGGTAGGGAAACCATTCTGTGAGGTCAAAGTGGAGAGCAAGATGCAAGAGCAAGAGTTTTAAGATATTCTTTATTATTAAATGGAAATACAATCTTAAGACAAGAGTCATTTGTTTTAACTGAAAAAGTGGCACAGTGGACAGGACAGATGAGTGAGGAGCTGCACTTTTGGTTTGTTTATACAAACCATAACCGTTATGCCAAATAATGTTTGTCAGGAGCTTCACTTTTTAAGTTTAAGTTACTTATGTTTTACCAAGTTGCAAAAGTACAAGCTGAAATGTGCTTATAGCATGCAGAATACAAGTTATGACGTTTTTACAATAAATAGTTTTTCTGCAGCTTAAAATTAACTTTTTAAATACTTGTTTTAATACGTTTAAATGATTCCAAATAAACTTTACTTAAAGCATGCAGAATAAGTTTAAATTAAAAATTAACTTTTTAAATACTTGTTTCAATAAGTTTAAATTATTCCAAATAAACTTTACTTAAAGCTTGTAGAATACAAGTTATGAAGTTTTTTTTTTTTTTTTTTTAAATTGTTTTCAGGAGCTTAAAATGAACTTTTTTTAGGTATTTGTGTTTTATAAAGTTGTAAATGTACAAGTTATATTTTGTCATGTTTAAATTATTTCAAATAAACTTTGCTTAAAAGCATGAAATACTGATCTCTGTTTATTGAATACCTTTAGCATTGTGAATTTAACGTAACGCTTGTGCTTAGGTGTTTACTGTAAAAGAAGGTAACCCAAACTGAAAAATATATTAACACATGTGTATACCTGTTTTGGCCCATAAGAGACCTACATAAGATCTAGCTGGGTCCCATCACTAGTCCATGTAGGCATTAAATGGGAGCTACTCTGTTAACCCATATGGGCCCTATATGGAGCCCATCATCAGCCCATCTGGGCTAACACATTTGTGGCCACCATGGAAACTGTGGACAAAATTAGCTGGGTCCCAAATGGGTAGCCCAGGTGGGCCCCAGTTACAACCCCTATGGGCCCTACATGGATGTGTTGGCTGGGTAGTGGTGTAAATAAGTCAGGCCCCGTTGGCCCAGGCTGAAATGCAGGGTTCACAATAGTCACTGATGACAGAGGACTTGGGTCTTACATGAGTGAAAGAGTTCATTTCAATCCCTGTTAGATACAGTTATTAAAACATCTATTCATCCACATATTTGAACAACTGTGATTCAGTGAAAGTGAATGGCAAACCTCAATATGTTTAGTCGACAGTGTGGACTCCTCAGTCCATCATAAAGCAGCTTCACTCCTGAATCCTGCATGTGATTGTTACTCAGGTCCAGCTCTGTCAGATGAGAATTTGATTCTTGTAGAGCAGAAGAAACTGTTTCATAGCATGTTTCATCAAGACCACAGCCATCAAATCTGCAAAAACAGAATGTTTAGCCTGATTATTTTCTGATGGTCAGTTTTTCTGCAATAATTTTATTTACCCTTCATAATCCAGACAGGACAATATTTCACATAGTATTTTGACATTTAATTGTTTATTGATATAGAACATGGGTTTTCAAAGTGTGGGGCGCCAAAGCATGTCAGGGGAGGTGTGGGGAAAAACTATAATAAATTGCAAATATAATTATTGAGTTTAATTATTATATGCATTTTTATTGCATTTAAATGTTTTTAAATAAACAATGTTAAAAATAATAAGTAATCATAAGAAAAACATTTTTCACCCAGAAGGCCATAGCTGTGTATTTGCTGCTGTTTGGCAAGCCCACCAATACAGGTATATGCCTTTTAATACAATGGAGCAGTTTCTAAGACTACCTGATTCAAAGCCTTCAATTTCTATACTTTAACTCAAAAGACGATGATATGATGATCAGTTTTTAAGTTTAGGATTTACATAAACAGGGCCAGCTGATGAACCACAACTATCATGTGTGGTCTGTCAAGATATTTTGGCTAATGACAGCATAAGACCCGCCAAACTTCAGCGACACCTTGAAAACAAACTTGTTGACGCAGCAGGAAAACTTCCAGAATTTTTCAAAAGAAAAATTCAAACCATTCAAAAAAATTGTTAAAGATTTAGTTAAATTAATTGGAAAGTCCACTGACGCTTCATATCGAGTTGCATTGCATATTGCCAAGGTAGGCAAAGCACATAACCCTGGAGAGACGTTAAGAGTTCTATAACAACTTTTTGATTTGCGTGAGGAAGTACTAGTTTTTCTGTCAAATGTTCAATCCCCACTGGCCCAGCACATGAGTGATTCTAACTGAATCGCAAGGTTGGTTTATTTGTCGGGCATATTCGAAAGCCTCAACATGCTTAATACATCATTGCAGGGCAGAGACTGCAATGTGTTTTTGGCATTTGAGCAAGTGTCCTGGATCTATGGGCCACTTGTGTGGAGAAAGGATTCTTGGACGTGTTTCCCACACTGGCTTCATGCAAGAGGCAGAGCCGTCAGGGGTTCCTATTTAGCCTTCGGTCGCTGAACACCTAAGGGGTCTGTGTCAGCAATTCACACACAATTTTTCCGACAATCCAAGATGAGTGGATTCGCAATCCTTTCAATTTCAAGCTAGCAAAAAGTGATGCACTGTCTATCCAAGACGAAGAGGCTTTGATTAATCTGACTAGTAATCATGAACTTGTTGTAAAGTTTCTTCAGACCAGGAGACGTTTTGGGTTTTCAGCAGAGTTCTTTATCAAGAACCGTGCTGGTTCATGCTGCAGTCATCAAAACAAGTCTAAACTAGGCAACTGATACATTGTATTTTATAGGCATTCAGTGGGCAGTCCTTAAAAGTGTGGACCTTACAGAAATGACCACTTCTAAAGACAATACAGGAAATCAACCCCCGACTGTGAGGTTGAACAAACTTACTTAACAGTACCCAAATGGTTTAATCTTCACCTGGTCACGGGAACTACCAAGGTGTGAAATTCACATCCAGTTGCCTTTCAGTAAACAGACACCACTATGTTCACATTAAATGCCTAATAAAATGTAGATAACCTTAGTTTTTTACATGATGTTACATCAGGATGTAGGATCTTCAGATCTTAAACAGATTCTTAAATTTGTAATCCTACAATCCCCCATTTGAGAGTTCTATGAAAACTCTCACATAACACAAATTTAAACCTTCATAAGTCCATTCTATAGCCTATGTTTGTTAACATAAGCCCCTTCTTCCATTCATGTAACTTGAAGAAGTTACAGGCAAATATAACTTATTCTGTGTTTTATCCTAGATATACTTAGGTGTAAAAGTTCTTTTCAGAACCATTCGTGTTGACACATATACAACAAGGTATGCTAACATGTTGTAAAATCTACATGATAACACAGAAAAATCATGTAGCATCAGTGTAGAAGTCTTGAAGTCCATGGCACTTGAATATCTGTGAAGTCTGTTCTGTTCTGTAGTTCACTTCTCACGTAGATTCACTCAGATGATTCTTGTTCCTCATGAAGCTTGTTCATGGATTTCTGAAGTGATGCTTTCCACCAGGGTCCAGGTTATGAAGATGACTTGGCATATACACATACCTGCACACAAGAAAACAAAGAAACAGCAGACCAGCAGTATTCATGCATAGACATTTTTAGACTTCTCTTGATCGTATAGTGATTTTAAGTCTAGTGATCGTCTAGTGTTTTTTAGACTTCAGTTGATCGTATAGTGGTTTTAAGTAGTGATCATATAGTGTTTCCCTTAAACTAGTTTAAAGTTATTTGACACCTAGTAGATCAGTGAGGTAAGGATGGACTAATGGATGGGGAAAGCCTATGAGGGAATCTTCACGCAGGGTTAACCCCCGAAGCCTGTTGCATTCGGTTCCTCCCTGGGCCCTCACTGGTCCGTGTGTCCTATCCTATCCCTGTAGGTGGAGGAACACTATATTTTTCCGTATAGACACAAGTTTCTTATGCAGGAATTTCCAAAAATTCCCAAATTATTGCAATTGTTACATTTCTATCCTCTAGTGAAACATCAGTCCTATTAGACATCATAACAGAGGATGAGTGACTGAATGAAACATTCTGTAGTTTAAAAGTTACGGCTGTGAGTGTACATAATCAGTGTCCCCAAGTGGAAAAAGTTAGTCAAACTACTTTTGTTTACAAAGAACTCTTTCATCTTTGTGTTAGATTGGGGGGGTGATTTAAGAACTCACAGCCTTAACAGTTAACACCTCAGCAAGTCGCCCAACGAGTGTGTCGTAGTGGGGAAAGTATGTTTCAGTGTTTCTAAGAGGCTGCGTAGAAGCTGATTTAAATTGTTCATTTCTCTTACATATTTTTTGTTTTTCCTACACTCTTTCATCCTATGTCCAGACTTCCCACAGTAATGACAATTACCTTCTCTCTTAGGACATTGGCGTTTCTGCTGGTTCTGTGTGTTGACCTTAAAAGATGCTGCTGCAATTTTTACTCTGGCTTTAACATCAGAGTCTCTTTCCCAAGTTGTTAACTTTTCCAAGTTGTCTTGCAGGTTTCTGTTTGACCATGTGAGGTTTAAGAAAGGCAGTGCATTTCTATATTCTGATAAAAGTCCATCAGCCCATGTTCGAACTAGTGGACCTTTGTGATCCAGCACCTTCTCTGGCGTGTCAACTATACCACTGTAAGCTGCTGCTGACTGGCAAAATCGTTCAGTATACTCACTAAGATCTTCATACTTCTTCTGTACACAACTAGTGACTTTTGCCCAATTCACTTTCGGCCCAACAATTTTCTTTAACTCTCTCAGAACTCCTTCTCTTAATTCGTCTTTAGTAGCATTTTTAATTGCAGACTTATTTACTGCATTTTCAAAATCACTGAATTCAGACTCTGTTAAGATTTGGGATAATATCTGGGTGACTTCAGTTAGAGACATATCATAGAGGCGTATCTTTCTAGACAACTCTCTCCTAAACTCAGAAAAATTTCCATGTATAGATGGCAAATTCTCAGCAAGTCTTTCTATGTCTTCAGGGCTTAAAGTATTGACCACTTGGATCTGCAGTGTGGGGGTTTCTGTGGGGTGTCTTGCTGCACACACCTCAACTGCATTTACATTGTTCTCTGTTAATCCAGTATTGCTATTGTCCTCTTGTCTACACAAAGACTGTAAGTCAAGATAGCTTTCATCTGACTGTGGTTCTTTTGAATCACTTTTGGTGGTTGTTTGATTACGACCCACCTTTTTAGTGAGACTGGACACTCGAGCTTGCAACTGTTTGATCTGTTCTTTTAACTTAGAGATAGACTGATCTTGCTCTTGTGCTATCACTAAACTGAACTCTCTGTGGCAGCAGATAATACCTTTTAGGTTTTTCTTTCTGATACATGCCCCAAGTACTTTTTTGCATTCTTCAATTGACCATACTTTTTCTGGATCAATGCCAAATTTCTTTGTCAAATCAAATCTTACTGACTCAGTCACTATTAAGTCGATTTGTTCTCCTAACAATGATGTGAACTCATTGTCTGTCCATAAAGGGGTAGCTAATCCACCTTTCTCAGTTGTTGGAATTAGCCTAGCATTTCTTCTCAACATTTTGTAATGTCTTTCTGACACAAACAGGAAATGTTAAGTCTTCTCTGTCTGAACAAATATTAGCATGTGATGCTAAACTGCCTGACACATCTCTAAAACTATTTTTAGAGGATAACTTTAACCTTTTAGAAGTTAACCAAACCCTACAGCTGTTTGTTAACTCTTCTCTGCAGAGGAGAGCAGAGGATAGCACTTTTTACTGGTCTTTAGTGGTTCTTTGGATAGAGTAACACTCACCAAATTGTTGCGCTGAACAAAAAGGTTCTGGAATTCAGTCTGGAATGAAGTCAGATCTTTTGTTGAACTGAAGTTTCAATCTGGTTTCAAGTGAAGAACTCCATCCGGGTCACGGCACCATCTGTTGTAAAGTTTCTTCAGACCAGGAGACGTTTTGGGTTTTCAGCAGAGTTCTTTATCAAGAACCGTGCTGGTTCATGCTGCAGTCATCAAAACAAGTCTAAACTAGGCAACTGATACATTGTATTTTATAGGCATTCAGTGGGCAGTCCTTAAAAGTGTGGACCTTACAGAAATGACCACTTCTAAAGACAATACAGGAAATCAACCCCCGACTGTGAGGTTGAACAAACTTACTTAACAGTACCCAAATGGTTTAATCTTCACCTGGTCACGGGAACTACCAAGGTGTGAAATTCACATCCAGTTGCCTTTCAGTAAACAGACACCACTATGTTCACATTAAATGCCTAATACAATGTAGATAACCTTAGTTTTTTACATGATGTTACATCAGGATGTAGGATCTTCAGATCTTAAACAGATTCTTAAATTTGTAATCCTACAAACTAGAGCAAATGATTACACACTCCTTCATTGGACATCTGGCTCTCTGTTTAAAATGAATTTCCTGAACTTACACAAAGAGCACAGAGGCAACTTTTACCATTTGTTTCAATGTATTTATGTCAATCAGGATTTTCTGCTACGACTTTCATAAAGAATAAATATTGTTAAGTGGAGGATGACCTTTGTTTCGGAGGTAGGAATATAATTGTGCAAGCTTATTAATCAGTAATAGCGATATTTACATTTTGGCTGTTTAAAGTTCTTTCCCCATTCTCTGTTACATATCACCTGACTGTTTTGCCAATTTTAAAGTGCTAAAAATATTCTGTTCATTTTATATTAAACCATCATTGTTTTTTAATTATTCCTAGTTTTAAAAATGTTATATTAACCTACTTGTTATTACTCTGAAAGTAACTGCACTTTTCATGTTAACACAAATAATAATATAAGTTAATAGTGTGACATTGTTCTGTGTTTATCTTTGTGTGAATGTGTGGGTATTATTTTGGGTTGTGTCAAAAGGGAGGCCCACTGTCTCCTGATATAGAAGATATAGAACATCAGTCAGTGAAATTACTGATACTGATACAGTCAGTGAAATTACTGATACTGATACTGATACTCACAGTGCTTTTCTGCAGCATCTTACAGCTGGAATGAGTCTTATGTAGTTTGAAGAGGACAACGTGAATCTCTTTGGGTTGAATTCGTCCAGCACGTTTTCTGACATCAGCAGTACATAGGTCAGCACTGTGCACATTGAAGATGAGAGATCTCTTCCTGAATGTTCATCTGAACTGAAGTAACTCTGGATTTCCTCATATAATGAATGATCTTTGAGCTCAAGTAAGCAGTAAAAAAGGTTGATTGAAGTCTCATCTGAGATGTCCTGTTTTTGTAATTGTTTAATGTGTGCACTTATTTTTCTGATGCTCTCTGTTGTGTTTTCAGTGTGTGTGATCAGGCCTTTGAGCAGGTTCTGACTGGATTCCAGTGAAATTCCAACAAGAAACCGCAGGAACATGTCCAGATGTCCTCTCTTACTCTGCATTGCTTTATCAATGGCCCTCTTTGTTAAGTCATGAAATCTGACAGTTGTAAAAAATAACTGAAGCTTTTGCATGGCTGTAGTTTGTGAATCTTCAAAGAAAAACCAAATCTCTCGGTTGTTCTTGTTCAGGTAGCAGAGAAACACGTGCACTGCAGCAAGGAACTCTTGAACACTCAGATGCACAAAGCAGAAGACCTTTGTCTTATAAAGTCCAACTTCCTTTTTAAGGATCTCAGCAGTCATTCCTAGGTAATCAGTGTCTTTGCTTGCATCAATACCACATTCTTTCAGATCTTCCACACTGAACACAATGTTTTCCTTCTTCAGTTGTTCGAATGCTAGCTTGGCTAACTTCAAAATCATTTCTCTATTTAATTGTAAATGCTCTGTACATTCCCCTTCTTGTTCATCATACTTCTGACTCTTTGTGTACATTTGTATCCGCAGGAAGTGAATATACATTTCAGTGAGTGTTGTGCTGATGTTCTCTGCATTGTTCTCAATAATAATATCTTGAAGTACTGTGGCTGTGATCCAGCAGAACACAGGAATGTGGCACATGATATAGAGACTACGAGACATCTTAATGTGTGAGATGATTCTGGAGGCCTGAGGGACATCTGTGATTCTCTTTCTGAAGTACTCCTCCTTCTGTTGGTCAGTGAATCCTCGCACTTCTGTGAAAAAACCCACAAACCGAGAAGGAATCTGATTGGCTGCTGATGGTCGTGATGTCACCCAGACAAGAGCTGATGGAAGCAGCTTGCCTTTGACCAGACTTGTAAAGAGCACATCTACAGATCCTCTTTCCTCAACAGTGTTCAGTGTTTCGCTTTTAAAGTTCAATGGCAGTCGACTCTCATCAAGTCCATCAAATATAAATGCTAGTTTACATTCATTATATAACTTTGATTTCTCCATGTCCTTCAATTCAGGATAAAATTTCAGCAGAAGCTCATGGAGATTGACCTCTCTGTCTTGAATCACATTGATGTCTCTGAATGGAAGCAGGAACACACAATCTATATCCTGATTGTTGTTTTCTTCTGCCCAGTCCAGGATGAACTTGTGCACAGAGACAGTTTTTCCAATGCCAGCGACTCCCTTGGTCAGCACAATCTTCTCCTCATTGTTTTTCCTCAGTTCTGTAAATATGTCATTGCATTTGATTGGTTTGTCATGTATTTTTTTGCTCTTAAAAACATCATCTATCTTCATAATCTCATGTTCCTGATTGACATCTTCCATATCTCCCTCTGTGATGAACAGTTCTGTGTAAACGGCCATGAGATCTGTGTCATTTTCTGTGTTGCCCTCAAAAATATATTTTACCTTTCTCTTCATGTTGTTTTTGTGAGCTTTCAAGAAGTTCTGCAGCTCTGTAATTATAAATAAATAAATAAGAAAAAAAGTAAACAAATTTGACACTTTTTTTTTTTTTTTTTACATATCATTATTATTATTGTTGTTGTTATAATTATTAGTAACTGATTCAGACAGATTAAATACTGCTGAAAACAGCTGTCCATCACTAACAACTTGGATTTCAATTGTTACATTTCTGAATGTTTATGTTATTTCCAGATCACTTGTCTGGAATCACTTATATGTTTTGATCAAGAACAACTTTGGGCCAGGCTGACCAATGTTACTAAAAGCTGATGAATAGTTTCCACTTCATTTAGCACATTAAACCAGGATGTGAGGCTGTGTTTACAATGTGTTTTGCTTTCCTTAAATTAACCTTTGCTTGTGTAATTATAATCATGTCTTGATGATTCTGAATAAATTTGGTGACAGTGCCACCTATTGGTTAACTTTAATAAACAGTTGTATCGCATTGTAAGATATTTAAGTAAGGCTTTTAGACTATTGTACACTGGGTATCACTGGGGAAACAATGTTCAATTCTGTATATCCGTATACAATCTGCTGCTGATGTGACTGGTCCTGTAATTGCTGCTTGCAGTTATATTTTCTTGTTTACATTTACAAACAGTGATTGATATTTACTCCAGATCTCTTGTGAATCAACTTCAGCAGTGACAGATGTCTTCATATTGCCCTCAGTCTGAGCTGTATCAGAGAGAAAGAGAGTATTACTCACTAGAAAACATTTATCTCACAAACACATCAGCAGAGCCAAGAGGAAAAGAGGTTTGAGTCAAACATTCAGACTGGTAAATATTTAGTCATGTTACAGTTAATTAAATGTTACCTTGCTTGTGTTCATTCTCCAACTGTTCAGCCAGATCATTCTGGTTCATCTTCCTCAGGATTTCCACCATGACCTTAACAGCTTCTTCTGCTCCAAAACATGCCACCATCTTATCCACTGTGTCAAATATATCTGCCTTTTCCATTTCAGACTTTGATATGCACTTATTATATGCATTCTTTAAGTGCCAGTGAAACTCCTTCAGTTCAGCTTCTATTAGTTCCTTCAGTGAGTTCACAAGCAGCTCAGACGCCATTCCTTCACCAGCTGCAGGTAAAGAAAAAGAAAAGATATGAAGCACTTCCACTCTTAACATGTGGACCTAAGTGCTCAAATGTATGTGACACTTTAAATCTACATCTCTATATAAAATCTTATGCAGTAGTACAGTATTATTTACTAACCATAACCATAAATAATGATCATATAGATGTTTCTCCACTGAACTGCATCTTGAACATAATTGTAAAATTTTAAAAATCCTTTAAATTCTGAATTTTTATAGGACTCTGGAGGGGCGAGTTTTCTTCAGAACTTAAACCTGTTAAACCACACACAACAAAGCTTGACGTAACATTGAGTAAAACTGACAACATTGAAAAACATAAATAGAGTAGTGGTTGATCATGATTTTTTTTAGGTCTGATTCCACTATATCATAAATAAATGGGTAGATTCCAATACAAATTTATGATTTTAAGCAAATTTTAAACAAATGTATTTGTTGCTCAGGTAACACTGAAGGGACAAATCCTCATGAAAAAAAGTCAGATTTGCCTGATATGTCCCCTTTTATAGTTTTTAAGTGCTATAATCATGTCCCTGCTAACTCCCAGTAACTTTGTTTTGATGTTCCATTTTATCTACATTTATTATACATGTTTATATCAATGCTAGAGCAGCCGGTGATAATTTGTAAACATTAAAGCATTTCTGTTGTTGGCTGTAATAAAGAACATTCTCTATCAACTTCAACTCCTAGCGATGGGCTATATCACTTATTTTATTTTATTTTCGATTCAATACCAATATTTTAAGTATCGTTGATATCAATACCGATATGTTACCTCTAAACTAAACATATTCCTTAAATAATTAAAACTTATTTAACATTACATTTGAAAGTCATTTCATAAGACCATTTTATTTACATTTGTCAGAAATAAAATGTACTAAAACTGTATTTGAGCTCTTTACTGGGGCAGTAACCTCAAAGGTGCACCTTCTCTACCCCTAAAAACGATGTAGCATACTAGTACCATAAAAGAACACACGCATTAATAGTAGATAAGATACAAATGTGTACCTTTGAGGTTACCTAATGAAAAACAAACCATGGAGTTACATATGTACTAAAATGTATAATAATACTAAATATTATTATTATTTTTACCATGGTTTTTCCTACAAAATTATCGTTAAAATAATGTTCCATAGAACTAAAAATAATTAACCATAGAAAAAGTTAGCAAGCCGAAATTGCTACTGCATTTTTACTACAAATATGTGGAAAACTGTGGTTACTGTATTAAAACCATGGTTATTTTTTGTCATGCTGTTGTAGCCCTAAAGGTTCAACTTTAGTGCAAATAGTTTTTACTGACATCAATTACAGAGCATAACAATCCTTATGACCTTTTAACAACCATTTTATATAAATTTGCTTGCACTAGCTATAGCCCAATTAAAATAAACATTTAATCTACACTATACTGTTCAAAAGTTTGATATCAGTATGATTTTGTAATGTGTCTTTAACCATGCTATCCAAAGTTCACTTATTTGAACAAAAATACAGTAAAACACCAATATAATAATTAAAATAACTTTTATATTTAAATATATTTTGGAAATATAATTTAAAAAGACTCTGTGATCAAAGCTGAATTTTCAGCATTATTACTCCAGTCTTCACGTATCACATGATCCTTCAGAAATCATGTTAATATCATTTGCTACTCAAGAAACATCAATTCTGATTATTATCATTGTTGAAAGCAGTTGTGCAGTTTCTGCTGGCCTATTTGAACAACCACTGCGAGTGAAGTGGCAGCAGCAAATGCTTTCTGTGATTTTTCTGATTCTGTCTTTCAGCATTTACATGTTCTGATGAGCAGGAGAAATATCTCTATCCTACACAATTCATTAGTCTATTGTTCTTCTTAGAGTCTGTTATTTTATGCACAGAATGTCTTGCTAAATACATAAAATTATGGTAAAAAATGCACTTTAGGACTGATATATTTATGTTAGGAATGACCCTTTCGATACAACAAAAGGTACCAAAGCTATCGATACTTCAGGATTAATCCGCCCATCCCTACCCACTCTCTGATGCTCTGAGGACACAGTGGACTCTAATTTCTAAATAACAATTCACCCTTGTCTATGAAACCTTTGAAAAGTCATACTGGAACATGCAAATCTGCATTAGCACTGCTGACAGAGAGCAGACAGTTACCATGTTTAGGTAAGAAACAGATATTAGTCTTTTAAACCACACAGTATTATCTATGTTAATAAGTCATCTTTTAAAAGTAACTGGTGCTTCAAATAACTTTTGTGTCAAATGCATCATTTCATGTAATTTTAGTACAAATAGCCTGCCTTGTTGTCAGAGGCTATTCATACTAACTTTGCAGTAGACAACATAATAAAGGAGAGCAGTTAAACACCAGCTCCAGTGGCGTAGATAGTACAGCATGTAGCATGTTTACGAGTTTAAATGTGCCTTTTGCCAAACTTGCTCTCCATTTTCACATATGACTTTAGAAAGGCATTTATTGACAATAAAAATTAATTTAACCTTTTTTTTTGCGTGTGTAACAGACAGACAGACAAACAGAAAGCACTGAAATATACAGTTAAGAGAAAAACTGTTGTTATGCTGCTCATAAGGTTGACCAGGACATGACAAACATCCATGTGTCAGCAGTTGACCGCTGTTAGCCTTTCTGTGTTTAAGTGCTATATTTGGGTCACCAGTGCATCTACCAACCCAGAAAACATAAAAAACAGTATTTTTTTTTTCTTGGTAAGCCTTTCTCTGCAAGCTTGTAAAACAATTTCAATCTAATTATATTACCACCTCTTAATCTGCACCACCCATGGCACCTTCATTTTGTTTTCACAAGAGCCAATGTAAGAGTTTTAATGCCATGACAAAACACAGAACACTATTTAGAGTCCCAGCCTCAGAGGAGACAACAGAGCAGTGGATCTATTAATTTATTTACTGTATAACACACACACACACACACACACACACACACACACACACACACACACACACACACACTGCTTTACTCAAAATAGGCATTTTCAAAATGTTATAATAAATGATCTGACATTCTGGGTAGAGATGGGCAATACCACTTTTTGTTTTCGATATTGATATAATACTCATAAACTAAATTTTTAAATTAGAGAATTTATTAAATTATTAAATTACTAAGAGTGAAATGGGGAATGATAACCAATTAACTTTATATTCAAAACACATTTTAACATTCAATGCTACCTTATTTGTAACTTAGTTTGTTTACAGATTTAAATCTACAAGTTTGTCACTTTAGTAAAACCATGGTTCATTTTTAAGCGACTGCCAGTTTTTAATCTGACAGTGAATGTTTTCTATTAACATTACAGAATAGAACATAATCAATATGAACTTTCACTTTAAATAAATGTAATTGTACAAATTATGTAGGCTACAGTTTCAATTTGTTTATTTTGAAATAACTTAAACAAAAAAGCTGCCTCCTCCCACTTTTGATACTCACGTTAGTGTTGATATATCGATTTTTCTGCCAATCCCTAAGTCTGGGGACATTGAGACTTATATTACATCTTGTATAAAGAGATATAATAGGTGTCCTTTAAGATCAAGAGATGCACAAGCACCTGCATATCATCCTATTAAACCTTGTGACACAGCAGATCAAACGGTCCTCTACTTATTACCTATGCTGTTTGTTCTAGACATGGAGGTGAAAATACGAGCCATAGGTGAGACTCAAGTACTGAATGGCATCTCTTTCTCTCTTTTCCGTTAAACATTATTTGGACGTTATTTCTCTTTCCTATTCTCTTTTAGATAATGTTCTACAAACATGCCAGATGCAGTTAACTGTATATGTTTTAATTGCACACTTGACATTTCAATGTTAGTTTGTCCTCTAGCTGTTTAACAAATGTATTTGTTACAAAAGAACCCAGAAGCAAATGAGATCAGGGCTCCATTCTTTGTACGTGTATTTATTTGCATCGTATTCTATTTTTGTTGTATTATTTGGTGCACACGTCTCTACCCATTGTCTTGTACACCTGCATTTCTTCTGGTAAAAGCCTGTAGCTTACATCAAGTCAAGTTCAGCATATATTAACACTGTTATATTAGAGTCCAAATAGAAGAGTTGTAGTCCTCACTTCATGTTAAATGTCAGCTTGATCACACCTGAGTCATACACACTTATGTACATACAAAAAAAAAAAAACTAATTATTGTTTGACAGCCTTTTATGCAGATGAAATAAATGTAAATTTATAGTATCACCAACTACAGAAAATTGTAACAAAAGTTAAGAGTGTCAAGTCATAAGTGCTATACTGCATCATTACACAAACAGACAACTTCTTTTTCTATTAGTAACGTCATCCAATCTTTCATCTCTGGATGTGGAAAAGTAAGTTACATTATAACATTGTTTATGATACTGACACCAAGATTGAGCCGATTTAGACGAGTAAGTTCATTTAAGAGCATCTACTTCAGACTGCATTGTTCTCATGCATGATCCACATATAACTAATAAATAAATAACGTTGTTTGCCTTTGTTGACACCAGACTGGTGGGAAATGTGCATTGATACACCTTTATTAAATGTTATGTGGTTTATTTTGATAGGTTAACTGTTTTCGTATGGGAAAGCTCCTCTGCAGTGCGTTCTTAACAGTGGAAGACAGAGTTTTCTCAGATTGCTTTACATATTTATTTTAAAAAGTTGCAAGAGGAAAATAAACGTAGAAGTTTCTGACTCAAAGTTAAACATAGAACATAAAGGCGATATGCTCTCCTTACATTAATTAAGAGTGAATTAATCTATGAGTGAAATACATTCATTACATTTCGCATTACTTAGTCTAAACAACCAGCGGGGTAACAAAAGGCTTTAAAATCATCATTACATCAGTTATAAGTTTGAAAACATGATTACAGAACATTAGAGTGAAACATACAATCTAGTAATCAGTATTTGTCCATTTTTAATCGTTTTTTTTTTTTTTTTTTTTTTTGAGTGCTTCATGATTAAGTTAGTATTTTATGCTTACTTACATTAAGGACGTGTCTTTGTGCTCCACAGATGAAGACTTGCGTTGATCAAAATGTTAGGCTACTAGACAAGTTCTCAAAGTGTCCTGGTTTCTCATTCCGTATGTAAATTCCTACATCAGCAAATAATAAAAAACAGTTTGATGATCAGTTGGTCAAAATGATAAAAACTTACGGTCCAGTGTAAACACTGCATGCAAAACAATCTGCTTTCACTTTCGTCTTGTCAGTGTGAGGTAGGACATTAGGACCCAGGGGAGAACGGTTGGTGACGCGATTGGAAAGGGCAAAGTAACAAATAAAACATAGCAGGGCGTTGCTACACCTAAAGTTCTACTGGGGCACAGGCCCCCCATTACTCATATAACTTATTTCTTGAAAGCCAGTTGCATGTACAACTCAATAAACTATACAAACTTGTGTAACCCACTATTCCTACACTGGAACAAGCATGAGGGGAAAGTAAATGTATACATTATTGCTTTATAAACATATTTATTTAATTTAATTTATATAATATTTCGGAATATAACTTTATGATTGGAAGTCAGTCAGTGGTGTGTAATGAAGTGTCTCGTTCACTAATAGTAGCTTAAAATGTCGGAAAACAGTGTATAAAACCAACCAAAAACACATTGCTTAAATAGATAAAGAAGCCGAAACTCCGAAGTTCAAGATTCAGGGCAGTGGCTCCGGTGTCGGCTGTACGTGAGCTTATGCTCCATTAAAAATAAATAAATAACAGCAGTTTTTGAGTCCGTTTTCTTGCTGTTAACAGAGGAATGACATTGTGAAGCTGCTCTACTCTCAGGTACTGATTATGTGCTTTATTTAAAGTTAAATGTGTCTAATGTGAGTTTGAATATCATTTTGTGTGACCTTTATAGCCAAACTGAAAACAACAACACATAGTTTACCTCAGATCTGGAAAATAAATTAAAGCAAAGATATACGTTTCAAGCTGTGCACTCAGTACAAATCATCAAATGTATTCCACAACAAAGACGGTATTAGTCACTCGGTATGTACATTTAATAATGTTAAAAGTTGTAATATTTATGAATTAAATTATAAACTAATTCCATTATATCCATTTGGTAGGGAGTGCAGAGCGCTTCCAGGCGGAGCCCGCCCACACGCGCTTCTGATTGGCTGATGATATTTGATTGACTCTGTCGCGTCGCGTCTAGTGTGGACACCCAAATTGTTTGTAGCTGGAATCTTGTCGCGTCGCGTGTAGTTAGGACACGGTGTTACAGATGAAGCTGTGGTCAATAATGAAGTCCTTCAAATTACCTTGTCAAAAGATGTTTTCTCAAACAGTTGGGTTAAAGTTGATGGTGTATATATAGTAGCTGGACTAACAAAAAATGTTTTGGTAAACGGTTCCTACACACTTTTGTGCAGTTCTCTGACCTCAAATTACACAGAGTGGCAGGTTTGTTCTTTCTATGATATCCTATGCAAGATATATATGAGCCAAATGCTCATATATGTTTACAGTCATAATAATTTTAACAAATATACAACGTCTAATTTCAATGTTTCAAAATGTGATTAGAAGCGTTGATGGAACCCACATTCACAACTGAATTATGGGTGCTAAATCAAAGTTGAAACCATTAAATCACACTCATTAGTGCTCCCTAGGATGACTAGATGATGCAACCCACCTCATCACTAATGTTGAAGACAAATGGCCAGGGTCTGTACATGATACCAGAATGTTCAGAGTAATTTTTGTGCCACAAATTTTAACAGGGTATGTTCTGCCTTGCAATTTTAATTCTACATTTTAACTACTATATTTTAACTAGGCCTCGCACCCACCACTTTTTATTATTTTACTTAAATGAAAGGTTAGAATTTTGTGAATTTTTTGAAAGATCAAAAGGATAAACGATGCAGGTTTCCACAGCTGCCTTTGCTTATATTTATCAAGGGTGCCAGTAATTGTGAAGGGCACTGTATATACAGTTGCAATGTTGTGTTTTGAGTTGGGTATTAACAGTGCAATGAAATAATATTTATGATTTAGCGTGGTATATATAAAACTGTATTGAATTGATGTATATGTGATGTAAACTTCATAAACAAGTTTTTATACAGTAAGACAATTTTTGATTGTGATTATTTTTTATTGTCACCAAAATGGGGCCATTCGAAACCTTTATAAAGTCATCCTTTCTCTGTAAACTGTGTACTAATAGCTGACACAACACATGCGGGTAAGAGCTTCCTGATGTGCCTGCTCTCAATATTGATTATCTTATACCAACGGCATCAAAAATTGACCTCATAGGTAGTTGTGACCTAACCATAGGCAACTTGTAATTAAGAAACAAAAATTTCCAAATTGTTTTGATATTCAAATCTTTAATTTACTATTTATTTGTACTTACAAGCAGAACTTGCCCCCTCTGGTCATGTATCCCTGCCTCTGCTGAATTAATGAACATCTCACAAACCCATTCCTAAGTCCGGTTCTGATTCAAATGATTTGCCATACACACTTTAAAGTCTGGTTCTGAATCAAATGATCCACCATACATGCTTTAAAGTTCCGTTTAAGATCAAATGATTTACGGTATGTGCTTTAATGTTCCATTCTGAATCAAATGATTCATGATCCGATTGGAGCGTTTCGAAACAGTGAATCATTTTGTTACATTTTGTGGTTTATTGATTCAGAGTTTCAAAAAGCTCTGTTGATAGGCTACTGTGATCTTTGCTTGCTTTCTCTATATTATTTATTTACTGTTTGAAATTAAATTGTTACAATTAATAGGCCTAACTTAATGTCTTTTATTAACTTGTGGTCATGTTAGGCACAGTTTCTGTCGTAAAAACATTTCATGACATGACACTCATTATCTGTTACTTGCCTAAAAAGATGGGTATGTAGGTCTAATGTGTGCTGTTAACAGATTACACCAACATTAGTCTCCTCTGAACGTTGTTCTGTCTAATCCTGGTCTGTCCCTGTTCTCTTGGCCACATAGCAGGCTCATAATTGTATCAGGGGGGTGTTCCCATAAAACAAGTTTACCCAATTAACCAGGCTTATTTCAGTTAGTTTGATTTATTTTGAGCCAAATAAAGTGGCAATAAGTCAGACTAACTGAAATAAGCCTGGCTTATTTAGTAAAGGGTAAATAAACATTTAAAATATCCTTTGCATGTGAACGGTCATTGCGATCCATTGTTTTCCTATTGTTTACATTGACCGCTCTCCCTCTCGTTATGTCACTTCTGATTTTCATATGCAAAAGTAAAATTCTCTCACAAAAACAGAGTGGGGTCACTGTGGGTTTACTGTGGGACAGTGCAGGCAGAGGAAACTCACACTAAACCCACATGGGCCCCACAACAGTTTTGCCCTTTGGGGCAGTCCAGTTAGCCATGGTGGGGCGGGTAGCACAGGGAGTCAACAGCCTCTGTGGCATTGGCCTTGACCCGACCACTACTACACAGAACAGTCCTTGGGTGTGACAGTGTGTAAGCTCTCCAATATAGCAGACTTTCATCTCAGGTAATCCAAGTCTGAATCCCAGCTTGAGGTCCTTTCATACAGATTACTTTATCAGAGAAGATTTGTTTTTGATAAGACTTCAGAAAGATATACGCATGAGACTGAGACAGCTGAAAGTGCACCTTGTTTAATTTCTTTATTTTACAAAAGCAAAATGTTTTGTGGATATAGTGAGTGTATACAAATACAAGTAGACACTTCAGATATTCAAATGATGTGTTACTCTTATATATGTGTGTGTGTGTGTGTGTGTGTGTGTGTGTGTGTATATTTACCATATAAGTGGTGTCACAAGTGTATGTGTAAGTCCTCTCTCCAGTGTGAGTTCTCGTGTGGACTATAAGGTTTCCATGTAGACAGAAACCTTTTCCACACTGACGACCGGTGTATGGCTTTTCTCCAATGGGAATTCTCATGTGCCTTTCAAGATCTACTTTTTTAATTAAGCGTTTTCTACACAGCATTAAAAATGCTTCTCCCTAGTGTGAATTCCCATGTGCCTGTTAAGGTTTGATTTTAAAGTAAAACTTTTTCCACATTGTTGGCAGGTGAATGGAGTCTCTCCAGTGTGAATTCTCATATGCCTTTCAAGATCTATTTTACGAGAAAAACTTTTTCCACACTGTTGGCAGGAAAAGGTACTATCTCCAATGTGAATTATCATGTGCCTTTCAAGATCTGTTTTACAAGTCCAGCTTTTTCTGCACAGTTGGCATGAAAAATGCTTCTCCCTAGCGTGAATTTCCATGTGTCTGTTAAGGGTTCCTTTTTGAGTAAAGCTTTTTCCACACAGTTGGCAGGTGAAGGGAGTCTCTCCAGTGTGAATTATCATGTGCCTTTTAAGACCCATTTTACGAGTAAAACTTTTTCCACACTGTTGGCAGGTGAAGGGACTCTCTCCAGTGTGAATTCTCATATGCATTTTAAGACCCGTTTTACGAGTAAAACTTTTTCCACACAGTTGGCAGGTGAAGGGACTCTCTCCAGTGTGAATTCTCATGTGGACTTTAAGGTTTCTTTGTTGTCTGAAACTCTTTCCACACTGAAAACAAGTTAAAAAACATCTAGGTCCTGTCTTTTGAAGATTTTCACATTGATATTTCTCTTCAGTTTCATTAAAGTCCTCTTTCTCCTCTTTCAGTTGCATTAGGTCTAACATAAAAAACAAACAAACAAAAAAAAAAGTGCGTTAACAGCAGTTGTTACAAGACACAAGACTCCAGACAAACAGCGGGGAAAATAAGTATTTGACACATCAGCATTTTTATCAGTAAGGGGATTTCTAAGTGGGCTATTGACACAAAATTTCCACCAGATGTAGCCATCAAGCCAAATATTGAATTCATACGAAGAAATCAGAACATTTAAGTATACAAGTTGAGTCATAATAAATAAAGTGAAATGACACAAGGAATAAGTACTGAACACACTTTATTTAATACTTTGTGGAAAAGCCTTTGTTGCTGATTACAGCTTCTAGACGCCTCTTGTATGGAGAGACCAGTCATCTACATTGCTCAGGAGTGATTCTGGCCCATTCTTCCACACAAACGGTCTTTAAATCTTAAAGGTTCCTTGGGCCTGTTTTATGAACTTTGATCTTCAGTTCTCTCCATAGATTTTCTATGGGATTTAGGTCAGGTGATTGACTGGGCCATTCAAGCAACTTGATTTTGTTTATTTGGCCTTGTGTTTGGGATCATTGTCTTGCTGAAATGTTTCTGGTAGATGGCAGCAGATTTTTATCCAGAATGTCCCGGTACATTTCTCCATTTATCCTGCCTTCAACAATATGAAGTCTGCCAGTACCCCTTGCTGAAAAGCAGCCCCAAACCATGATGCTTCCACCCCCAAACTTAACTGTTGGTATGGTGTTCTTGGGGTGGTGGGCAGTGCCATTTCTTCTCCAAACATGGTGTGTAGAATGACTGCCAAAAAGTTCAATTTTGCTTTCATCTGACCATACTATAGTCTCCCAATAATCCAAAGGCTTCTCCAAATGCTGTTTTGCAAACTTTAACCGAGCCTCAACATGCTTTTTGTTCAGCAATGGAGTCTTGCGTGGTGAGCGTGCATGGATGCCATGGGGATTCAGTGCATTGCTTATAGTTTTCTTTGAAACAACAGTACCTGCTGATGCAAGGTCTTCCTGAAGTTCTGCCCGAGTGGTTCTTGGCGTGGAGCACCTGATCGTGGCCGGTTTATGGTGAACTGATGCTCTTTCCATTTCCGGATAATGGCCCCCACAGTGCTCACAGGAACATTCAGCATTCTGGAAATGCGTCTATAACCATTCCCATCAAAATGCTTTTCAACGATAAGATTACGAAGATCTTGAGAGAGTTCTTTGCATTTACCCATCATGAAGTCTTTCCTGTGTGCCTCCTGGGTAATGAGAAACCTTTATAGGCCATCAGTTAGAACTAAAGCAGCTGATATCAATTAGTACTGATAGGGGGCAGGGTTTCTCTCTCAATACTGACAGATTTCAGGTGATCTCCTGGCCTTCTATGGCATTTTGCACCTTGTTATCTTCATGTGTTCAATACGTATTCCCTGTGTCATTTCACTTTATTTATTATGACTCAACTTGTATACTTAAATGTTCTGATTTCTTTGTATGAATTCAATATTTGGCTTGATGGCTACATCTGGTGGAAATTTTGTGTCAGTAGCCCACTTAGAAATCCCCATACTGATAAAAATGCTGATGTGTCAAATACTTATTTTCCCCGCTGTAAATACATGTAAAGTATGTTTATATGACACAATTTTTAATTAAAAAACAAAACTTTTCATTAATTCTCCAAGTAGGGATAACTGCAGATTGGAGCAATAGGCATGACGAAAGGTTCAGTTGTGCTGAAACGTAGGGGTGTAGAAAAATGTCTTCATGATTGGTGGCAAAGCTTTATGTCAGGGTGTGGGGGTATGGTTAGACATAGTTTCTGTTGTACCAGTTTACTTTTCGGCATGCCCAATGCTCCAGGATATAGCTACCCCATCTCTGAATTTTGGGTTTCATTTGCACGACAAGCTGATTTTGGGGGCCTGAAAGCACAAGCTTTTGATCATGGGTTTTAAAGTGCAAGGTTTTGAAAATGATGCCTTTACCATCTCCATGGAAGCAAAAAAACATGAATTTTGAAAGCATTATTGTCAGGCATGACTGGCATGCATAATACGGCCTTTTTTGTCCTTTTCACAGATCTGTTTGGATGCAGATCATTTCGACAACATTGTTACTGTGTACATAGAGTCTGAATGAGAAGCATTTAGGTTTAAACTTGTGACTGTTTTTCAAGTCTTTGAATGTCTTTGAATATTTATCAGAGACATTTGAATTACTGCTTGGGTCTGGATGATTATACCAGGTAGGACAAATTTCTGCATCAACTTAAAGTTCAGTGTTTAAGCTTAAAGTTGGGGTACAGTAGTGTTTTGTATATTCAGAGTTGTTTACAGTGTTAAAGAGTTCGATTCTCATGCTAAACATGGCCAAAGTTTAAAAAAATAATTTGGACAAATGACAGAGAATTTCTTTGCCGAAAATCTTACTTTCGGGTTGGTACAAGTTTCGGCCGATTTTTTTCGATTGTGGCATTAATGACATAATTACGAATGATGAACTCCTTATATGAGCATTTCTCCCGGAAAAGTGTGTCTGTGGCGTCCACGATAACCTCGGCCAGACCGTGAGAAAGAGCGTGCCATCAACGTGCTTCATTCGGCTGCACTCTGCAAGGAATTCTTTCAGGAAGAATGTCTCTAAAGAAGTGTGGTTTTGGTTGTAAGGCAAAGATAACTTTGCTCAGCTTCCTGAAGAACCCAGCATTAGTGAACAATGGATGCAGGTCCTTTTTTCCGGGGCAGCAATGGAGTTTAGCAAGTGTGTGTTTCATATACGAGAACCAGTTTGACGCTGGATTTGCACATTGTTTGATACTGAAAGACGGAGTGGTCCCAGCTATAAAAGACCCTGGTAATGATTCACAACTGCAGATGGTAAGTGAAACAACATCAAATGTCTGTTTTATTTGCAATCCTAAAGCAAGTGATTGTCGAACTTAGCTCTGCCCATAGTGCGCCTCCAGAAGTTAGGCTTTTTCCAGAGAAAATCGGAAAGCTGTATTTTTCTATCATAAATATAATAAAACTAAAGACTTTTTGGAGATACTAAGGATACATTACTACTCTATAGGTACTCAGGATTAACATGAGAACTGTGCATGTTATGTACCCTTTAAGGTTTTAGGTTTAACCCACATTAGCGCCAGTTATGGTTTATTACGTTGGCTTATATGTGCCAATGTTAAGTCTTACTTGAGGCCCAAATCTGGGAAACAGGACCAGACTGCCCAAATGGTATTATTCCACATGGTATGTGGGCCAGAGCAAGTTGTTGGATCTGGACCAGAACTGTTTAAGTATGTACCTACATATTTACTTATTTATTCATTCATTCATTCATTCATTCTAATGGCTGGCATGCAGCCTTCTTGCTTGTGGCCCAATCTGGCAAACAGGATGCCATCATTCTACACAGTTTGTGGGCCAGAGCAAGATGTTGGATCTGAGACAGAAATACAATAAATGTAGCACAGATTTGGGCCAGTTCTGCTTTATGTGGCTTGCTTGTGGCCAAAATCTGGCAAACAGGAGTGGTCTGCCCAAGTGCCATTATTATACGCGGTATGCTGGCCAAAAGAAATTGTGAGGTGTGGGTCTGATCTGAGCCTCAGGAATTTTGCCATCTGGGGTATTATGACAGTGGACATTCTTAGTTGCTCCAGCAAAGGACGCAATCAGCATGTTTTTTGATGATAGCTGAACAAAAACAGCTTTGATCATGGTGTGCTCCATTCACTGGATGTTACGGAGCGGAGAACGCCTTTCTGAAGTTTCTGCTTGCTCAATACGCTCAGCGATGCTCACTCAACCCAAAATGCCCTTTGGAAATTTGCTAGTTCGAGAACCTGTGCTTTTCATGGGCCTGATAAACAAGGTGTATTTTGTGCAATTCTATGTGCATTTAATCTTGTGTGCATGTTTCGAATGGTCTGTTGCACAATAACTGAAACTGTGTTTCATAAAGTAGGTCTAATGGAAATCAAATAGCTATACTTTTTCAGTTATTGATTTTTCTTAGGCAGGTTTACCAAGTGACTTCAAAAATAAGAAACATTTTTCATTTTAATTCAATACATTTAAATTAACACAATTAATTAAAAAAGTACACACTGAGCATTACCATAAACATAACCGTTACTTAACAGACTACTGCTTTAATTAAGGCATTTATTCAAGAATTTCCTTATAAACAGGAAAAAAAAAAAAAGAAACACAATTAGGCCTACCAGAGGAATGTCAGAGCGTGATCTGAGCAGGATTTAGTTTATCAATGAGCATGAGTGGAACATTAGCAGAGAGTTTGCTTTGGCTGTGAGTGACAGAGGAAGACAGCTGATCATCCTCATAATGGGCAAACCTGGTTCAGTCGATGAGAATGAGATGTTCTGTAGTTCTTAAAGCAGCTGCTGGTACACAAAAGTGTGCTGGTACACAAAAGTGTGCACAAGAGTGCTGCTTTTGATAATGACCTTTTCATGTTCACACAAATATGTATACATTTTAAGAGATTTGCTTAAAATATTTAGTTTAGTTGTGATGTCAAGCGCTGAGCACGTCTGGCTCAGAACCAGCCACAGCACAAAAGACATTTGAATTTAGCAGTTCATCACATGACACACTAAACACTCTAAACACATCGGTGTGATTGTACATGTTAAAGACCTACTTTATGTCCAAAATTGTGACCGATGTTAAATGCCATCACAAAACCTTATTATTATTAACTTTTCACTTTCTCCAGGACATGTTCCAAAAACTTTCAAAGTGGCAATTATCAAACCCCAAACAAGATTATTTAACTATAGACCAATCTAAAATCTGTAATTTATTTCTAAAATATTTGACAAATTGTCTCCTGTCAACTGTTAATTTTGCATAGTATACATAGTATCTTTCAGGATTTAAGCCCCATCATAGCACAGAAACTGAATGAAGAGACGTTTCATCAAACACAAGTATGGAGTGCCACAGGGCTCAATATTAGGTCCTCTGCTTTTTTTTTTTTCTTTCATCCTGTCAAAGCTTCTCAACTCGTCTCAAGCAGTCACTTTCAAAAATCTGCTTATTGCACACAAAGCACTGAATGGCTGAAAATCCTCAGTACTTAAGCAACGTTCCACTGTGTGGAAATAAACCATTATTTTTATCAGTCACAAACCTTCTGGCCTAGATTGTTTTGTTTTTTTTTCCGTATGACGTCTAAACCCTTTTAATAGCCTTTATTGTCTAAAACTCAGTCTCTCTCTAAGTGCATACTTTTCAGCCAAATGATGTTATTTGTGACATTTGTGAACCATTCAATATGATAATGTAATAAACCGGAAAGCCACCTGAATCACTGCTCAGCCAAATACAGCAGAATCTAACAATAGCCAACCTGTCTGCTGAAGCCATAAGCTAAATATTGATACAACAAAAATCTGCAGTGTAGAAACTTATGTTAAAAATGTTAAATAATGCTGAACACATTTGAGATTTAAATGCAAGATTGATTCAGTACATGTCTGTTTTTAAGGGTGTGAATATTTTGGTGCGGCTCTGTCCACAGACGAGCCACAGCTGCACTGTTGCATATTTAACTGATTTAATGTTACACAAAATATATTTGTTTAGGAATTGCATAGCATTTTTTTGCAATAATAACAAATGCTCAACTTGGAAGTAGGATCCTCTCAGGTTCACTAGACTATAGCATTAGTATTTGTCTGGTCATGTGATCTCAATGTCATATAAAACCACTTTAATTAGGATATTCACATTACATTTTTCAAAAATATAATTTATTCAAATAAGTTCAGCTTTGAGAATGAAAACCAACCTGTTTGTTCCTCAGTATCTTCATCTTTGACTATAAATGCTTCTTCAATCTTCATGTCTTCACTCTCTTCTTTAATAAATTCCATAGTGGATCTCAGTTGCTTCACCAGGAATTTGGCAAATCTTGGTCTGCATCACATTCAGCTCCTAGTTCCATAGTCAACATGAAAAGGGAGTAAGTAGATTGATAGATAATGGCCTTAAATGACCTGATAAGACAAAAACAACAAAAGCTATCACAACACAGATATACTAAGGCTTATATTTGTATTAAGATTTATATTTAGTATTTTCTGATTTGTGGATTATATGTGATAGATTACATTTCATGAAAACAAATTTGTCATTACACGTTTCTGCCGTTCTCATTGCATTACGCTGTTTTGAGCAGCAGAAGTCGCCAGAGCGCGTTGATTCGAGTGATTCAAAACAGTGAATAGTTTTGCCAATTGATTCAGTTTGATTCGGAGGTTTGTAGCTTCGTGTCTGTTACTAGCATGTGCAGAAGCACTTTTACTTAATAGAAAATATCCTTCATTAATGTCTGATAGATAAAGCACCGGAGTGTTCATATTTATTTTGACAGTAATATATAATTATCTAAACGACTTGCATTGATTTAAACACTTAAATAGTTACAAGCACTCACTTTTCTTCAGCAGAATTACAGACTAAGGGGTGCGGCGCAGATTTATGACGTCACATCGCCAAACCAAAATAAAAGTCTTTTGCTCCAAAACCATAGGATTTACATTAGAAAACAAATGTAAACAATAATGTATATGATAAACTAAAAAGAACATTATATCTAGTCTTTTATCTAAATGTAAGCAACTGTAGAGCTAAGCATTTGTTAATTTTGCAGTATTTTGTTATTCAAATTACAGGATTGGAAATGACTTGTTGAATATTTCAAAACCATAAAGAATTTTGTGGTTTTTGTAGAAAAACTTTGTAGATCAAAATTACATTTGTGGTTGCAGAGAGATTATCTATTTCATTTAATAACTAAAACTGAATACTAATAACAATATAAGACAACCATTTGGCAGTTGAATGCATAACTGGGAGGTGCATCATTAGCACTTCCACTGTTAAGTTGAATAAACTTAAAGAAAGGGTGAGGGTAGTGGTCCCATTGTGCACAGCTCTAGAATTATGAAATGGGTCAGCACACATTTGTTTGGTGCCCACTGAAATCGCCATGGGAAACAAATTGGCAATAACAAATTCAGCCATATGTATGAAACTGTAGCAAATTCACTAGTTTAATTTGCAAAAATGTATTAAATTTTAGTATCCAGTAGGGCTATGCAATTAATCGAAATTCAGTTTCGATTTCGACGATCCGGACAACAGCATTTCATCAATGTCTTTGCGCGGTATGGTCTCTGGGGTCCAAATCAGAACCAGGTATTAATTCCCGAGGTGCCGCAGTCTACAGATATTTCTGACAACTTCACCACCCACAGATGTGATGCCTGCAAGCTACTGCACAGCTGTCATCTCTGTACAGGGCAACCTATGGAGGAAACATCGTCCTTACTGTAGACCAGAGAGATCACTCACTGACTGTGACCGATTCCTGCCTAAACACTTACTTGACGAGATACGGCATCATCTATTCGCCGAACGATGTGGACGCCATTGAGGAACATTTCCTTTATAGGCCAGACTTAGAAATGTGCATCAATGAGGATTCCTTGATCACTTCCATAATTCAGCCATCTTCACAAAATCAAGTAGATCAAACGTTGATTGCTGACGACAGTAACAGAGCGATGGATGGCAAAGCTGGCAAAGATTGGGAAGTTGTCGAAGCTGGAGAAACGGTTAATCAGGATGTTCAGGAAAGCACTTTGGCTGATGAACCAGTGTCGGCAACTGAAGTTGAATAATTTATATGTAATTTATATATTTATATGTAATATGTATATAAAAAAAAAAGCTAGTATATGTTTCTAGCAGAAGTCTATTGTTATATTGTATAGCCTACTGTTATACTGTGATTTAGCTTAACTCTGTTTCCCATTTTTTGTTTCTTTATTAATCTGCATGTTTACTCGTTGAGTTTTTTTGTGAAACGCGAGCCTACTGATTAATGGTTTTCACTGAATTTTCAATCTGTCATTAAAATAATTGCTAATAAGTTGCAAATAAACAGTTTAAGGTGCCAATTTGCATCTGATGTGAATTACTTTTTTATTGTTGTTTTCTAGTAGGCGTATAGCTTTCCAGTTTCCAATTTTGTAGTCCTTTAATTTGCAATTTATTGTTCAGCAAAAAAGAGAAGGCAAATAGGAATTTTGAAAATCTTTACTTGAACAGGGTAAACTGCAGGAAAAGTTTACAAAACTTTTGGATGATGAAGGTTGTCTTCCAGAAACTTGTGTAATTTTTGGTCATGTCCGTAACGCGTGTGTGTTTCCCCCCATTTAAAATATAAAACAGGTTTAATTTTTCTGATATCTGGACTATATGTTAAGGATTTTTGAAAAAAATAAAGAGATCTTTACATCTAAATTTAACTCGAAAGTTTGTGCTTTTGTTTTGACTTTTTATTGTCAGACTTGCTTTATATTTACAGCACTGTTTTGTCCTATTTTTTTTTTTTTTTTTTTTTTTTTCTGTATTGTCTCGTTCCAAAAACAACAACAACAACAAAAAACAAGATATTTTGGTAAATTAAATTATTTTCCTAGAAGAATTGCATGAAGAAGTATCGTTCCATTTGTATAGTTTCAGTGAGCTTTTATTAGGTTTTACTCATGCACAGTAAGGCAAATTTAACGTTTCTGATGTTTCAGTGTGGATGAAAAACTTGGAAAATGCTTGAAACCGCTAGTGTGGATAGAGAAAATTTTAAAACAAAAACACCATTTGCAATTGTATGCGGATTCATTTAACACTAGAACCGCCACGGGGTAAATTTTACCCGTACATGTTTTTCAAATGTACATAACAGATTTTCATTAAAACACTCAAGTCTCCCAGTCATTGACTTTTACTAAAATTGTGTCATTTAAACTTCCCTGGTGTTAAAAAGTGTTTAGATAAAACCAGATCGTAAAACAAGGCATTTATACCTAAAAGCGCCAGCGGGTCAAATTTACCCTCTATATAATACATGTATTTTCGCGCTGTCATTATCCTGCCGCTTATGTTGTAACATTGTACATTGCTAGGCAGTGACTTTTACTCACTGAATTAGTGGTTATTAGTTTCAAAAATAAAGACAAAATGAATAAAATGAAGGAGATTTATGGATGCCGAAGAGGTATTAGAAGCACTAAATACCATGATGAATTCGGAGAGTCTGGTGCGTCCTGGGTCGGCTCAGCATCTGACGGCTCATCTGACAGCGATCTCATTTTTAGATGTTTTAGCCTAACGTTAGCCCCACTTATATTGTTCAAACTCTGGACTGATTATTGAATTTTTGTTTTGCCATTTCTATTGTTTATTGTTCATGTGTTGCTATTTATTCTAGTCTGCACGTTCGCTGAAAAAATAAAAATAAATAAAATAATCCAATCAATGTAATGAATACAACCTTTTTTTTTTTTTTTGATTACCCGTAGTTTATTGGCGTTGTTCTCTTATTCAAATTATAAATGATACAACTAAACAAATTAATAATTAATTAGGTGAAGCTGTACGTGCGCTTGAATTTGTCATCGCATCATCCTATGCAGTGTGGTGAATTATTACACATTTACTGTCTATAGGCTATTTTAGTCATTTAAATAAAATGATTTGTCTTAATATATTGATTAATGACAATGAATAATAATATTACAGCACCCAAATATGTAGTTACTTTCTTTTAATTATCTTCGTAAGTGCGGACTTGTTTAGCTTATATGGACTGTAATGAAAACTGACTGTAGCTTGTATAAAAAGCCTTAAACATAAAATAACAGGACAAAAAATATAGTGGATGACTAGACATTCATTTTTTATGACTCCAGACACTTCTTTATAAAGACAGTGGCATAACACAGTGAAACAAAATGCTCTTTAGTCATATAAAACACTACTTATTTGCGTGGGTAAAATTTACCCGCATGGCGCTTTTAGGTATACAGCGACCCCCGGCGGTTCTAGTGTTAACTGTAGCCTTACTGTCCACTTGCTGCTTTATTTGCTCACCAAATACCTTTAAATGAGCAAATGTAGCTGCAGGCAGTACTTTAGCATAAATAGCCAAAGTGCTAGAAATCAATGGTTTTAATATTAGAAGCAGTAATTAGGTTTAATGTTACTGTAAAATCAATATTTTTGTTAAGGCTAATCCCATATTATTGTTACAACTTAAATGCATGATGTCATAATAATAAATGCACAGTGTGAAAGCAGGATCTTCTCAGCTGCACCTGAAGGCAGCAATAGTATTTGTGTGATCTCAACACTTCTGTCAAATGTCTCAACATTTCCACACTTACTGACATTATTCATAAATATCATTCATTTCTGCTTTGAGAATAAAAACCCAATATGTTTGTTCCTCAGTATCTTCATGTTTGTCTCTGAATGCTTCTTCACTATTCTCTTTAATAAAACCCATCTTTGTTTGTGTCTCTGTATTTTCATGTTTGACTCTGAATGCTTCTTCAATCTTAATGTCTTCACTCTCCTCTTTAATAAATGCCATCTTTGTTTGTTCTTCAATATCTTCATGTTCATGTTTGACTTTGAATGTTCATTGTTTATGTCTTCACTTTCCTCTTTAATAAACACCATCTTTATAATAGTATCACATGGATCTCTGTTGATTCTCCAGGAGTTTTTTGTGTTTGAACACTTTGTCCTGTTTAAGATAAGAATATTTAATAGAAGAAAATCAATGGAAACTAAATCTCTGGGTGCATCTCAATCAGCTCCCATTTCAGTAGTCAGTGCACTGGTAAGGCAGTCAGAGTGAGAGTTAATAGACTTGATTAAACTATATACAAATTACACAGAACGTTCATATTTAGGTAGACAACTTTTGATTTATATTTAGTATTTAATTATTTGTACACCATGTCTAATATAACACTTTAATGAAAACATTTGCATTATCACAGCTAAAACCAACCAACCAGCCTAGGCTGGTTTTAGCAGTTTTTTTTTTCAGCAGGGATGTTAGCATATTTACCTTAAATGCTAAATTTGATGAAACAATACGTCTCATTATGCCAGTGTTTCCTAAATCAATGTTTTGCAATGTACGTATAACTAATAAATCAATCCATATACAAACACATGCACATGTATTAGTTCTCAA
This sequence comes from Cirrhinus molitorella, assembly GCA_033026305.1. Lineage (NCBI taxonomy): Eukaryota > Metazoa > Chordata > Actinopteri > Cypriniformes > Cyprinidae > Cirrhinus > Cirrhinus molitorella. Next base: position 9,187,564 of record CM065128.1, read on the forward strand.
ATGACTTCACGCATTTCCCATCACCCCCGTCTCTCAGATGAGCTCACATTGTGTTTGCAGACAGTTGTGAGAGTTAAATAATTAATTTTTTTTTTCAGTTCTTTAGACATTGACAGAGAGCCTCCTGAATTGTTTCTTCGAACATTGTCTTAAGGCCAATCTGCGTTAAGGCTGAGCACTCCAGGTACTTCACAGCTCCTATTTCTTTGGCCATATCCAGACCTTGACGATAGGTGATGGGGGTTTGTTCCTTCTCTTTCAGCTTTTCAATGGTGTCCTTGTCATCTCTCAAGTCAAGTTTAGTCCCAACGAGGATTATCGGAGTGTCGGAGCAAAAACGTCTGACGTCTGGATGCCACTTTTCACGGACGCTTTCAAATGATTCGGGATTCACAAGAGAGAATACAATCAAAAACACATCCGTTTCATGGTAGGAAAGAAATCGAAAACTGTCTAATTCATCCTTTCCTGCTGTATCCCAAAACCTCAGGTATAAAGGATTTCCATTGACCGTTATAGAGAGAGGATGAGAACTTAACACAGTGGGAATGTATTCCCCCGAAAAAACATTGGTGAGGTAGCTGATCAGAAGGCATGTTTTTCCAACAGCACTGTCCCCGACGAGCACAAACTTTATGATCTCCATTTGTGTTCACTTCCTGTAAAACAATCCTTTGGAAAACCTGTTCAGACCAGAATAACCAGCTCTTCACAACAGTGATTCAACACTTATTGTTAACATCTAAACCTCTGTAATTCTCTACTTCTGTAGCCGTTTGTGGAGTTGTTTAATCATCCTCATTTAATCAGTTGTTTAATCATGCTGAGATGTCTCAAGACTAAAAAGTAAAGTAATAATAAAGAATTTGGTCCCACTTTATATTAGATGGCTTTAACTAGTATGTACTTACGTTTACAGTGCACTTATTGTGTACATACAAGTTTTACATTGTACTTATATTTTTATAATAGATGCATATAATTACATATGTAATTACATTTATAATTACACAGTTGGCATATCTTTTACATCTTAACCCATCATTAAACCACCCGCTTCGGATGTTATCACTCGATTGAATGGGCGTTATCAGTGGTTATCACCTGATAGTTATGGGCCAGAAGGGGCCTGCTGCGCCTACTGGTAGGCTCAGAAGGCTGTTATCATCCATCCATACGTCATTCAGTAGACTTCCGATTCCCGGTGAGCTGGATTCCTCTGGGATTGGATCTGGAGTCTTCTCTAATTTGTATCGGTGATTAACCATGTGGATGGATGATAACAGCCTTCAGAGCCTACCAGTAGGCGCAGCAGGCCCCTTCTGGCCCATAACTATCAGCTGATAACCACTGATAACGCCCATTCAATCGAGTGATAACATCCGAAGCGGCTCCATTAAACCTACCCATACCATCAAACCTGTCCCTAATCTTATCCATATCCCACCTTAATAGCAGTAAAAATGCTTTACAATACAGTATCAACACAATAAGTACATTGTACTTTTTTTGGTCGTGAGTCCTCTGTCTCACCTGACAACATTGCTCAAAAAGTTGCCCCGTGTTTCATCCGCCTTAATGTTGCTTTTTATACTCTATTAGTGAAACAAATAACTGAAAAATAAGCTCATATCACATTATAGTCCTTTACGTCTGCTGCGATTTTAGTGGGCTGGAGATCCTTTTCCTCTTTAGCACCCAAATGTAGTTTGTTAAAAAAGGTTTAATATTTATGAATTAGATTATAGACTATATAGTCCATTTCATTGCACTTCTGTGCTTCCAAATGGCTGAGATAATATAAAAAAAAAAAAAAAACAGGATGTCTGGTCACCCTAATATAAAATGAAGTCATACTAAGATACTCTGTGTGTGTGTGTGTGTGTGTGTGTGTGTGTGTGTGTGCGCGCACCTACAGTAGTATTTATCATGTTATGGGGACCAAAAAATCCCCACAAGGATAGTAAAACTAGTAAATTTTGACCTTGTCAGGACAGTTGTGAGGTCCCCATGAGGAAACAGGCTTATAAATCATACAGAATTAGTTTTTTTTTTTTTTTTTGAGAAAGTAAAAGTATGCACAGTCTCCTGTAAGGGGTAGGTTTAGGTGTAGGGTAGGTGTAGGGCGATAGAGAATACGGTTTGCACAGTATAAAAACCATTACACCTATGGAATGTCCCTATGAAACATGGAAACACAACGTGTGTGTGTGTGTGTGTGTATGTGTGTGTGTGTGTGTGTGTGTGTGTGTGTGTGTGTGTACCTGTTAAACCCTATAGTATATAGTATAGTTAACCCCTTAATTGTCACCCATCCCCTCTGAAGTTTACTTCACCATTTTACAAACAAATCCTAATCTAATCATGACAAACTATATATCATTGGAAGAATCCTAAATAGAAATGTTAACTTTTTTGTGTTACAAATTATGTAGGAAAAGTAATAGATTAATTTATGACAAGAGTGCACATCAAATAACTACTTTTTTGAAAGAAGACTTTCTTTGTTGCCTTTTTCCCTATCACACTTTAGAAATCACAAGAAATTATGTATCACTTGAAAACTTAAAATCTCAAAATTCATCTTTTGAAAACGGTTTTAAAATCAGACATTGTATTACCATGGAAAATGTACATCAAAATCATACTACAAAATGCTTTTGTCCATGAATTAAATAAAAAATAACTAGAAATAGTTTGAATACTGCATTGTTCAAAAATTGGAGTGACAGTTAAAGGGTTAAGAATAGTAAAACCAGATATTTTTTTTGACCTTGTAAAGAAAGACTTTGACCCCCCCCCCCCCCCCCCCCCCCCAAAAAAAATGTAACCCATAAACATTTTATGTTATATTTTTCTCCTTTTAATAAATATTAATTTATACATTTACTGCATATGCAAATCAGGTCAGTTGCACCAATAATTGTGTTAATGACTTTTCATTGCCAATTTTACACTGGTCTTACTTTTCCTTTAGTAAATCCATAATGTAGTTTTAATGCTAAAACAGGGTTTGCATTGACACAAGCTGCAGATGCAGATATCCACATCCAGTGAGACAGTTAGTTATTCAGTTACTTATTTTATGCATTGCTTAATTAATAGTGGTGATTAATAGCTGATTTCTGGAGACATGAAAGTAGTATGAGTAGTTTTTTTTTTTTTTTGCATAAAAGCTGATAGATGTAACTTAGTACATGTTTAGAATATGTTACAGTATATGTAGCTGGAAGCTAAATAAAGTAGAAACCCAGAAAATCAATTTCACTTCCGATTCTCGCTATAATGCCATAACACTTTCCAGACTTCACATCAATACTCACAGGATTACCCACTTCTTTACACTTGATGGAAAATGATGTGCTTGTACCATTGCTTTTTTTCAACCACAAATTCCATCCCGCGGAATCTATTCTTATCTTTATTTGGCCACAGTTTCACACTGAAAATTTTGTCATCATTGTCAAATAGAAATTCATCTACTTTCCATGTTAAATAGTCACCAATTTTAAATATTTGGCCAGTGCTGAAAGTCACCTGGATTGCTTTGAACGTGGCAATCTCCCTGGAGCTCTGCAGGAACACAGACAATACAGAACATGTTATATGATGGACATGAAAAATGTGATGAAGTAAGAATAAAATAAAGTCTTCACACCCCCATTTACTTGTGTAACTTATTGGAAAATATGTTCTTTTAAGAGAAGATCTAAAAGTGACTACTTTTTACTCTACAATTCTTGTGGCAAAAATGTATTAATTACACTAAGCGACATTAATGTTAATGGCATCTTTTTATGAATAAAGGCCAATATCACAGATAATTTTACTACTCATGTCTTCTTTTTTTTGCCATTCAACATTACAGTGTAATAGAAAGCTTTCAATTTTTTTTTTATTTTATTTTTTTTTATTTTGCTTTTTAAACACAGTAAAACAGTCCAAACTTCCTTTAAACAATTGACAGTAACAAAACTGACTTATAAAATACTTAATATAATACTTAACGATAACTGTCAGAAATATGACATTTGACATGAAAATGATATTTAACAATTGGACATCCCACCCACATATAAAAATAAATAAAATAATAATGATAAACAAATAAAATAAATAATAATAATAATAGAGTAAAATAAATACATATATGCATATATGTATATACACACATTTAGGGTTTAGACACACCAAGACATTTCAGACTTTACATATAATCTTAAGATGACAGAGCATACTTGGTATTATACTAATCTCTTTATACTATTTTCTCAATCAATGCAAGAAAAGAACCCCATATTTTCATATACCGATCAAGGTGTCCTGAGACTCTGAATACCACACGTTCATAGCCGGTAATATTAGACATAAGTTCTAGCCATTCATCAAACGAAGAGGGTATAGCAGATTTCCAATGTCTCAGAATGACTCTACAACCAGACACCATAGCTAGACGGCACCATTGCCTTTGTTGCCGGGAAAGGCACACATCTTCGGGTAAAATACCCAACATACAGAGAGCAGGGTTCTTGTGTAGTGTGAGGCTGAAAATGTTATTAACAAAATGTACAATCTTTTCCCATAATTCTTTAACCTTATCACATTCATACAACATGTGAGCCATAGTACCAATATCAGTATTACATCGCCAGCACAAGTCGTTATCTCTTAATTTAAGTCTAGCCATCCTGCTTGGAGTCCAGTAACACCTGTTAAAGATTTTATAGTTTATCAATTCGGATTGAATTTCACGAACACTAGTGTGCCATTCAGATACCGTCTGCTTCCAGCTTTCATCCTTGATTGTTTCCCTCAGATCTCTTTCCCAAGCCACTTTAAGTCCACTTAAGTTAGGCGCATTAACATTTCTGATTAACGAATAGAAAGTTGAACAACCTCCCTTTTTATGACCAATTGTGACAAATACGTGCTGTATATCCGTTGGTGGATCAGGACCATTTTTAATGGTCGCAAGGAGACAATGTCTTATTTGCAGGTATTTCCAAAAGTCATTATTTGGCAGGTTATATTTTTGTTTTAAATGATTAAATGAGACCACATGCTCGCCTTCATAAAGGTTATCCAAGAGCCATATCCCTTTATTGGCCCACTCTGTCCAGCAGAATGGCCTCCTATCTATTTTTAATTTAGTATTATACCAGATTGAGGCTCTGGGTGTCAGCCATGGGTTTTGTTTAAAGTTTTGGTGATATAATTTCCAAGTTTCTCTAACAAATCTCAAAACAGGATTCTGGTCAGGTACTGGTCGAGCCAGCTGTGTCAAGAAAGCCTCCACTGGAAAAGGGGCCAATAGTTCCTTTTCAATATGCACCCATGTAGGAGCTACGTTAGGTGCCACATTGATTTTAGTCAACTGGGAAAGTGAAAATGACCAATGATACCAGTCAACTCTGGGTAGAGAGAGCCCCCCTGAACTTTTAGCAGAATACAATTTGGTACGGTTAAAAAGGGGTTTCTTCCCTTGCCAAATAAAGGATTCTACATTCTTATTATACTCTTTCAAAAGTGATATTGGTAATACAAGGGGAAGCATATATGACAAATAATTAATTTTAGGAACAATTATCATTTTAATAAGATTAATTCGCCCCAACATAGACATTGTAAGTTTGCTCCAATTCTCTAACAAATTTCGGATCTCTTGAATAACTGGTTGGAAATTAACCTGCATGATTTTTTCTAAACCAGGTACAAGTTTGATTCCCAAATAAACTAACCCAGATGAAACCCATTTAAATGGCCATTGTACTCCTGACATATTATTATGGTTTTTAGACAGAGGCATTACTTCAGATTTACTCCAATTAATTTTATATCCTGATATTTGAGAAAAGTCATCAATTAAAGAGCACATTGTAGGTACAGTTATTTGTGGGTTACTAGAAATAAGTAAAATATCGTCAGCATACAGAAATATTTTATGCTCTTGCTGTCCAGCCATAACACCTTTAATAATTGGATTGCTGCGTATAGCTATAGCTAATGGCTCTAAGACCAATGCAAAAATGAGGGGCGAAAGGGGGCACCCCTGTTTTGTGCCCCTATGTAATTCAAATCGTGATGACGTTATGCCATTACATAACACTGATGCTTGGGGTCCAGTGTATAGTAATTTAACCCATTTAGTAAATATTGACCCAAAGCCAAATCTTCTAAGGGTCTGAAATAAGAAACTCCATTCAACCCTGTCAAAGGCCTTCTCCGCATCCAGGGAGAAGGCCATGACAGGGTCTGCGACATCTCTTGAGTTCCACATGAGATGTAAAAGTCTTCTCATGTTATCTGCTGAAGACCTCGCCCTAATAAACCCAACTTGGTCTGGATGTATAATAGTAGGTAATAAGTTTTCTAATCTCTTTGCGAGTACTTTAGCCAAAATTTTTCCATCCACATTGCCAAGTGAGATGGGTCTGTAATTTGAACAATGTTGCGGATCTTTTCCTTTCTTGTGAATTAGAGTGATTATGCTGGTTCTCATACTTTCTGGAAGTTTACCAGTTATCAATGCATTCTGAAAGACAACGAGTAATTTAGGTGCTAGAAATTCAGAAAATTTTTTATATACGTCAGAGGGGAAGCCATCTTCCCCTGGAGCACGGCCAGGTTTGAGATCACGTATGGCATCCTTAATTTCCTCTAATGTAAGGTCACTTTCTAGTGAATCCCTATCAAGTGTAGATAAACATGGAATCTGTAGGGAAGTGAAGAATCGATCATATTTTTCAATGGGTACTTCCCCTTGTGACGTATATAGCTCCTGATAGAAATTTGTAAAAACCTTATTAATTTCCTTCCCATCTGTAATCAGTTTATCTTTATCATCAAAAATAGAAGAAATAAAGTTATTCATACTTAGCTGTTTGACTCTATGTGCCAAGTATTTACCTGCTCTTTCACCTTTTTCATAATAGTTTTGTTTTGTGCAAAACAGGGCAAATTCAGCTTTTTTCTGTATAATATCATTAAGCTCCAATTTCAGAGTATTCAATTTATTAAAAGTTACAGGATCCGGATGACTATAATGTTGTTTTTTCAGGGACCTAATTGTTTCTTCCAATTTAATTACTTTTTCACGCTCCATACGTTTGCGTAGTGAACAGTGTTGAATAAGCCTACCCCTCAAGAAAGCCTTAAAAGCATCCCATGTAATACCAGGGTCTGAGACAGAGCCCTCATTATATAACCAGTATTCATCCATTGCTGTCTGCATAAAAGAACATGAGGTCTCATTTTGCAATAAAGAATTGTTAAAGCGCCACCTTGAGTTTTTCCTATTGTTTGCGGTCAAAATGACTACATCCACTGGAGCATGATCTGAGAGAACAATATTACCGATTGAAGCAGACTGAACCTGACTCACCAGTTGCTTAGAAGTTAAAATATAGTCAATCCTTGAATATGTCTGATGAGGATGGGAAAAGAATGTAAAGTCTTTCTCTAGGGGATGCAGTGTACGCCATATATCTATCAGGCCACATTCATCCATCACAATATCTAGTGCTGAGTGCAATATTGAAGTGGTCTGTTTGTTGCTGGACTTATCAAGGTCTATATTTCTGACCTGATTAAAATCACCACCTAGTATTATATTATAATTGCCAATATTCCTAATAATATTGCAGATTTCATTAAAGAAATCTGGAGATATCACATTAGGAGCATATATATTCATAATAGTATATTTTTGTCCTTCTAGACTTGAGTCCAGAGCTATCCATCTACCTTCCTGGTCATTATATGTTTTATGGACTTTAAAATCTAATCCTTTCCTGATCAAAATAGCGACACCTCTACTCCTGGTATTGAATGTGCTTGAGTATACCTGATCAATCCATCCCCGTTTAAATTTCTCAGATTCCTCCGTACTGAGGTGGGTTTCTTGCAGCATAGCTATATCAGATTTATTCTGCTTGAGATATGTGAGAATCTTCTTACGTTTAATTACATGGTTACAGCCTGAGATATTCCATGAAATTATTTTTGTGAATGCCATAACTTTTAGTTATAAATTAAATATAAATTACACATTGTATCCTCCATCAGCACAATCACATTTGCTATATGCAACTGTAAAGTCTAACCCAACACTTCCAATATGTACCCAATATGTAAGGTAGAACCCAACAAAAATATCAACCCAAAAATTAACAAAATAAAAACTACAAGACCTAAAACCTTCCCCCCTCCAACCCTTCCCATTACTGGAAGGCTGCATCCCTTTCACACAATGCTCCCAGTATATTGACTTACTCCTTGCAATAGGCAAGAGAAAAACAAAAACAAAAACAAAAAACATCCTTGAACCACAAAAGTATAACGTAAGAGTACCTCAGATATATTCTTTCCAAGTTACCTGCAAACTGCAGGCAAGCCAAACTAAAATCGAAATGGCCTAAAGGACTCCCAACATCCAAGGATAGTTGACATGAACACTCCTTCGGTTAGTAGCCATAATCCTCATCTGATCCTTATGTACACAACTAAAAAGTTTTTGAGGATTAAATACAATGGTAAGGGTCACTTTTCCTTCCACGTAAGCACCTGTTTCTCATAAAAATCATTTGCGTCCTTCGGAGTCTCAAAAATGAAGCTCTCTTCCTTGAACGTGACTTTAAGGCGGGCGGGGTACAGCAGAGTAAACCGAATGCGTTCCTTATATAACGCTTGTTTCACCGGATTAAATGCGGCACGCTTCTTGGCAAGGGCATTGCTTAGATCTGGATATACCCTCACAGTAAACCCCTTGAACTTCACCTCATGCTGCCTGGCCCATCGCAAAGTAAGCTCCCGGTCACGATAGCGATGAAAACACAGCACGAATGCGCGCGCGGGTTTGCCGGCTGCAGGTTTAGGTGGTGGATTTACAAATACCTCCGGCATAATTTCAGCCAACATCTCCGAGACGAATATAGTGGGATCCTTGCCATCCTCGCTTCCCTCCGGAATGTTCAATATACGCAAGTTAGAACGGCGGGACCTGTTCTCCAGATCGTCCAAACGTTCCATTAACAGGCTGTTTTGGGCTTTAAGGGAGTTGATGATAGATTCCGCTGCCACAAGGCGTTCGAAGTTTTCACCAACAATGACTTCTGGTGATGTTAGTCGACTCTGGAAAGAATTCACCATGTTGTGCAAGGCGTCCACCGATGTTTGCAGAGGTTTGACTGAATTTAGTATGAGGGACGCCATGTCCTCCTTCAGGACTTCTCGCTGCTTGGCTAGTTCGGAAATAAGTTGTGTCATTGATAAGGAATCGTCTACCATTCCCTCCGCAACTTGGTTTTCCTCTTGAGATGACGCCGCCACCATGCTCGCTAGTTTGCTAGCAACGCTAGCCTTTTTGGACTGCGATGCGGTGTTCTTCTGTTTAGCATTACTCATTGTGCACAAGTTAACTAGAACCTCTTCTTAACTTTATATCGTAGCCTTATACACCGTCATATAACATATAATTCACTGCAAATTATGTGTATAAGGTGAAAGAGTCGGGAGACGAACCACTTTGCCGCCTATCCCTTACATCGCCATACCGGAAGTCGAAAGCTTTCAATTTTAATATTTATTGTGCTTCAAGAAATAGAACAACTTTTAACATGTGAACTTCTGTGAACAATCTTCACATGAACCCATAATTTCATATTTACCTGTCCTTCCTACCTGTCTATCAAGGAAATATACATAAATTAAATTAATTACAAATTAAATATAGATTAATCCTTATTAAAGCTACACATTTCTTGTCAAGCGCAGTGAGTAATTTCTCTGCTAGTTTTGCTGTTGTTGTTTTTTTATTTTGTTAACATCGAAGCAGCCTGCTGTCGCTGTAGGACCTTCTGCTGCACATGACAGATCTGACACTCATCTGACACAGATCTCATTTTCTCACAAATCTTACTTTAAATGAAGATTATTTAACTAATTTGCGGCTGTTCTAATAAAGATACTGGATATAACAGGCAATTTGGCATAATTGTGTGTGGAGAACTCGATACTGGCACATGTCTTTCTGTGTGCACAAGTGGTGACATCCACATAGAGACATGGGGACAATTTTCACCATTTATGGGGGGTAGTCAGTGGGGGGGTCATCCAGAATTTTGGTGTTTCTCACCACCCTGCGTACATATCCCCAGACGAATTACCTACTGTTTTTTGAACAAACCCCATAGTTGTGTAATAATTTAATTACCATCCAAATCCACATCTCTGAGTTTACAACAAGTAATCAATTTAAAATATGATGTTTAACACCTTTTTGACCACTGCCGAACATCGTATGGTAATTGTTGTACTTTGCTGCAATTTGCATGCATATTTATTTCTAAAATGTTGGAAATGTGTGTGTTTTGCATGGGACTAATGATTTTGTTACTCCTTGTAAGGTTTACAGAACCTCAAACCTTTGATCTTCTGAGACGATACACATATGGTGTATTTAGATACAGACATCCGTTTCCACATCTCATTGAGAGAAGATGCAAGAAAAAAGTCCCTTCTCACCCATCCTTTCCATCCACCCATCTCATCTTACTCAGAATGGTCATAATATAAGGTTGTACATGAATACAAATGATATTCATAGTCATGTTTGGTATCATTTGAATTATCACTGTGCGTCTGGTACATTGGTCTTATTCTAACAAGAAGTAAACAAAAAAATAAATAGACCCTAAGAGTTTAGAGATATCCTGCTCACTGTATAGGGTGTACCATTTCCCAGGGTCTTTCATGAAAATTGCCATTTGTCCCCGAGAAGGTGTAAATGATCATGTCTGTGACCTGATCAATGCAAATTCCAATTGTTAGTTCCTGTCTACATTTGAATGATGTTGGTCTTGGTCTGAGGTACTTAAGGAAATGTTGCAGGAAGATCGGGGCGATTCTGCAGCGAGAATGAGCCTGTAGTGTGGAGTGGTCCGAACACTTCATACTACATATTTTTCTAAAGTCAGGTATTCATCCTTTACTCTGCATTTGATTCTTCAAATGAAGAGTAAAGATTCACCTTGTATTGATTTGATATCTTTGAATTGGCTATATAATTGGCGTAATACATATTCACATGAGCACCCGAATGAACGTGTACAATAATATTACAGAATAAATAGAATAATCAGGTGTAGAGATAAATGATCCTATGAATGATCAATAATAATTGGCATTCTAACCCAAAAGGAGTCAGATTTTAATTTAACCCAAACTTAAAAACTTTGCCGCTGAAAAGACTGAACACACAAGAAACCTTCATCCACCATTGGATACCTCCCATGGGCCAACTGCGTGGACCTTACACACTCTATCAGTCTTCTTTCTTTCTGTTGTTTTGGAAAGATTTTCTTTTGAAAGAGTCACCACCACTACTCTAAGAAAAAAAAAAAACTTTAACGAACAGATTTTATGCTATCCAAGAAACCCAGAAGGAAAGCAATCGGGCCAGAGTGAAAATGGATAAGAGTAGGTGAGTGGCTTCTCTCTGGGCATTTGACACACAACACAATAAAAGCTGTAATAAGTATATTGTTCATTGTTCGCCCATGTTAGTTTATACATTAACTAAAGTTAACAAATTACACCTTATTTGTAAAGTGTTACCGACAATCATGTGACCATGTGAGCAGCATGTTCCCAGATTTGTAGAATCACAGAAACCCTGAATTGTTTTGAAAATCAGTTTGAATTATTTGTTTAGTTACAGTACATGCATATACTGTTTAAGAGTACAAGAGTATTATTATAATTATAACATTTTTATTGATTTGTTATAATGTAAATCTATTTAAATTCATGTTTTAATTGCTATTATTATTTATTTATTATAATTAAAATAATTTCAATTATTTAAAAGTATTGATACAGATGTCAGCTGAAGTAATGTTTGCATTATATCTATAATATAATACTTGTTCCCCTTCAGTCGTTTCACTACGATGTTACATATGGGAGCACTGCGACCAATCACCTCTGAGCTACAGAGAAAAGGCCAATGAACATTGGCGAGTGGTTTGCGTCAGGCGCCACTCCCCCGTACATACGGGTCTATAAGATGGAAATTGTGTTCTCCTGGCGAATGACACAATTAGGCCGTTCCTCCAGCCGAGATGAGGTCTACCTAGGTTCTAAAAAATAAAAAATAAAAATCTCTCATGTTGAGCTTGTGTCCTCCCATGTGGTGTAAGAAAATCAGGTTACTGGTGGGAGGACGGGCTCAGTGTCAGCTTGCTGCACCATTCCTCCTGGATCCGTGCACTATACTCCCAATTGTTTCCATCAGTGTACTCTGGGTTCACCTGGCCCTGCATTCCGGACTAGGCCGGAGTAGCCTGCGGCTGTCTCGAATACATGGTTAAATATTTCTCACGGTTACGATTGTTTTCCCCATACGTATCTGTAGCCAGAATAGATAGTTGATTTGATCTCTTTCTCCACATGACCATACAGCTTGTCATTGTCTCCGCCCCCCGACGACTGCTCCTAGCAACTCTGCGGGGCCCTCCCTTACGGGCTCCCCGGGGCATCGGGCAGGTTACGTGCTTATGTCCATTTTCACTGGCACACTTGCCTGTCAGCAAATCAGACTCCGCGTAACACCGCTTGGGACTTATAAGAGATCTTATAATAATTGAATACAGCTTTACTGTAGTTACAGTAATATATTTGATTAAATGCTGTGATTAATGTCATATTTTATAATGTCAGAAGCTCATTTCAGTCTTGTGAGGAATCGATTATATTCATGATACAAACATCAATTAAAATCTGATCTCAACTTGATTTGTCATTGTGTTTTATTATTTCTGTACAAAAACAAGAGAGAAATGAATGACATGTTCTTAATAAATCATATTTGTGACATTTTTACGTTGACATTAATAAAACATGATTGATGAAACACGACAGTAAAAACACAAATATAGACACACAGAACTTACTGTCTATATGAAGATTTATCACACATTTATTCTGTTATTTGAGTGACAGAAGTTGAGCTGCAGTATTAATGTCATGAAGAGACTCTATAACATCTCACTGTTACTGATTTGTCAGCAGCTCAAAGCATTATGGGTACAATCTCTCATCAGTCTATTCTGATTCATCAACACAGTTTCACTGATGATCCAGAATAATAAACAGTAAACCCAGGATAGAGCGTCTGAGTGAATGTGGTGTGGACTGTGTGGATGAGCCTCATTATGTCAGAGATGTTGTAGAAGGACAGAGTTCCTGCACTCTCATCCAAATACACTCCTACTCTATAGATTTTACCATTATCTTCTATTCTACAGATGATGGGCTTCACATGGAGATTAGTCCATAGGTTATTGTGTGTTAATGAGTAACTGAAGGGAGAGCAGATCAAACTCCAGGACTGATCATTAGATCCAAACAAACACTCACCCCGTCCCTTTCTGCTGATGTTCTTATATGACACTGATATATACACATCTCCACTCCAGTCAATCTCCCAGTAACAGCGTCCACACACACTCTCTTTACACAACACCTGATACACACCATCAAATCTGTCTGGATGATCAGGATACAACTGAGACTCTATCACATGTGTCACCTTTCTGTTCTCTTCAGACAGACAGAGATCAGTGTTGGCTGTGTTTGGATCCAGTGTGAGAAAACAGGCATCTGAACACAAGAACAGAGACATTTATAACACAACAACAATCACTACAGCTGTGTGTGTGTGTGTGTGTGTGTGTGTGCGTGTAGACCAGAGGTGGGACCAAGTCATTGTTTTACATGTCACAAGTAAGTCTCAAGTCTTTGCATTCAAGTCTTGAGTCAAGTCCTGAGTCAAGACGGGCAAGTTCAAGTCGATTTGCAAGTCCTCAGCTTTAAGCTTCAAGTCCTAAACAAGTCATTAGTGCTGTTTGCCAAAATTAGTGTCTCTGTATTAATTACTACAGTTAATTTAAGGTGGTTAATAGTCTACTGTAAGAATAATTGCAAAGATGCAATAGTGGTGTTTCATTGAGGAATTAATTATTGTTTGTGAACAAATATAGGAATAATTGAATGAATAATTAAATTTTAAGTCCACTGTTTCATTTGTTTATGATTAAGTGATTTGAATGAATCAGTTGAATCAGTTGGGGTCCTGGTTTTGGTATCAAAATATATCATTTCCATACCAAAACTACATATTTTACAGTCACTGCTATGCAGATTGATTATAAACACAGCATAAAAGCTTTCTACTACAGTGGGCATCCTTCACAAAATCCACAGTTTTATCACAAGTACAATGTAAAATGTTTTAATACAAGCATTTCAGTCAAATGGATTTTATGCAATATTTCAAACTTTTAACCCACGGGAGAAAATGGCAACAGTTTAAAATCAGACCAATTCTGAGGAAAAAATGCAGATTTGGCAATCCTACATCCAACATGAGCTGCATCAAAAGCGATTGAAATACTCATATATGGACACTGATAGTGACTCTGTGATGCGTGAAAATGATATTCAATATGTTTGCAGGAGCGGGATAAGAAAACAGGCCAGCGCAAGGCTTTAATGGGTGATTCTTAGACTATGGGCACTTTTATGTTCTTTGATCATAATTTTAAAAATACATATAATTTTGGACAAATTCCTCTTTCTTTGTCAAACTAACAATAAAACCATCTTTAAAAAATTTACTACCTTTCTATTATGATTTTTTCATACTTTTTAACCTTCTTGTAGGTGTCAAAATCACTGTTTTCTCCTTGTCACACACCCAGACTTTTAAACTTCAACAATGAAAATACAGTTTAAAAATATGACTTATCTGGTAACTATGTCCCTGAATTAAGCACTAGTAAAATCATTAAAATACATTATAGTATTTAATGTGAAACCACTATAAATATTACTTTTTATACAAAATATAGCTGTCACACATTATTAGTGTCATTTCCACCACAACACTGAAATAAAGACTGTTTAGGTGGTTTCAAATTGAAATGTTTAGTGGCATCAGAGCACATGTTGGACATAGAGGGAATTTAAATTTCCATCAACAACAACTGAAGGAAAATCAAGGTAAATATCGCTTGATCAGTTAATATATTTATTCTATGTCATTTCCAAACATGCTGTACCTTCAAGGGTGTTTTTAAAAAGTTTAACATTTTAAGTTAAATAAGATTATTTTGCATACATGAAAAGCTAAGTATTATTTCAAAGCTAATCAGTGAAACTAACTTCCATTTTTTCACAAAAAAAAAAAATAAAAAAATAAAAATACAGAAATGTCATTTCCACCACACTGCCCTCTGTGGTGGAAATGATATGTATGGTTACAAAGTACATTGAAATATTAAAAGTTCACTCTCATTTCCTGTAATAAATCTATTTTACACTAGGTACAAAAAACTAGTTCCTCTCAGCACCTTTTTGACAAAAATGTCCTCATTGAAATCCATTAAAACTGCTATTTTTAATCCTAGGGTCATTTATCTATAAAATTATGCAATATTTGTTCATAGGCTTTTATTCTGGTGACAAGGCTTCAAAATTAAATTGACTAATTTTTACACATTAGTTTGGCATATAAAGAAAACGACTTGCTTTATTCCTGTTTTCTGCAGAACAAAATCTTGTTTAGATTTATGGCTTTGATTTTCTTTCAATTTCTGAGTTGTTTCATTCAAAATGTTTTATAAAATATATATGTTACATTTAAAAAAGTGCTCATGAATCATTTCCATAAACTTAAACCTCTATAACTTTTTGGTTTACATTTTTACAGCTTTTTAACTTCAGCAATTATCTGCCAAGGGTCTTCTTTAAAATGAGACCACACTTAAGTCTGTACTCCCAATATTCAATTTTTTATGACAGGTTTTTTGACATGGAATTTTTTGTCCTCTATGAACCTCTGTGTAACTTTTTTAAATTGATGCACAACGGTTAATGTCCTTGTGAATTGAGTTTAATGAGTGTGATGAGTTTAAGAATTTTTCTAATAAATGTGTTTACAGTTTCCCTGCAGTCATGTTAATTTATTGTCATTTCCATCACAACACACATTTTTTTTTTTTTAAATGTATCCACAATTGATGAGCTCTTACTCTTATCTGCTTAGTATAAACATCTAGTTATTTATATTATCTAATAAGCTCTTTCCCAAACCAATATTTAATTTAAGAGTATGACAGGTGTACAGTTCAGCATTTGGTCCTTAGGGCAGTTAATTTATCTCATTGACAAATGTATAATTATTGTACATTGTGGAAAAACTGGTAAAACTAGTTACAAAAACGATCTTAGAATAACTTATGCCACTCAAGAATTGTCTATTTTTTAATAACAGCTGTATATTGAGATGTGGTGGAAATGCCATTTGTTCATTGCATGTCAGAAAAAAAGTAAAATATTAACTATTTCTCTTGTGCTCTACGTTTGTCCTCATACACACCTTAAAACTAGACAAATTATTTAAACTTATGAGACTGTGTTTAGTGACTTTTGAACAAGTTTTTTACTCAACTTCACAAGGCAAAAAGTGCACCTAGTTGAAGAAACACCCTAATACATAAACGCACACAATGAATGGAGACTGTAGAAAGCAAAAGCCAAATCCCGGACATTTTGGGGCGATTTAGGAATTCCTAAAAGTCCTAAAAAGAGGATGCATGGTCACCCTAATTATGTGGATATAAACAATATAAGCGCTCACTTTGCAAGTCACTCTCTGGCTTAGTGCCAAAAGCTGCGCTAATCATGCGATTCAAGACTGAGGTGTCTGCAGAGCAACAAAAGGCGTGCCTCAATTTTGGGGTGTTTTCCAATGGGGTAGGCATTTTTCAACCTCTGTGCCTGGTTTGCTAAAACTTGAGTGGGGGATTCCTAATACGTGAATATGGTTTTCCCATCAGATACGAGTGATAAAGTGAGAAAACAGTGAAATGAGGAGAGAGATCACCTGCATATGGATGTAAATGGATTTTTGTAAATTCATTATTATTATTATTACTATATACAAGAGCTGTATCTTATAAAATAAGAACAGGAAATTTGATTTATGAAAGAATTCCATATTAAAGATCTCTCAGTAGTTTAACACTTTTTAAAAAAGAAAATAGGTACTGTAGCCTGTATTTTATACACACATTTTATTTCTTTTTATTTCTATTTCTTTAAAAATATTGTTGTTGCGATATCGAAAAAATAAAAAAAATATCGAAAAAACGAGAAATAATAATAATAACGCATTTCCGCTTCTGTACGGACTTCCGTACAGAATTGAATGGTTGAAAAATGCCTAGACCAGTTTGAAAATGCCCAATAATTGGGAAACACCTTCTTGTTGTTTTGCAGAGACCTATACTTCTCCACAACTCTGGTGTAGACGTACATTTCTTCAGTCCTGCTGTAATCCTGGATTCTCCTCCATGATCCACACTAGAAAACACACACAGAGACACATTCAGTCAGTTAACAAACTGTTGCTATGCAGTTGTTAAGTTACTTGAGTGATTGCTAGACGGTTGCCATGCAGATGCTGAGATATTTCAGGTGGTTGCTAAAATGTTGCTATGCAGTTGTCAGGGTGCTTGGATGGTTGCTATGCAGTTGCTAAGGTATTTTTGGGTAGTTGATAGACTGTTGCTATTCAGTTGTCAGAGTATTTGGGTGGCTGCAATGGTGTCAATAACATGTTTTGGGTGGTTGCTATGTAGTTGCAAAGGCACTCTGTGGTTGCTAGGGTGTTACTATTTAGTGGCTAGGGTGTTCTAGGTGGTTTCTAGGGTGTTGCTATGCAGTTGCTAAAGTGCTTAGGGAGGTTGATAGGATGCTGCTATGTAGTTTGCATTATAAATCACGTTTTTTATCATCTGAAATGTGCTGCGATTTCCAAGGAGACTTATAAAGTGATCAAGGTCAAGCAAAATTGCACATATTAGGATTGGTGAGGAATGAGAAAAGGCAAGTGAATATTGTGGATTTTCCTGCAATCACGCCACTAGTTTCAGTTTTGATTTAAATATTTAGGCTGGGCATTTATAATAAATGTTTACAGTGAATGCCACTATAATTTATTTTTGTTTGTTTTTTTTTTACTTATATTTTCGTTCCCTTTTCTGTTCTGAACACTGCTAAATGTACACTATTTTTTCATTATTTAATTAAATACTGGTTTGTAATGTTTGTAAACATATTGTTTATTTTACATTATTTCTGAATGAAATTATAAAATGTGTCTTATACATCAATCTACAATAATGCACCTTATCTGTGTGTCATAAAGTGCTCATAAAAATGGTACAAGAATAGAACTGCTATGTATGTATATGTGCATACTTTACAGTTGTGAGTGTTAATTTAGAATAATAAAAAAATATATCAAAGCTTAATTTGTCATAAGCATATTATACGGCCCCTCAACTTGATGTGGAAAACTTGATGTGGCCCTCGAGTCAAAAAGTTTGCCCACCCCTGCAGTAGAGTGACCAGACGTTTACTCTTTGTCCTGATCTAGACATGTTTCCCTTTTGTGTGGCCTTGGGCGACTGATTGCAGTCTTTATCTCTTTGTGAATGAGTTGCTCAATCGCAAAGTTACCATGTATGTTACCATGTACGTTTCCCCCATGTGTTAATAGTTGTTTTTAGTTACTTTTATGTAAAACCTTGTTTGTTACTCGGAAGCGGTAGGGAGAGGGTGCCATTTTCTTTGAATTTGTAATTTTGTCTATGTTTATGTTAGTAAGGGAGTCATGTAAGACTCTGTTGTTGTTGTTTTTTCTTTGATTAGGTTATTTAAAGTGTCACTGCTAGTTTGAGTGTTTTGTTTGTTTTTTGTTGGCCTTGCCCTCTCCTGAAGATTTACTTCTCTTGTTATTCTTTTGTTATTAATAAAGCAACCATTCTTGCTTAATTTTGTGTTTGTTGCTTTTCTGGATCAGGGGATTGATGTGAATACAAATGAACTTTTTTAACGCAAACCGTTGCAGTCTGTCAGTCATATAATGCCCTGTGACTCATGAAAATGCACTAAGATACGAAACGATCAGTTTGTGTGAGAAACTATATTTATTAACTGTATTTACAACAGTGTTTATATCATTTTTTTTTTACCTCTGATTCAACACAATGTCCATCTGTCTACCGTGTGACATGTGTACGCACTCTGGTGTAGTATATGCAAGCGGCGGAAGTGATCTGCGTCTATACGTCACTCATTGTTTAGACATGTTGATATATATATATGATGCAATCTTGGAAAACCCATCGGATGTCGGGGTGGGACGTTTTCAGGAAATTCAAAAAATAGGTTGAATGTAAAATTTTTGTCAAAATTAGTTTTTCATTCAATTATTCTTCTATAACATCTTGTCTATCATCTCTGAAAATATCTTGGCAAAATTCACTTGTTTAGTTCAGTAAAATTGCTATTTTTTTTGCAGCAAGCAGAAATGACTTTTTCTTTCTCTAAAGTTAAGAATACGCTGCAGAGGCGTTAAACACCATTAACATCTCTAAACATCACAAAAACAGTTAACCTATCAAAATAAACCACGTAACATATTTAATAAAGGTGTATCAATGCACATTTCCCACCAGTCCTGTGTAAACTATGACACGCAAAGTTGTATTTATTTATTTATTTATTGGATATCGTGAGATGGCGGAGCGCAAGAGATCACTCAAATGATCTAACTTGCCTCAATCTGCTCAATCCTGGTTATGTCAGTGACCTAAACGATGTTATAATGGACTCTTTCACATCCAGAGATGAAGGATCGGATGATGAAGTTACTAAAGAGGAGGAATCCGATGACAGTCTGTTATATAAACAGTGCGCAAACAGTTGTTCGTGCTATTTAAACATACAAGGGATGATCAAAAGTTCGGAGACTATACCCATAATAAACAACGGAAAACAGACGTTATTTTGTTTGTGTAATAGCTTCTGGCAGCTCTCCTTAAACCTGTAAAGTGAAAGTAAAACACGTCTCACTTTAAACCCATTTTTCTCAAAATTCCATTCCTGAAAATCATAGCTGTCAGCCAACTTCATATAGCCATAACTTTTGTTACGTTCAAGCTAAAATAAAAATAAAAATAGTTTTGGAAAGGGCTTCAACACAGCTTTCATATATATATATATATATATATATATATATATATATATATAGGGCTGCCAGTTAATTCATTAGTTACGAAAAATAATGATTAAAATATTTTGATGCAGTTAATGTGCTGGCCCCACCCCCAGACCTCTGGGCCAAGATAAAACTATGAAAATATGGAATCTGAGAGTGCAAAAAAAAAAAAAAAAAATTTATAATGACAAAATTGCCTATAAAGTTGTCAAGTTCTTAGCAATGCATATTACTAATCCAAAATTAAGTTTTAATATATTTACGGTAGAAAATTTACAAAATATCTTCATGGAAAATGATCTTTACTTAATATCCTATTTTTTGGCAATAATCTATAATTATGACTCATACAACTATACACATGCTACTTGAAACTGGTTTTGTGGTCCAGGGTCACATATATATCACGGGCAGCAAGAGGTCTATGACATGAGTGCTGGTTTTGTCCCGATCTGTCACAAGCTTAAATGTTAAAAATTCAGTAAATAAGAATGTGATATTGTTATATTTTAAAAACAATATTCTGTTTTTACTCAATTTTGCAGATAACATTTCACCTTTGAAGCCATAGCAGAATAGTTTTGTGCCTCTCAGAACAACACAGTGGTGTTTCGTTTCTGAATGAATTCACGTTTTAAATGAACGGTGTCAAAGAACTATTCATTTACTTAATTCCTGAATGAATCAGCCATTTGATCGAATCGAATCACATGAGTGAATGACTGGCATTTACTGGCAGATTTCTTATTTACAGTATAATGTCAATAAGATTAATAAATAATAATAGTAATAATAAAAAATAAAAACATCAAGGGCATAGTTCACCACCAGTTGCTCTAGCCCTAATCAAACACATCTGAACAAGCTAATCAAACATTATTTTCTATAAATCAAAACAGATTGATATTACAGTGGATCAGAGATAAAAAAAAATGGTGCTCGTTGACTGGGATCATATGACTGACAGAGTGCAACGGTTTGAGTTAAAAATCTGTTTGTGTTCTACTGAAGAAACAAAGTCACCTGCGTCTTGGATGCCCGGGGGTAAGCAGATAAACATAAAATTAACTAAGGGTGAACGATCCCTTTCAAGTAATATTTTGTTGTTAATTTGTTTTGTCTGAGCAGTTTAGTTAAGATTTTACTCCCCAGACTAGAGCTCTTTAAATCCTTCATATCGCTGGCATCCTCTAGAAACTTCTAGACTCTGTACATAGATATACAGAGACACTGGAAAGTTTAAACAGTAAACCCAAAAACTCCTACTGCTTGACATACTTGAATTTGTCCAGTGAGCAGTTTGGATCCCTCAGTTTTTCAGAAAGCAGCTTGACTCCTGAATCTCCTGGGTGATTGTAGCTCAGATCCAGCTCTCTCAGGTGTGAGGGGTTTGAAGTCAGAGCTGAAGACGCAAGATGACAGCCTTTCTCTGTCAGCATACAGCCAGACAACCTACAAATATACAATAACAGTACACATCACATTAGTTTGTTCCCCTTTGAGGGAACATCGAACCACATCCTCTAGGGGTCACTATGGGGAACGCCGTCAGCGTGACTCGTGTCTGAAGTATACATACAAAAACTACAACAGTACTGTCCGGCGACAGCCTATGACGCCACTGCCGGCGCGACTCGTCACGGCCGGTGCGTCACGGCCGGTGCGTCACTACCGGCACGATCATAGTATAAAAGGGCGCCAATAGAACACAACATTTTCTTATTCATCTTCAGTGACTGTTTTGTTTGAAGGCATGCATCTTTGGTAAGCTTTATCTACTCTTACCTCATTTTGGAAAGCACTAGCCAGACATTTTAGAAGTGTGTTTTAATCCATGCCTTCTCATTTTTTGACACTTAATGATACACACTCTCTTAGACGTTATGTCGCCATGCACGCAATATCCCCGGGGGGCTGTTGCGTGCATTTTGAGTATTTTCCTGTGAAGTGGCTTCTCTCTCCTTTTGAGGAAGGAAGGGCAGCTATCTTCTCCCCACATTTGCAACTTGCCGTTGCTGACTAGTGTATTCTGAGATAATGTCGCAAAGACCCTGACTCGCAATCTCTTCTTTGGACGCAACTTTTGAAGGAAAGCATCTTTCCGGATTACATAATGAAAACGTTTTTTTCTGATTTGTTTTATTTCGTTAAGTAATAATTTAAAGCTTTCTATTTATTTATTTATTTATTTGTCATGTTTGTGAGGCATGTAGCCTATTCGCTGAAAAATGTGATCGCGCTGACTTCTCATGTCCTGCAAAGCGATTTCAGCTTCTCCTCTTCAAAAACAATATTCACATAATAGCTACTTTAACTGTTTTAGATCTATAGATTTTATGTTATGCAAGTCGCAATGATTTAAAAGGCAAAAGTCTTCCGCTGGCCGCTGTTCGTAAAAAAAACAAACAAACTGATATTTAACGAACAAAAAAATGCTCCAAAAGTTTTTCTAAATTAACTTAATAAGAAAACGAAACGAAATATAACCACTTTGGCATTACATACAAAACGTAACTATGTTAATAGCTGAAACAGTAGTATAAGCTGTTCTGGAAGAATTAAGGGGGAAAAAAAGACGGACTCAGTTTTTTTGTATTGCATCATAGCTCTTAAACCTTTAAAATAGAGTTTAGGAAGATGTATGTAACCACAGTCGTTAGCTTTGGTTAACTATTGAAGCCTTTTCTCTTGTCAAAAGGCTCAACGCGACCGCAGACTTTGATGAACACTGTGCGAAGTCTGTGTCTGTACCATTCTTATCAATGACGGCGTAAGCTCGTATCTCCCTGCTCCCAAGTCATAAAACCTTGTATCTCCGATAAAACATGATTTTGGGGAAATGTTGTCTTAATGTTGGTACACAACAGTGTATGATAGCAATATATGGTATAATACCAACTTTAACGATAAAATATTTAATAACTCAAAAAATATGCAGTTTTTTTCATTTCCTGAAAAATGACGGTTTTGGAGATACGAGGATTCCGCCCGACAGCGACGATATATATATATATATATATATATATATATATATATATATATAAAAGCTGATGAAGCTGGCTGATGAGTTTCTCTAGGGGAGGCTTAGGAGGTGTTTCCTGCGGGAGTCTCTCCAGAGCTGGCCCTGAGGAGCACTCACTAGCCTACTGTGGAACTAACTTGATTGGGGACCTTCCTAGTATAGCCATCTAAGGATGGTTATATTTCTGCCATTGTTATTGCAATCAGGCTGCTTGAATACAGCTATCTGCAGCTAGCTGTGTGTTAACTAGCCCTTTCCTGCATATATAGCTATCTGAGGATGTGCTAGCTCAGGGATTGCTCCCCTCTTTAGGGTTTTAAGTAGTGGTCTCCTTGAGCTCTGCCTGGATAAGTGCTGTCTTCCCCTTCAGGGTTTATAATTAGACAGCCCACTACTGGTGGTCTTGGCAGTTTCAGTGGTCCCGTTTCCTAGAACCTAGCTACCTGAGGGCAGCTATGTGCTAGCTTGGTGATCGCTCCCCTTTCCTAGGGTTTAAATAGCCTTCTCCTTAGCTTTTTCCTATCAGTTCCAACTCAGGTAAGCCCTTCCTACACACATGGCTATCTGAGGATATCTATGTGTTAAGCTCAGTGACTGCTTAAGTAAAGTCCTTTTCCAGGCAGTGCTATCTCTCCTGCTAGGGTTGTAAGTAGATAGCTCACTTTGTGGTCTGGACAGCAGCTTGGGAGGGTTTGCTGGGATTTCTTCAGGCTAGCTTGCTGCAGTATGTATGTATGTATGGCTTTGTTGTGTTCTTCCTATGTTTCAGGATTGGAGCCTCAGTGAGTCCCTCTCTGTGGGACATGGGACCCTCGTCTCCATTTTGGTAAGATGATCTTTGATCATTTGTCTGATTTGGCTGAATGAGTCACCAGAGTCTGCAGTTAAAGAGCTTGGCGATAGCCTCCTTGGTTGCTGGTCCCCTGATACATGACTGCAACCCTCTGGACCCTGTGGTCCCTCTATGCAGGTCCTCAATGAGTATCCCCCTCTGGTCTACTGACTACGGTTATGTCCTTGCTTGTCTACTTTGGATCTGCCTTCACCTGCCTAGATCCCTGTGGAACCTCCTGGCTTCCAGGTCCCCTATTACAGCATGGTATCCTAGGACTAGAGTAGTCCTTCCTCTAGGTGAGCTCTCTGGAAGTTTTTCTTCACAGGATGCGCTTGGACATCACTGGTAGGCCTCAAAGGCCTGTTTACTGAGAACTCGCCCTGAGGGGCTTCCTGTTCTAGCTATCCACCCCACTTTCATGCATTTGGGTGAGGAGGGCCCCTCTCTTGAGTAGGAACAGAGTAGCTCTCCCCAAGCCTTAATATAGTGGATTTACAAGGTGAGGTGTTTTTGGGAAAACCCTTCTGGAAGTGTTTGCTCCAAGGAGTAACATTTCTCCAGGCTTCTGGCTTTTGCAGACTCTGCGAGACAGAATTCTATGGACCAGCGTCTCAGAAGAATAGACTCGCTGCTGAGAAAGATGCCACAACAACAGTGAATGGACTAGACTTTTGAGGATTTGTTTTGACTTCAAATTTGTATTTGAAAATACACAACTGGTAAGTCAGTTTAAGTAATAGAAAGCAGTGAAAAATAAAATAAAAAAACAATATTTTTACAATTTTCCTTTAGGTCTCAAAACCCTTTCCTTGTTTCAAAAAAAAAATTCTGTATAAATTTCATAGTCCATAGAGAGATGTAAAAGTTCTGTTATCCATTCACGATGAAAAAATGTCTCAGTCCGAGAAGACAAGAAAAGTTAAAGCTGCTCCTGAAATCTCATGTCAACAAAGTGAAAGAAAGAAAATAAAGATAATATTTAAAAGCAAAACTTCTAAAATGTTATAAAATGAAGAAGCTCCAAAAAATCCTCAACTGTGTGGTGTCATTATGATTTTTTTTACTGCTCCTGATCACATCAGAGCCTGCAAGATCCCAAATCAGAAATATTGAACATGTTTGATATTTATGATTCTTGATCATGCTGCCTCTGACATGATACATGCAAAAGGGGGATGAACACAATATTAGGAAGGTGGTCATAATGTTATGCCTGATCAGTGTATATACATAAACACACACATATATATCAGAGGTTGTGTTAACCAGAAATTGTCATTGACAGATTTTTTTAATCAGTTAAGGAAAAACCTGAAGGCTGTCTATCACTTTGACAGGTTACAAGGGTGATATATTGTAAATTGCAACTGTAATTCCCACCCCTGTCCAGTGTGGCAGCATAGCAGGGGATCAGAACAGAAATGAGACTGTTACTTTTAATATGGGTTCTCCCCTGTGTAATCAAATGCATAGCAAAAGATTTGTGATGAAGCACAGAGCTTAACTTGTGATTTATTGGATAGGCGGCACACTATGTACTTTTTATTTATCAACTGAAAAGCATACACCAAAAGATCAACTGGGATTTAAGAATAGATATTGGTTCATAAAAATGAAAATCTAATAAAACAGATAATTTTTTTTTTTGCCCAGCCCTAGCATGTTTTGTTTAGTTTTGTTTTTTTTTAGTGTCCTCCGCTGTCATTTTCATGTTGAACATGAAAAGTCATACAGTTTCTGTTCATCTGTTCTCTTCATAAATAGATGCATAAGCCTATACAGTAGGTTCATGATAAAAATGTGAACAAAAATAAAAGCAATTAAATGTGTTATTAGAATTAAAATATGAAAATTAAAATGACGGGTAATAACAGATTATGACAAAAGATTTACGACCCTGTCTGTCAACATGATGGACGTTAAAGTCTAACCCAACCTATGATGTATATATATGAATGTGTGTGTGTGTGTGTGTGTGTGTGTGTGTGTGTGTGTGTTTGTTTGTTTGTTCAGTTGTTCATCTGGAAGAGAATTTCCAGGTGCTTGAAAGAGAGGACTGATTTCAGTTAATTCTTTGATAAGTTGAGTTGATAAAATGCAGGCTTGACAACAATAGTAACCTGTTTATCTAAAACTAAAGGTGAATTCATTATAGCACCCAAATTCTTGACATGATCTGAAACACTTATCTTTATAGAGGCCAACCTACTTAGAGTGTGTCATCTTTGGACCCTCATCTGCTTCCAAGGAAATTCTAAGTATTAAGGTGAAGAAAAGTGCTTGCCAACCAGTCTTATATCTCACCTAAAAACTGAAGTCATCAAACAACTGAGAGCCTTTTGGATCTATTGCAATGTATAACTGGGTGTCATCTGCATATAAATGATACCTAGTGTTATATTTACAAAAAATTATAATTACATATATAATGAAAATAAAACAGGCCAAAGTACAGATCCCTGTGGCACAGAGAGTTTCCTGCAAACTGAGTCATTCTGAGACATTCGTTTCTTGTGTGTCAGTGAATACAGTGTCACACTTCACTCGTATATTGTACGTTTATACGTTATACGTATTGTACGTATACGTAATCGAAGATTTCTATACTCATCAGAGTCATGTTAACTTTGGATCCTAGCTAGGATGCTATGGGCATCCTGCACACAGCCCCCACCCAAAGGTGGCCCAACCTGTTATTAATTATTTTATATGTGGGCCAGTTTAAGCTCACAGCCACATTAGCTAGTTTTTACTGTGCCATATCTTTGCCAAAACTGGCCCAGATATTTTTTAATATACCTGGGCCACATTTGCTGAAACATGTGGACCACATTTGGTTTACACCCTGATTAACATACGAGTAGCATTTTGTTATTTTATGGAAAACCATTTACCTCAGTATCTCCATCTGACAGTTTGGACTCTTTAGTCCTTCAGAAAGAAGCATCACTCCAGAATCCTGCAGGTCATTGTTACTCAGGTCTAAGTCTCTTAGAACAGTGTTTGAGGATTTCAAAACTGATGACAAACTCCCACAAGACTGAGCAGTGAGATTACATATGGAAAATCTGAAAAAGAACACAGTAATTGCATACAGAATTAACATTAACAGTGTTTTAGAAATAGATAAATAAATGTACAAGTATTTCAAACTCAAACCTCAACACCTCCAGTTTAGAGTTTACATGCTTCAGTCCATCAGAAAGAAGCTTCACTCCAGAATCCTGCAGGTCATTGTTGCTCAGGTCCAGTTCTCTCAGGACAGAGTTTGAGGACTGTAGAGCCGAAGACAAACTTTCACAGGACTGAGCAGTGAGAAAACATCCACACAGCCTGTGAAGAGAACAAAACAAACAACCATATTAATGTGAATTTATCAGATTTATCAGGTTATACAGTTCATAATCTGTAGAGCATGTTTGTACTGGATAACACTTTATAATAAGAATACAATAACAAAGCACTTTTAAGTAATTTAAAAGCTATTATAGTTCATTAGTAGTTTATAAACTGTAGTTAATACATTATAAGACTAATACAAATAGTGAGTTAATCATTGAATGTCACTGTAATTAACATGTTTAATAACTCATATGTAAAGAGTTAGATAATGCTTTGTTGACAATTTATTAAATACAGATTTGAAAATGTCATAAATTAAGTGCCTTTATTGGACATTAATTACATTAATATTTAGTGTTCCTTAAAATGTTTACAAATACATTAAACACAAATACAAACATTGGGTTTTTGTTTTATAGGGACATTATATAGAAATAGCTATTTTTATACTGTATAAACTGAATATCCTTTCCCCACTAAGCCTAACTCTAAACCTACCCCAATCAAGTCAAGTCACCTTTATTTATATAGTGCTTTTACAATACAGATTGTGTCAAACGAGCTTTATAGTATATAGTATACAATATCACTGGAAATTAAGTGTCCCCAACTGAGCAAGCCAGAGGCGACAGTGGCAAGGAACCAAAACTCCATCGGTGACAGAAATGGAGAAAAAACCTTGGGAGAAACCAGGCAGGGGGTCAGTTCTCCTCTGACCAACAAACAAGCAATTTGTAACTTTAGAGGTCGTCTATAGGTGCTGATCCACCATCTGGATATGGACTGGATCAGGGGACTGCAGTGACAATGTGATCAGGATACAGACTGGATCTGAGTGGCAACGATGACCTCGGAATAAGCAAGAGACAGACTAATATTAGCGTAGATGCCATTCTTCTTATGATGCAATGAAATCGTCAGGTGTTAGGGGAAGTGTTCTCGGCTGACCTAATTAATGCAGCCTAACAATCCTTTAATGGATTTGAATTATAGAAATGTGTTAATGTGTTATGTGTAAGCCAGGTTAAAGAGATGGGTCTTTAGTCTAGATTTAAACTGACAGAGTGTGTCTGCCTCCCGAACAAAGTTAGGTAGATTGTTCCAGAGTTTGGGTGCTAAATAAGAAAATGATCTGCCACCCGCAGTTGATTTTGATATTCTGGGTATCATCAGATTGCCAGAGTTTTGAGAACGCAGCGGGCGTGAGGGACTATAATGTGATAAAAGCTTGCTCAAGTACTGAGGAGCTAAACCACTGAGGACTTTATACGTAATTAGCAAGATTTTAAAATCAATACGATGTTTAATAGGGAGCCAGTGCAGTGTTGACAGAACCGGGCTAATATGGTCATACTTTCTGGTTCTAGTAAGAACACTAGCTGCTGCATTTTGGACCAGCTGGAGTTTGTTTATTAAGCGTGCAGAACAACCACTCAATAAAGCATTACAATAATCTGTCAGGATTTTATACTCTTTGGTTATGTGTTTATTTGGTTTAGTCCTTTTTTGAGTTTAGTTTCTTCCACTTCCTGTCTGCCCTTATTTGGTTTTGTTCCTGTTCCTCCCCTCATTAGGTCTTTATTAGTTAATCACCATCACCTGTCTGTGTCTCGTTTACCACCCTTCTTAAGTTTGATTCTGTTCAGTGTGGTTGGTCCGTTCTCGTCGATGTGTGCATGTCTCCTTGCCTGTCATTATTTGGATTTTTCTGTTGTGGATTTATTAAAAGACTTGTTTTTCACCCGACCTTCATTCTCCGCTCCTCCTTCATCCTCCGCCACATGACACCTGACAGAAGAACGGACCACAAAGTTTGACGGCGTGTTTTTGTCCTTGTTTATTTTCCTCGTTTTTTCAGTGTTTTCTTTTTGTTTTTTGTTTTTTTGTTTTCCCCGTGATGAATAACCCTGCTGTCCTCATCCTCCTGTTGGCGCAGGGGGATTGGTCTCTCGAGGACTACACAAAAGACTGTAGCCCTTGCTAACCTCACGCATTATCCGGACAACTGCCTCTGCGTATTCTATCATCATGGACTGAACACCACCACCAGAGCGCAGTTGTCCGGAGAGGGTCCTCGAGAGAACCTCGCTGCCTTTGATGAGTTACAGGACACCAGCACCCACTCAAGACCCAGAGCCCAGCCAACCACCACCCTGCTGTGCGGAGCTTGCCGAGCCCACCGCAGACGGAGAGCCAGGCCTGCCGCAGTCGTTGAGCCATCGCCATCTGGAGCGGACGACTGCCCCGGAGCCAGAGCCCGAGACGTCTCCGTCTCTGTCTCCACCACCTGCTTTGCTGCCATCGGTCGGCCCCCTGGAGTCGTCAGCCCTTCCTCCACCATGGCTCCTTCCCTCCGTCAGCTCCACCGTGGGCCGCCATCTCGGCTGTGGCCTGGGTCTCTCCTGGTTCCTCCTGCGCCAAATCCCTACTGTCTTCTCCCTGGCTCCTCCCTCCATCTGATCCGACCTGGACCCTGCTGTCTTCTCCCTGGATCCTGTCTTCTCCTGGGGGGGAGGATGTAATGTCAGGATTTTATACTCTTTGGTTGTGTGTTTATTTGGTTTAGTCCTTTTTTGAGTTTGGTTTCTTCCACTTCCTGTCTGCCCTTATTTGGTTTTGTTCCTGTTCCTCCCCTCATTAGGTCTTTATTAATTAATCACCATCACCTGTCTGTGTCTCGTTTACCACCCTTCTTAAGTTTGATTCTGTTCAGTGTGGTTGGTCCGTTCTCGTCAATGTGTGCGTGTCTCCTTGCCTGTCATTATTTGGATTTTTCTGTTGTGGATTTATTAAAAGACTTGTTTTTCACCCGACCTTCATTCTCCGCTCCTCCTTCATCCTCCTCCATACGACACCTGACACTAACCTTGAGGTCCAAACTGATATATTTTAACAACGTGATCTAATAAGTATTTGTATGCATTTCATACTGACAGCATTATGCTATTTAATTATTTAAAAAATGTTTAACTTTGGGTATAGGCTTAATGTATTTGTACATTTTAAGAAATACTTAATACTAATGCAATTAATGACCAATAAAGGTTTTAAGCACTTAATGGCATTTTTCAATACACCATGATCTAATCTAAAGTGAGAACAATTTTCAGTTGTTTACAAAGCATTATCTAACTCTTTATTTATGAGATAATTAAAGAATAAATATTTGTTAATTACATTGACAATGAATGAAGAATGCCTCAGAGTCAACTCCAGAGGGTTAAGCTAATAACTCTTCTGTGCATTTGTGCTCAACACTGCAGCAAATTGTTCAGGAATCAAACTGATCCAACTCACTGACTCAATGAGCTGGCCACAGTCATTGTCAATGCACTGAATCTTTCCTATTTAAATGAGGCAAGAACCAAGAATAATGTGATCCTCAGAACTGGGGAGTCTACTGATGAAGAGAAAAACTATTGTAATAATCAAATCCATGCAAAAATGGAACATGTTTTTAAATTAACATGAAACAGTTCTTTGAAAACAAAGCTGTTCAAATATGTAATTAGGGAAGTTTAGGTATTATTTCATTCTCATAACTGGAAAAATGCATTACAAAATTCCAGGTTATCTAGGATGTTTGGGGCCTCTGACTTTTTTTTTTTCATTGTTCACATTGTTTTCTTACAGGCATTGCCTGCCTTGTGTTCTTGGAGAAAATGCCACTGATACAATCATACTACAATACAGACAAGGGAAATATCTTCTAGCTATAGTTATGCGACACCTGTTCATCTACATATTTGAACACAGTGATTCAGTGAATGTGAATGTCAAACCTCAGTATGTTCAGTTGACAGTATGGATTCCTCAGTCCATCATAAATTATCTTCACTCCTGAATCCTGCAGGTGATTGCTACTCAGGTCCAGCTCTGTCAGATGGGAGTTTGATTGTTGCAGAGCAGAAGACACAGTTTCACAGCATTTTTCATCAAAACCACAGCTGTCAAATCTGCCAAATCAGAATTATGCCAGATTATTTTCTAATATTCAGGGGGTTTTTTTAGCAGTAATTTACTGTACCCTTCATAATCGGGGGAAGTACTTCACATAGTATTTTGAAATTCAATTGCTTAGTAATGTAGAACAAAATGTTTGATTGAACAGTAGCCATGAAAATTACTCACAGTGCTTTTTTGCAGCATCTCACAGCTGGAATGAGTCTTGTGTAGTTCGAAGATGATGACGTGAACCTCTTTGGGTTGAACTCATCCAGCACCTTCTCTGACATCAGCAGTACGTAGGTCAGCACTGTGCACATTGAAGATGAGAGGTCTCTTCCGGAATGTACATCTGAACTGAGGTAACTCTGTATTTCCTCATATAATGAATGATCTTTGAGCTCAAGTAAGCAAAAGAATAGGTTGACTACAGCTTCATCTGAGATATTGTACTTGTTTTGTTCTTGTTTTATGTATGTAGTTGTTTTTGTGATGCTCTCTGTGGTGTCTTCGGTATGTGTGATCAAGCCTTTGAGTAGGTTTTGACTGGATTTCAGTGAAATGCCCATCAGAAAGCGCAGGAATAGGTCCAGATGTCCTCTTCGACTCTTCATGGCTTTATCAACGGCCTTCTGTAATAGCTCCAGTAATTTGATATCTTCCTTGGGCTCATCAAAGAAAAACTGAAGCTCCTGCAGGTTCTTGTTCAGGTAGCAGATGAACACATGCACTGCAGCAAAAAACTCTTGAACACTCAGATGCACAAAGCAGTAGAATTTTGTCTCATGAAGTCCATCTTCTATCTTAAAGATCTCAGCAATCATTCCTGCGAACTCAATGTCTTTACTCACATCAATATCACATTCTTCCAGATCTTCCTCATAGAACACAATGTTATCCTGCTTCAGATGTTCAAATGCTAGTTTGGCAAGCTTTAAAATAATTTCTTTATTTAAATGTAAGAGTTTTATGCGTTGTCTTTCTGCTTTTCCATCATACTTTTGGTTCTTCATGTTCATCTGTATCAGCAGAAAGTGAATGTACATTTCAGTGAGTGTTGTGCTGATGTTCTCTTCACTGTTATTGATGAGAATATTTTGAAGTACTGTGGCCGTTATCCAGCAAAACACAGGAATGTGGCACATTATGTAAAGACTACGAGATGTCTTAATGTGTGAGATGATTCTGGAGGCCTGAGTCTCATCTGTGATTCTCTTTCTGAAGTACTCCTCCTTCTGTTGGTCAGTGAATCCTCGCACCTCTGTAAATAAACCTACATACTCCGGATGGATCTGATTGGCCGCTGCTGGTCGTGATGTCACCCAGATAAGAGCTGATGGAAGCAGCTTGCCTTTGACCAGACTTGTAAACAGCACATCTACAGATGATCTTTTCTCAACAGTGTTCAATGTTCCACTTTCAAAATTCAAAGGCAGTCGACTCTCATCAAGTCCATCAAAAATAAATGCAAGTTTATATTCTGTATATAACTTTGATTTCTCCATGTCCTTTAATTCATTATAAAATTCCTGTAGGAACTCATGAAGACTGACCTCCCTATTCTTAATCCTGTTAATCTCTCGGAATGGAAGCAGGAACACACAGTGTATATCCTGATTGGCTTCTCCTTCTGCCCAGTCCAGAATGAATTTGTGCACAGAGACGGTTTTTCCAATGCCAGCAATGCCTTTAGTCAGCACAATTTTTTCATCATTATTTTCCCTTAATAATGTAAATATTTTATTGCAATTGATTGGTTTGTCCTCTGTTTGTTTCTTTCTGAAAGCATCATCAATCTTCAGAATCTCACGTTCCTGATAGACATCTTTCATATCGCCCTCTGTGATGAATAGTTCTGTGTAAACAGCCTTGAGATGAACTTCATTTTCTTTTTTGCACTCAAAAATACGTTCTGCTTTTTTCTTCATGTTCATTTTGTGAGTTTTCAAAAACTTCTGCACCATCCAATCCTCTGTTAAAAGCACTGATGAAACTGAATAAACACATGATAAAAAAGAAAAAAAAATGTAACTTTGTTATATATATATATATATTAGGGATGGGTGATATATATCAATCGATAAATTCATGCGCATCTCATCAGTAAAGCCGGTTCTTTGATAGTAGATCACTGAAAAGCTACCCCAATGAATCACCCACGAAACTGAACCCGATATTGCGTAGCTTGTCAGTGATCTACAGCTCTGTGAATAAACTTGCGCTCCATTTGAAAACAGGTGATTTACCGCTAATCAAAGAACCGGCTTTACTGATGAGATGCGCATAATATCGATCGATATATATTGCCCATCCCTAATATATATATATATATATATATATATATATATATATATATAAGTTACTGTTAAATATAATACAAAAATGAGGCATTTCATTTTGGAAATTTGAATTTATATATAAAGTCATGGCCATAAATATAAATATGGTAAATATAAACAAAATATCCTGTGAAAATTTGTCTGCATCGCTATTTGATCTTTTACAAAAAAAAAAAAAAAACATTCACAAAACCTTACCTTAAAAACAACAACCTCTAAAGCAATTGAAAATGGGGGTAAATTTATAAAATAAAAGTTTTTCTCAAATACACACACACACACACACACACACACATTTTATATATATATATATATATATATATATATATTTACACACACACACACACACACACACACACACACATACAACTTTGCAGTATATCAACGTAAAAAAAATCTTCAATAAAATCTAATGCTAACATGATTTAGTAAACTTTGTGCAAGATCTAGAATTATACCAACTGTTGTAGCATTTACTTTTGCATTACATGTTTGACATTACAATATTTATTTTTCGTTATTACCTTCTGTGTGTTTTTTCTCTAACTGTTCAGCTAGATGATTCTGGTTCATCTTTTTCAGGATATGCAACATGATCTTTACAGCACTTTCTGGTCCTAAACGATCCAGCATCTGATCCACTGTTTCAGTGGCATCTGCTTTTCCCAGTACAGAAGCTGGAATAGGTCCATCTTCTTTTAAGTAGCTCTTAAACCTCCTTAATTTTTCTTCTTCCAACTCATCCAGTGTGTCATTAAGCAGTTGTTTAACAGATGCCATCGTTCTTCACTGACTGCTGTTGGACATAAAGAAAATGTTTTACAAATAGGTCCACACTTACTTGGCACTTACTAAACAGGACCTGAAAGTGTATATACAGTTGTGTTAAAAAATAACAGCAGTCCAATATTACTAACCAGATCAATCATTGTGTTTGGTAGAAATTATATTTCTACTTGGCAAAAACTTCACTAGTAGGCGCACTAGAGTAATAGAAAACCAACAGACCCATCAGTCATGATATGCATGCTACTGATTAGGGATGCATCGATCCAGTACTCAGTATAATTTTCTGTCGGATCGGGTATCGTCAGACAAGACCGATCCGATATTGTGCGTATACTATTCTGTGTTATTGTTAAGCCCCATGAAAGGCACAGAAACATTATAAAGCACCATAAAGTTTTTGTGCACTATATTTCAAGTGTGCTGAAGCACAGTTCAATGTGAGGTACAAATTAATATTTAAGTCATTAAATTCAAATTCACGTAAACTCTTCTCTCCGCTTCAGATGTCTGTCATCCTCCATTCAGCAATCAAACTGCATGTTGCAGTCGGTTACTACAGTCAAAACAATGAAACTCTCTTCAAGAAACAGAGGTTTTAAACTATTAAAAGAAAAGCCTCAATAATCTAATGAACAGATTTAATCAACAGTTTGCATCAATATCTCTTCCCTTTGTGGACGCGGAGGCAGTGTTGCAAACTTTTTTATGGAAAGTACCTAAACCTCTCTTGAAAAGTTGCCAAATGTCACTAGATGACATCATATGCTAATTAGCATATTCATGACGTCAGTTCATCGTATCGTCATGCCTCTCTGTGTGCACATACTGCATTTTAATGCAGTCAAATTCTCAATAAAATGGTTTTCATTGATATATAATTTTTTGATTTTTGACATATTTTACTTTAATATGGTGAATATGAAATAATGACTATAAAGCAGCCCATTACAACTTCATAACCACTTCTCGAAGATATTAATCTACACTAAAATCCAGATTCATAATCACAACATTGTCTAATGAAATCAAATACACATAACAGTTACGTTTACATATGTTTACACAACAGAACAGCGAGAGAGAGAGAGTGCGTGCTCCATGCTGGGAAAGTGTGGCAGTACCGGAGAGTAAAGTAAAGTTTGTCCAAGAAGTCGCTAGATTTGTTGCTAGTTGTTTTTTAGGAAAAAGTCACCAAGGGGGTCTGAAATGTCACTAAATCTAAAGTCACTAATTTGGCAACACTGCTCGGAGGGCTGCACAGCCTGTGCGCTGTGACTCTTTGTTGCTTCAAGAGCATCATTCTGCACGTAGGATGTGCATAAGTACTTTATGCTGCTCTATATTGGGTCCTTTCATAATACTTTTCTGCACAATTAAATATTATTAATAGTCTTTCTTGTTCTTTCCTATCTCATTACTGTGCTATATATTTAAAATAAATAAATATATTTTAATTTTAGTATATATTTATATATAAATGTTTTTACTTGTTTTTTAATGAATGTATTTTACAACAGTACTATGAGCAATGTGTAACATTTTACCTGATTTAGTCATACACTTATTTACTTTTATTTGTTATTAAAAATGTTTCACTAGATTTTATAAATTTATTGTTTTTCAGTAAACTTTTCAGTAAACTCTGCTATCAGTATCTTTTGCTGCTAAATTATTGACTAACCTACTTTATAATAGTATTTTTGTCACAGATTGTGATTATATATTTTTCATTTGTTTTTTTTTATTAAAATGATGTTGTCTATATGTAGTAGATTGTGTTTAAAGGAACACTCCACTTTTTTGAATATAGGCTCGTTTTCAGCTCCCTTAGAGTTAAACAGATGAGTTTTACTGTTTTCAGATCCATTCAGCCAATCTCTGTGTCTGGCGGTAGCCCTTTTAGCATAGATTAGCATAAATCATTGAATCTGATTAGACCGTTAGCATCTTGCTCAAAAATTACAAAAGAGTTTTAATATTTTTCCTATTTAAAACCTGACTCTTCTGTAGTTACATTGTGTACTAAATCCAATAGGTAACTAGGTAGCTGGGTAACTTCCAACATGAATGGCACTAAGCCACTAAGCTAATAGTAAAATAGCTGGGGACTATATCCAGGTGCTGCATAATATCTTTGTCCCTGCTGCACCCATGGTACAGCAGGAAAGTCCCTTGATTATTATGCTGGAATGAGAGTATAGTTCCTATCCATATTAGCCTAAAAAATCACAAATTTTTATTTTCTGTCAGTCTTAGTACATGATGTAACTAGGGATATGCCGGTATCACATTTTCATGTTGCGATTAATTGCTAATGTTTTTATCACGGTATACGGTATTATCACGATATTGAAATTTAGTTGCAAAAAAGTGTTGTCATAATACAGTTTAACAGGTTTAATAATTTTTTTCTTATAACAGAAATATCTGAACATTTAAATGCAATGCACAAAAAATTATAAAGTTAAAAATTTTACACAAATTAAAGTGCAAAAAATTTAAAGACCAACAGGTATTACTTTACAGTAAGTTATCTCATTAGTTAAACGTAGTTAATGCATTAACATTATCAATGAGCAAAAGCTACAAAAGTTATTAATCTTTGTAAAAACATCAACACTTATTCATGTTAGCTCAGGTTCATTAAAAAAAACAGTTTATAGCTTTTGATTTTAACAATGTGTTGTTATTATTGTCAGTATTATTATTTTGGAATTACCTAAGGTTAATGAATGTTTAGAAGAATTGGGAGTTGATGTTAACTAATTAAATGTAGGGTATTGTGACATAGTCAGTGACTGCTCAGGAGATGAGGGATCCATGTGCAACATACTTTATTACACAAACTCAGAGTAAAGCAGGCAAGGGTCGACAATGGCAGACTGGTGTGGTGGAGATAATCCAAAGGGGAAAATGAGAGTCCAGGCAAAGGCTTGATGTGGGCGGCGATAAAAGTATAATCCAGAGACAAGCGAGGGTCGAAAAGGGCAGGCAGAAATCGTTCACACACACACAATAAACAGTCCGGTTGGCAACAGTAAAGCAATACAGGAAAAATGCTCAGGAATGATAGTCAGACTAGACAAAACTTTGCGAGGGGCACAGCGAAATGGCAGTCTATAAATGGCTGACAGAGAGGAAAAGACCGGGGGTGACCCGGAACCGGAAGTGAGTACCAGGTACGGATTATGGGAAATGAAGTCCGTGAGTTAGAATCAGGGGAGGGTTCCCGTTGGCGACGGTTAAAGGGAGCCACAGAGACCGTGTTTGTGACAGAGCCCCTGGCGCGAGGAGGTACCCGACGCCGGGCTCTACATCTTCCACGGGGAGCTGGTGGATCTGGGTGAGAAGAGTGGAAGTCGGTGGTGAGAGAGGGGTCGAGGATGTCCTCAGCAGCGACCCAAGATCTTTCCTTGGGGCCGAAGCACTCCCAGTCAACCAAATATTGGAGGGACCTCTCCGGCGTCGGGAGTCCAGTATGGTGTTGACTCGGCAAGCCTCCTCGCCATCGACAATTATGGGGGGGAGGTCCCTGGGAAGCAGTCTCATCTAGGACCTCCACTCCTTCCGGATCACCAGCGGGCTTGAACAGAGAGACATGAAACGTGGGTGAGATACGATATTGAGCTGATAGTTCTAATTTGAATGATACTGGAGTGATCTGTTTAATGATCTTGAAGAGACCCACGTACCTGGGACTGAGCTTTCTTCATGGTAGACGAAGATGAAGACGAAGTTCACCATGTCGTTGAGATAGAAATGCTCCTATGCCAGTGCTGGAGGCATCAACTTCAACAGTAAAAGGCTTGTCGGGGTCTGGATGATGGAGGATGGGCGCTGTGGTAAATCTGTGCTTTAGATCGTTGAAGGCGAGGATGGCTGGTTGAGACCAGGTGAGATGATAATTTCCTTTCTTGACCATGGTAGTGAGTGGGGCAGTGACAGAACTAAAGTGCCAGATGAAATGACGATAGAAATTGGAGAATCCAAGGAAAGCGTTGGAGTTCCTTGAGCGTGGTAGGCTGTGGCCAATTGAGGATGGCGTTGACTTTCTTTTCATCCATGGCTACTCCCTCAGAGCTGATGATGTACCCGAGAAAAGCAATCTTACTCTGGTGGAACTCACA
Organism: Cirrhinus molitorella; assembly: GCA_033026305.1. Taxonomy (NCBI): domain Eukaryota; kingdom Metazoa; phylum Chordata; class Actinopteri; order Cypriniformes; family Cyprinidae; genus Cirrhinus; species Cirrhinus molitorella. Next base: position 9,226,091 of record CM065128.1, read on the forward strand.
TTTCTCCTCCTTAGCTCAAAGCTAGTGTGGAATCAGGCATTTGAGTACGACCCTGACGTGCTTGATGTGTTGATATGAACTAGAGAAGATAAGAATATTGTGTGTATATATACAATAACCCAGCAGTTTAGCATGTCTTAACTTGGTGAAAATTCTGGCAGAGCGTAGCTGTTCTAGGGCTGAGGGGACGAGTGGAAGGGGGTAGCGGTATTTGATGGTCACGTCGTTGAGTCCGCGGTAGTCACTGCATGGCCGCAGGCCTCCGTCCCTCTTTTTCACGAAGAAGAAACCGGCCAATGCCGGTGATGTGGATGGTCTGATGAAGCCTTTGGCCAGTTCTTCCTGAATGTAGGTGTTCATGGCTTCAGATTCAGGTTGTGACAGCGGGAAGACGCACCTCCTAGATAGACTGGAATCGGGGATGAGGTCAATAGCGCAGTCATGGCTTCAGATTCAGGTTGTGACAGCGGGAAGACGCACCTCCTAGATAGACTGGAATCGGGGATGAGGTCAATAGCGCAGTCGCCAGGACGATGCGGGGGAAGCTGTGTGGCCTTCAGGCGACTGAAGGCCTCACTTAGATCCTGGTATTCGTCAGGTATGATACTTCCAGTCGAGGTAGATGAATGGGAAGCTGCAGAGTCGATTAGGGGCTGAATGCAGTGCTGATGGCAGTGGGAAGACCAGTGTGAGATGGTACGCTGAGCCCAGGATGATGGGTGTTTGTGGGGTTGAAATTATGAAGAAGCGGATGGTTTCTTGGTGTGAGGGTTCAATCCAGAGAGTGAGATCCTAGTGGTCGCCCGTCGAGGATGGGTAAATGGTGAGCAGTGACAAAATCAGCATCAATAAAATTCTTGGCTGTGCCGGAGTCATTTAAAACTGTTTCTACAGTGACATTATCTAGCAGCAGCGAAACTGGTATTTCACATCTATTGAATACAGATTTGTTATTACTCACCGAGGTAGGCAGGCGTGGTGGTCGAGTGGGACAATTGGCTCTGATATGTCCAGCTTTTCCACAATACAAACACAGGTTGCCTTTGAGCCATCTCTCTCTCCTCCATTGTGAGTCTAGTGTATCCCAGCTGCATGGGTTCCAGAGCCGATTCAGTGGCAGGCGCGGGAAGGTGATAGGAAGTGAAAGAACTGGTTGGCTTACGTGCTCGCATCATGTTGTCCACTCGGATGGAGAGATCGATGTATTGGTCGAGCATGTCACCCTCATCCCGACAGGTGAGCTCGACTTAAAGGTTGGGATGCAATCCCTTTCGGTAATGGAGCTTGAGAGGCTCGTCATTCCATCCGCTTTGAGCCGCGAGCATGTGAAAGAGAGAGCGTAATCCGCGGCGGCCCTCCTTTCCTGCCGTAGTGACATAAGTTGTTCTCCTGCCTCTCCGCTCTCGGTGCTAGGTTGAAAAACCTCCTTAAAACGCTGGAGAAATGGCGTAAAAGAGGGAAACTTGGCACAATCTAAGTTCCAGACAGCAGTAGCCCAGTCTAGTGCCCTCCCGGAGAGTAAAGAGCAAACGAATGCGATCTTGCTGTCATCAGTGGGATATAGGTGAGGTTGTTGACTGACAAACAGTGAGCATTGAAGGAGAAAGCCCTTACATTTAATGGGGGTTCTGTCGAACTTCTCCAGGAAGGCGAGGCATGGGCTGGCGGCGGCAGGCTGTGCTATTGGAGGAGGCACGGCCACGGAGGGAGCGGCAGGTGAAGCGGTCATTTGAAGGCATTTTGGGATCTCACAAGCTGTTCGGTGAGTGTGGTGAGGTGATCCAGCTGTTGCTGGTGGATCATCAACACCGAAGCCTGAGCAGACAACTCTGAGGTGATCTGGAGTACAGTCACTGAATCTGTTGGCAGCTAAGTTTTCTGTTACGTAGTCAATGACTGCTCAGGAGACGAGGGATCCATGTGCGACATACTTTATTACACAAACTCAGAGTAAAGCAGGCAAGGATCGACAACGGCAGACTGGTGTGGTGAAGATAATCCAAAGGGGAAAACAAAAGTCCAGGCAAAGGGTCGATGCTGGCGGCGATAAAGGGGTAATCCAGAGACAAGCGAGGGTCAAAAAGGGCAGACAGAGAGGAAAATACCGGGGGTGACCCGGAACCGGATTCAAAAACTGTAAAACTCATCTGTTTAACTCTAGGGGAGCTGGAAAATGAGCCTATTTTCAAAAAAGTGGAGTGTTCCTTTAACAAACAAAAGAGTGACGATCAGGTCAATACAAATTTTTTTTTTTTTAAATCGTATTGAATCGGTATTGGCAGATCATTAATTGTTAGGGGCATGTTCAAAATAATAACAGTGTGGAGTTCAGTTAGAGCATTAAATTATTCAGTAAAAAAACTGGTGTCAAACAAGTTGCCCTTATTTAAGGATGAAGGCAGCAAATATTGTACTGTGCATTTCTCTCTGAAAATCTTAGTAAAATGGTTGTTACAGACATTGTTCAGAAGAACAGCGTACTTTGATTAAAAAGTTAATAAGAGAGGACAAAACATATAAAGAAGTGCAGAAAATTATAGGCTGCTCAGCTAAATGATATCAAATGGCAAAACGGCAACCAAAACCAGAAAGACGTGGAAGAAAACTAAAAGCTACCATTCAAATGGATCAAAGAATAGCCAAAATGGCAAAGACTCAGCCAATGATCAGCTCCAGGGTGATCAAATGAAGTTTTAATTTACCTGTGAGTACTGTAACAATTAGAAGATGCCTATGCCAAGCTATCAGCAAACAGTGCAAAGTCCCATTGTTGAAATGACGACACATGGTGAAGAGGTTACAATTTGCCAAAGAACTCACTGACTGGTCTAAAGAGAAATGGCACAATATTTTGTGGACCGATGAAAGGAAGATTGTTTTTTTTGGGTCTAGGGGGCACAGACATTTTGTCAGGTCACCCCCAAACACTGAATTCAAGCCACAGTACACTGTGAAGGAAATGAAGCATGGTGACGCAAGCATCGTGAATTCTCATACTATGGTGCTGGGTCTATTTATCACTTTCCAGGGATCATGGATGAGTTTGAGTACATCAAAATATTCAAAAAGGTCATGTTGCCTTATGCTGAAGAGGAAATGCCCTTGAAACGGGTGTTTCAATAAGACAACAACCCTAAACACACCAGTAAGTGAGCAGCATCTTGGTTCCAGACCAACAAGATGTTGTGGAGTGGTTCGCCCAGTCACTGAACCCTAATCCCATAGAAAACTTGTGGGGTGACATTGAAAATGCTGTTTCTGAGGAAAAACAAGAAATTGAGGAATTGTGGTGTGTAGTACAATCGTTCTGGGCTGGAAGACCTGTTCACAGGTGCCAAAAGTTGACAGACTCCATGCAACACAGATGTGAAGCAGTTCTACAACTCAGTATAAGTTCAGTGATTCACAAGAAAGCTAAATCTTCAAGATTTTTGTCAGTTTATATAGTAAATGTTAGACTCTGTAAAGAAAAATGCAGATGCTGCTATTTTTTTGAACAGTCTAATATTCCTTTTTCTTCACTTTCAGTAAAGTAATAACAAATTTGATACAAATGTCTTCATTTTTTGATTTAGAATAGAATGTGCATAATCACCAGTGCATTTGTGTGTATTGAAATAAAAGTTATTATAACAATTTTAAGCTATACTCACTTTTTTAGACACAATGCTATAATTTTGAACACAACTGAATGTGGCGCTGGACCACAAAATCATTAGTTTTCCATTGATGCATGGTTTGTTAGGATAGGACATTATGTGGCAGAGATACAACTATTTGAAAATCTGGAATCTGAGGGTGCAAAAAAAATCTAAATATTGAGAAAATAGCCTTTAAATTTGTCTGAAAGTTCTTAGCAATGCATGTTACTTGATACATTTACTGTAGGAAATAATAAGAAACAAAATATCTTAATAGAACATGATTTTACTTAATATCCTGATTTTTGGCATAAAAGAAAAATGGATTGATACAAATATAAAATAAAATAAACCTGTTACTTCAGACTGGTTTTGTGGTCCATGGTCACATGTGTTTTTTTTTTGTTTTGTTTTTTTTTTACTAAATAAATAGTAAGTAATAATAAACTATGAAACTAAACATGAAGAAACAACAAAAACATATTTTATAAAAGACCATATGTCTTTTGTAAAGTGCAATATTGTGTTGAATTTACAGTATTATGTATTGGTGTTTTTCACTTTACCTCACCATGCAGTTTCCAATGTCGTAGCTGTTTTCAGCCAGCATCCCTACAGAACCATGTTCTCATATCACACGACTGTATAGCACAACTCTGTATTATATATAAATGAATCAAGCAATTTGCGCTTGCTGTGCGGGTGACTGATCCTTTTGCTTTTTGCAGTTCGAATGCACTGTAATTTAAAGTAGTGCCTAATACAGTGGAGGCCTCTCTCACTTCGGCGATCGGTCTACTACTCCACTGACCCACCGGGAATGTCCTGTGCTGCCAATGGTCAGTACATCCCTGGTTACAGTCCAAACCAATATCATGGGTTTATCTATTGTAATTATCTTATAAAATGCACTTTGTGTTGAAATGTGTCAAGAAGCACATATTCATTATGAGTAGTTGCAAGAGGGAAATAAATGAGTAAATAAGTGTTTCTGACTCAAGATTACACATAGAACATAAAGGTGATACATTCTCCATACATTAATTAAGAAAGGAAATGCATTAGTAATATCTATGAGTGAAATACATTTATTACATTTTAAATTACTTTACACAACCTATGGGGTGACAACAGAAGGCTGCTTTAAAATCATCATAATATCAGTTACATAAAAGTTTAAAAACATGATTACAGAACATTAGAGTGAATCATGTTACAGACTTGTAATACCTATTTGTCATATTTATTCATGTTTCTTAAGTGCTTCATGATAAATGTAGTATTTTCTGCTTACTTACATTAATAAGGAAGTGCCTTTGTGCTCCACACCAGAAGACTTGCTTTCATCAAAATATTCGGCTACTAGTTCTCAAAGTGTCCTTGGTTTCCCATTATGTACATGTAAATTCCCACATCAGCAAAAAAAAAGTTTGATGATTGTTTTTCGTAAGATGAAAAAATCCTATGGTCAAGTGTAAACCCTGCATGTAATACAATCTGCTTTCACTTCTGTTTTCTCAGAACCTCGTGATCGGCATGGTTTTTACAGTTTGGTTGTGACAGTGATTGTTTTGATTACATTTAACACTTTATAATAATGATCAGGTATAAGTGTTTTAAGTCATCCAAAAATGTTTCTGTAAGTCATTAAATAATCATATTATTACTAAATAATTAATAATTATTTGATATACTATACCCAGCCAGCACTAAAGTGATCACCCAAAAATAAAATTAGTCATTATTTACTTACTCACATGTTCCAAACCTTTATTAATTTCTTTCTTGTGCTGAACACAAAAGAAGATATTTTGAAGAACGTGGGTAACCAAACAGTAGCTGGTCCCCATTTGATAGAAGAAGGGAAAATACTATGAAAGTCAACAGCAGTTGTTTGGTTATCCATATTCTTCGAAATATCTTCTTTTGTGTTCAGCACAAGAAAGAAATTAATAAAGGTTTGGAACATGTGAGTAAGTAAATAATGACTAATTTTATTTTTGGGTGATCCCTTTAGTGCTGGCAGAAGAAAAAACTCATTCATGTTTAAAACAACTTTTTTCAAGATTGAGTAAATGATAGTGTAAAAATAAAACACTATGACAGGATTGACAGACAGATGACAGATGTTTTGGGTGAATGATACTTTTAATGTTAATCAAAGAACACTCACTGCTTATGACTGATGAACTTTAATACAGTTGCTTTAAAAATATAATTGATGTATATAGTGTTTTATTTTAATATTGTTCATTTAATTTCTTGAATGTTTGGAAACTGCTAAATACTGTACCTGAAAAATTAAGCACTGTTTGTTTTATTTGTATATTATGTGTATTTGTAATGGATATCTTTGTTCTTATTTTCTAATAACAAATATAAAATAATGACAAAGATTTTTATATTTATCCAGCCAGTACAGCCCTGAGGCTCATGATAATTCACATTGAAAAGAAACTTTTATAAGCACATGAAGATTCATTCAAGACAGAACAGTTTTAATTATCATACGTGCGAAAGGAGTTCCACAGTCATAAATCACCATAGGAATTATGTTACAGTTCACAGAGAAAAGCCCTTTACTTTTTAAGATTCACATGAGAGTTCACACTGGAGAAAAGCCTTACAAGTGTCTTCAGTGTGAGAAGAGTTTCACATATCAAACCAGCATGAGACATCATTTGAAAACGCATTCTGGGAAGAAATTGCTGTTTTCTTCAGTGACAAGTGTTTTAGAAAAAGGTGCAATTTCTACAATCATCTACACATTCATTTTGGAAGACATTCAGTGGTAGTCAGTGTAATAAAAACATTTGCCATCAAGCGCTGTGAAATCAAGGATACGTTCAGGCCATTCCACGAAATCTGTGGCGTTTTGACTCAGTAAAATAAGTTTAATCAATATAGTTTGTTTTTTTTAATATCCATAAAATTAAGACACCTTAAAATGACAAGAAAATGTATTGTTGCATCTCAGGCTAATATTTATTTTTTCTTTTACTTCGTTTTTTGATTATTTATGCCAACCCTGTTACTGACACAAGTTTAGTTACATTAGTTTAATAAGAACTCTTATGCCATTGAATAATATAGGCATTAGCTCAATAATACAGTTGTGTTCAAAATAATAGCAGTGTGCCTAAAAAAGTAAGTAAAGCTCAAAATCGTTGTAATAACTTCTATTTCAATACACAGAAATGCATTCGTCACACTGCACATTCTATTCTAAATCAACAATATGAAGTAAATTTGTATCAAAATTGTTATTACTTTACTGAAAGTGAAGAAAAAGGAATATTAGGCTGTTCAAAAAATAGCAGCGCCTGCATTTTTCTTTACAAACTTTACAAAGTCAAACATTTACTGTATAAACTGAAAAAATCTTGAAGATTTAGCTTTCTTGTGAATCACTGAACTGAGTTGTATAACCAGAACTGCTTCACATCTGTGTTGCATGGAGTCGATCAACTTTTGGCACCTGTGAACAGGTCTTCCAGCCCAGAACGGTTGTACTACACACCACAATTCCTCTGCATTTTTTGGTTTTACCTCAGAAACATCATTTTCAATGTGACCCCAAAAGTTTTCTATGGGATTAGGGTCCAGTGACTGGGCGAACCACTCCGCAACATTAATCTTGTTGGTCTGGAACCAAGATGCTGCTCGCTTACTGGTGTGTTTAGGGTTGTTGTCTTATTGAAACACCCGTTTCAAGGGCATTTCCTCTTCAGCATAAGGCAACATGACCTTTTTGAGTATTTTGATGTACTCAAACTCATCCATGATCCCTGGAAAGTGATAAATAGACCTGGAGCTGATCATTGGCTGGGTCTTTTACTTTTTGGCTTTTCTTTGATCCATTTGAATGGTAGCTATTAGTTTTTTTTTTCCATGTCTTTCTGGTTTTGGTTGCCATTTTACAGCATTTGATATTATTTTAGCTGAGCATCCTAAAATTTTCTGCACTTCTTTATATGTTTTGTCCTCTCTTATTAACTTTTTATCAAAGTATGCTGTTCTTCTGAACAATGTCTGTAACAACAAGATTTTCAGAGAGAAATGCACAGTACAACATTTGCTGTTTTTTTTTTTTTTACTGAACCTTTTCATTGAAATCTTATTGCCAAGCCTGCCATCTTGTGCAATGGTGTGAAACCACAACAGATGTAATGTTGCCCTTGAGAACAATCACTTCCTCTTTATCAATTCCCAGAAGAGGGTCAACTTCTTCAACTTCACATATTCTGTTTGTCGTCAAATACAAAGACCCAGCAAATTCTCTGGTACTTCGATTAGAAATTTTGTACATTGAGCAAAACGCTACTTTCCCAATGAAACTTTCCCAGAGCTGCAGCTTGATATTTCCAGTGGTGTCTTTGATATAACAACACTGGGTCTCCATCGGTACCCCCTGAACGACTACAGTCTCTGTTGTTCGACTCACAAACTAAATTACAATAGATCTAATCAATAAACTTCTCTCTGACTCAAAGACAGACAAAAAAAAAATTAAACCATTAAACATTCAATACAAAAAGTTATATATTTAATCAATTATGAAATTAACTAAAAAAACATATGTTTGTCTTAACATAACTCTAACTCTTAACAATAAACTAAATAATGATACATAATTTCAGCTCACATTTATACTCATACACACATATCACTAGTACTTTCTGCTGTGGTAACAAAATTAGAATAAAAAAACATAGAATTTATTTGCAGAATATACTGGCATATCAAATTTGTACAATATATCTTGTGACTGTTTCCTCACCTAGTTTTGTTTTGCTTAGCTAACAACTCTGAGCGTTATTTCCTGCATTGTTTTTTCTCTGTTGTCTACTTGGACTGTCTCTGATTTCCCAAACATTTTGCCGCCTACCCCTCGACATCTTGCTTTGCTTTCTGGATTATCCCTTTGGATCGCGGCCTGCCTCCGACTTTGCTTGGACACGGAGCGGGTTACTCTCTCGGACGTTGATTCAGTCTGCTGTTGTCGACCCTTGCCTGCCCCACTACGTTATTGTGCGTCGCTCATGGATCAAAAGACCTCAGAGCCTACGCAACAAACAGAGACACTACTCGAGCTGTTTATTGTTTCATATGTGCCATTTACCTTAATGCATAATTTACATTTTACAGGTACATTCTCCATCTGCAAATGTTATAAAGTCATGGAAATATTTCGAATTTACTTTCAGAAGTACATAAGCCACCTGGTTTACAATTCTCCACTAAATTTCACAGACTTCATTAAACAAACACCACCACACACACATGCACACCAAACAGACAAAACTCAATTAAATAGAGAGTTTTCATGTTACATCATCAATCCAATAGTTGGTCATTGTGGCGGCACTTAACAAACAATGCCACTGAATCAAATCTAACTCATGCATCAGGGCTCTACAGTGCAAACTGAGCAATCGCATTTGAAACTCCGTACGACTATAAAAAAATATTTAGTGACTGATCTGATCAGCATACACTGTCAGAAAAAAAGGATATGGGGTCAGACTGTGGCTGCATCTGAAACCGTTTACTTCTCTACTATATAGTAGGGAAAAAGCAGTAGGCGAGTGAATAAGTATGTCCAAATCCTTAGGATTCATTAAAGAGTAGGCGAGAATTACCTGGATGACGTACTAATTCTCGTGAGATTCGGACATACGTCTACTTAAAGTGCGTCCGAATATGCCTACTATTCTCTACTATATAGAAGGGGCAGTAGCCGAGCGAATAAGTATGTCCGAAACCTCAGTATTCATAAAAGAGTAGTCGAGTTCCCGGATGTCCTACTGCTTCTGCCCAGATTCTGATGTGTATATCGATGGACACTTTTCAATCCCAGAAGGCCATGGGAGATCAATACGTCATCATCAAACATGATTGAAAACAGGGTGTTTACAAATGTGAGTAGCCTATTACAAACCAGAACATGTTGAGCTACTGAATAGTAAACTGATGATTTGTATAAGACGTAAGATAGTAACCTTATATTATATTTGTGAGTTCACTGTAAAAAGAAGTTTTATTATGTATAGCGAACAGTAGCTCCAGGTAGCACACGTATGTCTCCAAAGTGGATTTACGTAAACCATATAGGATCTTAAAGACAAATACTAAATGTCTGTTTAACAGCTGACAGGTACATGTTATAAGAGAATTGTAGATAAGCACATCACAACATGAAACAGACATCTGAGTGTTATGTGTGCTTATTATGTAGAATTCACTGTTGACAACACTGCTTTATTTTAATGTAAGTAATGTAAATAAACACATGTACATAAAGAAACTAAACATTAGTTATCTATTTCAATTGTCTATTAGCACTGTTGATAAATTCAGGAGCGTTTATATTGGATAAAAAGCTAATTAACACATCAGCAACTACTTCAACATGCAAATGCAGTATTGAGCACATAACTGAATTTTGTCTGGATGTTACAAAGCCAGATGAGACACACATGCACTGCGGTAAAGAGAGACTGATGAAGAAATGCTACTATCAAATGCTTTGAGTGAGTACACTACACACATCAATATAACATCTTTTAATTCTTAAGTTGTAGTTTATTTTAATTGTTGTCATTTCAAACAGAGCTATTACAACACTTCTGATTCTTGATTTCTGTGCCTTTGCTGCAGATCTTTTGTGGTGGAGAAGAACCTGCAAGGAAAGGTAACAGCAACATTTGTGGGAAAAAAAGGAAAACCTGAAACAAAATATAAAGTAAGATTATTTTGTTACTTCTAATACAGAGATTAAATGCCATTGTGCTGTTAAAATGCAGATAATTTTTCTAATTGTTGAATTCTAATTGTGCGTCTTTGTATGATCTGAAATGTCTTTAGACTGGTGTGAGCAGTGAGCATCCTGGAAATGGCCTAGTGACATGGATGATATCCTCCATCACTCCACATGCTCTTATTGCCTCATTTGGACCAGATGTTGCTGTGGCCTCTTCATCATCAGTGACCCCTCATAGCATATACTGATGCTATGAGGGGTTTGTTGCAAATCGTAATGCTTGCAAAATGCATTTTTTGTTATTTATAAGTCTCAGGAATGAAACTAGACAGAAATTCAACAAGAAAACGAGGAAAACAAAGAAGATTTAAGCTAGTTTTGCATGTGGATGAACAATTTTGCACATAAAATAAATAAATAACAATAACAACATATTGTTAAGAGTTTTCGTAATGAAAAAAAAAAATTATAAGGATTAAACTGTGGGCCATATTAGTATTGTATGAAACTTTAAAACTTAAATCAAAAATCAAAAACTTAAATCAACCCAATATAAGCAAATTGTATCCCCATTAAAATATTTACAGATATATGAATTAAATCACTCATATCAGTTGTTGTGCTTGTTATATCGTCATAGGTCACATGATAACAACATGGCGGATTGCATTCATACTCAACAAGATTTGGCTGTTGAGTAGGTACTCTTTTAGCTCTCGTTAAGTAAGAGTAGGCAAGTTTCATTGAGTAGGCGGTTTCGGACGCAGCCACAGAGATGAAGGAGCGTGGCTCAGCCTTATGACGTCACATGGCCAGACCAAAATAAAAGTCCTTTTCTTTAAAATCATATGGGCTGTGTTCGATATGGCACACTAGCATACTGCTTACTGCCTACTGCGCAGTATACAGTGCATACTGTCTACTATATTTTTAAGAATAGTCAGCTACACTATCCAACCAATTTGCAAAGAATAGTGCTCTACATTGTTGACACATTAATTGCTAATACAACGCAGCTGTCTAAATTGTTACCTTAAAATATGTGTGATAACCATTTTTTTGTAGCAAATCTGATTGAAAATGTTCTACCTTTCATCTGTCCTTCACCAACAACAGACTGTGAAAGAAGCAAAGACAGATCTGCACAATGTAGAAAATACAGTATTGTTGTACTTTAATAAAACAAGGCCAAAATTTTGTTTAATTTCTACTTGTTAATAAACATGATCAAATTGTAATTGTTATTAAGTACAATCAGAGACAGTAACTTTTTCAAGAAAAATAATACTTTATGAACTATTTACTAATTTACTTTTACAAGCATTTTATATTAATTACAACTTGGACTTGGATGATTCTAAATTTTAATTTAGCCGTAACTTTGCATTGAATCTCTTTTGCTTTAGGTGTGTGAATACAAATATAAAATCAGTGTTTTGTTTTTATTGTGTCATGTTTTTGACTTATTCTTCAGATTGGTCTCATTGTTCTTGATAACTGGTCTTTAATTTATTTAATCATCAACTACTTCACTACTGAATATTCACTCAGACTGATCTTCTCCTGTAATAAATATAACTCTAGAGTTTCTAAACAAATTATTGTATCTTGTAAACTAGATTTCATTACCATTTAGAAGAAATTATTTTAACCATTTTATGTTTTTCATTCAGACAGTCAAAATTTTAAAACCCACTGGTGTCTTTTTTTAGAATCACGGCACATGAATGTAATATACTTTAACCATAAATTTGATTGACTTTTTGCCCTTATATTCTGGAGTGGAACGTCTGTAGATATATTTTGATAAGATTTTTATTTAAAGTTTGGTTAAAATAGGTAGATCTCTCTGCAGCCACAGCCACTAGAAATATATATTTTTAAATGTTTAAAAGGCTTATATAAAGAACCAAGGTACTTGACTTTATCTTTGAGAATTGTAAAAGTTCTTTGCACTTTGTTATCAAAAATGGAAACATTTGAACAAACTGATTTATTTTGACAAAAAAATATCATTGTATATATATATATATAACTGATGACTGACTTAACTGATGTATCCCTTGCCTTGAGATTATATGTTATATCTTTTGATTGTGTTTTCTGTATGCGAATTTCTATGATTTTAACAAGTTTGCATGACTTCTTTTATTTTGGTCTGGCGGTGTGACGTCATAAGGCCGCGCCGCACCCGCTCCTGTGTCTCTGGTTCAAATGAAGAAACCCAGGTAGCCAGCGGAATCGGGCCGGTTGCGGCTGAGTGTCGGCTCACTCGGCTGTGTGCCGGCAGCGGCAAGCCAGAAGTGAGCCAGCTCTGGCCCAGTAACGGTTGCCGGATTTGGCTAGGCTTCGGAACTGTGGATCCGGCCCGATTCTGGCTGAGAAACGGCACATTTAACCACATTCAGTCCGACTGTAGTCCATAAGTGTAAGTCAGAAAAATATTAAAAAATCAAGTTTTCTCCTTGTGTGAATATTTGATCCTCATTTTTAATTAATTAAATAGGCTGAATTACAAAATTGCTAATTATTATTATTATTATTATTTTTAACAAAATACTTTAGAGAAGTCAAACATTTTCCCTGCCAATTTATTTCATTGTATTATATGAAAAATAATTCTATCATTCATTAGGCTGACCTAAATGGACTTTGTTTATAATTTAAAATGTTCCCTTCATCTAAATTAGGCTATATGAAACTTTCTGACTGTGATTGCTCTCTCTATATATAAATATGTGTGTGTGTGTGTGTGTGTGTGTGTGTGTGTGTGTGTGTGTGTGTGTAGGCTATGTATGTATGTGTGTATGTCTGTGTGTCATTTTATTTCCCTGGCCAAAAAAAAAGATTTATTTATTTATTTATTTGTGCCAGAGAAATATAACGCAATGTATAATGACCTAAATATACGTCTTAGATAATAATAATTAAAAAAAAAAATTATAAAACAGTTATAAATATAACTTTGACTATGTTAAACCTCACGTGCGAAGCCCGCGAAAGAACCAGAGGCTATATAAGCTGCGGTCAGTTCACTTCACGCGCACAGCCGGACTCTGTTTGAATGAGTGGACATCGCTTGACGGAGGAGCTTTTCACAGGTAAAGTATTATTATGTACAAAAGTGTGAAATTAACGAGCTGTCCTTTAAATATACAATATCTAAAACTACTGTTCACCTAAACAAGTTTTTCCGTCTTTATTTTCTATGGCCCGCTCTTCAGGACCGCTGATTACCGTTAATGCCGTTATCTGTATGACGTAATTTGCGCAGATCTGCTAGAATTGAGAAAACCTCACTTTCCACTCGGTCAAGGTAAGGTTAGTTAAAAATATATTCACTTTACAATTATCAACAATTATATTTTCACACTTAAGACTTGTGTTATCGTGTTGTCTCATAGATTTGAGGGAGCGCGCGACAATGACGCACAGTGAACGCGCGCGCGCTCTCTCAACGTGAGTGCGATAGAGCGAGCGAGAGAGAGACTCACAAGCCAATGCAGTCATTCTGTATCTTGCATTTGCCATGCTTAACACAATGATTAGTCAGTAATCACAGATTAAAAATCTGATAAATTATATATGCATTATCTGACACATACTGAGTGATGCCTTTTCTTTTTCTCCTCTTTGTTTTTGTGTCACTGGCTGCTGAACCCCAAAGGCTCCACAGCATTGAGTGTCTTTGGCTTTGTAAGTATATTTTTTTTCAGCAGACTGTAAAACAAATTCACAATATGCAGCAGTTTTTATTAATGTATTCATTAGTGGTTAGTTGAATTTAATTACACAATTATATTCACTATGTGAATAGTGTAGTTTGCTTTACTACTTTTAATCTTTTTGTGATTGCATTTTCTTTTTTTTTCTGTCAGATTTGTAAAGATCACCTGAAAAAAAAGTGCATCTGTGCCATGTGAATATTGAATGTTATATTTTGCTATAGAATAGATGTGTAAATATATTTATTTTAGAAAATTTAAATCAGATGGTCCATATTATTATTAATATATTATTAATATTGGCCCAATATTAATATTGTTTTACTGATTGAGTCAGGGTGTTGTGAGTGGTCAAGTAGGGCCACAATTAATACTCTTTTACTCATATAGGCCTAGCTGTAAACTGCACTGTTTCACAGGCTGTGATATTCACCAAAGAGTTTATTGCCAAGTAGTGACCATACCATTTAACCCTTGTGCATTGTTCAATTCACTACCCTTTCATTATGTTTGGGATGTAAACCTCCTCTAAATTGAACTGCTGTTAAAATGTATCAGATTATTTTTTTCCTATTTTTTTTTCCAATTTTTTTTTTTTTTTTTTTTTTTTTTGCATAAATCTGTTAATGAACCTCATTCCTGATCAAAACTACTAAATGTTTAAAAAAAAAATCCAGGAGTGGCTTTCATGCATTATTTTTTGCGCAGCATCAGTTTTTATCTTTTTTTTTCCTCCCTCATTTACTGTTCATGGCTGTTTTTGCCCCATTGACTTCCATTAAAATGACCTTTTTTTAGACCATAGACCGTCCGTACTTCTCACCATCAAAAGGCAGCAGGTGCATAAATACACTTACTTTGTTTTTGTTTACTCCATGTAGTTGTGAAAGCTGAGGTGCACATTTAGATTTTCTCAGATGCATCAAGGTAAGTGTGCAAAGGTCTTTCTCTCTCTCACACACTATAACATGCTGTTATACTCCATATAACTTCATATATAAGCCAGAAACTACGAACAGCCACAAATAGTAAATGAGGGAGAAAAAATGAAAATCTGATGCTGCACAAAAACTAACAATGCTTGAAAGCCAATGTTGTTAGTAATCTTTGACATGCCCAAGATGTGATTAAAGGTAAAAAAAAAAAAAAAAAAAAAAATCAGTCCACAATCACTTTTTATGTTGAAAATAAGTCATTTTGTGTGTGTGTTTTCCCCCACATCAATGACATCACTTATGAACTTGGCAATTAAAGAGTAAAAATCCTGGATTTTTTAAAAACATTTAGTAGTTTTGATCAGGACTGAGGTTGATTAACAGATTTATGCAAAAAAAGAAAAAAAGTTAAATTTAGTGGATGTTTTCATCCCAAACATAACAGTATAGTAAATTTGCTCAGAGTGTATCGTTGATTTTTTTGAGAAATTTCAAAGCATTGTCCCAAAATATGTGTCAAAATAAGATTTTTTTTTTTTACCAAAAATCATTCCATTTGGTGAAACGCATACAAAGTTGTGGCCAAATTAAGACGCAACAGCACCCCACAGTGGACAAAAACGTCTCCAACAACACATAAGGGTTAAACTTTATAAAACTTTTTTTTTTTGTCATTTCAAAAATGTAAAATTGTATTAGTTTAAAGGTACATCTACAGCATAATAAAGTCTGCAAAAAGTGAAAATGTGGTGTGAATAAAATGACTGTTTAATCACATAGAATTGTTTTTTTTTTCATCATCACCTGGTCTTTGTGCTAAGCTTCAAGTTTAAATAGTACCACATATACCAGACTGACAATTTTCTTTTTGAAATATTTTCTGAAAATACTGCAGTGAGCTGGGGAGAGAAACTGAGAAGTTTATAAACATGTCATGGTGGAAGAAGAGAGCAGGCCCTACATCAATGAATTTCTATAAGGTATGCTCCAAATGTTGTTACCACTTACCATTGAGATCACTGAGACCTGACTAACTATGTGTCAATATGTGTCCCCTCTTTATCTCTCTCTTTCATTTATTCTGTCCCTCTTTTAGGATAAACTTGAGGTCCTGAGAGTTCTTAGAGTTTCTATAGTGTTTTTATGCATTTGATGTTTTTTTCAATAATAAATTCAAATAAAATTTTCTTATACAGTATTTATATGGTGTCATTCTTAGTTGGGATGGGGCTGAGGTGGTGCATGTTTGTGATTTTTGTAAAAAAAAAAAAAAAAGGAAAGAACTGCAGGAAAACTTTAATGCATTTTTGGTAGTTTTTAACAAACCATTTAATTACATTACACTTATACAGGTAGGTTATATACTTTAGCACACAAGCTAATATTGCTTTTTAAATTTTGTTGTTCTTGAATAAATTAATAGATGTCTGTATTTCATATACATTTTCATTTGAAATCCAGACTCGGGCCAGTACCGGCTAATTGTATCATCTATTCTGGCGTGATTGTGGCCCGATGCCGGCAATGTCGGCTAAATTTCGGCAAATGGACTCGGGCCAGCGTATTCGGGCCGATTCTGGGGCGTCATTCATTCCCGTGATCCACACGAGTCCAGCAACCGCATCTGGCCCGAGTCATTTCTTCCGGTTTGCCGGATTCGGGCCGTTATTGGGCCAGATCATTTTGGCTACCTGGGAAGGTATGTGTTTATAATAATGTAAAGTGTTTAAATGAAAGCATCCAGTTCAGACAATTTTATGGCTTTATAAATAATGTAACATTACTTAATTATTTACTGAATATTTAATAATAACGTTTTAGTGCTTTGTATAACTTTAATGTTATTTTTATAACATTTTTTTTTTGTGTGTGTGAGTAACAGAAAAGATGCGTCTCATTTTGCTTCCTAAATCGCGAATCTGTTTATCATAAACACGAATTCAGTCACTGGCAAGCAGTGTTAGAGAAACGAAGCTTTTCTTTTTCGAGTCAATTGAATCAATTACATAAATGATTCACTGTTTTGAATCGCTGCACGCTGTCGACACTTGATGCTCAAAACAACAACAAACATAAACATGTGGAACGACAGCTTTTTCAAAACTGCTGCAAAATATCACTGATAACTAAACATTAAATGTATGAAAAGATTGTATTTGTAGTTGTATTTTTTATTTTTTTTTTATGAGGGGTTTGTGTATTATGAGGTCATTTAAGGACATTAACTCTCTCTCTGACTGAATCCCTTACCAGTGTGCTGACTGCAGAACCTAGGGACCTGATTGAGACACACTCAAAATTGAGTTTGCATTTATTTTTCTTTATATATTTATATCTTTCTTTTCTGTAAAGATGGCGTTTATTAAAGAGGAGAGTGAAGAAATGAAGTTTGAAGAAGCATTGAGAGTCAAACTGGAAGATACTGAGGAACAAACAGGTTAGTTTTCATTCTCAAAGCCGAACTCATTTGATTCTTATAAGATGTCAAAACAGAAATGAATGCTATTTTTGAAGAAAGTCATAAGTGTTTTTTACTCTACTTCCAAGCTGTACATTTGCATAAGCTTTAGACATACAATCGTGATTTCTCAGAAGTTTCTAGATATGGTGATGAGTTGAATTAGTGTATAGGGCGTTTGATTAGGAAGACATATTGAATGTGAGTACTGGGACTCCAGGAACAGACTATTATGTGCAAATCAGTTTCTTTATGTTTTCAGGCAGAAGAATGAGGTTAATCTCTGTCTGTCTGTCAGTTTGTGTAAGGATTGTGTTTTTGTGAAGGCAAAATATTGAATAAATGTGTGCCATTAATTGTGGCCAGTGTGTTTTAGAGAGGAAAAAAACTTTAAAGTTTACACTACATAAATGCACAACAGATCAGCAGATTTCCAGCAGGAAGAATCACAACTCTATCTGCCTTACAAACTGTTTCACAACCAAACACTTGAAAATGATGCTGGAAATAAAGTAAAATTCAGTTATTGTGAAAGATGACATTTTTCCTAATTTTAGCCTGCAAGGTGTTTGTGATTGCCTGAAGAAGTTGCCTGTATTCTGAAATTAGTGGTGTCAAAACACATTTCACACTGCAGGACTGTGAGTCACTGACAGGTCCATATATTTAGCATGGCAAATATGTCACGGCCATCAGCGCTTCTCTCAGATTGTGTCTTTGCTAACACACACTATGCTACTGTCACTCACATGAATGAGCAATGCTTCACAGATTTCAGGCACTTATCAGCATAACTTTCCACACAACTGTCTCTGATTGAAAATCATAGTTTGATGAAGCTGCTTTTCATTCACAAAAACAAAATGGTCAGATAGATCTAACCATGCTGATACTTGTCCACAAATGGCAACACAATTCACAAGCAGCACAAGAAAATGTCATGGTCTGTGTTGAGATGGACAACTCCTAGGGCCTGTTTCAAAAAGGAGGTTCAACCAACTCTGAGTTTAAACTTGAACTCTTAACTTGCCTTACCATAAGATGGGAACCTCTTGAGTGTTCAGTTTCAGAACAGCTGAACAAAGTTAGTTCAGTCTACTCTGAGTACTTAAGTGCCTGCACTCCAAATTGTATCAGCAAACTTGGTCATTTTTATTATTTTTTTTTTAATTTTTTTTTTTTAAACTTTCACTTTGGAACAACTCTAAACTTTAAAGAAATAAAGATTTGACATTTTATCATGATAATTAATGATATTGACTGATATGAGAAAATTAAAGTGATGTTTTTTGCCCATATTGTCCAGCACTAGTGTTAGGTGTAGCCCAACCTGCAGTTCTGCAGATGTCTTTTAAAGAGTCCCATTCGCTAGAGCTGCAGAGGCAGTGACTCCCCTGGTCGAGTGGGCAAAAACCTGCCTGCAGTGCAGCATAAGGATTGCTGGGAACCAGAACAAAAGAAAAAGGAACCAATAAACAGTCCAAAATAGAACATAAACATCACATGTATGAACTCTGATATTTAAAGGTTCTTAAATCAAGATGCATTTTCTACATAAGAAAAAAATTGCAAAAAGTATTTAGTTGTTTAAGAATATTATTTATTTTATCTGCCAATGGGGTAAGAAATAATCTTGTTTCCATTTGCATTAAGATAATTTTTCTTGTTTTAATTAAAATGCACTAAATTTACATTCCAATATACTAAGAAAAACATTTTTGCAGCATGAATAAATGAATGAATGAGGTATTTGAACATCACTTACAATTTAAATAGGAGGAGGAGACTAAAAGAAACTCTGGGTTTAATGAAGAAAATCTGCTTCTGACCAGGGGTCATTTCCAAAATCATCTGTAGTTACCAATAGTTCAATGGAACTAATGACCGTAGTTAGCTCATGATGCTTTTGGGAAATGCTCCCCAGGTTAGTTTCTCAGAGTAAGGTACCAAGGTAACTAACTCTTGACTGTAAGTTATCTCTCTCAGAAATGGGTTTGACTTACCTTGCTTTACCATTTGACAAATCTCCCATTCTGAAATGGAAAAAAGACCAAAGTTACACATCCCTGATCTACAGGGACAGTCTCTGCTATGATGGGCTTCATTTCTCATTAGCTCTGAAAAGCTAAAAGTACTAAACAATACTGAGAAGAGTTTCTGAGGGCAGTTTAGTGCATGTAGGATCTAGCATACAAGTGGTTGGTTTTGATCTTTACATGTTGAAATGTTTTATTTATGTTGCTTTGTGCCATTTAAACTGGGGTTATTTGTTTTTATGTCACCATAGACCCAATAGCGCTGAAGGAGGAGAATCAAGAACTGAAAGAAGAACATGAAGATTGGTATGAAAAAACATGCTTTAATAACTGGAGAAAATGTAGTTGCTCACAGGCTGAAAATACTCAGAAAAAAATCACAAAAAAAGAGTTCAAAAGACTGCAACTAGAAGTCATTTCACCTGCCAACAATGTGGAAAAAGATTCAATCTAAAAAGAAACCTGGAAATCCACATAAGAGTTCACACAGGAGAAAAACCTTACACCTGCCAACAGTGTTGAAAGAGTTTCAGTCAAACTTCAAGCCTCAAAAGGCACATGAGCATTCACACTGGAGAGAACCGGTTTACTTGCCAGCAGTGTGGAAAGAATTTCAGCCGAAAAGGATGCTTTATTAACCACATGAGGATTCATACTGGAGAAAACCCATTCACCTGCCAACAGTGTGGAAAGAGTTATATTGAAAAAGCAAGTCTCAGAGTTCACATGAGAGTTCACACAGGAGAGAAACCCTACACCTGCCAACAGTGTGGAAAGAGTTTCAGTCAACCAGCAAATCTTAAAAGGCATATGAGAAGTCACACTGGAGAAAAATGATTTACTTGCTAACAATGTGGAAAGAGTTTCAGTCAAAAAGGACACCTTATTAACCACATGAGGATTCACACTGGAGAAAACCCATTCACCTGCCAACAGTGTGGAAAGAGTTTCAATCTAAAAAGAACCCTGGAAGTCCACATGAGAGTTCACACAGGAGAGAAACCTTACACCTGCCAACAGTGTGGAAAGAGTTTCAGTCAAACGTCAAGCCTCAAAAGACATATGAGAATTCACACTGGTAAGAAACGGTTTACTTGCCAGCAGTGTGGAAAGAATTACAGTCAAAAAAGATCCCTTATTAACCACATGAGAACTCACACTATAGAAAAACCATTCCACTGCCAGCAGTGTGGAAAGAGTTTCAATCGACCAACAAGCCTCAAAAGGCACATGAGAATTCACACTGGAGAGAACCAGTTTTGTATTAAAGGCTCCTGCAGTAGGGACCTTTTTTATGAAACTCTAGTTATAGTAGAATGATGAAAGAGGGCAGCGTAGTTTGTTGAGCTGCCGTTGTTTGCTGCTTTTGTGCGATCTGTTCGGCAGCCGGCTGAAAGGATAAGTTGTTAGTTATTGACCACAAAGTAAGCCGATTTTATTTAAATTTGTGTTAAACGGTGATTGCAGCAGTGTTATGCGTATATATTAGACAAACATGCCCAGACAAGTCCTGTAACGATCATTTTTCATTCATAATCTGGATGTAAATCAGCATTATGGGTCCTTATGTTTTAATGACGTGTTGTTGTTCTGTCAAGCTGCTAAAATACCAAATTAATGATCAGTGTTATGTTTATATAAATGCTGCTCATATTCTATCCATGTTTGGGAGCTGTGTGTTAATAGTGACACCTTCTCACTTGTAGCTTGTAGTTCTCTGCAAAATATCTTCCTTTCCTTCATGTAACCATATGTTTAGTAGAGGAATATCACTGATGTGAATTGGAAATATTTGGTTTCATTATGTAACAGTTTATGTTTAGTCTTGTAAATATAATTTTTCATTAATTTACGTCAATTTCTTTATTGTACTTATGTTTGCAAACTATCTACACCTTTGACTGTACATCTGTGCCCCAAACTTTCTCTGCCAATACACAGACTATACTTGATTACCACCCAGGGGGGGTTTACTCATCCAGTACCTCACAAAAAAACCTAACAGTCCTAAAGTCTCTAAAACAGGTTTACTTGCAGGAAGTGTGGAAAAAGTTTCATTCGAAAAGGAATCCTGAAAGTCCACATGGGAGTTCACACAGGAGAGAAACCTTACACTTACCAACAGTGTCAGTCAACCAACAAGTCTCAAAAGGCACATGGGAATTCACACTGGAGAGAAACGTGTTTACTTGCCAGCAGTGTGGAAAGAATATTTGTCTAAAAGGACACATCACAAGTGGGACTAAGAACGAGGGTAATACTCTGGATATTTTGGATATACTTTGGGTCAAGGACCAGTGCAACTCTTCCTGGTGCTGACTGGACAGATATGACTGCGGAGTCCACCATCTTCGACACAAGGGGAGTGTGGCCAGACACCCCTTTCCTTGTAGACAGGATAATGGAGGGACAAGGGTGATCGTGATCGCTGGCCGGCCATGTGGAGGTTCTCAGCACTAGGTGAGCTGATGAGGTCCTGTGAGACTTAGTAGGGACTAGATGAGTTTGGCCCTTACTCTCCTTAACCTCTTCTACTTCATAGATACAGCCGTTTAAATATAGAATTAGATTGATTAATTGAGTCAAAGAGTAATCACCCATGGGAAAATTGCACTGGATGATGTGCTCATCCAGCCCCATCTGAAAAATGGCACATAATGGGGCATTGGCCCAGCTCACCAGATGGGATAGTTCGAGGAACTCCTCCACATACCCCTCCTGGAAGCAACCACCCTGAAGTAAACCCCACAGGTCCTCAGGTTACTGCCTCTTCGTCTCAAGTGGAGCCATACAGACCACAGTCTGTTGTGTCAAACACTTGTGGTAAGGTGTAGTTGGTGTTGTCTCTATTTCAGCTAATTACAGATTTCAGAAACACAGGTATTTATTAAGAGAACTTAAAAGGCTTCTAACACAGGCAAGCAAATGAAGGTAAGTTCAGTAAATGGAAGCAAACGGTAACAGTCTTATTTGTCTTGCTAACATGTAACTGTAGCCAGCTATGAGGTCACCGAGGTCTGGACCTCAGTACATTTTTCATGTTCAAAAATAAAAATTGTTGTCTGAATGACTAATTTGTGCTTTGAAACTACTTATATGAGGGTCAAGATAAGTTTAGCCAGTTTCCTAGAATGATCATTACAACTTGCAGGGGCAGTTGGAGAAACGTCAGCTGAATACAGTCAAATTATTAATGTCACCAGAATCGCCACATCTGTCAGCCGTACTTGGCTTACCTTCCTTATCATAAACGTCTCAATTAATAATAGCCCAGTTACAAGTAGCAATGTATACGGCCCAAACACAGACGACCCATCTTTATTTCAGAACTTTTTTTCTTCCATTTAAAATTTTTCCAACTGTCTAGTTATAATAGCAGGTGACTTCAACACAATTCTAGACTCAACAACAGACAGATCTAACAGTTCAGGTAATAAACGTATTTGGAAATCTGCAGAGACCATAAAACAGTTAATGAGTGATTTTGGTTTTGGCGATAGTTGGCGACTACAGCACCCTGACGTTAAAGAATACTCTCTTTTTTTTTTTTCACCAGTGCATCAATCATATTCTCGCATTGACTTTTTTTCTCACCAGTAATTCTATTATGTCAAATATTTCTGAATCAAAGATTCATCCAATAGTCATTAGTGATCATGCCCCAGTAACATTAAAATGGAATATAATCAGTCCACATAAACCCATTCATAGAAGGCGATTTAACACACATTTTCTAAAAGATCAGGTCTTTGACAGTTATTTTAAAAGAGAGAGGGCATGCTTTCTAGAGATGAATGACTCCCCAGAATCATCTCCATCTCTTCTGTGGGAAGCAGGGAAAGCTGTACTAAGAGGAAAAATAATTTCATTTTGCGTTTGCAAAAATAGGAAAGAAAAGGAACAACAATCAGAGCTTGAGCAAAAAATTAAAGAACTAGAAGACATCAAGACATTTCTCTGGCTTCTGTCCTTCTGCTTACTGTTGTTGTTCTCAACAAGATTCCATTTCATCAATTTACATGCACAGATAGGTGACAGATTAAAGAAAAAACACATGAATAGAGGTATGACATGTACTACAGAATAAAGTTAACAGTCTTGACCTTAGCATTTAAATCTTGACACTTGATGTTTTCCCCTTTGTCTCACTTATCTAGTATGTTCCAGTTCAATTCATACAATATTTAACTTTTTCTTACTATTAAGACATTGAGTTGATTGTTATAATGTATTAATATTGATGTTTCTTTTCAACATTTTACAGGTATCTGTCTGTGACTGGCTTTGTGATCAATATCGAGTCATTCACCATGATGATGCCAGAGCTGCTTGAGAGACAACAATATGTGTGCACATATCACTTCAGCCAGGACCACCTTGAATTGTTTTTTAATTCCATCAAGGCCTCGGGTAAGAACTGATGTTAAAGTGCACAGTGCGAAAACAAATGGTGGACTACTATACTAAAAAACAGAAAATTTGAAATTAAATATTTTTTTTATTATTTAAAAAATAATTCCAGGTGGATGGAACAATCCAACAATCCAAGTGTTGTTAACTTCCAGCATTACTTCCGCCGTGTTATGGTTAAATCACCCAAAACTGAGCCACTATTAAAAAAAGTGCTTTAGAACATCTTAGTGTTTATGTCCGGCATTGCTCCAGGAGACAGTGGCAATGTTAAAGCACAGGATAACACTGTGTGTCTGTCAGCCATTGATATGTCATCAGTGGTGCCAACAGAGGACAACGACGACATTGCGACTTCTCCTTTTGAGTGGGTGACTGGTACGGCGGGGAAAATAAATATTTGACACATCAGCATTTTTATCAGTAAGGGGATTTCTAAGTGGGCTACTGACACGAAATTTCCACCAGATGTAGCCATCAAGCCAAATATTGAATTCATACAAAGAAATCACAACATTTAAGTATACAAGTTGAGTCATAATAAATAAAGTGAAATGACACAGGGAATAAGTATTGAACACATGAAGATAACAAGGTGCAAAATGGCATAGAAAGCCAGGAGATCACCTGAAATCTGTCAGTATTGAGAGAGAAACCCTGCCCCCTATCAGTATTAATTGATGTCAGCTGCTTTAGTCCTAATTGATGGCCTATAAAGGCTTCTCATTATCCAGGAGGCACACAGGAAAGACTTCATGATGGGTAAAAGCAAAGAACTCTCTCAAGATCTTCGTAATCTTATCGTTGAAAAGCATTTTGATGGGAATGGTTATAGGCGCATTTCCAGAATGCTGAATGTTCCTGTGAGCACTGTGGGGGCCATTATCCAGAAATGGAAAGAGCATCAGTTCACCATAAACCAGCCATGATCAGGTGCTCCACGTAAGTTCCCTGTCAGAGGTGTCCAAAGAATAATCAGGAGAGTTCTCAAAGAGCCAAGAACCACTTGGGCAGAACTTCAGGAAGACCTTGCATCAGCAGGTACTGTTGTTTCAAAGAAAACTATAAGCAGTGCACTGAATCCCCATGGCATCCATGCACGCTCACCACGCAAGACTCCATTGCTGAACAAAAAGCATGTTGAGGCTCGGTTAAAGTTTGCGAAACAGCATTTGGAGAAGCCTGAGGATTATTGGGAGACTATAGTATGGTCAGATGAAAGCAAAATTGAACTTTTTGGCAGTCATTCTACACACCATGTTTGGAGAAGAAATGGCACTGCCCACCACCCCAAGAACACCATACCAACAGTTAAGTTTGGGGGTGGAAGCATCATGGTTTGGGGCTGCTTTTCAGCAAGGTGTACTGGCAGACTTCATATTATTGAAGGCAGGATGAGTGGAGAAATGTACTGGGACATTCTGGATAAAAATCTGCTGCCATCTACCAGAAACATTTCAGCAAGACAATGATCCCAAACACAAGGCCAAGGAAACAATGAAGTGGTTTCAAAGAAAGAAAATCAAGTTGCTTGAATGGCCCAGTCAATCACCTGAACTAAATCCCATAGAAAATCTATAAAGAGAACTGAAGATCAAAGACCATAAAAGAGGCCCAAGGAACCTTCAAGATTTAAAGACTGTTTGTGTGAAAGAATGGGCCAGAATCACTCCTGAGCAATGCAGACGACTGGTCTCTCCATACAAGAGGCGTCTAGAAGCTGTAATCACCAACAAAGGCTTTTCTACAAAGTATTAAATAAAGTGTGTTCAATACTTATTCCCTCTGTCATTTCACTTTATTTATTATGACTCAACTTGTATACTTAAATGTTCTGATTTCTTTGTATGAATTCAATATTTGGCTTGATGGCTACATCTGGTGGAAAATTTGTATCAATAGCCCACTTAGAAATCCCTTTACTGATAAAAATGCTGATGTGTCAAATACTTATTTTCCCTGCTGTATAGTGTTGGACCATAGTTACTTGCCAACCAGTTTTGGGACCCTAACAGAGAATGCTCTGGTCTATATTGCCAGGTTTGTTGTTAGGCAGGTCATGAAAAAACTAACTTGTTATGTATGCTAGAGTAGCCTAGTTAGTGCAGCTCTGCCTACATCTGTTGGTGGCAACTATCATCTGCTGACCTTGCGAAACAATGGAGGCCTATTGGGACCAAGTGAAGGTACAGTAAAGGTGATTAGCTTGGCTGAGCAGTGCATCAGACGGGTCTCCAACATTTTGTCTGCAGCACATCAGTGCTCCGAGTCTCTGCTGAGTAGGGTTGTGAAAGCAGAGTTGGGCTCTGAGGATGTATTTAGTCTTTCTGATCACAGCGTTGAAACACAAGATGGCATCGACAACCATCACTTTGATTTCATTTCACTGATCTTGTCCTGCTTTCATAAATTGAGACAACACCATGTGGCAAAAGTTCATACTCTGCAACTGCAGAGTAGCAGTTTGAGGAAGAAACTGTGTAAAGTAGTGTTGTTGCAGCGATATTAAGTACTAATGCTGCATTGTATCCACATTGTATATATTCTAAATTCTCTGTCTTGTGAAAAACTTTTTCTTGTTGAAGCAAAGAAGCCAGGAGACTCTTGGGTATCTTTCGCAGAGTTTTATTGAGATGCACTGCTGTGGTCATCAAGAAGCCTGAATTTGGCCATGATACATTGTAGTTTATATAGGCATTCAGTGGGCAGTCCTTAAATCAGTCCTTGATCTTGCAGAACTTCAGAAGTAACCACTTCTAAATACAATACAGGAAATCAACCCCTGACTGTGAGGTTGAACAAACTTACTTAACAGTACCCAAATGGTTTAATCTTCACCTGGCCACGAGAACTACTAAGGTGTGAAATTCACATCCAGTTGCCTTTCAGTAAACAGACGCCACTATGTTCACATTAAATGCCTAATACAATGTAGATAACCTTAGTTTTTTTTATATGATGTTACATCAGGATGCAGGATCTTCAGATCTTAAACAGATTCTTAAATTTGTAATCCTACAGTCTCAAAAAGGATTTTTTAAAATATATTTTAATGCTTCAACCCATCAATTACCTTAAATGCTCAGACCGCTACCCTGTACCAAGATGGCGGCTCTATCGATGCAATTCGTTCCAATAGAGAACAATAGCCTACGTGACATCTAGTGTAAATATCTATGGGCAAGGCTTCTAAAGTGGGGTGTTTTTAGGGGAGCATGATATTTAAATGACGATCACTTTCAGCCGCCAAATTTATCAAGGTGCGGTCATTTGTACGACGGGATTGGTGGGATACAAATGTTTCATGAATCGCACGTGACCTGTCATAAGTTGATTTGTATGCTCGAATCTACGCTCGTTTCTACGTTAGATTGATAAATGAGGCCCAGTATGTTTTGGGAAAAGAAATTATAGATAGTAATACTTTTTAGCAAGGATGTTTTAAATTGACCAAAAGCAATGTTAAAGACATTTATAATGTTACAAAATATTTGTTTCAGGTAAATGCTGTTCTTTTGAACTTTGTTCATCAAAGAACCTTGAAAAAAAATCTAATTTGCTGTTTTCAACATAATAATAATCATCATCATAATCATAATACTTTTTTGAACTGCAAATCAGCATATTATAAAGGATTGTGTGACACTGTAGACTGCGGTAATGATGCTAAAAATTCAGCTTTGATCAAAGTAATAAGTTACATTTTAAAATATTCATATAGAAAGTTATTTAAATAGATGGTCATTTAAATAGTAAACATATTTCAGAATTGTACTATTTTTGCTTTGGATCAAATAAATGCAGGCATGGTGAGCAAAGACTTCTTTAAAAAAAAACATTACAAATCTCACTTTTGAAAAACTTTTGACTGGTAGTGTTTAACTTTTTTTTTTTTTGCCTCAGTTCATGGCTTAACCACTTACCTGTTCTAAAGAACTTCTCACGACGCAACCATGTTTATTATGGTTCTGTTTTAAAAACAGTGATTGTTTTTACATGGCTCAGGACATAAACACCAAGATGTTCTAAAGCACTGTTTATTATGGTTCTGTTTTAAAAAAAACAGTGATTGTTTTTTATATGGCTCAGGACATAAACACTAAGATGTTCTAAAGCACTTTTTTTTATTAATAGTGACTCAGTTTTGGGAATAATATGTTCAGTGCAGTGCAAAGTACTTAGTAAAATGGGTTCCCCCTCAGTCGTTCTCTACGACGTTACGTCAATGACGTAATATTGGGGATCGGCAACGAGACCCTATCACCTCTGAGCTAAAGAGAAAAAGCCAATGAGAATTGGCGAGTGGAATTTGCATGCCGCGCCACTCCCCCGGACATACGGGTATATAAGATGGCGGCGTGCATCCACTCATTCAGATTTCTGCTTCGGAGCCTCGCCTGTTGAGCTGTTCCAGAGAGAAAAGAATACTGAAGACGGAGAAGAACCTTACCTGCTGTTCCTGCTCCGGTTCCTGCTGTGTGCTCGATCGTGTTACCGGCGCTGCCGGCATCTGTGCCAAACCAGCGATCTCTGGCTGTTGCCTTCCCTGGGGCACGCCGATCTAAAAGAGCAATTTTCTTACACGGTCGTCGATAGCATCTTCCGGGATGTCTGTCCGACCGTGTGCTGCTGGATGTGGTGGTTTTCTGTCGTCTAATGACTAATGTTTTCTGCCTCTTGTGCCTGGGCCGAGAACACGCTGAGGCGGCGTTTGTGGATGGATCGTGCACTCACTGTGAGCGCATGTCCATGGCCACGCTACGATCGCGCCTCTCGTTCGCGAGATGGCGCCCTTCATCCTCTACCCCTTCCAGTTCGGCGGGCCGTCCCGGCTCCTCGGCTGCATTGGTTAGAGGTGAAGGTGATCTGAGGGTGACAGTGCCGAACGTTCCGTCGGGCCAGCCCCCGCGGAAGTCCGGTCCCTCAAAGCGTGGCCCCGTGGAGTTGCCAAAGCTCAGCACTCGTCCACCAGCTGGACCTAGTGTTACCTTTGGCGCTCCAGAGGATGATAGAATGTCTGTCACTGCATCAGAGGAGGGACTTACGCCTGCTGATGCTGAAGCTTCTACTGGGCAGCCCCCCGCTGCGGCGGCTGCTCAGTCGGAGGCGGACGCAGAACTGGCGGCCATGCTCCGTCGGGCAGCCGCGAGTATCGGGTTGGAGGTGTCTAAAGCGCCTTCTCCCGAACGCTCGCGGCTCGATGATTGGTATCTGGGCGCTAGTAGCGACGTCGCCACACCTCGCACCGCCCCAGTGCCTTTCTTTCCCGAGGTGCATGAGGAGCTCACTAAGACGTGGAAAGCCCCCTATTCGGCTCGTACACGTCAGGGCTCCTCCCTTCTCACTACCCTCGATGGCGGGGCAGCCAGGGGGTACGTGGATGTCCCTCAGGTGGAGCGTGCGGTTGCGGTGCATCTATGCCCGCAAAACGCCGCCACCTGGCGGGATCGTCCGTGTCTCCCGTCCAAAGCTTGTAAGCTCTCGTCAGCGCTTGCTGCGAGGGCTTATAATGCGGCGGGCCAGGCTGCCTCAGCCCTGCATGCGATGGCCACCCTGCAGGTATATCAGGCCAAAGCACTAAAAGAGCTGCACGAGGGTAGTTCTGACCGTAGGATGATGCAGGAACTGCGCTCGGCTACCGACTTCGCCCTCCGGGCGACGAAGGTAACGGCGCGGGCCCTCGGTCAGGTGATGTCTACCATGGTAGTCCAGGAGCGCCACCTCTGGCTGAACCTGGCGCAGATGGCTGACGTCGACAAAGCTCGCTTTCTCGATGCACCCGTCTCCCAGGCCGGCCTCTTCGGCGACACCGTTGAGGACTTCGCCCAGCAGTTCTCAGCGGTCCAAAAGCAGTCTGAGGCCATAAGCCACATCCTGCCCCGAAGCAGTGCCAACAAGCCGCCGGGTGCCAGGCCTCAGGCTGCTCGTCGCCGAGGGCGCCCCCCTGCGGCTGCGGCTTCTGCTCCGCCCCCTGCACCACCAGCTGAGCCCAAGACCTCTCAGCCCGGGCGTAGAGCCAGTCGCAGGAAGGTGGCGCAGCCCGAGACTCAGCGGCCCGCTAAATCCACCCGCAAGTCTGCGAAGCGGCCCTGACACGGGCTGCCCGGAGATGAGGGAGATTGCTCTTCGGGGGACGTCACCATCAGTCCCCCAGCCCCGGGGGAGGGCCGGGGCCAGATAACATCGCTGCTGCCACTGATCTCCGGGTCAGTGGTACCCACTTATTCACAAAAAGAGCAATTTTCTTCACCTCTGGGCCTAGTGCCCCGAGTTTCGTTCCTGAGCGACGCACTGCCTCCTCGGACTCGGACTCGGAGCCTGAATTCGCCAGCGCGGGATCCAGGGAAGGTAAGCGCTGCCCCGTGCAGCTCAGCTCTTCTCCAGAACGCCCCGCTTTCTGGGATGAGCCCCCTTCCCCTTTCCCCCCCCGGCTGCCCCGCCCCCGGCACGTCAGTTACTGCTCCGTTGATCCCACTGGCACGTCGACTGGGAGCCTGGCTAGCGCTTCCCAGCCTGTCCCCGTGGTTGATCAGGACGGTACGACTCGGCTACGCGATTCAGTTTGTGAGGCGACCGCCCAAGTTCAGAGGCGTCCATTTCACGTCTGTTCGTTCGGACACGGATGCCTCTGTTCTACGGGCGGAGATTGAGGTTCTCCTGGCGAAGGACGCAATCGAGCCTGTCCCTCCAGCCGAGATGAAATCAGGGTTCTACAGTCCCTATTTCATCGTGCCCAAGAAAGGGGGTGGGTTGCGACCGATCCTGGATCTTCGAGTGTTGAACCGGTCCCTTCACAGGCTACCGTTCAAGATGCTTACCTCGAAACGCATACTGTCTTGCGTACGACACCAGGATTGGTTTGCAGCCATCGACCTGAAGGACGCGTACTTTCATGTCTCGATTCTGCCTCGACACAGACCGTTTCTTCGGTTTGCTTTCGAGGGTCGGGCATATCAGTACAAAGTCCTCCCATTTGGCCTGTCCCTGTCTCCCCGCGTCTTTACCAAAGTCGCGGAGGGTGCCCTATCCCCCCTTTGGCGGAAGGGCATCAGAATCCTCAACTATCTCGACGACTGGCTGATTCTAGCTCACTCGCGAGATGTGTTGTGCGAACACAGGGACCTGGTGCTGCAGCACCTCAGCCACCTGGGGCTTCGGGTCAACTGGGAGAAGAGCAAGCTCTCCCCTGTGCAGAGCATCTCTTTTCTCGGTATGGAGCTGGACTCGGTCACCATGACAGCACGCCTCACCAACGAGCGCGTCCAGTCAGTGCTGAACTCCCTGAAGTCTTTCAGGCACAAGACAGCGGTCCCTCTCAAAGATTTTCAGAGGCTCCTGGGGCATATGACAGCCGCAGCCGCAGTTACGCCGCTCGGGCTGCTTCATATGAGACCGCTTCAGCGCTGGCTACACGACCGAGTCCCGAGATGGTCATGGCACCGTGGCACATTCCGGGTGGGCGTTACTCCGGAATGTCACCGCCTGTTCAGCCCGTGGTCGGACCCTGTTTTCCTCCGGGCAGGAGTGCCCCTAGGACAGGTGTCCAGGCATATTGTGGTCAACACAGGTGCCTCCATGACGGGCTGGGGTGCTGTGTGCAATGGGCAGACAGCCTCGGGCTCCTGGACGGGACCTCGACTGCAGTGGCATATCAATTGCCTCGAGTTGCTGGCCGTGTTTCTGGCGCTCCGGCGGTTTCTTCCGCTGCTGCGCCACAAGCACGTGCTTGTCCGTACGGACAACACAGCGACCGTAGCGTACATCAACCATCAGGGTGGTCTGCGTTCCCGTCGTCTGTCGCAACTCGCCCGCCATCTCCTCCTCTGGAGTCAGACGCGGCTCAAATCGCTGCGGGCCGTTCATGTCCCAGGAGAGCTGAATCGTGCAGCCGACGTGCTCTCACGACAGCTCACCCTTCCTGGAGAATGGCGACTCCACCCCCAGACGGTTCAGCTAATTTGGAGTCGATTCGGGGAAGCTCAGGTGGACCTGTTTGCTTCCCCAGAGTCCTCCCACTGCCAGCTCTTTTTCTCCCTGACTCAGGCCCCCCTCGGCAGGGACGCTCTGGCACACAGCTGGCCTCGGGGCCCCCCAAGTACGCCTTTCCCCCAGTGAGCCTCCTTGCACAGACCCTGTGCAAGATCAGGGAGGACGAGGAGCAGGTCCTGTTGGTTGCGCCGTTTTGGCCCACCCGGACCTGGTTTGCCGACCTCATGCTCCTCGCGACAGTCCCTCCCTGGAAGATTCCCCTGAGGAAGGACCTTCTTTCTCAGGGGGACGGCACGATTTGGCACCCGCGTCCCGATCTATGGAACCTACATGTGTGGCTTCTGGACGGGACACGGAGGACCTCACTGGCCTCCCCCAGGCCGTGATAGACACTATCACTCAGGCTAGAGCCCCCTCTACGAGGCAGGCCTACGCCCTGAGGTGGGGTCTGTTCGTTGACTGGTGTTCCTCTCGCTGAGAGGACCCACGGAAATGCTCGGAGTGGTGCTTTCCTTCCTGCAAGAGAAGTTGGAGCGGAGACTGTCCCCCTCCACTTTGAAAGTGTATGTCGCAGCGATTGCGGCATATCACGATGCAGTGGATGGTTCATCCCTAGGGAAGCATCACCTGATCGTCAGGTTCCTGAGAGGTGCGAGAAGGATTAACCCTCCTAGATCGCACCTCGTACCCTCTTGGGATCTCTCCGTGGTCCTCCAGGGCCTTCGGGGAGCTCCCTTAGAGCCGCTCGGTTCAGTTGAGCTGAAGTTCTTGACGCTCAAGACTTCGCTCCTGGCTGCGCTGGCCTCCATCAAGAGGGTAGGGGACCTACACGCATTTTCGGTCAGCGAAGAGTGCTTAGAGTTCGGGCCAGGTAACTCTCACGTTATCCTGAGACCCCGGCCCGGCTACGTGCCCAAGGTTCCTTGGCACGTTCCTTTTTACAATTACTTTAAACAAAGTATGGTTGTGATTTTTATAGCAAGAACCAAGAAAAGAAAAATTGACAAGTTGCAGTCCTTGCTGGATGACTGGGGCCAAAATTCATGGAGTTTGAGGAAATGATGAGAAGAGAACAGGAGAAGAATGAACGGCAGTGTAGGATGCCACTGATGAGGGCCCTAACAAACTCCCTGCAGACACAAACACAAAACATGTACTTGCACACATCACAACAGAACATGTACATGTGTAGGTGGCTGTAGTCTGCGTTGTGTTTTGCGTGAAATAATCACACGGACATCGGCTGGCAGTTCAACTCTTCATTACTCTGATAAAAGACATTAACTGTGTTTAGACCGCGTCAATATGCCCTTTCACATTTCTCTCCCATGCTGAGCCAGTGCAGAACAGGGCAAGAGAGAAAGAAAACACTAAAACAATGAAATTTAACGCTTGTAGCAAACAGCATACCTGATAAAAGACATAAACTGTGTTTATAGACTGAAACGACACAATTCGCCTTTTCACATTTCTGAAACATTAATATAGAATGCAATGAAATTAGCAAGTGCTTCGGGTTCACGGAAGACATAAAAGTGACCAAACTTGATGAAAATACAAAAATAATCAAATATACATGATAAATAATGTCACACATATGATTTAGATGACAGACTGAAGTACAAAATTAATTTAAAAAAAATTAAGAAGAAGATGTAATTAGATTAATCAGTGCTCATTAGAAACCCACCTCTCCCATGCTGAGCCAGTGCAGACCAGGGAAGAGGAGGTGCGAAGACAGAAAATTAAGGTCAACATTGCAGGCAGAAATTTAATGGGGAAAATGCGCAAACACACAGACACACACACACACACACACACACACACACACACACACACACACACAGATAGGAATATCAGGTACACATATGAACATTTTTGTGTAATTTTATACATATATGAAACAGTTTATGAAACATCTACTCACACACATTACGCCAACACCTTCAACATCATTTTCTCGCCTCACCTTTCCTCATGTTATGCTGTATTTCTTTATATCCCTGTCTTCCCGTCCCGTCTACCCCATTCTTGTTAATTCATGTATGTTTGTATCTATATGTTGGATGGGGAGATGGCTAATTTCACTGGTACTTGTGACTAGTGACAATAAAGGCTCATTCATTCATTCATTCATATACCAACAAACACACAGCAAACTGTTTCACTCCACTACAATAAAGCACTGTAGTACATTTATTAGCTCAAGGGGAAATATTGCTAATTAATCATAACTCATTATAATTAATTATAATATTTGGATAATTCAATAGAATTATCTTGATAAAGCTGAATTTACATTACAATGAATTGACCTGTTCGTCCAGCGAACATTCAGGGTAATTTCACATGTATTCAAAGAAAGAATATTTTCTTGGCCACAGAAAATAACTTTCTTTTATACTAGCGCATAGAGCATGTAGCTCGAATCAGAAATCGTAAAGGGACATTAATATTTTGCAAGGCAGAATCAGAAACTCATGTAATCTGTGCACAAGAATTTTATTAACTAAGAACTAACACATAACTAATCTAAACAAACAAACATACAGTCATTCATACAGGGGGAAGGGCAAGTGAGAAGGCATTAGAGAAAACAAGGAAAATGAAGATATAGAAAGAGTCAGTTAACCTGTGAAACCATCTGTGCCATTTTTCAATGGGTCTATAGCTTATACTAAACCTCTGTTTGTTTAGTTAAATGTACGATACTTGCATTGCCTTGGTTGTGGACCCGTGTCCAAATGCAGTCCCGTATGAAGGTCTTGATGGTTTCAAGGTTTTGGATTTGCGATCACTTCCTTCCGGTTTGAAGAGTGTCCTCCGAGATGTCCTGACTCTGTGGTGATTGTGAGTTTCCTCCCAGTGACGTGAAGAAGAACAAAAGGGCTGAGAGAGAGAGAGACCCAGCCGAAATCTGATGATTCTTGGAGAATGGAAAGACAAGGCCGCACGGCCTGGCACAGACTTAGAAGTTCCAGAAGAGTTTAGCTCATCATCTTCTTCTCATCATCTTCTAGGTTCTGAAAAGAACCTCCGACGGATCATGCTCGAGTCCTGAAGAACACACTGGAAGAATGCACACGAAGAATGCACCCGAAGTGTGGCTGGTGTGAATCTTTTATCTTATAGGGTGGTCCCACCTCTATAAGTTCAGAGAGCCAATGGTGTCCTGTATTTTTGGAGGGAAGGTTAATGGTCTTTGTCTGGATCCAAAGTATTTTGCATAGGTGATTCGATTGGGTGTTGATGCAAATACTGCTAAGGATTCTTAAAACACTAATATGTTGCACATCTAACAACAAATAACAAAAACCATCTTTTGGGTAGTCAAACTAGGAGTTGAAAGAGACCAAACATGGCATATACTGTATGTGGCTACACCATATAGCATTCTATCATAACACAAGCATAAAACAGTTATAAAATAAGAAATGCAAAGGACATGGACAGTCGTAATATACATACACTGATATACGGGGGCATGTGTGTCAGTTGGTTTGTCTAAGAATTAACAAATAAGTCACTTTCAGTGGAACAAAGTATTGCTTTAGAGACAGTCAAGGTGGGGGAGAGCATCTTCACACATTCTTTTAGATCATAAAAGCCCATTTGGTCTGCCAGACGCGTCCTGGCCGCCATGGTAATCAGGCATATCTGGGACTTTGTGTCACCCACTGTTCTGTTGGGTGAAGGGGAAGTCTGCTTCTTTGTTAATTCAATAAACTACTGATTTGGTTAAATCTAATGAACCATTGTTTGATTGGTCCATATCCTACAGCACACACATCAGCACTTCAGACAACTCATTTTATGGCCAATTAGAGGAAGAGTGCATGTTTACTTAGTAGGAGAGTGCTAACCTGTTTTGAAAAAAGATATTGGTAAGGATTGTTCATGAATTACCATTTGTTAAATGTTTAGTTATATTCAAATGGTTATTTAGAGTAACTGATGAATTTATGTGCTGTAAATCTGGCTAACAGGGGCCAGTTGCATAAACTTAGCCTCCAAGTACTAGTTTCACCAACTA
This sequence comes from Cirrhinus molitorella, assembly GCA_033026305.1. NCBI lineage: Eukaryota > Metazoa > Chordata > Actinopteri > Cypriniformes > Cyprinidae > Cirrhinus > Cirrhinus molitorella. The sequence goes on from CM065128.1 coordinate 9,262,081, forward strand.
TCAGTTAAGGGTAATCAGTCTTATTTTTTGGATTCAGCTTAGACTAATCTACATTTTTCTGTAACTGAATAAAAAAAAAATGAAGTCTTAAAGAAAAAATGAGCTGACTAACTTTTTAAGACTAGTCTAAACTTTTTATGCAACCAGCCCCAGGACTCTCTGAACAGCAGCATGAGTAAACATGGCAGCGCCCATCTCACATTATAGATCACGATCAAGATCATTTATAATGTTTTTTTAAATGACAAACACACACATTCACACATCTTTGTGAATCAGAATATCAGAGAGTTGATGACATGGTAAGCAAGTGTGTGAATATTTTAAATAAAAATGGAAAAAATGAAATAAAGTGATCCATCTGTCATATAGTGCCATTGTGGCTCGCCATGGAAACAATAAAAGGGAAACATTCTAAAATAACGGTCGCCTAAAAAAAAACTCACTCTGGGGGGTCAGATAGAATATTTTAAACTCACCACTGAAAGGGTTAATGTACAGGGGTTGTGGCTATTGGACCTGTTAGCAGCAAGTAAAGTTAAACTTTTTTCAAATTCTGAATTGATTGTAGCCCAGAAAGCAAGCAAATAGTACTTCCATATAGTCACTAAAAAGCTGTCACTCACTTCAATTATCGCAATCTCAAGGTTCTGTTGTAATCGACTGCAAATATAATATTTATATTGTGTCTACATGTTGCATTTAGCATTGAGTGAATTCTCACTGTCTCACCCTGTATCTGTATATTTCTTTATATCTTAATATTATTATATCTTTTATTAACCATTCGCACACACAAGCATTAACCGGCTCTCCTCCTGACCACAGACGCAGGTTTACAAGCCACTATTCTCTGCATTTTTCAGTCAATTTCTTGCCTTTTCCTCCTTATGAACAGCACATTTTCATACACAATACAAAATGAAATTTCTCAGCTTGACAAATTTACATAAACAGCTCAAAAGATAGGCACTGAGTTTCTGCTAGTGATTGCTATAGAGAAAAATCTGTGCTTAGGCTGTGAGGAAAAAGTACACCACATCAGTGTGAATGTGCTATTTTGTTATGTGTTAATCTCATTTTAAAAAATATAACCAAAAATTATGCAGATTTCAGTCTGAATTAGTATGACACAAGAAGTTAGCTCAATACAATATCATTGTATTAAATGGTTATGCTACTATGTTACCAGAAAATAATGTTTAAGTTATTCTTCCCTACCTAACAATTGAGGTACTTAGAATATAAGTAAATGGGGAAATTTTGGAGGATTTATGGCATGGGTAAAAAATTGAAAAAAAATAAAAATAAAATAAATAAAGCTCAAGAGCTATACTTACAACAAAACAGCTTACAACAAAAGTACTACAACAAAAGTATTATATTCTTAATATAAGAAGTGTGAATGAGTTTGATTGGGACATTTACAAATAGAAGGTAGAATTTTTCAAGCTTCAACAAAACAAAAACAAAATTAAAGACAGAGGAGTGAGTCTTTTACAGATGCTACCTTTATTAAGAGTAAAGAGGACCTGATAAGCAGCATTTCCTGTCATGTGCACTTGTACCACAAGCCCACAACATATAAATGTTTCACTTCAGATGGAAGTGATTCTCATTTTAAGCTACTGCATTCATTGAATCTTTGTTTTTAAAAATAAAAGTGTTTGAATGATTACACTTTTCTTAGAAAAGATCAAACAAAAAAGGAAAGAAAATGAGTGAGAGAGGTGAGTACTTTTAATATATGGCACTACATAAGGTATGTATATATATTCAGAAAATTCAATAAATTACAATTTTTTCACCTTCATAGTACCTCTGATTTCAAATGAAGATGCCATTGATTCACCTGGTAAGACATTTTTAGCCATTTCATTTCTGTCATCAATCATTTTCATGTGTACTTATGTATAAAATGCCATATACATTGACATTAAAATTAAATTAAAAATTACATGACATTTTTCACAAGCAAGGTAACAACACAGTTCCTTAAGAAAATAACCAAAGTTTCACTAGTAGAGACGTTGCTGCCAATCACTTTCGAGAGATGCACAAACTCACACACTTAAAGGGTTACTCCATGTTACTCCAAGTACGCTCATGTTGTTCCAAACCCGTAAAAGGTTTGATCGTCTTTGGAACACAATGTAAGATATTTTGGATGAAATCCGATAGCTTTTTGACTGTCCCATTGTTATTTTTGTTTTCTTTGCATACAAAAAGTATTATTTTGACAACGTCTTTCATATGTTTCTGGGCCTTAACAGTTTTATTTACTTGGCAGTCAATGGGACAAGTCAAAATGCTACCGGATTTCATCCAAAATAAATATTTCAAAATTATACTGTTTTTTCTGTACTTTAGATCAAATTAATACAGGCTTGGTGAGCAAAAAAATTTTACTGTTCAAAAACGTTTGACTGTTTTTTTGTAGAGTGAGGGAAATATAAATAAATGTTTGTAATTGTTTCATTTATTTTACATTATTTCTGAATGAAATGATAAAATGTGTCTTACATCAATCGACATATACACAATGCAACTTATCTATCTAGAGATAATAGTGCAAGAGTGCAAGAATAAAACTGCCATGTATGTAAAAGTTTACATACAGTACAGTAGTAAGTAAGTGTCAGTGTAGAATAAAAAATGTGACCTACACATATTATCCGGCCCATCACTTGATGTGAAAAACCTGACGTGGCCCTCAAGTCAAAAAAGTACAATTCAGTACACACCTTTTTAATAAAGCATACAGACAAGAAGAATAGCCCAGAATATGAACGTAACCCACTAAATTGGTATAAAAAGTGGTATAAAAAGACTGAATTCGGTACACAGCTTATTAATATATTTTACAGGAAAGCAGGTAAGCCTAGAACATGAACAGAAAGCGCTAAATTGCACGGTAAGGGTTTTCCTCCCATAAAGAATACGCAACTTAATAGATAAGGTGATTAAAAAAAGACAAAAACGCTATAGAAATTATTAAAAAATATATATTCTGTGTACATGCAAGCAGATGCTAAATTTCATTATCAAATTTCATTCAACATTTTCTTCCCCATAGAAAACCGCACTTAACGTGGCTTAATATAAGAAAACAGTAAAATAAGCCCAAATTTTAAATTTTATTTGAAATATATGCTCAGGCAAGCAACGTGATAATCCATTAAACCACAAATAAGAGTTATGTTTTTCTACAGGGAGAAAACACGTGAAATTTTGCTCATTACATTCATATTCTAGGCTCGTCTGCTGTCCTGTGTGTAATATATTATGTTAATAAATTGTACCAGATTTGGTCTTTTTCTATTACTGTCTTAGTCCACTAGCCTACATTTTCTATAATGGTTTTCTATGGGGCAGAAGAAGCATGCATTAGCGTGCTGTGTTCATGGCTATCTGCTGTATTAATATTAATAATATTATTAATATTTAAATTTTATTAATATCGAATTTGGGACTTCAATTCACATTTCACTGCATTCCAAAGTTCAGGCTTGGTGAACTCTGACCTGCAAATTTGCATCACGTGACACCGTGTGACCAACAGCAGATCGATATGTCACAACATGACCTCCTAGCTGAATGAAAAGAACAAATTTAACTGTAGGGACTATTCATATGTTAATGTATTAAACAGTTTTTTTTTTATTATTTCTAAGAAGTGGCCGTTCTTTGAGGTTATTTTTGCTGATGCTATGTCTGACTTTAATGATACACATATACATTCCTGGAACGAAATGTGCAGAACGCTGCAGAAATATTAAGCTCTCTAGAGGCCCCATCTAAAGAGGAAGTCTAGCTCACAAGGGTAATTAACCGCACCTCATTAAAAATGCTTATTTTTGGTCATGACCTGTGAAGATGTGACAGATGCTCTGACATTGGGGATTAAATTACAATTCAGTCTGGTTTTAGGGTACAAAAAAGGGTCCGAACTGCATCCTTGAGAGACTTCTTCACTTCTCTCTCCACTCTCACTCTCTCACTCTGATACTGGGTGCACCTAGTTTTCTAATTTTTCTATTAGACTAAAGGGGCTGTCACACTGCACTTTTCATTCCATTGACTTTCAATCTCATGCATGCAAATGCATCAGACGTTTTCCTCTGTATTTAACACAATACAGGTTGATATTTTGGTGTCAAAACTTGTACAGTTGGGCGTAAATTCCCATTTGATTCACTGGTATATCTAATTTCTTACAAATTGAGTTCAGAGAGTTAAAGTGAATAAAACATTGTCATTTGCTATTATAACAAATGTTGGAGTACCTCAGGGATGTGTCAGTTCTGCTATACTTTTTACTTTATATACAAACGATTGTCAATCTGACATTATAAATTAATATATTTTTAATTATTCTGTGATACATCAACAGGGTGTGACAAAATTGGTAGAATGGTGTGAGATTAACGATCTTGTTATTAATGTGAGTAAAACCGAAATCAGAAATCATATTTGGGTCCAGATCTGATGGTTGTACATCACCTGTTGTTATTCATAAAGAAAAAAGCAGACACCATAAAAAAAGCATACTCTCTGTAAAGAGTAAAGCAGTGAATTTATTTGCTCCTCGTCTTAGGTCACTTTCGGAGTGAGAAGGAAGATACTTTTGCTATTCTTTATGTCTGTGATTATGAGTGAACTGCAAAATAGTAAATCTATATGGTACATGAGTCTATCAGTTAAATTAAAAACAAAATTGTTTAATTACTTAAAAATCTGTTCAAGGATTGTTGGTCAGCCTCTTGAGAAGCTATGTGATTTAGCTTTTTATAACAATTTGTTATGGCTAGCTAATAATAAATTAGAAGATTCAAATCACATCCTGCATAATGAGTTTGTCTTATTACCATAAAATTGGAAGTACAGGGTACCAAGTTTCAACAGAGTAAGGCTGAAGCATTCATTTGTGCATCAGGCTATCTTTGAGTTAAATAAGACACTTAATCATAGCCTCTGCCCTTTGTGGTATGCCAGACCATGGTAAGGTTGGTTGTGAACCACTTGGTTTCTCCCATGTAGGCAGGGGGTTCACCGAAGTCTGTAAGTAAGATAGGAAAGACAATATAATTCAGTTATCAGTGAACTTGATATCCATATTTAATTTGTGCATCCAGTCTAAGAAAAGTGGTTTAAACCCAGGAGCTCTTACCTCCAAAAGATCTGTTACAGGACATCCAATGTCAGAAATTCCCACAGAGTTAACTATTTGATAGGACCCTCATAATGTGCTTGCCTGCTGTGGTTGAAACTTCCTCTTATATTGCTTCCTTTGCATTTGACCTTTCAATAACCTGTAATCTTGCTGAACATGGCCCAGGCCACCACAGTGATAGCACACTAAGCTTTATTGGTTGAGCCAAACTTGATTTCACTTCTGCTTTCTAGTCATGTTGACTCTTCTGTTGAGGCTTCTGTCCAATGAAAATAGCTGTCTCAGGTTTAGATACAATTCCACCAGATGAATCTAGTTCCCTAATTCGCTTCCCCAATTAATCTACACTCATGTCGAGCAAATTTGTGGTTGTGAGTCTCATCAATTAAGCCTGCTTATATTGCATATTGTTCAATTATGTGTCAGTGAACAAAGGCTTCATGGCATCATTTACATGCATTCTTAATAATAATAATAATAATAATAATACCAAATATGTTTTTTTTTTCATGCTCACGTGTCTGGGCATTAGCATGTTGAGACAGCTTTTGTGAATGAGTCATGCTCTCATTGTGGGAGTATGACCATCACGGAGTTGCGGACTGCCAGTTCCTCTGCTCAGAGCTACAATTCCCCCTGGCAATGCTGGGCAAACTCTACCTCTGGTGGAGAGCTGACTGGTTTTTACGGTAGACCTGTTCACTTCACCCGAGACATCCCATTGCCAGTTGTTCTAACCGAAGGAACTCTCGGGTCGGATGCACTGGCACTCAGCTGGCCGCAGGGCCTATGCAAATATGCGTTCCCCCCAGTGAGCCTTATCGCACAGACACTGTGCAAGATCAGGGAGGACAAGGAGCAGATCCTGCTAGTAGCACCATACTGGCCCAGCCGGATCTGACTCCCAGAACTTATGCTCCTCATGACGTATTCCTCTGAGGAAGGATCTACTGACTCAGAGATGGGGCACTCTATGGCATCCGCAACCAGACCTCTGGAAATTGCACGTCTGGTCCCTGGACGGGACGCAGAGATTCTAGGTGATCTACCCCAAGAAGTGGTAGACACCATCACTTCGACGAGAGCTGAATCCACAAGACATGCTTACGCCTTGAAGTGGAACCTGTTCGTCGATTTGGTGTTCCTCTCATGAAGAGGACTCCCAGAGATGCCCTATCAGAGTCCTGCTATCCTTCTTGCAGCAGGGGGTTGGAGCAAAGGCTGTCTCCCTCCACCCTCAAAGTCTACGTGGCTGCTATCATTGCACACCACGAGCCCATAAAAGGGAAGTCGGTGGGGAAGCATGACCTGGTCATCAGGTTCCTCAGGGGGGGCGAGAAGGTTAAATCCTCCCAGGCCCCCCTCCATACCCTCTTGAGACCTGTCCCTGGTGCTTACAGCGCTACAACAGGCCCCATTCGAGCCTTTGCAGGCAGTTGAGCTGAAGTTCCTCCTAGCATTGGCCTCCATCAAGAGGGTGGGAGACTTGCAAGCATTTTTGGTAGACAAATTGTGCCTAGAGTTCGGGCTGGCAGATTCCCAGGTAATCCTGAGCCCCCGGCCTGGCCATGCGCCCAAGGTTTCTACTATTCCCTTCAGGGACCAGGTGAGCCTGCAAGCGCTGCCCCGAAGGAGGCAGACCCAGCCCTAGCTTTGCTTTGTCCCGTCCGAGCCTTAAGATGCTACATTGACCAGACACAAAGCTTCAGGACCTCAGACCAGCTCTTTGTCTGTCATGGAGGCCAGCAGAAGGGGCATGCCGTCTCCAAGCAGAGGATGGCCCACTGAATAGTGGATGCCATCACTCTGGATTATCAGGCACAGGGTGTGCCCTGCCTGCTCAAGGTACGAGCTCACTCAACTAGAAGTGTTGCATCATCCTGGGCGTTAGCACGTGGCGCCTCGCTGGCAGATATTTGTAGAGCTATGGGCTGGGTGACCCTTAGCACGTTCGCTAGATTATATGGCCTTCGTGTAGAGCCAGTATCCTGTTCTCACCTCAAACGGGTAGAAGCACTGAGTGGACCTGGCTCGGGTCGGCTTGTAAAAACTGTCCAGAGTGTCCAAACATTAGACCCTTTTGAGCTCCTCCATCCCCTCGGTGCCAACGTGAGCGTTCGGCACCAGGCCCTCACTCAATGAATCCTTGAGAACCGGGTCAGGGCTAAGGGCCCATATGAAAGACCTAAAATGGATCCCATATGTATAGTTTCCACGGTATAGTCTTCGAGCCCATGTTCCCCGGTGAGAAATTGCCTCTAGAGCACTGGTCTCAAACTCAATTCCTGGAGGGCCACAGCTCTGCACAGTTTAGCTCCAACCGTAATCAAACACACCTGATACAGCTAATCAAGCTCTTCAGGGTAACTAGAAACTTCCAAGCAGGTGTGAGTTGGAGCTGGTTAGAGCTAAACTGCAGATCTGCGGCCCTCCAGGAATTGAGTTTGAGACCATTGCTCTAGAGGATGCAAATCACCTCAATATTCCATATGTTCCTGAAAAATGAGGTGTATGTGTAAATACTTCCAACCTCTATGGGAGGATGTGGCTCCGCATGTCCCAGTGCTCCAGCCTCACTGCAAGAGGGTAGTGCTAAGGTATACAGTGACTGGTATTCTTGTTACGAGCCCCCACTTAAACCACAAAGGCCATAAATGTAGCCTACATTTTGCATGTTGAGTAGAAGTGAGCTGCCCTGTGCTTCAAAAATGTTACTTACATGTTTGATGTCTAACAGACATAAACAAGTACTTTGAAAGACATCTATGATCTTTGAAACATGTCTAGTCTTCATGCACTATGATGAGTATGTATTCACTAATAATAAACATACATTAGCATAAAGCATCCATATTTGTCCATGCCCAAGCTGAATAGAGTATTAATAACTTAAAAAGTATTAAATGAAAGAATTTAGAACAGATAAAAATGTGTGATTAAATTGTGATTAATCACGAGTTAACTCATGGCAATCATGCGATTTAAGTATTTTAATCGATTGACAGCCCTAATATTAATACCTAAATAGTGACATAGTGTAATTACAGTATGATTTAAACTTACGAGTATACTTGCAGTATAAAAGTACTAAACTAGTAGCTTACTGCGACTATACTTCAAAGTGTACTAAAAATGCTATTTCGTATTTACTATAAAATAATTTAAGAAGTATACCTATAAGTTCACTTTTAGTATAGTTGCTGTATGAACTAAAACATATATGTAAACTAGTTGTGTACTCTTTACTAATGTTATATTTAAAGTATACTTAAAAGTATACTTTTATATACTAGAAAGTGGGCCATTTTTGTCCAAAGGAATATTGAAATTATTGAAAGTACAATTACAACTAAACTACTACTACAAACTACTAGTACACTGATATTGTTAAACTTACTATATAAATATACTTAAAAATATACTTGAATCTTACGAAGTACACTCTCTCAACTTTTTTGGCAAGGGTATCTCTGACTTTCTTCTTTAACCCCACTTGGAAAATGTCCTTTAGGGCCGCGTCTTTAAAACTGACTTAGTAGCAGAGTCCACCTTGGTGGCACCTTGGCAAAGGCAGAGGAGCCGTGAAACTGCTGGGTTCATTGTAACAGTCTGTATTCTGTAATGAATGGTCCACTGAAGGCGAGTTGACGTTGAAGTTAAACCCAGGTACAGTTTATTAATCCAAAGTGTAATCCCAACAAACTAAAATAAAAAAAAACCTGCCATTGCATATAGGAGGAGAGCAGGGCCAAAAAACATTTGCTATGTGGGTACCACTACTTACATAGAAACCTATACATCGGAGCCTGATAAAAATGCATTTTTAAGAAATTCTGATGGATGTAGTTGTCAGGAGTGTCGTGCGGGAGGACAAATGAGGAGTATGAGATCACGATCAGGTAGAAAACAAGTCTTTAATGAACAAATCCACAACATAAAATCCAAAAGAAGGAGACACGCACACAAAGATGAGAACTGACAACCAAACACTGAACAGAATCTAACTTAAATAGGGTGGTTAACAAGACACAGACAGGTGATGGTGATTAACTAATAATGACTTAATTAGGGGAGGGACAGGAACAAAACCAAATAAGGGCAAAAAGGAAGTGGAACAAACCAAAGACAAAAGGGACTGAACCAAATAAAAACACAACAAAAGAGTCCCAAAACCTGACAGTAGTGGCTTTTGCATCTGAACTCTTCACATATTAATTTCACGTTTAACTTACATCACAAAAATAAACTACAGAAATTGTTTTTTTTTCATTGACAAAGTAACATTTTAAAACGAGATACTGAAAAATTGTAATGTACCCATTTTTTCCACTATTGTCTCTTCTTTGAGATAATGGTTAATAAATAATTTATTTGTTAACCATTCTCCCTGCTTTCCTCTGTCTCTCTCTGGAATTTGATGTCCTCACTGAGTAGTTCACCAGCTTCCCAGTGCTTTTGGAAAACGCACTACTGGTTGGTAATTTGAATGGAATCTTGATCACTCAGTCTAATTTACAACTAGGATAGAATGGATTAATCATAATTATGTAATATTTAGACTTGTCATAGCACTTACATATTGCTCTTTTGTTGATTTTGATTGCTTTGGATAAAAGCATCTGCTAAATTACTAAATGTAAATTTTATGTTAATTTGTCTGATGAAAATCTTTTACAATGACAGATCTTAATGAATCTTATTTGTTGGTCCAGGTTTTCAAAAACTTGGGAATTTCAGAAAGTTTGTGAGTTGATGGGAATTTTTTTTTTTTTTTTAATTGTATATGACCTGCATACCTTCTCGTTTATCTCCCTCTCTAACCTTATTTAGATAGATGACACATATTGTCTAAAAATGCATGTGATTGAAAATGTTTTGATTTTCTGGTGAGGTTCCTTGTCACCACTTAATGGCAAAAATATTTATCTAAAGATATGTCACTTGAATGAATGCACTATTATCCGTTTAGAATTATTTTTCTTCTCAAACCATATTGGTATTATGAAGGGTAACTGATGAGATTTCAGAATGTTTCTATGTCCCTGGTGTCATGTATGTTGTGTTCACCCAAAATCTATTGTTCTGACATTAATTACTCACCCTCATGTCATTCCAAACCCGTAAGGCCTTTGTTTATCTTCGAATCACGGATTAAGATATTTTTGATGAAACCTGAGAGCTCTTTATTGACATGCCCAATACCCACTTCAGCATTTGATGTAAAATTACAATTCAAATTATGTTAATGTGTTACATTAGCTTGAGAAATGTTAATGTGTGCATGTGTTTGTGTTGATACACAACTTATATCTAATTAAATATATGTCACAACTAAAGTGCAGCATCATTTCAGAAAGAAAATCAACTACTGCGGTGAGAAGGAGGCCACTGAATCTGCCACAACGAAAAGACAACTCAAATATTAACCAGAGAACACAGAAATGGACAAAAGACAGAACTATAGGTACATACTTTAACTAAGATATCATTATATTGCAAAGTCAGCTTTATTTAAAACTTAAGATCAGTCTTACAAATATATTATATATATATATATACACACACACACACACACACACACGCATACATACACACTGGAGATCAAAATTAGAGAACAATTTATAAATAATTGAACAAATCTAAAATAATGTCATCTTCACTGCTCGACAGTTGAAGGAGTTTTTGTCCTGTCTATACCATGCTACCAGAACACCTTTTCCACAAAATAACTAAGGCATTTCAACAAAAAAACATTATTTTGCAGAAAACACACTGATCAAAATTAGAGAACAACAATGACTGTAGCATGGAAAAAGATTACAACAAAATTTTTTGAAGGTTACAACAGTCAGCAATTAGCAGGAAGTGTACAGGCCTCTGCTCTGAATGACTTCAGCACATCTGCGGATGTCCACAGGACAGCACTAGTCTCTCACACTGCTCTGGTGTGATTTTGGTCCACTCTTCTTCCAGTCTCCTCCACAGTTCGGTGACTGTAGTGGGTTTCTAGGCCATAACTTTGTTGCCAAGGATTTTCCAGAGGTTCTCTATTGGGTTGAGATCAGGACTCTGGGCAGGCAATGTCATTATTTCAATGATCGTTGTCCTGCATGGACTCTGCGGGCTGATTGGGTGATGAACACAGGGAAGGAACCATATGTTGTTGAAGAAGGTTCTGATAAACATTTGCATTCACTCTGCCATGTAGCTGTATAAGAGGCCCAACTCCTGCTGCAGAAAACATGCCCCAAACCATGACACTTCCTCCTCCACTTTTCACTGACTTCTTTACGCACTTTGGGTTCAGTCTTTCTCCAGTTTGTCGCCGAACATAATGTTTCCCATCGGACCCAAATAAATTAAACTTGCTTTCATCGCTGAAGTGAACTTTGGACCAGTTCTCCTCTGTCCACACAACATGCTCTTCAGCAAAGCTTAGTCTAGCCTTTTGATTCTTTCTGCTAATGAGAGGTTTGGTCACTGCAGAGTGGGCTTTCAGTCCAAATGCTCTTAAACGTCGAGACACTGTATGACAAGACAGATCAGCGCTGAACTGGTGAGCAATTCCAGCTGCAGTGTGGAAACGATTGCCCATTGAGATCCTCCGCAGTATCCTGTCCTCTCTTGTATTTGTCTTCCGTGGACGACCAGCCTTCTTGGGGGACTTGAATGAGTTTGTGATGCTGTAAAGATTCAATATTCTTGAAATCACAGATTTGGAACGACCAACTTGTCTTGCTATGGCTGATAGGGTCATCCCTTTGGCCTTCATCTGGACAACCTGCTGCCGGAGGCTTTCAGTCACTTTAGAACGGCCCACCATCTTGCAGAGTCAGTGAAACTGGAAGTTAGGCTGCCAGTTAAATAGGGGTTGACAGATAATCAAGGAAATTAGCACCAGGTGCCAGATTAACACCAATAACTGGGAGGTATCTGAAAGTGTTCTCTAATTTTGGTCAGTATGTTTTCTGCAAAATAATGTTTTTTGTTGAAATGCCTTAGTTATTTTGTGGAAAAGGTGTTCTGGTAGCATGGTATAGACAGGACAAAAACTCCTTCAACTGTTGAGCAGTGAAGATGACATTATTTCAGAATTGTTCAATTGTTTATAAATTGTTCTCTAATTTTGATCTCCAGTATACATATATATATATATATATATATATAGGTAAAATTGGCTGTTTAATTCCTAAATTTAAGATCTGATTCACAGGATCAACATCATCTGAACTCAGGATTGTTCTACTGGGTAAAACTGGATCAGGAAAGAGTTCAACAGGAAACACCATCTTGGGTCAAGAGTGGTTTCAGACGGATGCTTCACCAGAGTCAGTTACTAGAACCTGTGAGAGAGGAGATTTACAGATTGATGGAAAGAGCATCTCAGTCATCGACACTCCAGGCCTGTTTGATACCAGAATGACAAAACAAAAAATGAAGCGTGAAATAGTGAACTGTGTCTACATATCTGTTCCTGGTCCTCATGCATTTCTACTGATCATCAGATTAGATGTAAAATTCACAAAAGAAGAGAAATATACAGTGAAGTGGATTCAGGAGAATTTTGGAGAAGAAGCTGCTAATTACACCATCATTCTGTTCACTCATGCTGATGCACTGCAGGGAAAGCCATTATATGACTATATCAAAGAAAGTAAAGATCTCCAGGCTCTTGTTCATGAGTGCGGTGGCAGATTTCACTCCTTCAACAATAAGATCACAATGAGCTACTCTCAGGTCCATGAATTGCTGGAAAAGATTGATAAGATGGTGGAAGAGAATGGAGGACAGCATTATAGTGATGAGATGTACCAGGAAGCTCAGAAAAATATACTAGATAGAGCACGGTTCTGTAAGTTTTTTTGTCTCTTTATAAATCTTTGTTTTTAAATGTCTTTTTAAAGTCTTTAAGTCAAGTCAAGTCAAGTCGAGCTTTATTGTCATTCCGCTACATGTGTGGACATACAGTGGAACGAGATGTCGTGTCTCGCAGGACCACAGTGCTACATAAATAAACAAATATGTACATACAACACCAGACGTAGGAACAACTTTTAAACCTATACATAGCTAACCTATTGAAAGTGGCAATCTAACTATACATATACTATAAATAATCAACTATACGTACACATAACATAAGACAGACTACATAAGTACTTTACATAATAATTATGCATGGTATTGTGCAAAAGAGAGGTATTTAAGGTTGAGAACCAAGTAGTGCAATATGATTTGTAGTGCATTGGCAAATAAACATAAGTCCTTGTAACATGAAATGTTGATAGGAAAGTGTCTGGTGCATGGAGAGAGAAGAGTGTTTCTACAGGTGGAACTGCAACAGTTTACATTTGGATAAGAGGAGGGATGAGGTGGCTGGAATTGAGGGCTCTCACAGCCTGGGGGAAAAAGCTGTTGAGTAAAAGCTGGAAGAGACTATGGGAGGGATGAGTGGGGTCCTTCACGATACTGGCGGCTTTACTGGAGCATCGTGTGAGGAAAATGTCCAGAATGGAGGGGAGAGGGGCACCGATGATTTTTGCAGCTGTGTTCACTGTCCGCTGGAGGGTCTTGCGGTCAGCAGCACTGCAGTTCCCGTACCAGACAGTAATGCAGCTGGTCAGCACACTCTCAATTGTTCCCCTGTAGAAAGTGGTGAGGATGGGTGGAGGGAGACTTGCTCTTTTTAGTCTGCGCAGGAAGTGGAGTCGCTGTTGCGCTTTCTTGGAGACTGATGTGGTGTTGGTGGTCCAGGTGCGGTCCTCTGTTATGTGCACCCCCAGGAATTTAGTGCTGCTGACTCTCTCCACAGTCGAGCTGTCGATGGTCAGTGGGGGGTGATAAACAGAATTCCTCCTGAAGTCCATCACAACCTCCTTTGTCTTACTGACATTGAGGGAAAGTTTGTTGCACTACACCAATCAACCAGCTGTGCCACTTCCTTTCTGTAAGATGTTTCATCGTTGTTGCTGATGAGACCTACCACAGTTGTGTCATCAGCAAACTTGATGATGTGGTTGGAGCTGAACTTGGCAGTGCAGTCGTGGGTCAGCAGCGTGAAGAGCAGCGGGCTGAGCACACAGCCCTGTGGGGCGCCTGTGCTCAGTGTGGTAACGCTGGAGGTGTTGCGGCCGACACGGACTGACTGAGGTCTTCCAGTTAAAAAGTCCAGAATCCAATTGCAAATGGAGGTGTTAAGGCCCAGAATGTTTAGTTTGTTGATGAGCTGTTGTGGGATTATTGTATTGAATGCTGAGCTGAAGTCAATAAACAGCATTCTAACATAAGAGTCTTTGTTTTCTAAGTGGGAAAGAGCCAGGTGTAGGTGGAGGAAATTGCATCGTCCGTGGAGCGGTTTGGACGGTATGCAAACTGGAGCGGGTCAAGCGTGTTGGGAAGACTGGATTTGATGTGGTGCATGACTAACCTCTCAAAGCACTTCATCATGATTGGGGTCAGTGCTATGGGACGGTAGTCATTCAGACAGGACACTAGTGACTTTTTTGGTACTGGGATTATGGAGGTGGATTTGAAACATGTGGGGATGACTGCCTGGCTCAGCGAGGTGATGAAGATGTCAGTTAGGACATCTGTCAGCTGTGCAGCACAGTCTCTCAGTACACGGCCAGGTATGTTGTCTGGACCCGCAGCCTTGCGTGGGTTAATCCTAGATAGGGTTTTCCTTACATCGGCTGGAGACAGACAGAGCACCTGGTCGTTGGGAAGTGTGGGCAGTTTTTGTGCAGGTGTGCTATTCTGCATTTCAAACGGTGAATAAAAGTGGTTGAGTGCGTCTGGGAGGGATGTGTCTTCATCGCAGGCCTGTGGCAGGGGCTTGTAATCAGTGATGGTCTGAATGGCTTGCCACAGACTCCGCGTGTCTTTGCTGTCAGTAAATTGATTATTGATTTTTTGTGCATACAAGCGTTTTGCTTTCTTGATGCCATGGGACAGATTGGGTCTTGCTGTTTTGAAGGCTGCTGTGTCTCCTGATCTGAATGCATCATCTCTGGTCTTGAGCAGCCCACGAACCTCAGCTGTCATCCACGGCTTCTGGTTTGCACGTGTGGTGATGGTCTTGGTGACTGTCACATCATCAATGCACTTTTTGATGTAAGCAGTCACTGTTTCTGTGTATTCATGCAGGTCTGTGTGGTTGTTGTAGGTGGCCGCCTCTCTGAACATGTTCCAGTCTGTGCACTGAAAGCAGTCCTGTAGTGCAGAGGTAGCATCATCTGGCCATACTGTGATCTGTTTTTGAACCGGTTTGGCAAGTTTGAGAAGTGGTCTGTATGCTGGGATTAGCATAACAGAGATGTGGTCCGAGTATCCGAGGTGGGGGCGGGGTTCAGCTTTGTAAGCGTTTTTTTCTGTTGTGTAAACCAAGTCCAGAGTGTTGTTTCCCCTTGTTGCAAAGTTCACATGTTGGTAGAACTTTGGCAAAACAGTCTTTAAGTTCGCGTGATTAAAGTCACCGGCTTTGATGAAAAAGCCGTCGGGGTTATTTGTTTGTTGTTCGCTGATGGCGCTGTACAGCTCGCGAAGCGCATCCTTGGTGTTTGCACACGGCGGGATGTAAACCGCGACAATAACAATGGCCGTGAACTCCCGCGGTCGACACTTCACAAACATAAATTCCACCAGCGACGAGCAGTGTTTTAACACTAACACAGCATTATTACACCATTCCTTGTTGATGTAAACACACAGGCCTCCCCCGCGAGTCTTACCAGACAGTGTTGTATCTCTGTCCGCTCGGTAGCAGGTTAGTCCGTGCAGCTGAATGGCGGAGTCCGGGGTGTTGTTGTTTAGCCATGTTTCAGTAAAAACAAACGCATAACAATCCCTTTCCTCGTGCAGTGTAGAGCGACTGAGTTGAATTAAATCCAGTTTCTTTTCCAGCGAGCGAACATTGGAGAGCATGAGTGTTGGAAGAGCCAGTCTGGTGGGGTTAGCCCTTAGTCTAGCTCGTATACCTCCGCGCTTGCCGCACTTCTGTCTCCTCTCACACCGCCGGCGCCTCCGCTTTGTGTGGGTGGCGTCAGTGGGCAACTCCGTGGTCTCGGGGTTCGGCTTTAGTAGTAAACAAAAGCCTCGGAGCTTCTCCGTAGTCGCCGGTGAGAGTTGGTGGTTGAATGAATTTGCGATTTCCAAAAGGCTTTGGCGATCATATGTGTATTTTTGTGTTATTTCTTTATGAATTAGCGGCAGACTTACACTATTCTGAGACGAACAGATGACATTAAAAGACATAAAAGCACCGTTTTTAGGACCCGGAGTAGCCGCTGCGTCTGACCGCGCCGCCATCTTGTCTCTAAACTGTAAAACCACTGATATAAACAGGAGTGCATGAATATATGTTCATGTTCCTGCAATTGTCTTTGTCCTGCTTTAGTCAATGAATGTTTCAGTTCAAGTCAAGTCATGTTTAATTATATAGTACAGTAATACAGTTGTACAATCCGCCATATTGGAATTCCCTTAATTTTTGAGATTCCAACTTGTAAAAAATGTTCACGTCCTCGTAGAACTAGTAATTAAATCTTGTGAACTGGGAGCGCTGTACCACCTGACCAACGTAGGCTCTTTTTAGACATTGATACTGTTGCCACAGAAAAGCATAATTCCGAGTCTGAGGACATCAACAGCTTAGAGTAGAATGTCACGTGTTGTGACATAATTTCATCATGAAATTACGGTAATTACGATATGGCATGAATGCAGCATAATTCCAAGTCTGATGATGTAAACAGCTTTGTGCGGAACGTCACGTTTTGTCATCTTGAAATTGCGGTAATTACGATATGACATGAACACAGCACACAACAAAATCTTGTTTGAGGTGTGAGTAGATTCTGACTAACTGGAATGCCTCAACTGGCCATTGCGTTCCAGAAATCAACAGAGGTTGGCTACAATGCTCAACACTACTAAAACAG
This sequence comes from Cirrhinus molitorella, assembly GCA_033026305.1. NCBI lineage: Eukaryota > Metazoa > Chordata > Actinopteri > Cypriniformes > Cyprinidae > Cirrhinus > Cirrhinus molitorella. The sequence goes on from CM065128.1 coordinate 9,279,193, forward strand.
AGCACAAACACAATTGGATTCTGTCGTGTCGTTTGTCGGTTCCATACATATATACATTTTCCATAAATCTTCTGGCCCATTTTTTTTAAGATTTGCGACCCAGGGCTTAAAAATCACTGATCTAGCTGACATGATCTCCGAGGACATTAGGCTGTAAAGGTCATCTCTAGGTGCTGATTCACCATCTGGTCTGGTTGTGGACTTGATCCGAGTGACTCCAGTGACCATCTGGGTTGGATACTGTCTGGATATGAGTGGTTATGTGACCTCAGAATAAGAAAGAAACAGACTAATAGCATAGATGTCACTTTTCTTACAATGTAACAAATACCTCGGGTGTTATAGGACTTGTTCCCGGTTCTGGTTGAAATAATTAATGCAACCTAACAACCCTTTATGGATTTTAATTCTAGAAATGTGTTAGTTTACCATGTGTTAGTCAGGTTAAAGAGATGGGTCTTTAATCTAGATTTAACTGACAGTGTGTCTGCCTCCTGAACAATGGTAGGTGGATTGCAGTGGTGTTCTGAAATGAGGTGGCAATTGATTTATTATTATTTTTTAATCAAATGTAAATGAATGTCCCAGTCACATTTTCTTGGTAAAAAAAACAAAACAATACTTATACTCTAACATTACTTTTACTATCTTATATATCAGAAAAAGAAACACATGGGTCACCATACTTGGCCACACATCACGCCCTTTCCGTTCCTTTCCTTTCAAAAGGACAATGGTACAAGAGGAATAACAAATTTTAGTTTTAAGTGTGAAAATATAGCAGAAGTACCACTGAAACTCAAAACCAATGGGCTTCAGAAATAATCAGGTCTTCACTTTAAGTTTTCATTTAGTGATGAGTTTTTGCTAGATAAAAAGCAGAAAAAAATACTAAAATAGTAAAAAAAAAAAATACTTGGCAAAAATACCAAGTGTCTTAGAGCCGGAAAAAAGCTTTAAAAGAGTGACACTTTATTTTAGAGAGTATGACACAGCGTGCAGAATTGACATGGTTGTTGTCACCACTAGAATTACCTACTGTAGCCAATGCACAATAAATTAAACCTCTTCCAAGGCCCATATTTAATAACAAAAATAGAGACTCCATAGGGAATCCATACTCTTGTTCCAAGAGACCAAGTCAATCATTTCTGATTCAAAATACCATAATCAACTCATATGAAGCATTCAGTAACCATTTCAAGGAAGATTTTGGCTCTGCAACAGGAATGCTCTCTATCTCCGACCAACTTCTGTGGCTGTGTCAAGGCACGTCATCCACCAGTGACTTCACTCTCCAATTTTGCACACTAGAAGCTACTAGCGGCTGGAACAAGGTTGCCCTTCTCAGTGCTTACCGGCAGGGATTGGATCCTTGTATTTGTGCCCAAATGCCTACATACAATGACACAATGGGATTGGAGATCCCTGCCTGCCAGCCTGACCTAACTGCCCAACAGCTTGCAGCAAAGCCATAGGTCCCCCAGTATGTGAACCCATGCAAATGGTCTCCGCCCGACTCTCACGTACGGAACATGCTCACCACCTTGCAGCCGGACTCTGCCTCTACTGTGCAGCTGCAGTTCACTTCATCAAAGTCTGCCCTGTCAGACCACCACATCAGTAATGTACAACTTGAACCTGATGTCTGAACCTTATCACTGTTACCAATACAACTACTCACCCCAGATCATTCAGTTTCAGTCTCCAAGCCGTCTCCATCTCCTCTGTCAACGCCAAACCCAGGAGCTCCGAGTCGAGACCATGCACGGAAAAACCGCTAAGGCGTGGCTGGGTTAACTATCGAGCCCCAACAATAAAGCTGAAAGTCGGGTGTCTACATAAGGAAATCATCACCTCTCTGGTACTGGAGGGACCCATGGTAGACATCATCCTGGGATGCCTCAGGCTCACTCTCCATTCTCCAGAAGTCAGATGGGACCACTGTGAGGTTACTCGCTGGAGTGAGTCATGCTTTCAGAAGTGAGTCATGATTACCGCAAACTGAACTCCCAGACAATGAAACTGCCTTATCCTCTTCCCCTGGTCCCGGCTGCCCTTGAGGAACTCTGTGAGGCTGCATCTTCTCCAAGCTGGACCTGTGGAACACGTACAACCTCGTTCACATCCGGGTTAGGCAGGACAGATGTAGCATTTTGTCAAGAATTTTACACACAGTGCCACGAAGGGTCAGAGCGCTGTGCATATGGTGAATAGCAGCAGAGTTTGTAAGCATGAACGTTTGTTTTAAGTGTTTATTGTGTTTATTGTGCATTTGTTTGTTTGGAAAAGTTAAAACTTAATCTGTAGGTAAGTACTTACTCCTATGGAAGGCGATGATGGAGTTGCCAGTTAAAATTGCAATGTGGATTGCACTGCTTATCCTATGCCTTCACATAAAGCCTGTGAGATCTACCGCGAAGCTCCAATATAGCCTTAAATTCCTGCTTCAGTGGCATCTGCCTTATGTTCGATATCCAGTATGTAAGTATATAAGATTGCAACATTTTCGGAACAATGGCGGCTTTATGGAAAGTGTTACGAATAATGATGAATCAAAAATGAAAAGAAAAATGGGGAAAAAAATTGCTTATTAAAATTGTATAAGTATCATAAAATCTCCTCAAAATTCTGAATAATAATCCAAAAATATTATTGAACAAAAAAATATTTATTTCTAAGCTTTGGTCACTTTTGACCGTGAAGAAGGTAATTGTGACTCCTAAACGAAGAGGGCAAGATTGTGAATACGGGACCTGGAGGACATACTTAGTACTAGAATGTTATACATTTGCTGAAATAAATCTAGGGTGTACTCATTTCTGCAGTCTTTAATTTAAACAAAATTGACTAATTTACTTATTTTACTGAAAATACTTGCATATATTTTTTGTTTAATATATTTAAATTGTGCCATCTTTCCAAGAATTATATTATTCAAATGGGGTGTACTCATTCATGTTGTGCACTATAGCCTGCGGCTATCCGGCAGCTGAAAGAGCAAACGCAATGTTGCAAATCTCACAGAGCCGTGCATTTACTGAGATGCTTGAGTCTCATTCTTCTCCACTCGCAAATTACCTTCTTTAATAAAGGCAGCCCCTGCTCACGCCGGCAATGAGCCTGCGTGAGGAAAATTTTACTTGAAAACTCAAACGCTCAATCCTTCTAGGCGGATCGGAGTAAAAGGCTGTTATTATGATTCATATCGCTGACAGCATTGAGTGCATTAAGTGCGAGTTGCGGTGCTTCTCTAGTGGTTCGTCTTCTTCAATGAAGATGGCACTACCCCTCCAGCTCTCTGCCTCACATCGTCTGGTCTCCCATGTGGGAAAGGACTCCATGATTGCACTTACCTGTTCTAATCCTCGTTGTTGTCTCGTGTGTGTTACCTCGTCTACTTACCTGCACCAGCTCACAAATGTCAGTATCATCCATTGCTTGTCAAAGACTATATATGTTATACTCATCGTTCCTGTGATCCTCTGCATGCTGTTGAATAAATCATGTTTGTTTTATTCTGACTCAACTGTGTATAGAGTCTGACTTCCCGTTACAGTGATCGTTTTCAGCACAGCTCCCGCGTGCTTCTCTCTCCCCACGGCGCTGTAGCATTCTAGAGGCTAGAGCACCGTCTACAGTCGTGGCCAGAAGTTTTGAGAATGACACAAATATTGGTTTTCACAAAGTTTGCTGCTAAACTGCTTTTAGATCTTTGTTTCAGTTGTTTCTGTGATGTACTGAAATATAATTACAAGCACTTCATATGTTTCAAAGGCTTTTATCGACAATTACATGACATTTATGCAAAGAGTCAGTATTTGCAGTGTTGGCCCTTCTTTTTCAGGACCTCTGGATTCGACTGGGCATGCTCTCAATCAACTTCTGGGCCAAATCCTGACTGATAGCAACCCATTCTTTCATAATCACTTCTTGGAGTTTGTCAGAATTAGTGGGTTTTTGTTTGTCCACCCGCCTCTTGAGGATTGACCACAAGTTCTCAATGGGATTAAGATCTGGGGAGTTTCCAGGCCATGGACCCAAAATTTCAACGTTTTGGTCCCCGAGCCACTTAGTTATCACTTTTGCCTTATGGCACGGTGCTCCATCGTGCTGGAAAATGCATTGTTCTTCACCAAACTGTTGTTGGATTGTTGGAAGAAGTTGCTGTTGGAGGGTGTTTTGGTACCATTCTTTATTCATGGCTGTGTTTTTGGGCAAAATTGTGAGTGAGCCCACTCCCTTGGATGAGAAGCAACCCCACACATGAATGGTCTCAGGATGCTTTGCTGTTGGCATGACACAGGACTGATGGTAGCGCTCACCTTTTCTTCTCCGGACAAGCCTTTTTCCAGATGCCCCAAACAATCGGAAAGAGGCTTCATCAGAGAATATGACTTTGCCCCAGTCCTCAGCAGTCCATTCGCCATACTTTTTGCAAAAGATCAATCTGTCCCTGATGTTTTTTTTGGAGAGAAGTGGCTTCTTTGCTGCCCTTCTTGACACCAGGCCATCTTCCAAAAGTCTTCGCCTCACTGTGCTGCAGATGCGCTCACACCTGCCTGCTGCCATTCCTGAGCAAGCTCTGCACTGGTGGCACTCTGATCCCGCAGCTGAATCCTCTTTAGGAGACGATCCTGGCGCTTGCTGGACTTTCTCGGATGCCCTGAAGCCTTCTTAACAAGAATTGAACCTCTTTCCTTGAAGTTCTTGATGATCCTATAAATTGTTGATTTAGGTGCAATCTTAGTAGCCACAATATCCTTGCCTGTGAAGCCATTTTTATGCAACGCAATGATGGCTGGACGCGTTTCTTTGCAGGTCACCATGGTTAACACTGGAAGAACAATGATTTCAAGCATCACCCTCCTTTTAACATGTCAAGTCTGCCATCCTGACGTAATGATCTCCAGCCTTGTGCTCGTCAACATTCTCATCTGAGTTAACAAGATGATTACTGAAATGATCTCAGCAGGTCCTTTAATGACAGCAATGAAATGCAGTGGAAAGTTTTTTTTCGGGATTAAGTTAATTTTCATGGCAAAGAAGGACTATGCAATTCATCTGATCACTCTTCATAACATTCTGGAGTATATGCAAATTGCTATTATAAAAACTTAAGCAGCAACTTTTCCAATTTCCAATATTTATGTAATTCTCAAAACTTTTGGCCACGACTGTACAAGGTGCTTCTATGCCCTTAGGTGGTCAGTCTTTCGTGACTAGTGTTCTACACAAAGACTGGATCCAGTTTCTGTGACGTGTTCCATGTGCTAGCTTTCTTACAAGAGCTGTTCGACAATGGTTCGCCCCTTCCCCACTCAGAGTTTATGTGGCAGCTATCATGGTGAATTAATTCCTTAAAGCTGGCCAATCAATTGTCAGACACAATCTAATCGTTAAGTTCTTAAAGGGTGCTCATGGGAGCTGTGTGAATCCTCCTCATCCTTGAACAGTGCCAAAGATTTTTCACCGCAGTGAAAATGTTGTATTTGAAAGTCTAAATGCCAACAAATATGAATTCCCCAAAAGCTCACGCCATGCTTAGGGGGTCTGTTGAAACACAATGGAGGCGAGAGGGGCAGAATACAGGTAACCTTACCTGCTGCTGTTGCTGTTGGACAGTTTTACTTTAGAAAAACATGTCCTTTATATACTTTGTAACATTATATTTTGTAATATTGGCCCTGTTTTTATTATTGTTGTTTTTGTACAAAAAATTTTTTTCCACATCCAATATCTTTGTGAAGACACTGTCTCCCTTGCCTCCTCGGAGGAAATGCCCTGGGTAGTTTGGGCGCTAAATAGGAAAAGAATCTGCCATTCACAGTTGATTTTGATATTCTAAGTATTATCAAATGGCCAGAGTTTTGAGAATGCAGCAGACGTGAAGGACTATAATGTGTTAAGAGCTCGCTCAACTTCTAAGGTGCTAACCCATTCAAGTAAAAGTGTTTATAAGTAAAGTGTATGTGATGTTCAATATGGAGCCAGTGCAGAGTTGACAGAATTGGGATAATATGGTCATAGTTCCTGGTTCTACTTTATACTGTATCAATAGCATGCCATTTATCTGCTTGTTTATTATATCGTCGCTGTCGGGCGGAATCCTCGTATCTCCAAAACCGTCATTTTTCAGGAAATGAAAAAAACTGCATATTTTTTGAGTTATTAAATATTTTATCGTTAAAGTTGGTATTATACCATATATTGCTATCATACACTGTTGTGTACCAACATTAAGACAACATTTCCCCAAAATCATGTTTTATTGGAGATACGAGGTTTTATGACTTGGGAGCCGGGAGATACGAGCTTACGCCGTCATTGATAAGAATGGCACAGACACAGACTTCGCTGCTGCCAGCAGTTCATCAAAGTCTGCGGTCGCGTTGAGCCTTTTGACAAGAGAAAAGGCTTCAATAGTTAACCAAAGCCAACGACTGTGGTTACATCAATCTTCATAAACACTATTTTAAAGGTTTAAGAGCTATGATGCAATACAAAAAAACTGAGTCCGTCTTTTTTCCCCTTTATTCTTCCAGAACAGCTTATACTACTGTTATTAACATAGTTACGTTTTGTATGTAATGCCAAAGTAGTTATATTTCGTTTCGTTTTCTTATTAAGTTAATTTAGAAAAACTTCTGGAGCATTTTTTTGTTCGTTAAATATCAGTTTGTTTGTTTGTTTTTTTACGAACAACGGCCAGCGGAAGACTTTTGCCTTTTAAATCATTACGACTTGCATAAAATAAAATCTATAGATCTAAAACAGTTAAAGTAGCTATAGAACAATGTTAGTTTAAACATTAAACCTAGATAAATGTGCGCTATTAGGTGAATATTGTTTTTGAAGAGGAGAAGCTGAAATCGCTTTGCAGGACATGAGGGTCACGATCACATTTTTCAGCGAATAGGCTACATGCCTCACAAACATGATAAATAAATAAATAGAAAGCTTTAAATTATTACTTAACGAAATAAAACAAATCAGTAATCCGGAAAGATGCTTTCCTTCAAAAGTTGCGTCCAAAGAAGAGATTGCGAGTCAGGGTCTTTGCGACATTATCTCAGAATACACTAGTTTATTAATGGATCATTCAAATATCTCCTTACTGTTTCCACCGACACATTCAATGCTAATTATTTTTGCCGGTGCTTTGTGACAAGAAGATAGAAGGGGACATATGCCCCGACGCTCCAGCGGAGTGAAGAAAAGGTGGAGATACGAGCTCTTCTCAGACAGTTGAAGTGTTCAAATGAGTTAAGAGATTTGCTCTCAAGCTATTTTCAACACTTTAGATTGGTTAATAATTTGTAAAAATTACAGATCCACGTGGGCACTGACCAATAGCATCGATTTGTGAAAAAATATGAAATTGACAAAATTTGGACATACGAGGTTTCCGCCCGACAGCGACGATATGTAAAATCTTTTTTAATTATTTTTTAATTTCTGAATGAATTACTCCATTTTATTTGACATTCTGATTGACAGGGTCAGAGAATCCTCGGATTGTGCTGCTGGGTAAAACAGGATCAGGAAAGACCAGTGCAGCAGAAACCATTGTGGGCAAAGTAAGTTTTGAGAGGAATTCACCAGATCTTGTTACTAAAACCTGTGAGCTAAAAGAAGCAAATGTGGCTGGAAAAAGCATGAAAATATTTGACACTCCAGGACTGACTGATGCCACAGAGAAGAAGATGAAGGACGAAATAGAGAAGCTGGTCTTCATGTCTGCTCCTGGTCCTCATGTGTTTCTGCTGGTCATTCAACTGGATGAAAGATTCACAGATGAAAGCAAAAATATAAAGCAATGGATTCAGGGGAACTTTGGCGAAGATGCTTTATGTCACACCATCATTCTGTTCACTCACACTGATCATCTGATGGGAAAATCATTAGATGAGTATATGAGAAAGAGAACATTTCTTCAATCAGTTGTTGATAGCTGCGGTGGCAGATTTAACTTATTCAACAATCTGGACAGAGATGACCAAAATCAGGTCACCGAGCTTCTAGAGAAGATAGAAAACATGGCAGAAAAAAATAGATGGAGATACTACACAAATGACAGGTTTAAAGATATTATAAAAAAAAAGATTTCTCGTGAAAAACTGAAAAAAAAACTAAATAATTTTGCAACAGTAGCTGGACCAGCAGGAGTGGCAGCCATAGCAGGAGGTGTTGCAGGAATAACACATTCGATTATATCACCAGTACTATTATTTGCAGGAGTTGTGGCTGTGATTGGAACAGCTGTGGTCTTTGTTGCAAACAATTAAAAAAAAGATTAGAATACTTTGGCAAATTGATAAATATGAACAGTGTTGGAGAAAGTTACTTTTAAAAGTAATGCATTACTATATTGCATTACTCCCTAAAAATAATGAATTATATTACTTTTTATTGAAAGTAATATGTTACATTACTTTTACGCTATTTTTAAATCTGGGCAGGGTTTGCATGATTGTTTTTAATATAAAAAGTTAAGATTTTTAGCAAATGTAAAATCCCCTTTTACACCAAAAAGTGAAATAAATAAATAAGCCTAAGGCTGAAGGAAAAGTAAATTCACGTCTGTACAGTAGATCTGTAGGAAAAGGAATTTCAACCCTTTTCAGCAATGAGAAAAATGAAGCACAAATTCTAATCTATCTAAAGTTTTGCTATCTAAATGTTTGAATTGGTTAATAAAATGGATTAAACACATAAAGGAAACAGAAAGTAACTGGTGTTACTTTTCTAGTTACGTAAAAGAAGTAATCTGATTACGTAACTCACTTTACTTGTAATGCGTTACCCCCAACCTATAATTGACCTTTAGCAAGTCATAGCGCTCTCACACCACACATCAAGTACTTACACAACGAAAAATACATTGCAGAGCAAAGAGGACACTGAGCTTTTCTCAGTATAAATCAGTAAACCTTTTCAGTACTAGTTTGATGGTTTTACGTATCTTGTGTAATGTTTATATCTTTATATCATGTTAAATCTTTATAGTCTTCAGTCCTCAATGCTGTTGCCCAAAGTCGGTTTTGGTTTTTACCCAGGTAAACTTGTGCTTTCCTTCTGAGCTCTTTGTAGAAATATAGAAATAAATAAATTCACTTTTAATTTGCATATTTTCTTTCTGCTGCCTTCTTTTTCGTTTGCAGTAGCAGCAGTGTTTACTTCTGTCTTGTAAATGCATTTAAATTCATGATATATTAATAACAACTTCACTTAATCTTCTAATAACTCTTATGAGAAGTGAAATACATTTATATTAATGTCAAATTATGTGTATGATGTATGTGTGTGTTCGCATATATATATATATATATATATATATATATATATATATATATATATGATGAATTAGCTATGAACAATACTTTTCCAGCATTATGATCTTTGTTGTGTGTACAACATTTAGTACTTTTAAAACTATGCTTAAAGTATGGCTTAAGGAAAATCAAATATGTGATCATTGATTGATTTTTTTTTTGTTGATTAATGGAGTATGGTGTGATATTGACTGTGTTGTATATGTTATATTGTTTGTGATTTAATTTTTGTAACTTTGTAACAACATCCTGCCCAGGGACTGCAGATGCAAATTAGCTTTATAGCTAACTCTGGCACAGCGCTTCTGTTGTGCATTGTCCCTGTATAAATAAATAAATAAATAAATTGAATTGAATTACTCATGTTACTTAACCATGCATTAGCGTTTTGTTGTATTTTTTGAAAGCTCCTAAATGAACTTAAATTACTACATCATTTTTGATCATACAGATAAGAGCAATACATCAATTGATTTTATTTATCTACTTTTATTTGTATAAACACATAATAACAACAAAACTGTGAACTTTTGTCAGATAAAGAAAATAAACAGGGTGCACTGTCTGACACATTGATCTCCGTTATCTTAATTTAGGACGTCATTAAAATGAACTGATACTCAGCAAATACTCAACACAAAGACATGAGATATAGCTACAGAAAACTTGACATGTCTACTTTTAAACAAAGCAAGTCTTATCAAAAACAAATATTCTGTGATAAAGTAATCCATATGAAACCAACTGGATGTACAGTTTTGCCCTCACAGTTAATTACTTTTAATTTGATCACGCTCATGAGCTAAACGTTGAGAGGAACAAGACAAAAGTTACCAGATGCACTAAAAGGAATACATTTTGAATTTAGCCTCTGTTCATGAATATATGCTCTTGTGTAAATGTTTTAAATGTGTTATACCTGGTCATGTTTGCAATCATCTGAGGTGTAAATGTATCAGGCTGTAAATATTCTTATCAGTGATGTAAATTATTACCAGCTATGCATCTTCTGGTAATTGCTATAACAAGCGTTTCAATTTCCGTTAAGCACTGTGGCTGCATCACTAGCATAACTGCACAAAAGAGGCCTGCGAGTGTCGTTCAGTTTTGAGTTTACTGGGAAATCATACCAAGTCAGGGTTGCCAGGTTTTCACAACAAAACCCACCCAGTTGCTACTTAAAACTAGCCCAAAAGGTCCCCCATTAAATGTATTCTGGAGGATAAAATACACTTTTTTTTGGCAGGGTTTCCCTGGTACAATTAGCATTCCAGGGGCTAAATATTATGTTATTAGGGCCAGTTCTACCCACAGACATGAAAAACAAGTGGTAAAGAAGCCCAATTCCACGGGAAAACTGCGGACTAGGCAACACTGTACCAAGTGTTGCGTATTGTGTATAGTAATTGTACTTTTATTACACCTATATGATCATGGTTGTGTGGTTTGTGGTTGATAGTGTTGAAATATAGTTCCTTTGTTATTGGCATTCTGTTTTTATACTGTTTTTTGTTCTTGTACTATAGTACTATGAAAAACAAATACTACCTTCTCACATTAATCCTTTGCCATCACATGCACGTTTATTGAATCTGCATAACACAAACTACTATGTATGAGGACTTGTGCAGCATATTAAACAACGTGCGGCAGCAATCGCGCTGTTACACTTCAAGCAGACTGGGCATATACTTTCACAAAAACTCATTTCGAGAACTTATAACAATAAAACATGTGCAGCATATTAAACAGCGCACAACGCACAACGCTGTGAACAGCCCGCACAGCCTGTGCCCACAACAAGAACCTGGACCACAGCTAAGACCAAATGATGCACACACTCTCATGAGACTCTTCAAATGTTTTTTTCCTTCAGACCACCCAGATAGGACACGTACATCTGCAAGATGTCTGTTAAAGATCTCTTGATCTGGAAAGCATCTGCTGTGTATAAACATCTGGCAGACATCTGTAAGATGTTAGTTTTACATACATTTTAAATCATAAACGTCTTAAAGATATCTAATAGATGTCTATTTGACATCTGATAGGAAACGTCCAATAGACGTATTGCAGATGAGCAAACTACGTCTTGCAGATGTCTTGCAGATTGCAGATGCAAATGCAGACATTAAATAGACATCTCAGAGATGTATATGTGCTATCAGGGTAAACATTATACAATTTGGAAATGTCAGGTATGTGATGTTTATTTAAATATTTCAACATTACATAGACTACTAGTCAGAAGTTTTTGAACAGTAAGGGGCGTGCCGGCTTTTTGGACAAGAAAAAGTCGACATGGGCGCTTTTTTTGTAAAAAAAATAAAAAAATCTGGCAGCATTGCAGCCGAGGGCGTCTTTGGTTGCTATAACAACAGCTGCAACGCTATAAATGTGAGAAATGTGGATAAAAGGGGAAGCTCGCTCTTGCATTGGCTTTTTTTTTTTCATTTTTGCCTTTTATTTGATAGGACAGTATTTAAACAGGCGGAGTGGGAGAGAGAGAGAGAGAGAGAGAGAGAGAGAGAGAGAGAGGGGATGGGATCAGGAAAGGTCTGCGACTCGCAGACTGCGAGCTGTGCGGGGTTGGCCTAGTAGCACCGTTGTGCTTCGGGCGTCCCTTTTTCGAGTCCTGGCTCACAGACCTTTCCGGATCCCGTCCCCCTCTCTCTCACTTAGCTTCCTTTCGGTTTTGGAAGTTAACGGGGAGGAGAATGTTGGTTCACAACAATTAAATCTATCTACCAGCACCTTCTCCATTTTTTCTGGTTGTTCTTGTTGTTATGGAAACGACAGGTCTCGCTACTTGCTTGTCATTGGTCAGCTGTCAAAAGGTGCTTGACATAGGCCGTTCTTTTCAGAAAAGTTGAGCTTTTTTAACTTGGAAAGACACTCTGAGCTGCAGAAAAAGACGCCGGCGGTGGCTTTTAAAAAAAGTGCTCAGGACTTTTTTGAAAACACAGATGGTGGCAGTTAAAAAAAAGATGCCAAGTGTGAACACGGCCTAAGATTTGTAATGTTTTTGTACAGAATTATCTTCTGCTCACAAAGCCTGCATTTATTTGATCCAAAATACTGGGTTGAGGGTGGGATTTTAAGTAAAACTATTTGATGGACGTATAATATGTTTCAAGAGCATCTAATTTAAATATCTAATTTTTGACCAAGATGGCTTTTAGCTGGTTTTGCATCTGAACTCTTTATATTGTAACAATAGTCCAATGGAGGCAAGATGTTTGATTAACCCAAGTGCAGTTTATTAAACAGAGTGTGAAATCCAACGTGAAATCCAGAACAAACAATAATCCAAACAATGAACAAAGACTTCACTTGAAACAGACTTGAACAGACTTGACTTGGCTTGAGTATGAAAGAGACATGGCATGAAACAGACTTAAACAGAAACTCACCAACAGCAGGTTACAACATAAATGACAAGAGACCAGGGTTGCCAGGTTTTCACAACAAAACCCACCCAATTGCTCCTCAAAACTAGCCGAACAGTAGCCCAATCATGGGGGGGGGGTCCCCCTGTAAAATTTGCGTTTCGGGGTAAAATACATGTTTTGTGGTGGGGGTCTTATGGTGAAATTAGCATTCCAGGGGCTAAATATTACTTTATTGGGGTCGCCTCAACCCGCGGACATGAAAACAACCCACAGTAACAGTATGAAAGTAGCCCAATTCTTGGCAACACTGCAAGAGACTGTAGCTGTGTCCCAAAGTTGAGTGCACGCACTTCGGAGTGCATGGACTTCGAAGGCCACGCCTCTGAAGTGCAGGAAAGGTGCTCCACATTCGCAATTTTTCCTAATTCTGCCACCAGGGGTTCCCGATTAGCAATCTGTAGCATAGCAATGGTGTGAGAGGAGAGCTGCCGTCCTGCCAGGACAGGTGGAGCCAGAATTGCTAATTTTTGTTTTCATGTTTTACTCATAATGGAGGAGACGGTGATTAGCCAAGGCCAGGTAAGTTATGTAAATGTTTTGTGCTAAAATGATAATCTGCATTAAAAAATTGCAGTGTACAATATTACTTTTTTATTTACACATGTGAATATGCAATACAAAATGTAGAGAAATTAACTTACATCACAAAATAATATTTAAAATAATTCATAATTCACATAATTCATATCGTCGCTGTCGGGCGGAAACCTCGTATGTCCAAATTTTGTAAATTTCATATTTTTTCACAAATCGATGCTATTGGTCAGTGCCCACGTGGATCTGTAATTTTTACAAATTATTAACCAATCTAAAGTGTTGAAAATAGCTTGAGAGCAAATCTCTTAACTCATTTGAACACTTCAACCGTCTGAGAAGAGCTCGTATCTCCACCTTTTCTTCACTCCGCTGGAGCGTCGGGGCATATGTCCCCTTCCATCTTCTTGTCACAAAGCACCGGCAAAAAGAATTAGCATTGAATGTGTCGGTGGAAACAGTAAGGAGCTATTTGAATGATCCATTAATAAACTAGTGTATTCTGAGATAATGTCGCAAAGACCCTGACTCGCAATCTCTTCTTTGGACGCAACTTTTGAAGGAAAGCATCTTTCCGGATTACATAATGAAAGCGTTTTTTTTCTGATTTGTTTTATTTCGTTAAGTAATAATTTAAAGCTTTCTATTTATTTATTTATTTGTCATGTTTGTGAGGCATGTAGCCTATTCGCTGAAAAATGTGATCGCGCTGACTCCTCTTCAAAAACAATATTCACATAATAGCGCACATTTATCTAGGTTTCATGTTTAAACTAAAATTGTTCTATAGCTACTTTAACTGTTTTAGATCTATAGATTTTATTTTATGCAAGTCGTAATGATTTAAAAGGCAAAAGTCTTCCGCTGGCCGCTGTTCGTAAAAAAACAAACAAACAAACAAACTGATATTTAACGAACAAAAAAATGCTCCAAAATTTTTTCTAAATTAACTTAATAAGAAAACGAAACGAAATATAACCACTTTGGCATTACATACAAAACGTAACTATGTTAATAGCTGAAACAGTAGTATAAGCTGTTCTGGAAGAATTAAGGGGAAAAAAGACGGTTTTTTTGTATTGCATCATAGCTCTTAAACCTTTAAAATAGAGTTTAGGAAGATGTATGTACAGTCGTTAGCTTTGGTTAACTATTGAAGCCTTTTCTCTTGTCAAAAGGCTCAATGCGACCGCAGACTTTGTTTGCCTGCAGATTAATTTCCGCCTATTAGACAATTTATCTCTTTATTTTGGTATTGCATCACTCATAGCTCTAACGTTTAAAATAGAGTTTAGGAAAATGTATGTAACCACAGTCGTTAGCTTTGGTTAACTATTGAAGCCTTTTCTCTTTTCAAAAGGCTCAACGCGACCGCAGACTTTGATGAACACTGCTGGCAGCAGCGAAGTCTGTGTCTGTGCCATTCTTATCAATGACGGCGTAAGCTCGTATCTCCCTGCTCCCAAGTCATAAAACCTCGTATCTCCGATAAAACGTGATTTTGGGGAAATGTTGTCTTAATGTTGGTACACAACAGTGTATGATAGCAATATATGGTATAATACCAACTTTAACGATAAAATATTTAATAACTCAAAAAATATGCAGTTTTTTTCATTTCCTGAAAAATGACGGTTTTGGAGATACGAGGATTCCGCCCGACAGCGACGATATTTAAAAATTGTAATGTACCCATTTTTTCCAGTTTTCTCTTGCCTAATAATTTATTTGTTAACCATTCTCTCAAGAAGAGAAAACTCTCCTGTGTCAGGTTTTGAGACTCTTTTGTTGTGTTTTTGATTTGGTTTAGTCCCTTTTGTCTTTGGTTTGTTCCACTTCCTCTTTGCCCTTATTTGGTTTTGTTCCTGTCCCTCCCCTAATTAAGTCATTATTAGTTAATCACGATCACCTGTCTGTGTCTCGTTACCACCCTATTTTAGTTGGATTCTGTTCATTGTTTGGTTGTCCGTTCTCGTCGTTGTGTGCGTGTCTCCTTGCCTGTCTCCTACGTGGATTATTAGTGTGGATTTTGTTCATTAAAAGACTTGTTTTGCTCCCGATCTCGATCTGGTACTCCTCGTTTGTCCTCCCTACACGACACCTGACATCCTGTGTCTCTCTCTGAAGTTTGATGTCCTTCCTGTCATGACGTTTTCAGTTTGACGTCAACTAGTCGCTGGTCCTAAATAAAGGAGGCAACAGGACAATAAAACATTTACACCCTGCTTCCAAACAGTAAAAATGACAAATAAGACATTTGATTATAACATTTGGATGCTGTAAACTGAATGGGAGAATGCATGTTTTAAACAGCTTAGGGGCAGTTTACATGTCGCGTCTTTTGCGCGCTCAAGTTCCTTATTTCAAATGTAGACGTGCACAATGCGTGGTCATAATAAAAGTGACGCGGTCGATTTTCCATTTTAATGCTGGAAATACATTTATCCTTTGCTGAAACTTCCGCCTCTTAATGGCGAGCGCAAGTCATGGTTGCTTAGCAGGGCGCTTTAGAAAGAAGAAAGCTGCGCGCCTAGCGTTTTCCACGCGTTTTAGGTGCGACACGTGAACGGGCCCTTATTGTACGGATAATTAATCGACGTTCTAATCTAATGTAATGTGCGTTGTAACGCGCACACACATACAGCCAGTAGCTCCTATATAAGCAGATCAGGCGCACACAGAATCATTTAATAGCCTCAAAATGTATTGTCAGCACTGTTCTATGATTTCCCAATAATACAACTTATAAACCGAAAGGTTCTATATTTCTTAGTAATTAAACCCCACAGCTTTACTATTAGTAGAGATGCTGCCAGGTTGAATTATATCACACACAGTCACTCTCTTAGTAACGCTTATTTATTTCTCACTAATCTTAATTATTTATTTGATTAAGAACGAGCGAAATATAACGACCCAAAGACAAAGGAACTGATAAAACAAGCTATTATAGGAACAGTAGTCATGTGGGCAGCGCTGTGTCATATGCCATATAGCGGTGCAGAAGGTGTTCGAGTCTGAGCTCAAGATTTAGGCGTATTTGTTTATCAATGACGTCATCAATGACTGGTCAACGTCGACTCGACTTTAAAATGTAAGACTTTAAAAATTCGGAAGTCGTTCAACCCCTACTCACTCCCTCAGCTGTCCCAGGACACTTGCAATCCTAAGGCAGAGCAAAAAAACCATGCCTGTTAACAACACCACAATGAATTTCAGCACAAATGTGTCTATTAACTTGCTTACTTTGTATTTTTCCTCAGCATGCTAGTTTTCTCACAACAGTCCTAAAACAAGAGAAAAAGGAAACACTTAAATAGAAAGGTTTGCAATCTTAACATCTGAAAATAGCAGGACATGCATCCAACATACTGAAGTGCTACCGTTTGGTTAAACATTTGTAGACATATCTTTCATGACAGCACTACAAAAACACCACAAATGGAAATACTTTTGCCTTATATAGTGGTGGTGTTATTGTTTGTGGGCTTTTTTAACTGAATTTTAACACTCATTTCGCTAGGTATTTGAGTAAATGAAAACACAATACTTACATTTCAATGCTAATTCCCCAACAGAACTCTCATGCTCCATGTTCTTTGAATATAAATTACATCGTCCTCTGCGCGCAAGTGATTCTGGGACATGGTAGGGTGCAAAGTGTCCACCGATGTACACTTCATTTTCCAGGTAAACAGAGACCGCATTTGTTGCTTTCGAATTACGACAGCCTTTGGCGCACCACGGTGACACAATCGGCCTTGAAATGAGCACTTTGAAGAGTGCATTCTGGATTGGGATGGTTTACGTCATGACGCTGTGACACAATCGCACTTCAAATTCATACTTCAGAGTCAGTGTACTACAGTTTGGGACAGCCTTCGTCACTCCACTGTGATGCATTCACACTTCAAATACGCACTTCGAAGTGTGTGCACTCAACTTTGGGACACAGCTCATGGCTACATGAGGGCTACTTATAGTCAAAAATGAGGGAACATGACACAAACCGACCAATGAGAAACAAGGAGCATGACATAGCAACCAATGAACAAACAGAACAGAAAACACCATGGAAAAAAAAAAACTATCAGAACATGACACATACACAGGTGTGTGTGTGTGTGTGTGTGTGTGTGTGTGTGTGTGTGAACAATTCCAGCATTGGTGACGTGACATTTGCAGTAAAAACTTGAAATATAAATTCTCAGAGAATGTGAATATATTGAAACATCTGTTTTATTTATATTTTACCTTAGAAGTTTAGGCATTAAAAAAAAACCTGTAATATATGTTTGTCAAGTTCCGGAGGTCACCAGTTTCCACTCAGAACAAGCTTATGTGAATTGAAGCATTGTCCGCTTGTTAGTGTGTAGGCCTGTGTCTGTGTGAAGATACAATTGTGTCACGATGATCGCAATGTTATGTTTAATGGCAATGTTTTGAAGGATCCTTAGATCCTCCCATGCAATTGTTTGTGTTATATTTTAAGTTGTATGTTTTGATTCATTTATAATCATATATTTACATAATTATTCATAATAGTTAATCATTTATAATCATTAATTATTTACATATTCCATTATTTGATGATTGATTATTTGATCATTTGATTGTTTAATTATTTTATTTATTATTATAATTTAAGTATTTTACCATTTATTCATTTATTATTATATTCCTATATTTGATATTACTTATTATTTTTCTTTTTCTTTGCTTATGCATTTTCATTATTGTTCAGTCTTATGATTGTGGGGTTTCATGAATTGTTTTGTCTGTATGAACGAGAACTAGATAAGTGATGTTTATGGAAACCCAAGGTTTTATGGGGTGTTGTGATGAATCATTTGATATATCATTGCTTACTGAATTGTTCTCCAGACGAAGTCTGAACTTTGAGACATACGCAACTAAGATTGTTCAATAAACTCTACTAAACCTATTATCAACATCACTTCGTCTCCTGCTTCTGCTCTTTTCTGTTTTTTTCACCAGTCATCTTCTGATTGACAGAAGACTGTTAATAGTATTTTGAGTATCGACAGCTCTGCTGACTGGATGTTCCGTTAACGGAATAACTGATATTTTCTGACGGGATCTGGCGTCCGGGGTTGGATCCTAATTGTCTTGGAGTGGGGAACCCGATCTAACAGTTTGTTCCCAGTTTGTGTTGCTAAATGCGCAATTGTGATTCAAAATAGCTGAACAGAATAATCAACATGTTATTTATCATCTCAAAAGATAAGTATTGAGTCCTAAAGATGAGATTTGTCCTAACATGCTTTGTAAAACTTCTCAGTCACACACCTGCCTGAACCCTTTGGTGCTGTTCATGCAGTTAAAATTTACATTGTATCTATAATACTGGTGCCATATGTTTGTGCTCGATTTGAGCCAGTTTGCACAGTGAAAAAGAAACCATGTAATCACGACCCCTTAATGAAAATTAACCTTTTAACTTCTTTTACTAAGAGTATTCAAAGTCATTGTTAATACTGACCAATATACCATAAAACATGAACTGGGAGTAATATAAATAGTTTTCACAAACACTTGTTGACATCACAATTCAGGATTAGTTAATGTGTTAATTTTTACTGGTCTACTATTATGTTTAAAATACGTTAAGCAATAAGAATTTAGTTTATAAAATATCAGAATGTTGTTTATGTACTGTGTAACACAAAGCATATGTGCATGAGTGACAGTACAATTTTTTTTTTGTTAGGAGTAGGTAAATATAGTATGTCAGTGTGTATAAATACTGACTGCTTGTAGGTACATTCAGATAGTATATAGTGTTTTTATTAATCTCAAAACACATATAGCACAAAATCTGTCATTTGGGGCAAATTCTGTAAACTGGTTTGAATCTTTTTTCTTGTGCTTGCAGGTTCATTCTGAGAATCAACCCTGGTGCCACCAAATGCATTCAAAGTCACAGATCAGATGGAATTCTGGAAAGGGTGTAAAAAACAGCCCGAATCCCCTCATGGTTTCTCATCAGAGAGCTTGTCAACTTTGCCAAAATTACTGAAATTTAACACAACACAAACATTTTTTTTACTGCATTTTATTCTGTAAAGCCTGTTTTGCCATGCTACAGATATGTCCTCAGGTGACTGTGGTGATGCCCTTTTTCAGCTAGTGCATGCTAGAGATGAAGATTTGTAATTTGTATTTTGTAAAAAAAAAAAAAAATGTTCAACAATTAAAAAGAATATTATATGGACAAATGCTAATGAAGTTGTGGTTGTAAAAATGGTTTACAGTGCTGTATTGCAATTGGATTGTTTTGTAAAAAAAAAAAAAAAAAAAAACTAAACTGTACTAATACTGAAAATACAGTAATAATACTTCAAATGTAAAAAATAATAATAATAATAAAACCTTTCGCGAGCTGCAAGCATCTTCCAGAGTTGACTGCGGCAAATACCAATAAAGGTACATTTTCTTTCTTTTTCTGAAATCATCATTATACTGTACATTTACAATTATATTTAATTGTCTTGTTTATAACACTCTCACGTCTCTCGAGTTAAAGTCTTCTGTGTAACAATGGAGCCAGCGGTGTGGGGATCCATATGCAACTTTATTGACATACTCATGGTCATAAAGGCAAGGTCAGTACATGGCAGACAGGAATAACGTAGGCAGAGCTAGCAAGTGGTCAATGTCCAAGCAAGTGGTCGAGACAGGCTGCTAGCAAAACGTAATCCAGTAAACAGGCAAGGGTCGATAGGCAGGCGGAGAACAATCAGAAAACGGGAAACAAGCAGAATCAACGGGAAATCAAATGAATTAAATGCTCAGAAATGACAGACTAGGCTAATCAAGACTTCGCAAGGTACATACTGAAAAGAAGCTCTATTTATAGCTCACGTGTAATGAGTAAAGATGGCTGACAGGTGTTAAGGTGATAGGTCACTGGGAAAGGGGTTATGGGTAATGGAGTGTGGCAGAGTTCAGAGTCTCCATGAAGGCTCCCATTAGTGGCGAGAGGAGGGAGCCGCAGTGGCATGATTCGTGACATTCTGAAGGTTCCAAAGCAAAATCACCTATGTTGTATCTTGACCTCAATTATTTTCGTAATAACTATATTACGAAATAATAATACTATATTAATAATCACAATATAGCTACCCATTATTTTATTATCATTATTATTAATAAGCACAGATGCAAAGAACAATAGAACATATATAAGAAAGAAACAAATTGTGCTTTACTTTTTCATTGAACATCTAAAAAAAGCATTCATGTAAGAAAACAAATAATCAAAACTAAAACTCACTTTAGTGTGTTTACAACAAATAAATTGATTAATAGAACTAGAGCTGTGAGTGATTTCCTCTTTTCTTTTATTGTTAGATTAACATTAATGCAACAGGCAGCCTATTTATTAAGACCTGCTGTCTTACAAATCTTATATGTTACACATCTGATGTTTTTTTCCCCCAACAGTTAACCAAACATTAATTTAAGACACAACAGATTATGTTTGTGTGTTTATATTGGGATTGTGCACTTCGAATGTAAGTCAGCAGGAGGTCAAAACTCTTATTTACCTTTACTATGTAACTAAAAAAAAAAAATATATATATATATATTTTTTTTAATCTATGTACAAAATAAAATTAAGCCCTCCAATCGAATTATTACTGAAGATTGAATTATCATTACTATTAGATTCTGAAGATTTAAACATTAGCAAATCGGATTAGTAGAAATTACCCTTTTGATCTTGTTATATAATGTGTCATCTATCCACAGCCTTAGTGACAATTACAAATAGCAAAAGCGTCTATACCATCTTAATCTTTTTTGGCAAACCTTTTATAGATTGCTAGTCCTCCAACTACAACTGCTCCAACTACAGATGCAATTCCAACTGCAACTCCTATTGCTGGTGCTAAGATCACCTCTGTTACTCCCAGTACGACGCCTCCTGCTACTATGGCTGCTGTTCCTGTGGTTCCAGCTCCTATTGCAACATTATGTAGTATACGGATTCCACTTTTGGCAAATGTAAATTCATTTGCGTGGTCCTCAAATTCATTTCCCTCTGCCATTTTTTCTGCAATCATCAGCAGTTCTTTGACCTGATTCTGGTCATTTCTTTCCTGATTGTTAAATGAGTGAAATCTTCCACCGCAGCTATCAATTAGTGACTGTAAAAACCTTCTCTCGCCAATATACTCATCTATTGATTTACCCCTCAGATGATCCGCATGAGTGAACAGTATGATAGTGTGATGTGGAGCTTCTCCAAAGTTCTCCTGAATCCATGAATTCACGGTGTTTCTCTCTTCATCTGTGAATATCTCATCAAGTCTGATGACTAGCAGAAACACAAGAGGACTAGGACCAGACTTCTTGACAAACATTTTAATATCATTTTTTATCTTCTCTGATGCATCAGTCAGTCCTGGAGTGTCGATTATCATCACATTCTTTCCAGCCACACATGCTTCTTGTAGCTTACAGGTTTTAGTAAAACTCTCTCTGCCCACAATGGTTTCGACTGCACTGGTCTTTCCTGATCCAGTTTCACCCAGTAATACAATCCGAGGATTCTCTGACCCTGTAAGAATGTCAAATGGTGATTAGAATCAAACCAAATACAGTAAGCAGATTTATTGGTATAAGTCAAATACATAACAGTGGTATTGTCTTTCAAATACACAGAAAGACACAATCAAGACACTCACAGAAATGTGATCTGCCTAGTATCATGCTCTGAACATCCTCATGCATTTGTTCAGTGTTGTGCTCTCCTTCATTTCTCTCCATCATCTCCTCAATCTTCTCCAGCAGTTCTGGGACCTGAGAGTGGTTTGCCATGTCTTTATTGTTGAATGAGTGATATCTGCCACCACAGTCATTAACAAGAGCCTGAAGA
Source organism: Cirrhinus molitorella (assembly GCA_033026305.1). Lineage (NCBI taxonomy): Eukaryota > Metazoa > Chordata > Actinopteri > Cypriniformes > Cyprinidae > Cirrhinus > Cirrhinus molitorella. Next base: position 9,301,419 of record CM065128.1, read on the forward strand.
TCATTATTTTCTCTGATATGCTCTTCTAATGAATTCCCTTTTAGTGCATCATCATGAGTGAACAGAACAATTGTGTAATGTGCAGCTTCTACACCAAAGTTCTCCTGAATCCATCTCACTATGTTTTTCTCCTTTCCTGTCAATCTAACATCAAGTCTGATGACCAGCAGAAATACATGAGGACCAGGAGCAGACTGCTTGACCAATTTTACGATTTCAGCTTTCTTTTTTTGTGATGCATCAATCAGTCCTGGAGTGTCAATTATTCGCATTCTCTTTCCTTCCACAAATGCTTTATGTAGTTTGGAAGATTTAGTAGCAAAATCTGTTGAATTTCTCCTCTTAAAAATCTCTTGGCCCACAATGGTGTTTCCTGTGGTGCTCTTTCCAGATCTAGTTTTACCCAGCAGCACAACCCTTGGTTTCCCAGACCCTAAATGTCAAAATGTAAATCAAAACAAAGATTAAAATCTAAAAAAACTAACTGTAACTGAACAAAAATAACCAACTACAGATGCAATTAAATCGATACAGCAACAAAGACTTATCAAACTGTTGAAGAATTGTGAGCAACGCTAATAGATTTGTTCTTCCAGTGGTGTTTATATTATGATGCTAAAATGTTTCAAAGACACAGTAGGACACACAAACACACTTACAGAACAGCTTCCTTCTCTGAGCTTTTGAGATCATCTGACTGGTGTAGTAGTTGTGTTTATTTCTCTCCACCATCTTCTCAATCTTGTTCAGCAGTTCAGAAACCTGATCGCGGTTCTCCATGTCTTCATTATTAAGTGAGTGGAATCCGCCACCAAAACCCTTAGTAAATTCTTGTAGATCTGGATTGTCTCTAATATAGTCATCTAATGGTTTTTCATTCAGCTGATCAGTGTGAGTGAACAGAATGATGGTGTGATGTAAAACATCTTCTCCAAAGTTCTCCTGAATCCATTTTATTATATTTTTCTTATCATCTGTGAATCTCTCCAATTTAATCACCAGCAAAAACACAAGAGGACTAGAGGCAGACATTCTGACAAGCTTCTCTATTTCATTCTTTATCTTCTCTTCTGATGCATTAATCAGTCCTGGAGTATCAATTATGCTCATACTCTTTCCAGCCACTAATGCTTCTTGTTGTTCACAGGTGTCAGTAGCAGAATTTGTTGAATTTCTCTCTCTGCCCACAATGTTTTTTCTTGTTTTTGTTTTCCCTGATCCAGTTTTACCCAGCAGAACAATTATAGGTTTCTCAAACCCTGCACATCAGAATGTCATAAAAACAAAGCAATTACAATCCAAATGGTTAAAAAAATTGCACTGATGTTTCATGTTATTAAAATGTAGTAAGATTTTAATGATAAAGCATACACACTTACAGAATTGTTGTATATTTATTATTCTCTGAGCTTCATCGTACATCTCATTAGTGTAGTGCTGTTGTCCATTCTCCTTCACCATCTTATCAATCTTTTTCAACAGTTCAATGACCTGATCACAGTTCTTCCAGTCCTTATTGTTGAATGAGTGAAATCTGCCACTGCACTTAAAAACAAGAGCCTGAAGATCATCACTTTCACTAATATACTCATCTAATGGTTTTCCATCTAGATCATCAGAATGAGTGAACAGAATGATGGTGTAATGAGCAGCTTTTTCTCCAAATTTCTCCTGAATCCATTTCACTGTGTTTTTTTCCTCTGCTGTGTATTTCACACACAGTCTGATGACCAGCAGAAACACATGAGGACCAGGAACAGACATTTTAATACATCTCATTATTTCAGTTTTCATGTCTTGTTCTGGCATTTCTGTATCACACAGTCCTGGAGTGTCGATAACTGAGATGATTCGGCCATCAATCTGTACTTCTCCCCTCTCACATGTTTTAGTACATGACCTTGGTGAAGTAGTCATCTCAAATAACTTTCGACCCAGTATAGTGTTACCTGCTGAACTCTTTCCTGATCCAGTTTTACCCACCAGAACAATCCTGAGTTTAGACAAAGTTGATCCTATGAATCAAATTATTTTATATATTATATTATTATTATGTTATTAACTATATGTTATTAAGACAGAAATCAGATGTTTTATAACTTAAACAATATGATAAAATAACAGCTTAGTTAAAAGTATGTACCTATGGTGTTGTCTTGTGCCCATTGTTGTGTCCTCTCATGAGCCTCTGAGTCATCATGAAGGCAATATTGATTCTGTAATCCTTTAAACAAATTTAATTAATGCAACTTTGAATGGTGACCATGTACTCTGAAATAATATGCTCTTTGTTCTGCACATACAAAACACATACAAAAACGACTAAGTGTACAAGGACCTTTTGACTGAACTGTTATAATTTTATATAGTTCTTAAAAGATTAAATATTTTCTTTTTTTTTTTTACTTTATTTTTGTAAACTTCAACACCACAACAAACAAACAACACTCTCTCATGGGTACATAGACAAATACTCTCCAAAGTATAATACAGAAAGTGAAAAGTAAGTTAAAAGAATTTCAGCCTAGTCAACTGGTCACAATACAAGCAAGCATTTGTCAGCATGTACATGCAAAGATCTTCAGTCATTCATTGATAAACATGATGGTCTTTTCCATAGGAATACCGCAAAGCAGTTGTTGATCCCAACTACATATATCTACAACAATATGCATACACATTCGACCTTGGCATCTATCTGCCTTCTTTCTGCTTTGATATGTAGATTGTCCATTTTCCCCAGTGTTTCTTAAAAGTCTCTTCTTGCAGTCTCAATCTAAATGTTAGACTCTCCATCTTGTAAATTTCTGTAACTATTTGTTCCCACTGATTTCTTGTTGGGGGGGACTGCTGGAGCCATAAACGAGTGATTGCTTTTTTAGCTGCTGCTAGTAGAATCCTAAGTAAATATTTATTTATATCATTAACAGAATCAGGTATATTGCCAAGAAATAGTATATAAGCTGTTTTTCCAATCCCAATTTCCATTATTTCCTCTATGCTAGAATGTATTTCTGACCAAAACTGATTCAAGACTGGGCAGGACCAGAAAACATGTACATGATCAGCCAATAGTGTCCCACACTGCCTCCAGCAAAATCCCTGATTAGACATTCCCTTTTGTTTTGCTTTCACTTTGGGTGTAATAAAGAAACGAATTGTATTTTTCCAACAAAATTCCCTTAAAGCCCTGGAATTACTAGTCATACACTGTGAATGCCAAAGGTTCAGCCATTCTTCAGCTGGAATACAAATCTGCATTTCCTTTTCCCACTTTTCTTTGATATATTGAGTAGAATGTCCTTTACTATCTTGGATACGGGTATATAAGACAGATATTAATCGTTTTTTCACAACTATTAGTATTATACACTTTAATAATCATATTTATTAAAGGGGAATAATCACTTGTAATTCTTCTGATTTTCCTGTCATAATAGTTTCGAACTTGTAAGTATCTATAAAAATCCTGTTTTTCCAGATCAAATTTGATCTTTAAATTCTGAAAATCTTGAATTTCTCCCTTTGATGTAATAGAACAGTAAGCAGTTATTCCTTTTTGTGCCCAGCTTTGAAACCTATTATCCATCTGAGCAGGGAAAAACTGAGAATCATAACCAATCCAACTTAATATTCTCATCTGATGCTCTAGTTGGAGCTTTCTCATCAGCTTATACCATAGTTCTAAGCCACATTTTGTCCACTGAGTTAGGTTTTCAGATATCTCCTTGAATTTATTATTATCACCTAAGAGTGACTGAACAGGGACTGGGCTTTGCAAGATTTCCAGTTGTTTCCAGTAGGCAGTATAAGTTGAATCGCAGCAACACACCAAATTTCTTAATTGGGCGGCGGAATAATAGTCTTGCAGACATGGGAGGGACCGTCCACCTTTTTCTTTTGCTAACTGTAGAGTTTTAAATTTAATCCGTGGTTTCTTACTATTCCAAATAAATCTAGAAATTATTCTGTCCCAGTTGTTAAATTGCTTTTGGGGAATTTTAATTGGTAAAGCCTGAAATAAATACAATAAACGAGGGACTATATTCATTTTAATTGATTCTGTTCTACTGCTCATATCTAAGGGCAATAATGTCCATCTATTCATATCTGTTTCTATTGTTTTGTTAATAGGTACATAGTTATATTTATATATTGAAGCAGGATCCCTAGGTATATTTACCCCTAAATACTTAATGCTTTGAGAATCCCATTTAAAATTATATATCTTTTTTAAAGCCTGAGGGGGTGAGAAATTAAATGTCAGGATTTGTGTTTTGGTAATATTTAAAAAATAGCCAGAGAGGCTTCCAAAAGCCTTTAGAGAGGACCATAACTTGGGAATAGTATTTTCAGGGTTGCTCAGATAAACAATGATGTCATCAGCATAAAGACTAATCTTCTCTTCTTTACCTTTAATATTTATGCCCTGTATGTCAGTATTTTCTCTGATTAATTGGGCCAGAGGTTCAATAAATAGCGCAAATAAGGATGGGGACAGAGGACATCCCTGCTGTCACGGGCCGTATGGAGAGACGAAACGAAGACTCAAATGCAGGACAAAATGGGTTTTAATGAAAACAAAAATAAATCAAAACTACCCCAATGGGGGAAAAAAACATGCAGGCAGGCCAGGACACAGTACATAACCAAACAGAGAAACACCGAAACAAAACCCCCCCCAATAACAACAAACACGAACCAGCACAAGACTACAAACACAGGGAGAATAAGTAAGGCCGGAAATAAGGGAGACACAGGTGGAATCACTGAAACAATAATGAGGTAACAAGATGGGTGGGGTCAGACAATAGACAGGGGGAAAGCACATGGCACCAAACAAACACAACACAAGCCATGTGCCAATCAGACAGAGTGTCCTCTGGTGGCCATGCTGGGCACATCAGCTGATGAATCTGACACCTGCCGTGTTCCTCTCTCCAAAGTAATTCTCTGAGATAGATAACCATTTATTTTTAATATTGCGGTGGGAGCTGAATATAATGTTTTAATAGAATTAATAAATGTCTCCTTGAAACCAAACCTGTATAGCACCTGATATAAGTATAGCCAGCTCACGGAGTCAAAGGCTTTCTCTGCGTCTAGGCTAAGAAAGACTGCACTAATTTTGGTTTTAGTAATATGACTTATTATCTGGAGTGTACGTCTAATATTATCATGGGTTTGTCTGTTTCGAATAAACCCAGTCTGATCATGGTCTATTAAGTCTGGTAAAATGTCTTCTAATCTTTTTGCTAAAATTGAAGTATACAGTTTATAATCTACATTAAGAACTGAGATGGGTCTATATGAACTACATTCTTTACTGTCCTTTCCTTGTTTATGTATCACTGATATGATTGCCTCTTTCCAAGACTGTGGAATCTGTCCCTCTTTAAATATATGGTTAAAAGATCAAAAAAGTCAAAGTCAAAGTCTGCTTTATTGTCAATTCTGCTATATATACAGTACATACATACAGAGAATTGAAATTGCGTTACTCTCAAACCCTAGATACATACAAGTAACATTAACAATAACAAGAGGTAAAATACAATTACATACAAAAATAAATAATATATATAAAAATACAAATTTCCAGTAAGAGTCAAGTAACAAAATAAAGTGGCATTAATTATAAAGATGTATGAAAGATAAAGTGACTTATGAAGATAAAGTGACAATGGCAGATAACAGTGCAAACCAGACAAATAGTGCAAGTAATGTGTAGTGCAAGAGCTTAATAGTCTGTGTATGTAGAGACCAGTGCTCAGAGAGTCAGACGTGTTATGAGGTAGATGGATGAGGTAGTGAATTGTGGGGGGGTGTGGGGTGGGGGTGATGTGATGTCTCAGAGGTCAGGTACATGGGGCAGAAAGAGGGGAGAGGGGGGCGGGGGGGGCAGAGTCGGAGGGAGTTCAGCGTCCTGACAGCCTGATGGATGAAGCTGTCTTTCAATCTGCTGGTCCTGGCCTGAAGACTGCGCAGTCTCCTCCCTGATGGCAGCAGACTGAAGAGGCTGTGTGAGGGGTGGGTGGGGTCACCAGCAATGCTGAGGGCTTTTTGGGTGAGACGGGTGTTGTAGATGTCCTGGAGGAAGGGGAGAGAGACACCAATGATCTTCTCAGCTGCTCTCACTATGCGCTGAAGTGTCATCCGGCAGGATGCGTTGCAGGTGCCATACCACACAGTGATGCAGCTGGTCAGGATGCTCTCGATGGTGCCTCTGTAGAAGGTGCACATGATGGGGGCTGGGGCTCTGGCTCTTCTCAGTTTGCGAAGAAAGTAGAGTCGCTGCTGTGCTTTCATGGTCAGTGCTGTGGTGTTGGCAGTCCAGGAGAGATCTTCTGTGATGTGCACACCCAGGAACTTAGTGCTACTCACTCTTTCCACGGTCGCACCGTTGATGGTCAGAGCAGCATGCTGAGTGTGCACTCTCCTGAAGTCAACAACAATCTCCTTCGTCTTCTCTACATTCAGAGAGAGATTGTTGTCACCGCACCATCCGGCCAGGCGGCTCACTTCACTTCTGTAGTTTGTCTCATCACGGTTGCTAATGAGACCAACCACAGTCGTGTCATCCGCAAACTTGATGAAGAGGTTGCTGTTGTGTGTCAGTGTGCAGTCATGGGTCAGCAGAGTGAAGAGAAGGGGGCTAAGCACACATCCTTGAGGGGCCCCAGTGTTCAGAATGATGGTGCTGGATGTGTTGCTGCCGACCCGTACTGCCTGAGGTCTCCCGGTCAGGAAGTCCAACAGCCAGTTGCACAGCGATGTGTTGAGTCCCAGCTGAGACAGTTTATGAGTGAGCTGTTGAGGGATGATTGTGTTGAATGCTGAACTGAAGTCTATGAACAGCATTCTGACATAAGAGTCTTTTTTGTCCAGATGTGTGAGTGCAGGTTTGGTGACTTTAACGAGCGGTCTGTATGCTGGCATTAGCATAACAGTGATGTGGTCTGAAGCACCAAGGTGGGGGAGGGGCAGGGCTTTGTAAGCTCCTCTCTGTGTGGTGTAAACAAAGTCCAGTGTGTTGTTTCCACGTGTTGGAAAGTCTATGTGTTGGTGTATTTTAGGAAACACACTTTTTAAGTCTGCATGATTGAAATCCCCAGCCAAGATGAGAAAAGCATCTGGGTGGGCTGTCTGCTGCTCACTGATGTGCTGGTAAAGTTCATTCAGTGCCTCACTCCTGTTGTTGTTATTGGAGCTGGGAGGGATGTATACTGCAGCAAGTATTATGGCTGTATATTCCCGCGGTAGATAGAACGGCCGGCACTTAATAATCATAAACTCCACCAGGGGTGAGCAGTGTTTGCAGACCACAACAGTATCGCGGCACCACGCATCATTGGTGTAAACACAAAGTCCGCCGCCGCGGGGTCTTACCTCCCTCGACGAGCACTCTGTCCGCTCGGTAGCATGTTAGCTGGTCGAGCTGAATGGCGCAGTCCGGAACACTGTTGTTGAGCGATGTTTCCGTAAACACAAAAACACAACAGTCTCTTACAGTCCTCTGAGTTGAGCGCAGAAGTCGGAGATCATCCAGTTTATTATCCAACGAGCGTACATTAGTCAGAACAATGGTTGGAATAGCTGGCTTGTGTGGGTTAGCCACTAGCCTAGCCCGGATACCTCCGCGCTTCCCCCTCTTTTGTTTCCTCTCACACCGCTTGTGGCGCATCCACTGTGGGTGAGGTGCAGTAGTGGGGGTCGGTGATGGAGTAGGCCTCCGGAGAAGACAATGGTCCCGCAGCTCTTGTACGAGCGTTGAGTTTGGATTTAAAACTGTGGTCTTTCCGACATCTAGCAGAAACTCACGACTGTAGGTGCGTTTGAAGACAGATGGACGCGACAAATACGTACAAAAACACTGTGACTTACAAGATAAAAAACACGAAAACACCGATCTGTCGGGAGAGAGAGAAGCCGCTGCGTGTGCACGCGCCGCCATCTTGGAACAATCCAAGATGGCGGTCTAAGATCTAAGAAGTAATGGTGTTAATTCAGAGCGAAAAACTTTATACCATTCTGATGGATATCCATCCGTCCCAGGAGACTTATTTGCCTTTAAACTACTTATTGCTCTATTTAATTCATCTTGCGTTATTTCTGCTGTTAATATTTTATTTTGTTCTGAACCAATTGACGGCAAGTCCAATGAGTCAAGAAAATTTGAAATCAATTGCGTATTTGTTTGAGATGTTTGAGAATACAGGGTTTTATAAAAATGTTCAAAAGAATTTTGAATGCCCCTTATAGAATTACTTATTTCTCCTGTAATTGGGTTTTTAATATTTTTTACTATGTTTTTTGATCTTTGCTTGCAAAGACGCCAAGCTAAAAGTTTCATGGCTCTGGGCCCAGTTTCATAAAATCTTTGTTTAGAAAATTTGGCTTGCTTTTCTACATCATCTTCATATATTTTATTAATTTCTTCTCTCACCATCTTTATTTGATTCAACAGATTTGAGTTATTATTCTGTCTATGTCTATGTCTAATTTTTTTTATTTTTTCTTGTAGCTCCAGTAACTTCTTCTGTTTAGCCTTTTTCCGCAAGGAAGTCAAGAGAATAATTTTGCCCCGTAAAACTGCCTTAAAGGCATCCCATAACACATGAGGTGAAACCTCTCCATTATCATTTTCACGTAGGTAGTGCTGAAATTCAATTTTCAGTTCTTCCTGTACTGTTGTATCATTTAATATTCCTGTGTTTAAGTGCCAGATTCTGTTTTTTGGCATGTTATCTAAATGTAATTTTAGATAAACACCAGCATGATCAGATATATCTCTCACGCCAATACTACAATCTTGAATAATATGGAGGTCTGATTTAAATTTGAAGAAATAGTCTATCCTAGAATAAACTGAGTGAGGAGTTGAATAATATGTATACTGTTTACCTTTAGGGTTTAATTCCCTCCAGACATCAATTAGGCCCAACTCATTTAGTAGTTTCCGCACCATTGAAGCCTGTGAGGTTACTTTCCTGATATTTTTGGTGCTAAACAGGTCCAATCTAGGTTGAAGATGGATATTCAAGTCTCCCCCACATATTAAAGTACCATTTGTTTCTGAGGCTATCAATTGGAATATTTTCATAAAGAACAGTTTTCCACTGCCAGGAGGTGCATAGATATTAAATAAAGTAACCATTTTTTGATCTAATTTTCCTTTTACCAAAACGAATCTTCCTTCCTTGTCTCTAATTTCAGACATAAACTCAAAAGTTTGTGAATTAGGTATCAAAATAGCTACTCCTCGTTTTCTACCAGACTGATGTGATGAAAAGTAACAATTTTTAAAACCCAATGTTTTTAATTTTTCATGCTCCAAATTAGACAAATGTGTCTCTTGCCAAAATATGATGTTTGTTTTCTCTCTCTTAATCTTTGCTATGGCCTTGCTCCTTTTTACCACATTATGCAACCCGTTGACATTAAGAGTCATTATCTTATATTCCTGATATGACTCAAACATTGTTTTATATATTGGCAGAATGAACCCATGAGAATCGGAACATTGTGGTTTAAAACCAGAACAACTTCTAAACTATTTATAGCAAGAAACAAAGTCATTCCGAAGTTCTGAACAAGGATTTCCACTGTAAGGGTTATACAATTAATAACCCTCTCAAAAGAGGTTAAATCCTCACTTTTAGTGAGGGCCTCTTAGCTCGTGATTTGAAGAAGAAAAAAAAAAAGAGGAAAAAAAAAAAATTTGTTAGTAATCACGAGAAAGTTCCAAATTAGGTAGTCCCCTACGTCGATTTTTCGATCCTGTGCGGAGGGGGGGGGGGTCATCCATGACGAGGTTAGAGTTTTATAATCAAAAGTGGCGATTTATAAAAAGGATGAAAATGGATGAAACATAAACTTTAAATATTAAACCTTACTAACAGCCTATCTTTCAGCCGTTTTGCTAGGCTACTTGAACTTGAAAATATTCGTACTTATCATTTCTTCATTAGTCCTGAATTCACGAAGTCACGTTGTCGTTCCTCGAGCCAGGATTGTGTTGATAGCTCCTCAGTTTTTCACGTATTTGTGTCTGACGATTCTGCTGGCGTTTACTCCTTGCTGACGTTTCTTTCTCCCATCGTAGATTCTGCCATAGCGGCCGGCTAGGTTGTACAGTACGCTCAGTTATGTCAAGTGCGATTCCTTCCTTCCTCAGGTCTCTGGAAGCCTCTGCCGCACTGTTGTAAATCTTGATTCCGCTCTCGAGAAATACTTTCAGCTTAGCTGGATACGGTGTTTGGAATCGTACTTGCTTGGCCTTGAGGGCTCTCTTTATTTCCGTGTATTCCCTGCGGCGTTGGAGGATGTCTGTCGCGTAGTCGTGGTCAAAAAAAATTCTCCGACCCTGGCAGCGTAACTCTTTCTTGTTCCATGCAGCTCGAAGTACCATTTCCTTGACACGATATTCGAGAAAGCAAATCACCAATGATCTCGGCTGTGCCTCTAGACTGGGCTTAGGAACGAGAGCTCGGTGAGCTCTCTGTATCTCTCTGTATGTCCTGTAGATCGCTTAATTCGGACTTAATAAATTCGCCAACGAATTCCACCACATTTCTTCCCTCACATCCTTCTGGTATCCCATAAATGCGTAAATTATTCCGCCGGGAGCGGCCTTCTAAGTCAGATAACTTAGCTTGCAAGTTTTCTTGTACTTTCAAAGTGTTGCCGACCACATCCCTTACCTCCACGCCCCACTCTTCCATATCAGCGATTCTCTTCTCCATCTCGTCCATTCTTTCAGATGCTGACTGTTGAGTTTTCGTCACTTCGCTCAGCTTTCGATTGATTTCTTCTTTAAATTCTGTCAAGTCGTTTCTGATGTCCTCTCTTATTCTCTGTCGAAAGTCAGTCATATCATTTTTAAGATCCGAACGTAGTGCCGAAATCTGACTGTGAATTGCCAAAATACTCTCTTGGATCGCCGTAGTAATTTCCACAGGGGGCGAAGACGTTTTAGCATCGCCATCTTGATCTCTCTCATTTTTCTGCCCTCGGCGTTCATCATCTTCGTCGACTTTACCATCTTTTTCGGGTTTCAAAACCGACTTCCCCCGCGTTTTCATATGTTTGTCTCCCTCTGTCATGTTGTATATATTTATTTTTCGTATATGAACTCTTTGAATTAAGAGAGTTTAGTTATCGACTGGGGAGCGTTTCTCTTATGCCGCCATCTTCTACGCTGCTCAACCGGAAACCCAGATTAAATATTTTCTGCACTAGAGTGCCTCTTGTTGAAATTACAAAAATAAACCATATTGTCAAACAACCTTCCAATCTGAATTTCTTTTCTTGTGTAATATGTCAGCCATGATCCAACATCAGATAAACAGCACCTGATCTTGAGAGATTTAATGTCTTCTTTTATCTTCAGTTGATTTAATCTAAGGCTGTGGCTGAAAGTCAGTTGTAGTTATTGTTTCTTTCCTTCTGTGATTCTGCTTGTTTGCAACAGGTGCAGTGACATGCACAGGGGAGGTGCTGGGGGACTCAAGCCCACTTTAATCTCAAAAGTGATAGTGTCATGTCACGATACATATTTCATGCTGTGATGCATGCTGGGAGCCACCATAAATAAAATCTTGGTTATGTATGGTAACCCTCGTTCTCTGATGGAGGGAACGGAGATGTTGTGTCGAATGTACGAAACTAGGGGTCACTCTTGGGAGCCCAAACACCTCTGATAACTTGAGAAAAGGCCAGTGAAATCGGGTGTGCAGATCTTGCATTGGTGGCCACGTACCAGACATCTGGGTATAAACAGGTCAGCGTGAGATCTGCTCATTCGTTTTTTTCGGAGGACCCGAGAGCATCTCAAGTTCACTCATAGGCAGTCCAGAGTTGTGGCAGGAGGACACAACATCTCCGTTCCCTCCATCAGTGCCAAGCTCAAAACCTAGAGACATAGGTTGTTTCGAGGAAAACACAGCATCTTTTTAGGGAATATAAGTGGGGATACACACATGGGGCCACATTAGACGATATTAAATATGGGGCACCATTCTAGTAAAGGAGTTCACAAGCAGTAATTAGGGCCCGAGCACCGCGGTGCGAGGACCCTCTTGGAATTGCTCCGTTTCTTCTTCTTCTTTTTCTTCTTCTTCTCCAAAATGAATCACATTTTAGAGGGCCTAAACATGCTCGAAAACTATTGAAACTTTGCACACGCGTCAGGACTGGCGAACATTTACATCTGATATGGGTTTCAGAAGTGGGTGTGGCAAAATGGCTCTGTAGCGCCACCTAGAAAACTTTAACGGAGTGCGCCTCGAGCTACGTTTCACGTACGTGTACGAAATTCGGTACATTCATGTATCACACCAATCCCTACAAAAAAGTCTCCTGGCACAACATCGCAAACCCAACAGGAAGTCCGTTATTTGTAATTTCCTGTATGATTTTTCTGCAGTTTATGACGTTTTCAGACCTCGTATTTTAACGAACTCCTCCTACAGTTTTTATCGGATCATCTTTAAATTTGGTGAGTGTGTTCATAAGGCCTTTACGACGCTAAGTTGCGAAGCTTTTGAGTTTTCGTCAAAGGGTGTGTCCCTGGCGGCCTGACAAACTTTGATGTTTTGCCATGAAACAGGAACTTGCTGTAACTCAGGCAAACAATGTCCAATCTGCCCCAAACTTCACACGTTTATTAACAGTCATGTCCTGAACACATGTCCATGCCAATATTTAGTCATAGTCATAGCGCCACCTGCTGGCAACAGGAAGTAACATGTTTAACACTGTTATGGTCTCCTAGCAGCATATTAAAAAGCATCAGCAAGTGTAAAATAGGCTAGCAAAATGTTAATACACATTCTAAAACATGCTAGCAACACTTAGCTAAGTGTTAAAGGATATTATTAATGCAATGAAACAGGAAGTTACTGTAATTCAGGCAGGCAGTGTCTGATCTGCCCCAAACTTCACATGTATGATAAGAGTCCAGACTTGAACACATCTAAAGGCCAATACTCTGTTACAATCATAGCGCCACCTGCAGGAAACAGGAAATTGCTTTTTTTACACACGCAGTGTCCGATCTGACCCAAACTTCACTTGTTTTTATAAGAGTCCTGACTTGAACACATCTAAAGGCCAATACTCTGTTACCATCATAGCGCCACCTGCTGGAAACAGGAAATTGCTTTTTTTACACACGCAGTATCCGATTTGCCCCAAACTTCACTTGCTTGCTTAGAGTCCTGGCCTGAACACATCTACATGACAATATGCAGTTTTAGTTATAGTGCCACCTGCTGGGAACATGACATTTTGTTTTACACTCACTCAAACATGGAATGTCTGATCTGTCCTAAACTTCACAGGTTTGATAAGGGTCCTGGCCTGAAGGCAAATACGTGCCAATATTCAGTTACAATCATAGCGCCACCTGTTGGAAACAGGAAATTGCTTTCTTTACACATGCAGTGTCTGATCTGCCCCAAACTTCACATGTATGATAACACTCCTGACCTGAAGACATTTTTATGCCCATATTCAGTTATAGTCATAGTGCCACCTGCTGGCAACAGGAAATTACTTCTGTTACACTAACCTTAACCTACAATATCCGATATGCACCAAACTTCACTTGTTTGCTTAGAGTCCTGGCCTGAACACATCTACATGACAATATGCAGTTTTAGTTATAGTGCCACCTGCTGGGAAGATGACATTTTGTTTTACACTCACTCAAACATGGAATGTCTGATCTGTCCCTAACTTCACAGGTTTGATAAGGGTCCTGGCCTGAAGGCATATACGTGCCAATATTCAGTTACAATCATAGCACCACCTGTTGGCAACATAAAAATCACTCAGTAACTCAACCATACCATGTTGAATCTGCACCAAACGTCATATGTCTGATGACAGTACTGGCCTGAAGACATCTACATGACAATATCCATTTATAGTGATAGTGCCACCATCTGGCAGCAGGAAGTTGGGTACATATAGAAGGAATATTTCAGTCATTTATATTTACCACTTTAAATGCATAATGCCGTTCATCGCTGCTTGCAGCTTTAATTACTACTGTATTTGAGTGGGCTTTCACTCCCAGTGGGCACAGTAAGTAAGGTAATCTGGTCAGAACATCTGAAGTCCTGAGTGTGTTCTGTGTAAATGCGCAGGGCACTGACTAGGCATAACTTGGACAGTTTGTGGTACCCTTCCTGGGAAGGCATAGCTTCCAAGGTGACCACCTGATCTCGGAAGGGAGTGGTGTGAACCTTGGGCACGTATCCAGGCCAGGGTCTCAAGATAACATGAGAGTCTAGCAGCCTGAATTCTAGATTCCAAAGCAGCTGGACTCTCTGGGGGTGAAGTCTCCACTCACCCTGAAGTGAAGTCTTGTCATGGTGGGCTAGTTGTGACATGTGAAAGGAGTGAACACCACCTTGGTGGTTGATGTGCCAATGCAGCCGAGGCCCTGTCCAGACCCCTGAGGCTACCTGCCAGTTGTATATAGTGCCCCAGCCTGTTGTCACCAGGATGCATCTGAACATTTGTTCCAGGGGCACCCCTGCCCATAGAAACAAAACGACTGAAGGTTTTGCGACATACTGGTGTGATGCCCACACTGTATGTACCTCCACACTCATGCAGCTTAGCATTGACTGTGCATGCCAGACAGTGTTGGGGAAAGTTACTTTTAGAAGTAATGCATTATAGTATTGCCCAGTTCTGTAACGTGGGAGTAAACAGAGTAGGGATCCATACACAACTTTATTAAAGTCAATCATAGTACAACAGGCAGGGTCAAACAGGAGCAAACCGGGACAACATAGAAAAAACAGAGAATGGTCAATATCCGAGCACGAGGTAAGGCGAGGCAGTAAGCTGACAAGAGTAATCCAAGAGACAGGCAAGGGGGTCAATGGGCAGGCGGATCAGGATCAGGAACGAGGAACAAACAAGGTCAGCAACAGGAAATCAAACACAGGAATAGACGCTCAGAATTGACAGACTAGCAAATCAAGACTTTGCAGGAAACTGTGTGAAATGGTGGTCTATTTATAGTCTGGGTGTGATGAGGTGTAATGGCTGACACCTGTGAAGGTGATAGGTCAGGGAAAGGGCTTGTGGGTAATGGAGTGTGTGAGTGAGTTCCCCAGACAGCATCTGACTCTGTGCCAGATTCGTTTTCAACCGGCAAATCCGCTTTACAGTCACATCTGTTTCAGTGCTGTATCACAGTCCTAGACGGATCCGGGCCAAGTCTGGTACGGAGCTGGCCCAGATGAGCGGAAAACCAGATGCGTGCCGGTATTGGCCCGTTGTGCCAAAAGATACTGGCCCAAGTCCGTTTTGCGGATTTGGAGGAGTGTGGGCCAGAATCAGGCCGGATGAAATTTGCTGTCAGGGTCTGAGTCTTAGTGAAGGCTCCTTCTAGTGATGGAGGAAGGGAGCTGCAGTGGCATGATTCGTGACAGTTACTTAGTTACTTTTTATGGAAAGTAATGCGTTACATTACTTTTGTTTTTAATATAAAAAGTTAGATTTTTAGCAAATTGTCGCTGTCGGGTGGAAACCTCGTATGTCCAAATTTTGTCAATTTCATATTTTTTCACAAATCGATGCTATTGGTCAGTGCCCACGTGGATCTGTCATTTTTACAAATTATTAACCAATCTAAAGTGTTGAAAATAGCTTGAGAGCAAATCTCTTAACTCATTTGAACACTTCAACTGTCTGAGAAGAGCTTGTATCTCCACCTTTTCTGCACTCCGCTGGAGCGTCGGGGCACGTCCCCTTCCATCTTCTTATCACAAAGCACCGGAAAAAATAATTAGCATTGAATGTGTCGGTGGAAACAGTAAGGAGATATTTGAATGATCCATTAATAAACTAGTGTATTCTGAGATAATGTCGCAAAGACCCTTACTCGCAATCTCTTCTTTGGATGCAACGTTTGAAGGAAAGCATCTTTCCAGATTACATAGCGTGAAAGCGTTTTTTTCTGATTTGTTTTATTTCGTTAAGTAATAATTTAAAGCTTTCTATTTATTTGTCATGTTTGTGAGGCATGTAGCCTATTCGCTGAAAAATGTGATCGCGCTGGCTCCTCATGTCCTGGAAAGCGATTTCAGCTTCTCCTCTTCAAAAACGATATTCACATAATAGCGCACATTTATCTAGGTTTAATGTTTAAACTAACATTGTTCTATAGCTACTTTAACTGTTTTAGATCTATAGATTTTATTTTATGCAAGTCGTAATGATTTAAAAGGCAAAAGTCTTCTGCTGGCCGCTGTTCGTAAAAAAAAAAAAAAAAAAAAAAAAAAAAAACTGATATATTTAACGAACAAAAAAAATGCTCCAAAAGTTTTTCTAAATTAACTTAATAAGAAAACGAAACGAAATATCACCACTTTGGCATTACATACAAAACGTAACTATTTTAATAGCTGAAACGGTAGTATAAGCTGTTCTGGAAGAATTAAGGGGAAAAAAGACGGACTCAGTTTTTTTGTATTGCATCATAGCTCTTAAACCTTTAAAATAGAGTTTAGGAAGATGTATGTAACCACAGTCGTTAGCTTTGGTTGACTATTGAAGCCTTTTCTTTTGTCAAAAGGCTCAATGTGACCGCAGACTTTGTTTGCCTGCAGATTAATTTCCGCCTATTAGACAGTTTATCGCTTTATTTTGGTATTGCATCACTCATAGCCCTAACCTTTAAAATAGAGATTAGGAAAATGTATGAAACCGCAGTCGTTAGCTTTGGTTAACTATTGAAGCCCTTTCTCTTTTCAAAAGGCTCAACGCGACCGCAGACTTTGATGAACACTGCTGGCAGCAGCGAAGTCTGTGTCTGTAGCATTCTTATCAATGATGGCGTAATCTCATATCTCCCTGCTCCCAAGTCATAGAACCTCGTATCTCCGATAAAACATGATTTTGGGGAAATGTTGTCTTAATGTTGGTACACAACAGTGTATGATAGCAATATATGGTATAATACCAACTTTAACGATAAAATATTTAATAACTCAAAAAATATGCATTTTTTTTTCATTTCCTGAAAAATGACGGTTTTGGAGACGAGGATTCCGCCCGACAGCGACGAAATGTAAAAGCCCTTTCACACCAAAATGTGAAATGAGTAAGCCTAAGGCTGAAGGAAAAGTAAATTCAAATCTGTACAGTAGAACTGTAGGAAAAGGAAGTTCAACACTCTTCAGCAATGAGAAAAAATTAAGCACAAATGTTAATCTAAAGTAAGTTTTGCATATTAGTTTGCTTGAATTGGATCAACAAAGGTCCGCAGCAAAGGCATTGGTCAATAAAATGGGATTAAATACATAAATGAAACAAAAAGTAACTAGCGTTACTTTTTTTGAAAAAGGAACTCAGATGTTTTCTTGTAAATGAAAAAGTAATGCGTTACTTTACTAGTTACTTAAGTAATCTGATTATGTAACGTGCATTACTTGTAATGCATTCCCCCAGCACTGCTGGTGGACAGAGAATTTTCAAAGTTTTGTTTGGAATTGTGAATTGCTGAATTCCACGAATCTCAGTCACACCGACTCTGACTTCTTTCTTCCTCCTCTCAAACATTATCACAAAAAGATTTGGCCTCAATAATCGACAGTAATGTCAGATTATTTATATGACAGTATGTAGTAAATTACCTACAAGATAATTTAGTTTTAGCTGGAAATGAGGTGAAACCAGCTAAAATGCAATTTGTTACCTAGCTGCTAATTTTATTCAGATGTATGGTAGAAAATTAGACTATTAGTTAAATCTAAACTTTTTAATGATACTTTTTAAATGCGTTTAAATATTGATATGATTATATTTGTCAGGTCTGGCAAAGAATAATCCCTTACAAAAATATGAAAGCCAATTTTATTATATGCCTTGACAGTGACTACTTTTTCTTTCATGAATAAATATGATAAGCAAAAATGTTTTCTTTGCATTTATTTTAGTTATGGTCAGCATTGGGCTTTCTATTTTTTTAGCTACAAAATGAGATTAATCAATGCATGCCAATGAATATTTTTTCCATTATCGTAGTTTATAGTTATATGCTAACAGAAGTGGGATTAACATTTAACCCATTCTTTTCATCAGTAATAAAAATGATTTTAAAAATCATAAAAAATGAATTTTCGTGATCAAATCACAATTTTGTGATCTTGGTGTCACACTTTACAAAAAAGATAATTGCTTGTTGTGCTTATGCTATACACCATTTACTTTTTAAGACTAAAACAAAAGCTTGAAAGATGGATTTGTTGTTATTCTTAATGAAAAGCACAACATACATACATGAAAACCACATCCTCCATCCGCCATCAATTCCTCTGTGCTCTCATCAGTTTTGTCACGCGCAACCTTTGCGGCAGTGCTGACGATGCAAATATAACCAGGCTATAGGCCTGAACTCGAAGTAATGAATTAAAATTTTAGGTCAGCACAATACCAATGATTTGGCAGCAATGATCTGATACTCCTATTGATCCTCGGTATTAGGTGTAGATGTTGCATGCATTTTTTACTTATTTATTTTTTTCAAAATATTAGTAGTGAAAAATCAGTTTACTGTCTATATATATATATACGCCAAGATTACGCTAAAATTATCAACAATCTCAATTGGGTGACTACAGGCACAACTGCAACATCTTGCCTAGTATATTTAGTTAAGTCTAGATCTGAATGTTGCAAGAAGTTGGGAGACAAAGAAAGAAAAACATGAACAGGAATGAAACTCTAAATATAGATATATATATATATATATATAGATTTTTTTTTTTTTTTTTTTTTTTTGCTGCCATTTAATTTTAGATTTACATATAAATGACTTACCAGGTGAATAACTGTCATCTTCTACTGAAAGAAACAAATATGATTTATTTATTATCTTAAATTTATACAAAAATATATCAGAATATTTATAGATTATATGTCCTACTATGTAAATATAAATGTCCTCACCTCTGTCACTCATTTTTTTTATGTTCAGCATTAAATTATTCTGTGAAAACCAAAATAATTAAGTCACAATCTGTTATTATTTCTAAGCATGCATGGTATATTTAAAACAGACAAAAACCTAAAAAAAAAGTCTCAGTGAGCCATTTCAAACTGAAGTGAAACCTTTATGCTGTGCTGCTTATCTGGTAAATCTTGCACACCACATTATATACTTATACATTCAAAAAATCATACTTCTTCATATCTCGAAATACATATTGTGCACACTACAAAAAGAGATATGTAAAAAAAAAAGTTGACTGTTTGATGACATTTTGATACATTGAGTAGATTTTTACCACACAACGCGTGTTAGAAGAGTACATTTGTTATGTCAGTTTGTTCTTATGAAAAAAAGTATTTTTTTTTTCTGAACTAAACAGTAGCCTATCAAATATATAGTCAAACACAACATTTTTAAGTATTTTACCCATTTTTGACCACTTACATTTTTGGGTTTTAAAAGTTAATTAAACATATAGGAACCGATATAAGGACATATTCAAAATATTCACTTTCAGCTAACATGCAAACTTTACCAAAATTTTCCAACACTTAATAAACCTATATTCTATCAACATCCATGTAGATTGACACAAAAACAATCGACTAACCTGTGGAATGTCAGAATAAGGACAGGACAAAAATGTGCATGTGATCAGCTCCGGTGTTATGGTTTAACTGGTGACCAACTTCCTGGTCACCAGTTAAAGTGATGGATCAACAGCAGCATATTTGCTGATTCTGAAAGCACAAACTGACGTGATATCCCAACAAGCATGTGACATCTGCCTAACGTGCAGATCATGTCTATATTGTGTCGGTCGGTCCTGTATGGGGTGTCAAAGCTGACAGGATGACCTGCCGAAGGTGACAGTCGTGCACTTTTACGTGCAAGAAGCAGTCCGTCCATTTACATAACTGATATATCTGTAATAAATGTGGTGAATTATCATTGCATTGATGCATTTGACGTAATTATTGAATAGCATAGGCTATAGCATATATAGTATATGTGCATATTTGATATTGCTTTTAAATCAGGCTGTAATAAATAAATAAATATTTAGTCTATGAACGTGGAGGCATAAATGCTGCTGCTCTGATTTGATTGTTATTTTAGCAATAGCAGGAGGATTCCTCAATATTAATACACAGATATCTGTTATAGGCTGTGGTATGCATTTTATTTAATAGTAAAATAGTAAAAAGATAAAATCTATGTGCACATTTCATTTCAATCAAATTCATGAAAGATATGAATTTTGCTTGTATATTTTTGTGAAAACAGTAAGAAAATAAACAGTAAAAAACCTAGGGGGGGAAAAAAACTAAAAACCTGTACACCACTGCAAATAAGTGAATACTCACTAAGAAGGGCATTTTGACATATTTCAGTGTATTTGTCCATTGTATACACCCTAGGCCACAGGATATTCTGTCATGATTCCAGTAAGAAGTGTATATAGTTTCCATTCAAAGGGCATTAAAGAAGATATGAAAGATGTGATTTTAAATTGTATTTATTTACAGAGGTATATTATGTCATACTTAGGGGAAACTTTCAGACCATTTACAAAACAAAGTAAATTCTACATTGGTACTTACTGACATTTATATTTATTGGTACTTGCATGACATTTTATATTTACACTTTAATTTTTACAAGCTTAAATTAAATATTCCCATCATGCTCTGATTTTTTTTCTGATTCTTTTTGTTGTTAGATTTAGAAACTTGTGATTTTGTTACATCTGGAGTTTATTTTCTTTTCAAAATGACACATTCATACTCAAAAATGAACCACAGAATGTTACCGTCATCGTGTATTGTGTACCAAATATTGACGTCTTGGTGTTCAGATGAGCTCCACTTTAATGATTATGTAGATATGATGTCTACATGATATATGTGACCCTGGACCACAAAACCAGTTATAAGTCACAATAGGCAAAAAATACACTGTATGGGTCAAAATTACAGATTTTTCTTTTGTGCCAAAAATCATTAAGATATTAAGTAAAGATCATGTTCCATGAAGATATTTTGTACAGTTCAAAGGCTAAAAATTAAAAATTTAATTCAACATGTTAATGTGTTTTTTAATGTTGTAGGATCCACAGTTGAGTGGCTAAAATGCCATTTGCAAAGTATGGAGTTATGGTCAAATTTGACAAATAAATGCTTAATTAAAATGTGTTTTGTTTATCATTTGGTTTTATTATATTTATTATTAAATAAAAGTAAAACAATATAAGTAAAAAGTAAATATAGGACATTTATATATCATTTGTATAGCATGTAAATGAAATCTACTAAAAATGTGTGTATTTGATTTACTATTAAATTACTATTGCATTGCTTAAGGATTTTAATTTTATTTAATTAGTTTTATTTATTAAGCAATTAATCTATTTTTTTTTTTATCTACTTCATTTTTAGTGTGTTTGATTTAGAATTACTGTTGCATTGATTAAGGATTTTAATTATAATTACTCAATTTTATTTATGAGATTAGCTAATATAATTATTTGAAATCTACTTTTGTTTCGCAACATCATATCCAGAGTACCTATGAACATTTATGTCAACATTTGCTATAAGATTAATCATAACCACTACAAACATTTATTTTAAATGTAAATTATTATTATTTTAAATCAATAGGCATTTACAACTACTCTTCCACTCTAAATATTCAGTCCTTCCTCACGACACTGTTGAGTTTAGGGCTGTGGATAAAGTCTATTGTCTATCTGTTTAGCTTCTTATTAGTAATTACAGAATGAAGGACATCACAATATTTAATTGTTCATGGTTATTAATATGTTTTAACTTATTATGAGTATTGTTGGCATAACATACTTTTGTCAAACTATTGTGGTTGTAACAGTCACTAGGAACAGTACAGTCAAGTCCACCTCCAAAGCATCATTGTCTTAGCTGTCTGTCTTTGGGTCCTGTGCTGTCACTGATGGTTTTTGTCTGTCAGTAGAAGGTGTGCTGGTTGTCCCTGTGGCTGTAAACTCCTGCTTCATTTCAGGAAAGACACTGGAAATTAGAACTGTCTTTGAAGTTATGTTATTTGTTAAGTAATGTATCCATATATGCTTCATCTTACTGATGTTTTTTTTTTTTTTTAATAGCTTGTTGATGGAGGTAACAGACTGATCTTCTATTTTGCTTTTGTTGCATCCACTTCTTCAAGATAAAATGCTCTTGTGGAAAGAAAAATATTGAATATATTTGTACAAGTTAACATGTGTAATAGTGACATTCTTCAACATTTCTACATATTTCTTACATTATTTCTTACATTACATATTTCTTGATAAGCATGTTAAAAATTCAGAAGTTTAGCTTGGTAATGACATTTTGACTAAACAACTTTATTTGGCATGTCAGTCTGATTTTGCACCGAAGAAAAGGTAACAGACTTACTAAGGTTACATTTAATTTTATGACAAGCTTGTAATTTCTGGCCAGATATCATACTAATGAGCCAGATTTGCACATGCTTATTGTGTGTTTGTCACCTTAATATTTTTTTTTCTTTTAGAAATGCTACACAGCCTATCCTTAAGCCTTAAAACAAATACACTATATGTCTCAGTTTTTGGTAACCTAAAACGTGAAGAAACATATAGGCATATGGTGTATTTCAAACCCCATACAACAAACTTGCAACTTGAACACCTGAAAACTGGATTTTTTTATTATTTATTAATGTATTTACTGATTCAGGCATGTCATAGACAATTACTGTAGTAACACAACACTGAATACCTGTCTGAAAACCTTGTTATTTAACACAGATATTGCTGATACTTTTTAGATAATTTAATACGTTGATGAAAGAATATATGGCAAAGTTTCATTATTTTTTACTTTCCCATATCAAGATTTTTGAAAATGCAGCAGTAAACCAAACAAAGTCATGACTGTAATGTATGTATGCCTGTGGTTTCTTTGGTAGTCGTGAGCTCTGGATCAGCTGCTGTCATGGTGCTGAAGCTCAGCAGCTTCACAAATCAAGAATTAAGCCAGACCTGCAGCCTCTTTGATAGGGATAGGAAGTTTTTGATTCTTTAGACTGATCACTGTCTGGTGATTTTCAATTGAGATCCTGTTTAGCAGACATAAGTAGCCTACTATTTTCACTGCGTTTTTGTGCAACAAAGCTGAAAGTCAACACTAAAAAATACATATTTCCAGAAAATAATACATAATCCACAAACTGGCAAACACTGATTGATAACATACATTGTGGTAGCTGGAGACAGAGAAATCAGATTTGGACTGATACAGAGAGGATAACGCAAGGACAGCTAGTGAATGAAAACCAAAGATGGGGGACAATGGGAGACTAGTAGAATAGTTTATAGATAAATGTAAGGCTAACATATTCATACTAAAAGCCAAAAACCTTTTGCTATAAAGGGGAATTGTTGGAACAAACATAACTATTAAACACACATCTTAAAATTTTAGTAAAGGCACTAAATTCATAATCTGTTTCTAAAAAGATTCAACACAAGGATCATTTAGCTTCAGTTCTGTGAGTTTATAATTTATTTGAATATTTGTGTCATAACTGTCATAATTTGAATGGAAATATGAGTCAGATTAGATAAGTGAAAAAAACTTTAATTGGAGTGTGATTTGTCCTGAGAAACTCTGAGTTTAAAAGAGAAATCTGAGGCTTAAATCTGCAGCAAGAGTCAGAATCTTCAACTGAAGATCAAAGATTGCGAACTTTATATTTCTGTTAATGACTCTGTCATTGTGACATCATTCTGCACATTTGAATCTGGCAGTGTGTTCTTCATGAGCAGTAAGTAAAGCAGAGAATCAGTAATTTGCCTTGGACACCACAAACTGAACTAATTACTTGGCCCCCTGCAGGGCTGTGGTTGGTTGATTGGTGTAGGGGGGGCACTATAGTGCCCTAAAGCTGGATGTGGTGTAGTGTGTTGTGTTTTGTGGGAGGTGTGGCACAGTAACAATAGAGGAGCAAAGCTGATTTTTCTCTGGTCACATACAAAATAATGAAGGAACTGTAAAACCGTTCACAATTCTGCAAAACATATTAATATTCATAGACAATAAACTGACAAAACTGAAAGGAAAGAATTTCTAGTTTTAAACGTTAATCTTTTACAGTCATGGAAAATATCATTTTGATCTACAAATTGTTCATGAGTTTGAAATTGTAAGAAATTCTTCCCAATCCTGTAATGTGAAGACGATACTGGAGTTTTTTTCCTATCACAAATGCTCTGTAGTTTATCATGAGTAGAACACGCTTTACAGTTGCTTAAAGTTAGATAGATATAAAGCTCAACTGTAAGAATCGTTTCCGGGGTTTAATAGCTGTGCAATGCGTGCCTTAAATTCCTGAATACCTTATTATTTAGATTTGTTTTCTAATGTAAAATGCTATGTTTAAGCGCACAAGACTTTTATTTTGTTTTGGTGATGTGACGTCATAAGGCTGTGCAGCGCTCCTGTGTGTTTGATTCAGCTGAAAAAAGGTGAGTGCATTTAATAATTTAAAGTATTTAAATAAACACGGCTTGTTATTACTTATCTACTGACATTAATGAAGGTCTTTTTGTGTGAGTAAAGCACATCTGCATGAGCAACAGAAAATTAGTTTGTATTTGCTCCCTACATCGTTAATATAGATTTTACAAGCGATGTAAACAAATTGTTATTTGATGGGATTGTAATACGCTAGCTAACAATAATGAATGCTATTTTGTGTAAATAAACCCCATCCACACATAGTAGCCTAATAGAAAAGGCGCGTCCCATTTGCTCTCTATATCGTGATCATAAACACGAGTTCAGTCACTGGCACGTACTGATGGAGAAACCTCCGAGTCGATTGAATCAAATGCTTCGCGAATGATTCACTGTTTTGAATCACTCGAATCACCAACTCATGCTGTTCATAACAGTGTAAATGCAACGAGAACAAAGAAAGATGTTTCGTCAAAAAGAAAACGTTTAATGACAACTTTCACAAACGTTTAATATACTCGTCATTAAATACCTAACATTAATAAAACAAAGTGTTTATTTATGTTTTGTTATTTTATTAATTTGGTATTATCATCATTATTTGTGACCCTAGACCACAAAAAGTGTAATTTTTTAAGTGTAAATCGAAATTGAGATTTATACACCACTTGAAAGTTGAATAAATAAGCTTTCCATTGATGTATGGTTTGTTAGGATTGGGCAATATTTGACCAAGATACAACTATTTAAATATCTGGAATCTGAAAGTGCAAAAAAAATTAAATATTGAGAAAATCACCTTTAAAGTTGTCCAAATTAAGTTCTTAGCAATGCACATTACTGACCAAAAACTAAGTTTTGATATATTTACGGTTGGAAATTTACAAAATATCTTCATGGAACATGATCTTTACTTAATATCCTAATGTTTTTTGAAGTAAAATAAAAATCAATAATTTTGACCCATACATTGTATTGTTGGCTATTGCTACAAATATACCCCAGCGACTTAAGACTGGTTTTGTGGTCCAGGGTCACATTTATGGTTGAAGTTGAGTGTTTGTAGCTAATCGGGTGATTTAAGGTCACTCTTATAGTTTTTTTTCTGTGAATTATTCTTATCTTAAACAGGACAGTGTCCAAACAAACAGAGAAACTCCTGCTGAACGTGTGACATACTATCATAAAGATGGCATTTATTAAAGAAGAGAGTGAAGACATGAAGATTGAAGGAACTTTCAGAGTCAAACATGAAGATACTGAGGAACAAACAAAGATGGCGTTTATTAAAGAAGAGAGTGAAGACATGAAGATTGAAGAAACATTCAGAGTCAAATATGAAGACATTGAGGAACAGACAGGTTGGCTTCATTAAAACTCACACCAGTCCAAGAAAACACTGCACTGTATTCACTGCATGAATTAAATATATATTGATTAAAATACTAAAGATATTCTGTGTAGAGAAGTGAATAATTCTCTCATTTTCTTTTGTTGTTTGATTTAGATAAAATTCAGGTTTAATAGGCTGCTGTCACTATAAGGCTGAATGCACACATCGAATATGATGGCAAGCATTCGAGTACTTTTTATGTTCATTTTACTGAATGACTGACTGCATTCAAGTAAAAAATTGTGAAAACAAATATTAGTAGTATTAATAGTTTTTATAAATCTCAATGTGATATTTTAACAAAGCTAGGTAACATAATATTCTAAATAAAACAACATTATTTATAAACGTATAGATTATTGACACAAAACATTTTTACAATGTTATTAGAAAATATGAAGTTCATTCATAAATACATTTTATTCATTTATTTTTTTTTTAGAAATTAAGTTTTTTTTTTTTTAATTGCACATTCCAAGTAATATCAACCAAACTGCAATTGGGTTGTTTTTGATTAAATAGTGACTTACACAAATACTGTTATTTTACATATTAAAAGTTTGTTTTCCCTCATCATTGCTGCTTTTGCCAGGTTCTGTGAAAAAAAGATCTGTTTTTATTTTCCTTTTAAGCTCTGAAGAAGATATCACAGGTTCATTACTTCTTCGAAATTATCCATCCTCGATCATTTTTAGGCATCTTTGACAAAACTAGCTCATCTTTTCAAAGTTGAAATAGACTTATCTGCTTCTGTTCAGAAACAACAAGAGGGCTTGTCTGCATCTACAGTCTAACTTGAACTCACAATTTCTTAAAAGTGGACAATACCGTTGTAACGAAAGTTATTGATTTAAGCACAATAAAATATGTATGATTAATGGTTATTAATTACACATACTTTATACACTTACCTGATACAGCCGAGTCAATAATAAACCGAACTAATGCCCTCGTCCAGCGAGTGTTTATCCGCTTTTATTCTAACTCTAAGAAAAATCAACTTCCTAGCCTTGAAAATTGATCTTTCCCACTGTAATTGGCTAAGTTACAGGACTGGATCAGTTTCGTAACGAAATCGAAACAGTTTAAGTGACGTGATATTTGTGAGCAAGGAACACAGCAACGATTCAAACGTGAATACAAAATGCGGGTTTATTGATTACATTAAAGGGGAAAATAAACACTAACTAGCAAATAACGAACACTAAACAGACAACACATAAAACATAAAACGAGCAGAGAGGGAGTGAGAGAGAGAGAGTAGACTGGCAAACTTTTACATCAGCACGACCAAATCATCAGAGAAAACCTGAATCTCCTTGACTCACAAGGGGCACAGCTTTGCTATCGTATCTAATAGTTAAATGGTTACTTGCATTGATTTCCTTTGTGTGGTGCTTACGCAAGTGTCCAGATGTCAGCTCAAAGGTTGTCCTGATGATTCCATGGAGATGGAGCCTTCGTTGGTCCATTGATCGGCTGATCGGATGGTTACAAAGGGCTAAGTTGTATTTGCCAGAATAGAGAGAGAGAGAGTCCCGCCTCAGTGCTTGAATCCCCATGGCAGGGATTTCTCCCCGGAAGGGGAGACATAGAGTTGTGACCCAAGAAGAAGGAACTGAACTGACCGGGGTTGTGTCTGGCAACTTTTAAGTTCATTCAAAAGTTACCACCCATCCCTGGGGAGTTGGCGAATGACAGTGCGAGGGTCTTTTGGAGGGAAGAGTTCCTTTGTGTCACCAGACCGCCTGATTTGCATCTTGATAGTTTGGTGAGATTGTGTAACTTTTGCCCAAAGGTGTAATGCAGGGGTCACCACACTCAGTCCTGGAGGGCCGGTGTCCTGCAGAGTTTAGCTTCAACTTGCCTCAACACACCTGTCTGGAAGTTTCAACTACACCTATTAAGACCTTGATTAGCTGGTTCAGGTGTGTTTGGTTAGGGTTGGAGCTAAACTCTGTAGGACACCGGCCCTCCAGGACTGAGTGTGGTGACCCCTGGTGTAATGGAAAGCATACATTGCACATTAAAGTCATGTACTATACACCGTCAGTTCAGAAATGGAAAGAGAATTACGTTGATACTAAACGCACCAGGTATTGTACAGTATCAAGCCGTATTATCATTAATATGACGTTATGCTTGAACAACGGTGGCTGTGAGCCTACACACAAACTCAGGAATACGCTATTTACAGTCTGAATATGGTTTTCTAGCCTGAATGCAAATGTATGAATGAAAGTAAAAGAATGTAAATGTCCTTTTTCCTTTTAGGAGAGGAGTCCATGTGCATCTGTGTGTGTGTGTGTGTGTGTCTGTGTGTGTCTGTGTGTGTCTCTGTGTGTGTGTGTGTGTGTGTGTGTGTGTGTGTGTGTTCATGGGTGAAAGTGGGGGCTGCACCCCCCTTTCCCTGGTGCACCCTTTGAAGCAGATAAGGACAAGGGGATGTTCAGCATCTTTTGGGGTCTAAAACTGCCAGGATAGCAAACTCGTTGGAGCCATAAGCAATAAACTAGTGGGGGAGGTTGACCAAGTCTCTCAACTGATCATCTTATACCACAAATACCTTACACCGTTGTTGTTGTTTTTTTGTTTTTTTTTGACAAAATGTGTTTAGGTTTCAGAATTTTGTAAAGGATCATGATTTCACAGAATTAGAACTGACAGAATTTGAAATCTGACACTTTTTTGATATCAAAAGTATAGGCAGGTGCACAACGCACATACTGTCTGCTTATTACACACACAGGGATGCATTTGTGCATGACCCATATTTGTGCATGACCCACAAATGCCCCCCATTCAGTCTTTATTCTTGAAAATTCTGCCGTGCGAATAGCGAACCTGCCATAGTGCAACCGCAACTGGCTCTTTAAGGAAATGAGAGATGACACTCTAATTGGTTTAATGCACATTACACACAAAACTTACCCATGACTCATTAAGAGAATAGGGACAACCCTTTAAGATCATGCACCTGGCGCCGACCATTTTCAAAGTCCTTAAACTAGCAAAAGTGGATTCACGCAAGTGCACCAGTGCCATCATGTGCTTTAGACCATGTGGGCCCTTAGTGTCTTATCATTTAACACTAGAACTACCAGAATTATGGGAACTGTCCTATAACTACTAGAATGGCCACAGCGGTTATTCTGACCGTTCATATTAGACTGAACTTAGTACCGTACCATTTACATTCAAAGCTTCTATCAACATTTTAAACTAAAGCCTTGAATGTCTGTCGTCATATTTTATGAAGTCATCACCCTAAAAATACTTTTTTTTGTAAGATACCCTATACTTGTATACGAGCTACTAGACCGCTCCCGAAGGTGCGTGCCTTGCTTGTGTCCGGCAAGTGGAAGAGCAAAACATTTTCACCACAGTGAAGGAAAAGTCTAAACGGCAACAAGCAGAAGCATATACAAACTGCTATAACAGAAGTTGCTAGGCAACAGAGACGCGCATTTTCAACTGCGGGAAAAGACGCAAATTTGAAATTATATGACTTCTGTAATGTGAACAGTCATTTTGACCACTTTTGGCCATTAAAGGTAGAAATACTAAGAACTCTTTTGTGTTTTGTAATTTTAATAAAATAACAATGTCTTTAAGAAATATACGCACATTTAAGAAAAGTCTAATAATTATAGTTATGTGGTTTTTACTTCTACAAAGTTATTACATTGCAGAATTTAAAACTGGTCAAAATGACTGCCTTGGTAGTTCTAGTGTTAAGGACGTTAACTGTCACTCTGAGTGTCAAGCAGCCCTTAGTGTCAACCAGCTAGAGCTTATTTCCTGGCCCTGCAACATGTATAAGCTAAAAAAAAGGCTGTGATTATCAACAAAACAATTTGTGAATGTAACAACAAAACATCTTGGTTATGTATGGTAACCCTCATTCCCTGATGGAGGGAACGGAGATGTTGTGTCGAGGTAGTGACACTAGGGGTCGCACTTGAGAGCCCGAACACCTATGAAGTTTTGAGAAAAGGCCAATGAAATTGGATAAGCAAGCTATGAGAAATTTGCATGGCAGGCCATTGGTAATATCAGGCCAGTGACTGTTCCCCCAGGGGAGAAGAGGCATTTCGGAGATCACGCCAAAGGGAGATAGTTAGTTAGTTAGTTCCTCTTTATTATCTCCCTTAGGAGAAATTTGTCTTAGGCAATCAGGAGAGCAGATCGAACATACAACACTCACGTACATACACACATACATCCACATTACATGGTACTCATTCCGTTACCCCTAGCCACACATTACAATCACTTATTCAACAATTTAATAGATAACGGAATTAGGGAAAATTTATACCTATTCAGTTTACAAATTGGTACCCTATATCTCTTGCCCGAAGGCATCAGCTCATATTCCTTATGGAGAACATGACTTGGGTCACCAATAATTTTGAGACTCTGCTTCCTAATGAATGAACCTAATAAAATTTGAAAATACATATTCACAAATATTTAATATAGCTATATGAACTACACGCAGCATACGTGGATTTTTACAATTCATTTTGTTTTTATATATTTATTGTGTTAATTATTTCTTTACCCGGGGGGTCCGTGGGTTATGAGACGACCCATACATCACTACTGCTTGACGCATCATAAATGTAGAAATTTAGATCATTCAGTCCTAACAATGATAGATGAGGAGTAACACCTGAGTATGCTGTCATATTTTTGCTGGTTGATGAATACAGCTTTAATCACTGAACCATAATTTTTTCTTATGAAAAAAATGCTTTTATAAAGATACTTGAATTAATTCTTAACTGAAAATATCACAAGTGCTCTGTAGTCAATTGAGAGCATTTCTCACTTGCTTATAAAAGACAGAAGATCTGTGTTACTGATCACTTTAGGAATCTATGATTCATCTCTTACAGATTCATGGGACACAATTATAAAGATGGAATTTATTAAAGAGAATGACGATGAGAAGATTGAAGAAGCATTCAGAGTCAAACATGAAGATACTGAGGAACAAACAAAGATGGCGTTTATTAAAGAGGAGAGTGAAGACATGAAGATTGAAGCAGCATTCAGAGTCAAACATGAAGATACTGAGGAACAAACAGGTTTGTTTCATTTTGAAAGATATTTTAACGTATCTGATTGTTATTAAAATGTCCAACTCTATATAAATTAATGATATTTTTAACGTCTTATCAGTGATTAAAGTGGTTTTATTTGACATGGAGCGGGTTGCCTCATGTGGACAAACATGTTCAGATCACATGAATTGGGCATTAAAACACATGCAACTAAGATACGATTGCTCTTTTTATCATTACTTTGAATAATGGTAAGAGATTTTGAGATTTCATTTATCCCCTCCTTTAATATCTTAGTGTGTATGAGATCTACATATTGGTTTTGATGTTTGTTCTTTGAGCCATTTAAAATTGGGTTCATTTGGATTTGTCTTTTTTGCATTAGAGCTGATGACACTGAAAGAGGAGAGTCAAGAACTCAATGAAAATGAAGATAATTTTCGGACTGAGAACGATGGTTTTATGACTGTAGAAAAATCATTTAGTCAGTCACATTCTGAAAAACCTTCACAAAAAAGAGCTCAGAAGACTGCAGATTTCACCTGCCACCTGTGTGGAAAAAGTTTTAATATAAAGGGAAATCTTAAAGTCCACTTGAGAATTCACACTGGAAAGAAACCCTTTGTCTGCCAACAGTGTGGAAAGAGATTTACTGAAAAAGGACACCTTACTAATCACATGAGAATTCACACTGGAAAGAGACCCTTTGACTGCCAACAGTGTGGAAAGAGATTTACTGAAAAAGGAAACCTTACTATTCACATGAGAATTCACACTGGAGAAACCCCTTTCACCTGCCAACAGTGTGGAAAGAGTTTCACTCAAAAAGCAAACCTTAAAAACCACATGAGAATTCACACTGGAGAAACCCCTTTCACCTGCAAACTGTGTGGAAACAGCTTCAATCAAATACAAACCCTTAAAAACCACATGAGAATTCACACTGGAGAGAAACCTTTCATATGTTCTCAATGCCCAAGGAGTTTTACAGAAAAAGATTACCTCAATACCCACATGAGAACTCACACTGGAGAGAAACCTTTCACCTGCCAACAATGTGGAAAGAGCTACACTGACAAAAGAAACCTTAGAAAACACATGAAGATTCACACTGGAGATAACCCTTTACATGTGATCAAAGTTTCAAACATAAAGTAGCTATTTTAACATGTACCTGACCTGTAAACATGTCTTTGCGGGGCCCATGCTGGCTTTTTGCAGGCACAGTGGGTTAGGGCCAGCCCACACCAATCATAAACATACCCTTGACCAGGCGAAGCCCACAGCTTTGTGCTCACTGTGGTCAGGTCACACTAGAGGACTATCCACAATAATCCCATGATGGCCCAGTGTGGACCAGCCCGTTCAGGCCCAGAGCAACTTTTGTATCCTTTGGGCCCATCCAGGTTATGTGTAGGCAGCCCACAATGCAAGGAGAATACTAACAACATTGACTGGCCATTCTTTAGTCACTTTGTTTGCTTTCTTTTTTTGTACTTTTGTGTATTTACATATTTGGCTATAGCTGTTTTACCTTGAATTCATTGTTTCTATTTAGTTTTTAATATATCCATTGATTTGAAATCCCTTTGACTAATGTACATTTTTGGCAATACAGACATTAGTTATGTGGTGACTGCATCCATTTCAGAATAACTTTTTTTTTTTTTTCCCCAAAGACTTAAGTATTTAAAGTAAAACAGTTTTGTTGTTGTAGTAGTTTATTAGTTCTGGCCCTGTGTGGGCCTAGTGAGGACTTCCTGGGGGCTAAGTGAGGGCTGCCCATGCAGG
This sequence comes from Cirrhinus molitorella, assembly GCA_033026305.1. Lineage (NCBI taxonomy): Eukaryota > Metazoa > Chordata > Actinopteri > Cypriniformes > Cyprinidae > Cirrhinus > Cirrhinus molitorella. Next base: position 9,334,215 of record CM065128.1, read on the forward strand.
GCCAGCGCTAAGGGGCCAACGCTTTGCCAATGAGCAAATTCTCAGGGGGCTTGCATTGGCAGCCTGCTGGGGACCCTTAGGCTAGCCCTAGGTGGGCCCGTAAAAGACCGGTGCTGGCTTGTTTGCAGGGGGACTAGTATACATGCATTGTGTTTCTACATGATTTGATGTTGATTATTTTGTGCCATAAAAATTGAGGTTACATTTTTTGTTTGTTTTTTCACCTTAGACCTAATTGCCCTGAAAGAGGAGAGGGAAGTACTAAACAAAATTGAAGAGAAAGATCAATGTGAGAATCTTCATGATTTCATAACTGGAGAAAAATCTTTTTGTTCCTTACAGTCTGAAAAGACTTTCACACACAAAAAAGAGTTCAAAAGACAGAAACTAAGTTATTTCACTTGCTTGCAATTTGGAAAGAGTTTCACTCATAAAGGAAGCCTTAACAGGCACATGAAAACTAACACTGGAGAGAAGCCTTACACATGCTCTCAGTGTGGAGAGAGTTTCAGTCAACATGAAAACCTTATGGTCCACATGAGAGTTCACACTGGAGAGAAGCCCTTCACCTGCTTTCAGTGTGGAAAATGTTTCAGTAGACATGAAAATCTTGAAGTCCACATGAGAATTCCCACTGGAGAGAACCTGCACTGGAGAGAATGAGTTTCAGTCAATATGGAACAGTTCATAACCATATGCAGGGTTCGGACGGGTGCTTGAATTCCTTGAAAATGCTTGAATTTCAAAGTAGTGTTTTCAAGGTTTGACAAATGCTTGGATTTTGTATAAAGTGCTTGAAAGTGCTTGCAAATGCAGTTACATTGGTTTCATAATAATTAGCTGTCTTACTGAAAGAGAAAAAAAAAACTGGAGGTTGCCGCTTTAGTGAACGTTGGTCTGAAAACAACAGATACAAGTTGGTTGGTTAAAACGAGTACTAAATACTTGACTAGCCTCCTGTAAAGTCTGTGTTTTCATGGAAGAGTCTGCATATAAAAGGTAAACAAAAAGCCCCTGCTCAGTTAAACTAATTCATCTTATAAGAGTGTAGCGATTGAAGTGTTTATTGCGTGTATTTCCCCAGCGTTGAGCATTATAAAAAAAAATCACACTTTGTGTTTTGTGAATGCATGAAATAGAGGCGTTTAGATTAGTTAAATTAGCAAAGCCATGTCGTGCCCTTCGCACACTGCAGTGTTATTTGAAGGCGTTTTTAATCAGTGGTTCACTGGCCCATTCATAAAAACAGTTTCTTACTTAGTTTTTTAATGAATTAGCCGTTTTGAATCGATTGAATGAATGACAGCGACTCAGTCATTAAGACAGTCACTTACTGCCGCCTAGAGGCAATTTCAACCTCACATTTAAAAGTGTCATTGTATTTTTTTATCATTTCATATATCTGAGCTCTAAATTTTATATTTAAAACATTAATTTCATAATATTATTTAGGCAATTTGAAAATGCAGTGTAAATGCATGCATGAGCTCATCAAGAATATGTGTAAGCTACAGACCTGTGTAAAATGTTCTTTTAAAAATTAGCCATTATTATATAAAATAAGCATTTTATTTGAAGGACATCTGGGCTAAGCCCCAGATATCCACTGATGCTAGAACCGCCCCTGGTTACCAGTAAGGAAAAATCCACAAACGCTACAGTTGTGTTCAGTTCTTGCACTCTCTCAAATAAAACTTTATGTATTTGTGAAAAACTTCTTTTCTTCATGATACTAAACTTTTTTGTACCAGTGATTAATATGTTACCATAGACATTGCCGTACCCCACTCATACAGTATTTATTTAATTTGTGCAGGTCTTAAAAAGCCTTTATTTTTTATTTAAAAAATACTTCAGATACCCTGTAAATTCTTTAATGTAAAATTAAAATTTTATAATTTGTATACTGTATGTTGGCTGTTTATATTAGGCAATGTTATATACATTCCAGACCATTGGTTTTTAATAGCACATTAACCTCTGATTTAAAGTGTAGAACTCATGAATGTAAACATGTAATTTACCACAGTTGTGAAGTGCTGGAAAATCTTGAAAATGCACCTTGAAAGTGCTTGAAAAGTTATTGAATTTTACTTTGGAAAAGTTGTAAGAACTCTGAATATGACAGTTCACACTGGAGAGAAGCTTTTCACCTGCCAACAGTGTGGAAACCGTTACACTCATAAAGGAAACCTTACCAGGTATATGAGATCTCACACTGAGAAGAAGCCTTGCACATGCCTTCTGTGTGGAAACAGTTTCAATCAAAAACAACACCTTGAAATCCACATGAAATTTCACACTGGAGAGAAGTTTCAACCAAAAAGGTAACCTTAAGTACTACATGAAGATTTACTCAAAAGAGACCTGTTTAAATGTCATCAGTGTGGAATGAGTTTTACAGACAAGAAAAACCTAGAAATCATGCAGGTACATCGCTGAGAAGCCTGTCATGTGCCATCATTGTGGAAAGACTTCCAGAAACAAAGCAAACCTTAATTTTCATAATGGCGTACTATCTTCCATAGAGCTGTTTGACAGCTGAATTGCGTCTTGCAACATTGACATTGGTACCTAACTGAATTTACACTGAACTGTTTCTAACTGAATAACTACATTGTTGTCTTTTGTCAAAACTGTTTGCAGTTGAATTGATGTCATTTCAAACTGATGAACTTAGTTATTGATCTGAACTGACATTAGTGAGAAAAATGACACTCTTGTCTTTTAGACGTGCTTTACAGCAGAATCTGAATTGCCTCAAATGATTTGACAGTCTGTATTATATAAAGCATTACAAAAATAAAGCTGACTTTGACTGACTTGAGATAAAACTTTATGCTAGAGGGAATTATTTCAACAGCCCTTTATAGACCCCTATTAAATGCACCAGATCCAGCTAATCAAGTCCCTGTTATTTAAAAACCACAGGTATGTGTGTTGGAGCAGAGTTGGAACCAGAGTTTTGCATCCCTGATGTAGTATATCAGGAGGAAAGCCCATAACTAGATGGAAGTAAATGAGGTAATCATGCATATAGCTACCTTTAACACCAAAGTAGCTGCTCAAAGTGTGACTTTTTTGTGGTTCACTGTTTTTTTTCTACATAAAATCATCCTACATAGGAACATTCTGTAAAAATATAACCTTAATACAGGGGTCGGCAACCTTTTGGCCATAGAGTGCCGTTTTGAATTTTTTTGGTTAACTACTGTTTCCTTAATTTTGTCATGGCCATGACATATTAACTTGTGGGAACATGACAGTATGTCTTGGCCATGAGATTTTGTTGAGGTAATGACATCCTTATGTTTTGTCCACACACTGTAAAGTCGTGGCCTCAAGATACTATGATAAGGGAACAACATTCATTTCTCATGGCCACCAGTTCTTATGGTGAGGGAGCAGCATATTTTTCTTGAGGCCATGAGCTTAATGTGTAAGCAAACCTGTGACCATAGTAACCTGGGATTATCAGAGATGGATTAACCAATAATTTTTAATTCAAAAATTATATGAATTATGATGTCATTTATTATTATACATGAATACATTATTAAATTATTATATTAACCACATGCCATGCTGCCTACATGAATCTCTGTGCACAATGTAGACAGGAGCAGGAGCACAACAGGCAGTGCAGACGGAGCAGGAGCCCACAAGGGCTGCTCAGATGGAGCAGGAACACAGAGACAGAGACATTGTTAAATAGTCCAAAAGTTCATAGATGGTCTCAGTGGCCCGGGACGGGACTGGCAGAGGGTTTATTGGCTGGGGGTGTGTTAAGGGTGCTACCACCATGCAAGGAGCAGACGCAGCCACCCCCAGCTCATGAGGTTCCAACAATAATAATAATGAATGCTATGAAGTTACACTAATAATTAATTAGACTAATACAACACGTGATGTGTGTACATTAGGGGTTGAACCGACTAGTCGATTAGTCGACTGGTCGACTTCAATGCTCTGCTATGACGCTTTAAGCTTGACGTCGACTAGTCGCTGGTTCTAAATAGAGGAAGCAACATGACAATAAAACATTTACACTCTGATTCCAAAGAGTTAAAATGACAAAAAAAAAAGACATTTGATTATATAATTTGGATGCTGGAAATTGAAAGGGAGAATGCATGTTTTAAACAGCTTAGGGGACGTTCACGTGTCGCGTCTTTCGTACGCTCAAGTTATTTTAAATGTAGACGCGCATTATCCGTGCTTATAATGGAAGTGATGCGCACACGGTGCGACGCGCACGGTTTTTCTTTTTTTATGCTGGAAATACATTTATCCTTTGCTGAAACTTTCACGTCTTAATGGAGAGCGCAAGTCATGGCTGCTTAACAATGGCAGACGCCACAGGAGCGACAGCGAAAGCTATGCGCTTTGGAAAGGAGAAGGCTGCGCGCCTATAGCGTTTTCCACGCGTTTTTAGGCGCAACATGTGAACAGCCCTTATTGTACAGGTAAATTAATCGACGTTCTAATCTAATGTGATGTGCGTTGTAACGCGCTAAAAACGAGCTATTATAGGAACAGTAGCCATGGGCAGCGCTGTGTCATATGCCATATAGCGGTGCACAAGGTGTTCGAGATCAAGATTTAGTATTTGTTTATCAATGACGTCATCAATGACTAGTCGACGTCGACTCGACTTTCATCACATAAATGTCGACTTTAAAAATTCTGAAGTCGTTCAACCCCTAGTGTACATACTGAATCAAATGTGAACGTGAGGTGTGAACATGCAGGGTTTTGTTGGGAAATTATTCTGTTTGAAGTTAATAGAACTTAAATGTGAAAAATAGTATTAAATCAGTTTTAAACTGTTGGGTAATACCTCAAATTTGTACTTAGGCTAATTCAGACTGTAAAGTTGGTAAAGTTCCTTTGATTGTAAGGATGTTATTTAGATGTTTGAGTTGAAACATTGATTGTTGTATGTACAGTAATACTTACTGATTCATTGCTAAAACCCATTCTTACTTATTAGTATTAGTATTTAATTAATAAACTAGTTCTTTGGCGTAGGCCCTGTCCATGGTTTGAATCAGGTGAATGGGGATTCTTGCAGATCCTGCCTGAAGATGAAGGCAGGGGTGGAGCCTATCCCCAAAGATTTGAGGAATCAAGCTAGTATCCACCATGAAAGTAGATTCTTTGGAGAAGATCCTGAAATATTAAAGAAAAATAAAATAAGCAAATTAATCCATGAATCACTTGGTTTTGTACACTGAAAGAAGATATGAAAGCTCATAGATAAGAAGGTGAGGGTTGATAGATGAGAGGAAGAGAAGGGGTGCACAATAGGCTAGAGAGACAGAGGCCGCGTATAAGCCAACGAGAGAGCCATGATAGACTAAAGAGACAGAAGTTGCTAATAGGCCAGAGAGAGTTACAATAGGCTAGAGAAACAGAGGCCGCGTATAGGCCAGAGAGAGCCACAATAGGCTATAGAGACAGAGGCCACATATAGGCAGCGAGAGAGCCATGATACCCAGACAGCATCTGGCTCTGTGCCAGATTCATTTTCAACCGGCAAATCCGCGTTACAGTCACATCCGTTTCAGTGCTGTATCACAGTCCTAGACGGATCCGGCCCGTGTCTGGTTTCAGTGGGCACGGTCTACTATCGCAGAGCGGATCCGGGCCGAGTCTGGTACAGCCAGTGCTGGCCCAGATGAGCGGAAAACCAGATGCGTGCCGGTATTGGCCCGTTGTACCAAAAGACACTGGCCCAAGTCCGTTTTGCGGATTTGCAGGAGTGTGGGCCAGAATCAGGCCGGATGAAATTTGCTGTCAGGGTGGAGTACATTAAAAGGGACACACAGACAGTCATCCAGTTAAAAAGGTCCTGGAGAAATCTTGGGAACAAGAGAAAAAATAAATCAATAGCTTTGGATGGAATGTCGGAAAAGAAGCCCAGAGCATAGGAATAAATTAAATAAATCCCAGACAGCATCTGGCTCTGTGCCAGATTCGTTTTCAACCGGCAAATCCGCGTTACAGTCACATCCGTTTCAGTGCTGTATCACAGTCCTAGACGGATCCGGCCCGTGTCTGGTTTCAGTGGGCACGGTCTACTATCGCAGAGCGGATCTGGGCCGAGTCTGGTACGGAGCTGGCCCAGTGCTGGCCCAGATGAGCAGAAAACCAGATGCGTGCCGGTATTGGCCCGTTGTGCCAAAAGACACTGGCCCAAGTCCGTTTTGCGGATTTGCAGGAGTGTGGGCCAGAATCAGGCCGGATGAAATTTGCTGTCAGGGATATTAGTCCTACAGTGGTGCTACCTTCAACACCTCCATGGTTTTCCCCTAAACCAGATGTAGACCTGTCATTGCAAAATAAATTGAAAACAAAGGAAATCAGCATATCAAAGCATATAGTGGTAAAAGCAGTATTTAAATCAGGAATATTATAATAGTATTCAAATATTCACTGATGGATCAAAGAATCCAGAATCAGGGTGCACAGCAGCAGCAGTTTACATTCCCCATTTTAAATATAGTGTTGGGAAAAGAATTACAGACAATGTTTCAGTTTATTCAGCAGAAATGATTGGAATCTTCCCTGACAGCAAATTTCATCCGGCCTGATTCTGGCCCACACTCCCGCAAATCCGCAAAACGGACTTGGGCCAGTGTCTTTTGGCACAACGGGCCAATACCGGCACGCATCTGGTTTTCCGCTCATCTGGGCCAGCACTGGGCCAGCTCCGTACCAGACTCGGCCCGGATCCGCTCTGCGATAGTAGACCGTGCCCACTGAAACCAGACATGTGCCGGATCCGTCTAGGACTGTGATACAGCACTGAAACGGATGTGACTGTAACGCGGATTTGCCGGTTGAAAACGAATCTGGCACAGAGTCAGATGCTGTCTGGGTTAATTGCACTTCAGTGGGAGGAAGAAGTTCATCCAGTGCAGGTAGTGATTTGCTCAGACTCATATTCAGCATTAATACGTTTAAATAGTGTTAAATAGTGTGAAGATGTGTTGATTCACTGTGCAAAATATAACAGAAAGAATGCAGCTCATAGATTCATTAAGTAATGCAGGAGTTAATGAAGTCACTAGTCAACATATTTAGAAAAGCCCAGAAAAAATCAAGGGTGTATAATTAATATTTCTTTTCTAAGAGAAACAGGTTTGTTTTATAGAATTTAGGCTAGTATCCTTTTTTTTTTTTTTTAATCATTTCTGTTCTGTCAACTCCCAGTCACTGCTTCACACACCTTTCCAGATGGTGGCGGTAAATGCGCCATTTAAGCTGGTTTGCCAACCGCCATAAAACAGCTAAAGAAGAAGAAGACTTTTATTTTGGTTTGGTGATGTGACGTCATAAGGCTGCGGGCGCTCCTGTGTCTAGTATTCAACTGAAGAAAGGTGTGTGTGCTTTTACTTGTTTAAAGTGTTACAATATGATACAACTAAATCGCTTGCGCTTCACTTCCTGTCAGTTTGATCTGTCCTATCCAATTAAAGGCAAAAATGCCAAAAATAAATCTTTAAAAAAAAAAAAAAAAAAAAAAGTGATTCAGTGTTTTCAAACGTTTAAATCAGCGCACGCTGACGACATCTGCTGATCACAACAGTGTAAATACAGCGAGAACAACAAACACGAAAGTGCAATCTATTAAATATAAGCTACAAATCAGTATAGGAATCTTAATACAAATGTGTGTAATTTTATTAATTTGAGTGCTTGTTTTTGTGTTATCAGGTAATTTAAGTCCATTAACACTCATTCTGACTGACTACCACTGACTACTGAACTAGAGAGCTGATTTTAAAAGTGTCCAAACACAGAGAAAAACTACTGAATAGACTGAGATCCATGTGACACACTATTATAAAGATGGTGTTTATTAAAGAGGAGAGTGAAGACATGAGGATTGAAGAAACATTCAGAGTCAAACATGAAGATACTGAGACACAAACAGGTTGGAACTCATTTTAATCCATTATTAACCTATTTCATCCTTCTTAAAATGCCAGGCTCTATAAAAATGGTATTTTGTGTAACAATAAAACCAGTATGTACTTCTGATTAAAAAAAACAGTAAACATCTGACAAAAACAATGACTTGACAAGTGTTATTTTCTGCTATCATCAGAAGTGCCATACATATATTAACATACCCAAAGGTAAATAGCAGTGCATGTTCATTACAACAAACAAAAATTTCAGAAACGCCAGCCTACTTATAAAATTAAACATCCTCCTGATTGAGTCATTGTATGCCGTTAATGTCTGTTCTTCATTTAAAGATCTTTGGTGAGTGATGAATACAATCAGTGACCAGTAACTTTTTAATGAACTGCGAGATCAGTAGCAGTATTTGTGTCAGTGAGACTGGTGTTCATTAATAAAAGACCACTTTGTAAAATATGAGACTAAATAATCTACATGTATCCCAGACAGCATCTGACTCTGTGCCAGATTCGTTTTCAACCGGCAAATCCGCGTTACAGTCACATCCGTTTCAGTGCTGTATCACAGTCCTAGACGGATCCGGCCCGTGTCTGGCTTCAGTGGGCACGGTCTACTATCACAGAGTGGATCCGGCCCGAGTCTGGTACGGAGATGGCCCAGCGCTGGCCCAGATGAGCGGAAAACCAGATGCGTGCCGGTATTGGCCCGTTGTGCCAAAAGACACTGGCCCAAGTCCGTTTTGCGGATTTGCAGGAGTGTGGGCCAGAATCAGGCCGGATGAAATTTGCTGTCAGGGATTATTATGTTTAGTTTCACATATTTTTTATTGACAACATTAATCTAAATGTTTTGATGTCTGTTGCTTTATTAAACTGTTAACTTTTAATTTTCTTATTTCACCTCAGACCTGATGGCACTGAAAGAGGAGAGTCAAGAACTGAATGAAAAGAAAGAGAGAGATCAAAATGAGAAACAGGATGATTTCAAAACTGATGAGCCTTCAGTTAGTTGCTCACAGAATGAAAAGACTGGAGAGAGACCTCTCACCTGCAAACAGTGTGGAGAAATGTTCAATCTAAAAGAAAGCCTTAAATTCCACATGAAAATTCACATTGAAAAGAAACCGTTCATATGCACTCAGTGTGCAAAGTGTTTTACATGGAAATATCACCTTGATGATCACATGAGAACTCACACTCGCACCCTGACTGCCATTACGTATCAGGATGAAATCTTTGGACCCGTTGTCAGGTCCTACTCTGGTTCAGTGAGTCCTGGGTTCATCCTGGTGCAAGACAATGCCTGGAGAGTATGCATGCAGTTCTTGGAGGGTGAAGGAATTGATACCATTGAATGGCCCCCATGCTCGCCTGATCTAAATCCAATAAAACCCCTCTGGGACATTCTGTTGTGATCTCTATTGAGATCTGATGTGTTTTCAAAGTGTTCCCTTAATTTTTTTGAGCAGTGTATTTCATTTTGTTTTTTTAAATTAATTTAGAAATTAAGCAGAAGACTTTTCATAGTCAGATCAATTTGGCTTCTCAAAGCATCACGAATTGCATAAAATAAAATCTATAGATCTAAAACATTTAAAGTAGCTATAAAACAATGTTAGATTAAACGTTAACCCTAGATAAATGTGTGCTATTAGGTGAATATTGTGCGATCATTTGCATTTTTTCTGCGAATACATGCCTCACAAACATGATAAATATATAAATAGAAAGCTTTAAATTGTTACTCAATGAAATAAAACAAATCGGAAAAAACATAAAAAAATCATTAGGAAACTATTCTAACATATACAAATGTGTCTGTGACGGGGCCTGATAATTTAGGGGTGAAATAAATATAAAAATGTATTTTATTCAATAATAAAAAAAATGCTGAGATGGCATAATATGTGTTTCGCATAGTTTAACGTCCTTTATATGACTCAATGTTTAGATTTATTAAATTAAAAAAAAAAAATTCAAGATTTTTTTAAGTGGAAATGTACGTTTCTGGTAGAATGTCCCATAAATACAGACACATACATGTATATTTTAAAACAAAATATTTATATGTGTATATATATTTATACCTGTATACAGTTTAGATTATAAATAAATATAAATATTTTAGATTTAAATCTAAAATATTTTTCATTAATATATACATGCATGTGTGTGTATTTATATATACATAATAAATATACACAGTACACAAATATATAGTATGTAAACATAAACTTTTATTTTGGATGCGATTAATCGCGATTAATCATTTGACAGCCCTAGTTCAAATGAATGTTCACAATAAATAAAAATAAAATAGAAAAAAGAAAGGGTAATCAGATATATATATATATATATATATATATATATATATATATATATATATATATATACATATATATTATTTTTTTTCAGGGCAGTAATTTTAATTAGTTCGAATGTATGATTGAAGCATTTGATATTCCTGAAAACTCATTTTTATAGGTATCTGCAGGTACAAAGCCTAGTAAAAAAAAAAAAACATTTACAAACAAATACCCTTTCGTCCCCTCCTCCTCATAGATGGATCGAGGAGCTCTTTGACTTGAGTGTATCTGAGCGGGTCTGTGTCAACAGTGTACAGTTCGATTCAAAGAGTAGCCTCATTGTCTTTAGATGTTTTAAAGAAACAGTGTATTATACTGACTTTTATACCATCTATTGTAATCTATTTCAAATTTCAAACACACATAAGTCCTTATTAACACAACTTATGTTAATTATTCAACATGATTTTCACTTGAAATAATGATAATTAATTCATATCTAAACATTCAGATTACATTATTACATTATTATTCACATCCTGCAAAGCTCATCCTCTATAAGGGAAACAGTAAGTATCCACTGAAAGTGCTGTGGTTATTATGGTCATCATATATCCACCTGCCAGACCTAAGACTCACATAGACAACATCTCCAACCTCCAGGAGAAACACAACTCCATTCGAGGAGTTTACAACACCTCCAGCCTGATTACCATGAGCTACAACCACACGTTCTCCATTCTTCATAATATAGACAGTTGATGGAGTTGATGAACTACCAGCACCATAAAGAGAGATTCTGAACATATATGCTCCTTTCAGTGGAGCTGTGAAAATACCTAAAGCAAATAAAAGGAGATAAAGAAAATATTCAGCTGTTTCCTGCATGAATGCTCTATTACCATACACATTGTGTTTTGAAACATGGCAGATTATTTATTTATCTTATATACATAGCAGAAAGAATCTCATTACTATAAACTGAGTTTTACGGCTTCATTTCATTGATAATTACCTGTAATTGGGTTGTAGGTGTTCCCTATGTTTGTGAAGACGTTCCTGTAGGTTAGGGTGATATCAGTGGTAAAAGGACCAGTATGTCCACCGCCAGACTGCATCAGTGCAGCTGAAAAAGCTATCTGCCTGTCTGTTAATGAAATCCATAAGCAATATTGTGATGTATTTGTGATGCATTACACTGACAATTTATACACTGAATTTAACGTCATTCATACATTGTTTTACCTTTATTTTCCTTCCTCAACTGCTCCACTTGACTCAGAGTAAGATTTGAATTTTCTGTTAAGGAATAAAGATTCTGTTAAACAACATTTATATTGCTCATTGTAAAAGATAAGTTTACACAGTATAGTTTTACACTAACACTCACATTGGTGTTTTACTTTGAGGTTCGCTGATAATAGAGTGAAAGTTTTGATGAGGTACCTTAATTTTTCTTGTTCAGCTCTTCCAGAATAAACGTCTGTTGTTCCTTCAGTTGCGTCTCTAAAGCTCTGATGTTTGCTTTCTGCTCTGTAACAATGGCAGTCAGTTCTCTCAGTGCTGCATGGATGTCAGGGAAGCACAGCTGGCAGTTTTGTTGCCTGTCTGTTGAAGTTTCAGCTCTCACAGTGTCAGTTTGAGGTGGATTCTGTCTTCTATCTTTAGAGCTGAGCTGTTGACTGATCTCATTTTCATGGAGTCCTCCATCTAACTGCTGCTGTACAGTAAACACAAAGGCTTCCAGCAGAAGCAGTATACAAACTAAAACCTTCATCTTCCCTGATGTTTGTTTCTAGCTCTTACTCTGTTGTCTTTCACAGCCTCTCATGCTCTTTTTATAGTGTCCTGACTCACTGTCTTCTGTACATGGTTTGTGTTTCATCAGATAAAAAAGTTGTGAAGTTAATTGTTAATCATAATCCAAAAAAAAGCAGAATATTCTTTATTTCTTGTTGCTGTACTATTGTTTTTTTTTTTATTGTAACATTCCTTTAAATGTTACATTTTCCCTCACATGCAAGAACATAACCAAAACGGAATAAATGCATGAATGAATCAATACAAAAAATAAAATAATATTAATAATAATAATAAGAAAATCACTTTTACTCTTACACTTGCCATTAATGTAGTTAAATTATAATTAAATTAATTAAATTATATATTGAATATACTGATACTGTTTAAAAAACACTAAATGATTTACACAAAAAGCTATTTAAAGTGTGATGATATCACCTAGCCACAGTCGTTTGCATAAACTGTGCCTCCTGAGCAACACATTGACATAGGCTCCACCCACTGGTGTTTTTACGCTATATTTCTATATGTTAACGTGTAAATATTGTGTCGTATCAAAAGCAAATATAAATTACAATCACTGCCGCTATCTTTTCTACACTGGATACAGTATACCAGTGTTGCCAAGTCTGCGGTTTTCCCACTGTATTTTTTGTCCGTGGGTTGAAGTGACCCCAATTGTCACGAGCGCGGTCTCTGTGGCTCCCTCCGATCGCCGTCAGCGGGAGTTATCCCCGGACTTTTAACGAACTCCATTACCCACAATCCCGTACCTGGGGCGCCCTTCCGGTTCCGGGTTGCTTCCCGCCGGCTGGCTTTCTGCCGGCATAAAGAGGACGCCGAGCCGCGAGCTCCTCGCGAAGTTTTGATTTGCTCCGGCCATCATCACCAAGCGTTTCTCTGGATTGTTATACTTTGTTATCGACTCGGACTGTTTGACTCTCGTGTGACGTTTTCCTGCCAGCCTTTGTGACCCCTCGCCTGTCTTATCGGATTATCTCTCTGGATTGCTAGTGGCCCCGACCTTCTGCCTGAACTCGACCATTCTCTGCCTTGCCCCAGTCACACCCGATTGCCGTTGTCGACCATTGCCAGTTTGACCTTGTTTTCTGTCTGTGAAATAAACCGTTTGCTCGTGGATCCACCGACTGCTGATTTATCATCACACCAATAATGTAATATCATAATATTTAGTCCCTGGAATGTTAATTTTACCACGGTAGCCTGTCCAAAAAAATGATAATTCAGCCTCCCAGAATGCAATTTGTAATAGGGGACCACCCTACAATTGCGATTTTTTTAGGCTAGTTTTGAGTATCAATTGGATGGGTTTTATTGTGAAAACCTGGAAACCCATGCAGTGTACAAGATGCGCATTTGCTTTCTGACACACAAATGTTTATTTAGACAAAGTTTGTTTTAAACAGCTCGATCACATCTTTGTACAGATATCAGAAGGATCCCAGCATAAGGAACAAGTGGATAGTTAATTTTTAATGGCATCACGGATCGTGTCAGAGAGTTGGAGTATGTGGTGCGTTGATAGAGGCACAGAGTCTAAAAAAATCCATGTCATGACCGCTTTTATTGACATGTATAACAACATAGACATATTCAACATCTCACTTAGTCAGTCTGTTGTCCCAACATGCTTCAAAGTTACCAACATCATTCCTTCTTCAATGACTACAGTCAGGTAGTGCTTTGAATGGCTAGTCATGCACCACATCAAGTCTGTCCTCCCCCTTCCAGTTTGCATATGGGTCCAGCTGCTCGACCGATGACACTATCACTGACCACACTGACCTGCACCAGTCACTTTGTACAGCATTGGACTGCAAACTGCCTCTTCTCATTTTAAACAGTCTCTTTTGCACTACACCCATTACATCTGCACTCTTTGTTTCACTGGTTTGCACTCTACCCTTTGTATAACTGTTTAGTTGTATTTTTTATATTATATTTCATTTGTATTTATTTGTATTTTTGCATTCCACCTTTATTGTTTAGTGTTCGCTGTGTTTTCAGTTTGAGAGTAATGCAATTTCAGTTCTCTGTATGTGCTGTATATGTGGCAGAATTGACAATAAATAGACTTTGACTTTGATAAAAATGTAATTATTAACCCAATTTACGACATTTCACGTGCAAGATTTTGAAAAAGTTGATTTGTGCACTTATGATATCATTTGCCTTGACTTATTTTACAGTACCATGAGACTGAAATGACATTTCATGTCTGATGTGATCTGTTACTTTTTACCTTTGTTAATTATTACTTGCATGTTTTTTCAGAGAGTGCAAACAATTTTACTTTTATACATTTGGCAGATGCTTTAAATCCAAAGCAATTTCTATAATTTAATTTAAATATACTGTACAGTGTCTTCAAAAATGCACATTTTTGCAGAGAACACATCGAAGTTTGAAACATATATGGAAAAGAAAACCTTCCTTTAAAACTCAAGTAGCCAAAGGAAATTCCTTCAAATATTTTTTTTTATATATAAGGAAATTGCATCTTGAGTTTATTGTCAGCATCAGCAGTATAGAGGTGTGCACATATTTGATTTAAATGCATTGGTAAAATGAGCTTATACGTTTGTTTTTTGTTTGTTTCGTATGCAGAGCATTCTGTCTAAAAGTACACTATATTTATCACTATATTGTATGTGTACAACTATTTGTCATTTGTGTGTTTAGAATCTGGTCAAATGTTGCAAATTCACCATGGTTTATGGTGTGTGTGTGTGTGTGTGTGTGTGTGTGTGTGTGTTTAAAATTCAATACTTAAAGTGATAACATAAAACATAAACAAAAAAAATATCTGCAAAAAATCGGTTTACCTTGAAACCGGTTATCGTCCCATGCCTATCTGAGGCTGTATATCTGTAAAGCTTTGACATTACACCAAACTTTGTGTGTGCCATTGTCACCTCACACAGAACATAACAAAGTGATCTGATTACAGCGCCACCTTCTGGCCAAAAGTCACAAGCCTCATATTACTGGAAGGTAGTATTTATGATTTAGCCATTTCAATTACAATCATCCAACTATTGCATTTATTACTCATTGCTGCATTTGGTCTGATGCAGCACGCAATGCTTAGCTCCTCATTTTGCCGCTTGGTTGGCAGCCCATAGAACCGATTACGGGAAAGCTGTGAAATTGGGCATACTGATAGAGGAAAGACTGCACTCTAGCCTGTCATCATAGCAAATCTAGTGTCTCTAAGTCAATGTGTGTGTTATTGTTACCTCACACAGAACTGATAAGCCATTAAATCATACTACTACAGGTTTTTCCACCATTTTGTCTAAAATCATCCTAAAATAGCTTTAATTACTCATTGATGCAGTTGGTCTCATGCATCCCTTGCCTTGTGCTTGGCCCTGTAATTGCTGCTTGCAGCTATATTGTTGTTGTTTTTGTGCTTCAATAAATGAATAAAACACAAGTATAAGGGTAATGATTTTACAAATTGGTGATCCTCTTTACATAATAAGCAGTGCAATTGCACAAGATCTCCTCTTTCCCTAAATGTGCTTAATATCCTAATGTCTGGAGTGAACATAACATCACTGTACAATGAAATGATGGCCATGGTAACAAATTGTGCTCATTACACAGAGGTGATTTCTATGTTACTAAGAATTATTTGGTCATTTTGCAAATACAAAGCATGTTTTAAAAAAGAACCTCACCTTGATATAACAAGAGGATATATTTTGCTCTAATATAATTGTAACTGTTATTCCACCGAAGGCAAGATAAATATTGAACCCATGTGCAGTTTGTTGAACAACGTGAACATCCAAAAAATAATACAAATGATAACTTAACAGAAACAGACTTGACTTGAAGACAGACTTAAAGACAGACTTGCCATGGACACAAACTTGGAAACAGGGATGAACAGAACTCACCGACAGCAGGTTACAACATTAATACATGACGAGGAACAATGGGAACATGAGGAGACTTATAGTGAACAGACAGGGTCACATGACACAACCAACCAATGAGAAACATGGCACACGACATAGCAACCAATGACAAAACAGAACAAAGAACACCCTGGCAAAACATGAACCAATTAGAACATGACACATACACAGGCGCGAAAACACGAGGAGCAGGGAAGCAAGACACAAACAGGAACCATGACTAGACTACAAAATAAAAGACATGAAAACATGAACATGAAAAAATCCCAAAACAAAACCCAAAAACAAAACTCCACATTACAATAATATTGTCATGATCTGTGCTGTTATGGCTCCCTCCTTCACCTCCAGAGGGAGCCTTCACTCCATTTCCCATAACCCCTTTCTTGTCACCCCTCACCTTTGCACCAGTCAGCCATCTTAGTTCATCCTACCTGGACTATAAATAGAGCCTCACTACCATGTTCTGATCGTGAAGTATTGAACCATTGCTGTCAATTCCTGAGCACTCTATTCCTTGTCTTGTTTTTTCCATTGTTTCCAAACTTGTTTTTGTTTCCCGTCTCCCGAGTGTTCTCTGCCCGCCTTTTGACCCACGCCTGTTTTCCTGGATATCGTTTGTAGCCTAGCCTATGCTAACCCTGTCTGCTGTGTTTTGACCTCGCCTGATTGGATTATGTTTTCTCAATAAAGTTGCACTTGGATTCTCACTCCGCTGACTCATTCCTGACAAATATGACTTACTGGAAAGTCATCTGGTTTTACCTGTCACATGACCATGGAGAAACCAGCAATCATCACTTCTTGTGATAACTCCACTATAATTTTCTTTTACATTTGTTGTTGTTGTTGTTGTTTTCTTTAAAAGAAAGACGGCACCTATAAACTGTCCTTCTCTGGTTGCTCTGATTGCTTCTATTGTAAGTCGCTTTGGATAAAAGCATCTGCTAAATGACTAAATGTAAAAGGCTTATAATGTAGCCACGTTCAATGCATGGTTCTGCATACCATCAGACCTGAAATCCTGTTAACAGAGGAATCTTTAAAGATGATTGATTGTTCTGGTATTATCAGTATGAATAGCGTTGACTGCCAGTATAGTGATTGTACATATTTATCTCACATTTTTGGCCGTATACGGGTGCCTACATACAATGAATTATGAAAGTACATGTAAGTCCATTCTAAGGTCAAGAATCCTTAACTATCTCATGAACAGGCCAATACTATTTCAGTACAGTAGCATGATCTTGGGTCTTTACAATAAATACTTTCTTTGCTCCCACTTTATATTAGGTAGCTTTATCTACTATGTACTTACATTTAAATTAATCATTTGATACAGTGCACTTTTTGTGTACATACATGGTTTTACATTGTACTTCTATTTAAAAAAAACCTCTGTAATTACATTATAATTATACTGTTGAATAAATTACATTTTACATATTTTTTTATGTAAGTACCTAGTAGTTAAGGGCAGCTAATATAAAGTGGGACAAGTTCTTTTGTGATTATGGAAATTTGCTCATTGTTTGCATTCTATAAACTTCTCACTCAGTGCAGTTCATTTTTATGTTCCCATTTTCATATGCTGGAGAAAACAATGAGCTTGTGATGTTGAAAGATAAATATCATATTATTCAGTGTTCTTTTATCACAATATCACAATTGAGTGATATTATTGAAGATATTAATTGTTATTTTAAAACAAAGACTAATGAAACACAATGACAGTTCACTGCTATACTGAATGAGAGGAACTGCAACGCACAATATAGGGGAATAGTATCACCTTCTAAATGAAAGAGCCAAATTTCCCATAGAAAAGTGAGGCTAGAGCATCCAATACACATGCATAGTCATAGATACGTCATGACTGTATGCGCATTGGCTGGTCTAGTTTGAAAAATAAACACTATTTGAGCACATTCATGGGGTAATTAATTTAAGATTTTTGTTGCTGATTTGACATAAGTAATATAATTGTGAGTTCAGCAAGCTGTTTTTGAGATTTCAGGATTCCCCTATTCATTAGGATAGGACTTGGTCTTGTATGAGCTGTGCGGAGGTGTTGCAAATATGGCCACAAAGTAAAGAGACTTTCCTTGAAGAGGACTTTGTTTTAAAAATAATTATTTGAGTTGAATTTTTTTAATGATCTAATTAATTAATTAATCGCTAGCTTTTATTACACCCACAAACCATCTGCAGTTCCTGTTCGAACCCTAGTTTGGGAAACATGACCCCAAACTAGTGGAACATGTTTTCTTATCCGTTGCATTTTTTACATCATGCTACAAGATAATCCTATTTAAATCAATGTGATAAACGAGTTTTGTCAAAAGTAATGTAAAAGTAATCTGATTATATTACCTAAAATGTGTATTGTAACTGATTACGTTACTTACTACAATTTTTGTCATGTAATCTGGAATATATATATATGTTCCTGTTACAGGCCTGTATTGTGTGATCTTGTTACAGTTATTTAACTTGCGATTAAGATTATTTACTCACTGCTGAACTCAAACAGTAAATATTCACAACAGCAGGACCTTCTCTAGTCATGTTTGATTTTTCGTGTCAGTGGTATCGTTCCTGTGTGGTCTCACAGTCTGGTCAGGCCGAATTGTCTAGTGTGTGCGTTTACAAGATTATAAGGACAAAAATGTGGTATGTGGTTCCCCAAGGATTTAAAATTAGTTAAGATCTGAAAATCCTCTAGTGTGCAGCCAGCCTTAGTTCATCACAATCTCACATGAATCTTCCGATATAACCAATAGTGCAATACAGAGAGCTTTGAGTCAATAGTTTATGCAAAAATGTGCTAATTTCTATAACCACTAAATTTTTTGGAAAAAGAAAGTATTTATTAAAAAGACCCAAGATAGTCTATACACTGATGTTGTATTGCCTTGTAATTTGATAGTTGATGGTGCTTTACCTTGACAGAGAATGCACTCTAACCTACTGTATGTGGGCGTCCAAAAATGTGAGATAAACAGTATGTACAGTCAAGACTATTCATACTAGTAACACCAGAATAATCAATCATCTTTAAAGATTCTTCTGATAACAGGATTTCTAGTCTAGAGGTATGTAAAGCCATAAGTGAAACCGAAAATAACTATATTATGACCCCTTGAAAAACAAGTATGACAGTGGAGTTATCACAAGAAATGGATGCTAGCTGGTTTTTCCAGTGTCACATAACTTAAAATAAGTAAAATCACATGACATTTTTTTGTACAAGTTTTAATTGGATCCCTATTATGCCCAAGAGCACTGCTAGTCTTTCTTGGGTCCACACAACACACACACACACACACACACACACACACACACACACAAATACACTATTACAGTGGTTCTCAAACATTTTAAGTTTAAGTCCAAGTACCACCTCAGAAATGTTTTGTCTCTCCAAGTACCACCATAATGACCAACATTAAAATACAGTAGCATAGTAAGCTTAATTATTCAGCTATAGCTATGCACAGTTCAGAAATGAGAATATGTATTATTGTCTGTCACTTTAAACATTGTCAGAATCAGAATCAGAAAGAGCTTTATTGCCAAGTATGCTTGCGCATACAAGGAATTTGTTTTTGTGACAGTAGCTTCCAGTATACAACAACCACAACACGGACAATAAGAAAAATACAATAAGGTGAGAATAAAAAATATACATATTTAAATATAAATAGACAAAAATATATAGAAAACTAAATTAAGAAATAAGTGGTATGTACAGTTGTGCTGTTGATGATTAAAAAAAAATAAAAAAAATAAAATAAAAAAAAAGAGATGCAGGGGGTGCATTAGGATGGAGGTGGTAACAAATAAATATAAGGTTATTGCACTTGTTTTTATTGTACGATGGTGTGAACATTTAGCTGTTCATAAGGTGGATTGCCTGTGGGAAAAAACTGTTCTTATGCCTGGTTGTCCTGGCAATTGGGGCTCTGTAGCGCCGGCCAGATGGCAAAAGTTCAAAGAGGGAATGGCTTGGATGTGAGGGATCCAGGGTGATTTTCTGAGCTCTCTTCCTCACCCTGGATGTATAAAGTTCTTGAAGGGTGGGCAGGGGAGCACCAATAATCCTCTCTGCAGTCCGAACTGTTCTCTGTAATCTTCTGATGTCTGATTTTGTAGCTGAGACAAACCAGACAGTTATTGATGTGCACAGAACAGACTCGATGACAGCTGTGTAGAACTGTTTCAGCAACTCCTGTGGTAGGTTGAACTTCTTCAGCTGGCGAAGGAAGTGCAACCTTTGTTGGGCCTTTTTTACAATGGAGTTGATGTGAGTGTCCCACTTCAGGTCCTGGGAGATGAAAGATCCCAGGAACTTGAATGACTCCACTGTAGCCACAGTGCTGTCCATGATGTTGAGTGGGGAAAGTGCAGGGGGATTCCTCCTGAAGTCCACTATCATCTCTACAGTTTTGAGCGCGTTGAGCTCCAGGTTGTTATGACTGCACCAGACAGCCAGCTCTTTAACCTCCTGTCTGTAGGCAGACTCGTCACCGTCCTGAATGAGGCCGATGAGAGTGGTGTCATCTGCAAACTTCAGGAGCTTGACAGAGGAGTCTTTAGAGGTGCAATCATTGGTGTAGAGGGAGAAGAGCAGAGGGGAGAGAACACAACCCTGAGGGGCGCCGGTGTTGGTGGTGCGGCTGCTGGACATGAATTTCCCCATTCTCACCTGCTGTTGCCTATCTGTCAGAAAGCTGTTGATCCATTGACAAATAGGGCTGGGAACAGAGAGCTGGTTCAGTTTGGTTTGGAGGAGTGGAGGAATGATGGTGTTGAAGGCCGAACTGAAGTCCACAAACAGGATCCTCACGTAAGACCGTGGCCTGTCCAGATGTTGCAGAATGAAGTGCAATGCCATGTTTACAGCATCATCCACAGATCTGTTTGCTCGGTAAGCAGTTTGTAAGTACAGTTTGAACATTAACACTGTGATTACATACAGGTAAATAAAAAAATTTAAATGATTAAATTAAAATGTAGCCTACTGTACCTAAAAGCTAAATTTAAAAAAATGTACTGTACACCTAAAAAAGTACTCCTTTACTGTAAAATTTTTTTACTTTACATTTAAATACAGTAAAGGAGTACTTTTTTAGGTACCCCAGACCCACCAGGGGTGCCAGAGTTTTCATCTGCAATGGAGGACCTGGAGTTCACTGGCATAAAGCAACTGGGAAAAAGCACACCTAAGTAGGAATGGCACCACAATCTGAACACTGAGCCTGCCTCCTGCAAATTACCTGATATTGCCCAACACACAGAAGGACACAGGCACCAGGGTCAGAACACAGATGAAACTCCATCAATGCACACGAAACTAGTAAATAAAGACAACAGTAGAAAGGAAAGAACAGAAAAAGACATGATGTGTGGCAAAGTATGGTGACCCATACTCTGAATTTGTGCTCTGCATTTAACCCATCCAAGTGCACACACACAGTAGTGAATACATGACCGAAGCAGTGGGCAGCCATATTGCTATCAATGCAGCACCTGTGGAGCAGTTGGGGGTTCTGTGCCTTGCTCAAGGGTCTCACATCAGTCGTGGTATTGAGGGTGGAAAGAGCGCTGATCATTCACTCCCCTCACTGACAATCCCTGACGAACCTGGGACTCGAACTCGCAACCTTGCAACCTCACTGCTGCCCCTAGAAGTGAAATGCGGCATTATTTTGCATACAAAACAGGTTATAAAGGTGAACAAGCTGACCTTACTGCAACTGTATGCAAGCATGGCTATAAATCATGTGTTGCCACAGGAGGCACACATCACTTGTCTGAGATGTGCCTTACCTCGCCTGAAATGCAGTACAGTAGGCGGCTGCAGTGAGGGGAGGAGTGAAATAAGTGCAGTCAAGACGGACAGTTCTGAGCTCTGGAAGCAGAACAGATCCCTACGAGATGTGTTGCTAATAAACATGATATAATGTCTGGTATAATCTGGTTCCCGTGGTCTTGAGCTGACAGCTGTCTATGGGATATGGTCTTCACTGGGGATCCGTCTCTGGGGCTCATCTAGACTGATATTAGCATGCCATTGTTCTTACAATGCAACGAGTACATCAGGTGTTATGGGAAATGTTCTCGGTTCCGGTTGACCTAATTAATGCAGTCTAACAATACTTTAACAGATTTGAATTATAGAAATGTGTCAGTGTCTTATGTCTAATGTTCAGGTTAAAGAGATGGGTCTTTAATCTAGATTTAAACTGACAGAGTGTGTCTGCCTCCCAAACAATGTTAGGTAGATTGTTCCAGAGTTTGGGAGCTAAGTAAGAAAATGCGATGACGAGATTATTACTTGCAGGGCTTAGGTCCAATAATTAACACCTCTGTTTTTTCAAAATTTAAGAAATTACTCGTCATGGATTTTTTTTTATATCAACTATGCATTCTGTTTTTATGCATTCAATTTTTTTCAAAACTTATGTTTCATCTGGCTTGTTTTTTTATTATCAACATGGATGTTAAAATCACCCACTATTAAGACACTATTAAGGCCTGTATAAAGTAGTCAGTACAGATATGGTGTACATTTTAGCACGGTAACAAGATAAGTAACCCTCGCATTGAGTTCTCAACGAGTCTTTTAAACTTTAGATTAATTAATGCACCAGTTCAGAATCTGGAGGATACTTGCGTTGCCTTTTGTGTTAAGGAGTTCCCTTTGATGAAATCGCAGAAAGGGGTTTCCCGAGGTTGCTGATTGATTGGAAATTTGGTGTGATGTCTTGGGCGTCAGCTGGAAGACGATGCAGAGTCGTGAGCTGGTTGAAGTTCAGGCGGGCACAGATGTTTTGATTACGGCTTGCAGCAAAACTTAACTAGAACACAAAACTCTCAACGGAAAGAAAGAAAAGAAACTAAAGTCAAATGCTAGATGTTGTTTTCTTCATTGTTTGTCAGCAACGTGCGTGCAGGCCAAAGCTGCAGATAGAAGCCACGATACAGGTGACAAAGAGCAGAGGGAAGAGGTGCAAAGAAGACGAGCAAAAATAGAGGACAAAATAGAGCGATTTGATGGTGTCTTGGGTTTTAAACAGGGGTGCTGAACACATCCCAAATGGTGTTTTGACCAACTGAACATTGTCTGGGTTTGGGGAGTAACAAGAATATAATACATTTTACAAAGGACTGATTGAAAGAAACATTTGAAGCATGAATTTTCAAACTCATACATACCAAACACAAATATAAACCCTTAAGCGATTCACTAGTTCTTAAAACATGTAACACTTCTAATCAAATCATCTGAATTGTATGATTCCCTCTGACATCCTACATATGGCACAATTTAAATTTAATAGATTTTGTAATCATAACAGCCTGTAAAACACTTGCATTGATTACATAAGGCTAATTCTTAATAAAACCTTTAAACCTTACCTTGTTCATTTATATAATGATATAAATTCACATTTGTAATGATTGATTTTGACATACCCAAGGCAAATTCCCCCCAAAAAATAAAGTATCAACTTTAAATTGAACATTTAGATTTTGGTCTTGTAAAAGAATGTAAAAATTTTTAAAAGTAAGTATTGTCATTTAAAATTTATTGTCATTTTATTTTATATAGAAGATATGATCCGCTTTGAATGACAGAATCAACAGTTCTACAACAGTTGGCTCATGCTTGTCAACATTTGACTTATAAAAAACACGGGACATTAAAATTAATTAACCTTGAAATTGTCATGCCCTCAGCATGTTCCCTCAGTCCCAGTCACCACAGCCAGTCACCATCCAGCCAATCCCCAACACGCCACACCCGTGCACCATCACCAGAATGCTAATCACCTACACCTGCACCGGCAATCACCACTCCCTATAAATACTTACCTTTGTCATTTACTCACCGGCTGGAATTGAAGTTACCAGGACACTGCTCTGTGGATCTTCTCCCCTTTTGTGCCTGATTCTCCTGTGCTCCTCCATGGTCTCTCTTTGTGAACCTGTGGACATATATCTCATTGAACTCAGGGAAGTGACTTTTGCTAACGTTGGTGATTGCTATGAACTTGAACTCACCTGTTGGACTGTGTTTGAGAAAACCCTCCGCTCGATGCACTACTTACCTGTTTCACCTATTCGAAGTGTTCAAATACCACAATAAATATCACAAAGTAATACCTGCCTTCTCTCCTCTGTGTGTGACCGTGACAGGATTCCAACCCGAACAAAACTTTACTGCAGCTCACTCATGGAAGCTAGCGCTGCCATTTCCGGAGTCTCTCCGGATCTCTCCGCCAGTCTTTGCACTCCGCCCCTTCGAATACCGGGGCTAGTATTTCAGCGATCACTAGCACGCCCCTCTCCCGGCCGATGAGTTATTCCGGCGATCCGAGCAGCTGTAACGGCTTTCTTCTTCAGAGTTCCCTCTATATCGAAGCAAACGCTCATAGTTTCCCTAACGAAACCTCTAAGATTGCCTTCATGATTTCCCTCCTCACTGGACGAGCACTTCAATGGGTGGAGGCGCTCTGGAATGCAAGAAGTCCAGCTTTGTCATCACATAACGCTTTTATCAGTCACTTCAAAGAAGTGTTTGGTGTGGCACTCACACCCCTCTCTGTGCACGATGAACTAATCACCCTGCGTCAAGGGAATACTTCCATTCATGAATATACCTTGCATTTTCGAGCACTCGACGCCAACAGCGGCTGGAATCAGATCGCCCTCCTGGCAGCATACCGTAAAGGGCTCAAACCCCAAATCCACAAGCAAATGGTCATTTATGATGACAACGCCAATTTAGAGACTTTCATCAAGAAAGCTACCAGTATATCTCAACATCTCTCTACCTGCTCAACCTCTGTGTTATCACCCAGTGTTTCTCCATTCAGAGCCCCTTCGCCCCAACGGAACCTGGAGTAGCCCATGATTACAGACTCTTACCGTCTGGATGCATCCGAACGACGACATCAGATTCGGGACCGACTCTGCTTGTATTTTGGAGAGGCTTTGCACTTCATCAACACCTGTCCAGTTCGTCCGCCTCGTCCAATGGTGAGTAACATTTCATTGACTCCTACCGTTTCACATATACCCCATATCAAGGCCAGCCTGATTGTTAATTCTCGTACTCTCCCTATACATGTACTGGTGGATTCTGGAGCGGCAGGCAACTTCATCTCTTCTCTATACATCACTAAGCATCGTATACCCACCGTTGTCAATAAAACCAGGTATCAGACCACCACCATCCAAGACTCACCATTGGGCGACGGCATAATCTCCAGGAGGACCAAGGAGTTAACTCTCATTTCTCCACATGATCATCGAGAAAAACTCACCCTGTTAGTCCTCCCTCAAGCTAATGTAGACGTCATCCTGGGCAGACCCTGGCTCACACAACATCAACCTACGATCAACTGGAGCACAGGAGAAATCCAAGGATGGAGCTCTGAATGTCACAACCATGGCCACACCTTCCCGTCATCCGACTCTAAGCCTCCACAGCACTCTATCTCCATCCAGGCCACTACCGTTGAGAGCCCAGCCATCCACTCCTCCGTCACCATCCCTGCCATCTACAACTAATTTTCTGATGTGTTCAGCAAGGAACGAGCCACCCAGTTACCTCCACACCAGCCCTGGGACTGTAGTACGAACTGCTGCCAGATGCCAAGCTACCTCATGGAAAGATCTATCCCCTTTCACATCCTGAGCAAGAAGCAATGGAGGAATACATAAAGGAAGCTCTACATCAGGGGTTCATCAGACCTTCCACGTCGCCAGCAGCATCTAGTTTCTTCTTTGTCTCCAAGAAGGATGGTGGACTCCGGCCTTGCATTGATTATCGTGTGCTTAATGACGCCACGGTCAAGTTCGCCTACCCACTTCCGCTGGTACCGGCAGCCCTAGAGGAGCTTCGAGAAGCACGTGTGTTCACCAAACTCGACCTCCGCAGTGCATATAATCTTATCTGTATCCGAGAAGGGGACGAATGGAAGACCGCCTTCATTACCCCGACTGGTCACTATGAATACCAGGTAATGCCCTATGGCCATGCCAACAGTCCCTCCATCTTCCAAAATTTAATGAACAAAATTTTCCGTGACTTTCTCCACCATTTTACTATCATCTACATAGACGTTATACTGATCTATTCCCGGAACATGACAGAACATCAGTCCCACGTACGTCAAGTCCTCCAACGTCTTCGAGAGAATCAACTCTACCTTAACCCTCTGGGGTCTGAGGTGATTTTGGGGCCCTTGAGGTGTGTTGACATGCCCTGACATTTGTGCTTATTTCAGCTACTTATAACATACTATTTGCCCATATGTATTTTTTTTGTATTCAGCACAAACTGTGATACAATAATATGTGAGAAAGATGGATGGATGTACATACTAAAATATGGCCTAAAAAAACCTACTGAATAGTTCTGACGAAATAATTTGAGTAATCAGTCTTGTAAGCTAGAATATTTACTTCACAATGATGTGAAAACCATTCTGACTACTTCATCACAAACAAAGATATAATGATTTGAATTTTGAAAGTAAGTTTTTGGCCAGCATTGCCATATTCATGGGAGTGATAATAGCTCTGAATATTCATGTTATTCACACAAGGAGAGACAAAAGACACTCCCACAATGGCTAATGTTCCCCCATCAAAGCTAATGTTCGCCTATCAAGTTGGAGTGCTGTGAAGAAAGAATGTGAGAATGCTCAAAGATTTTCATCTATTTCATTGTAATTCCTCTATGTGGAAAAGTGTTGTGCCTTGCTTGCAGTGCTAAAAATGTGAAGATATATTAACACTTTTCACTAGCAAATCTGTTAAAAATGGGTGCACTGCAAAAAATGCTTTTCTAGCTTAGATTTTTTTGTCTTGTTTCCAGCCAGAATTTCTACAAATTCTTAAATCAAGAAGGATTTTCTAGACAAGTAAAAATTATTGTCTTGTTTTAAGAAAAAATAAGTCAAAATTAAGTGAGGTTTTGCTTAAAACAAGCAAAATAATCTGCCAATAGTGTAAGCAAAATAATCTTATTTCAAACAGAAGGCTAGATTATTTTGTTTACCGCATTGGCAGATTATTTTGCTTGTTTCAAGCAAAAACTCACTTAATTTTAACTTCTAGTGTCTGAAAACAAGACATTAATGTTTACTTGTCTAGAAAATCCTTCTTGATTTAAGAATTTTTAGAAATTCTGGCTGGAAACGAAACAAAAAATCTAAGCTAGAAAAGCTTAAAAGATAGAGATTTTTTTGCAGTGTGAGCACACAAATAACAATTAGCGAATTATTTTGTTCGTTATTTTGTAACCTCAAAAAAGTACATATACATTATATCTGTGCATTTACTCGATCGCAAAAACTGATATTCCGTACAAATAATGTTAATAAAACTACCTCAGACTCAAGTGAAGAGTCATATGTGATGCAGGTATGCGATCACTAAAAACAGTACAGTCCTATTACTTTTTATATCGCATTTGGTTTTATATTATAGCCTGTAGAGCATGAAACCTTCATTGCATCGTAAGAATTTAGATACAAATGGATTGTATAGTATTGTATGAATTGTACCTATCCTTTTCACTCGATTTCAAACCTTTTAGCCAGGAGTTATAGTTTTGGAAAAACCCAGCTATGTGTTCAAGTATATGTGAGAATATCACGTTAACTAATGCAAATAAGAAACATTACTTGCTCATCAGAACAATCGCGTCACGTGGATCAGCCGCGCGTCGCATTCTGTTCTTCATCTGAGGTGAATTCAGTGTTTATTCCTCTCAGTGTGTCTTCTTCCATAAGCAAACAGTAGCTGCGATGAACTTGATGAATTCTCAAAGTTAGTTTGCGGTGATGGTGGGCGTTAACATTCCCGCGCGGCGCACATGGCTCATTATCATATCAAAAGCTAAAGTAAAGAGAGGTGTCAACGTCATTATCGTTAATGAACTCTGAGTGCAAAACTCAACATGCTGTTGGTTTCATACGGATTACTTTATAACAGAGCATTTGTATTTGACAAGACTTGCTTTATTTAAAAGTAGAGATATTAAGCTTTCTATCCATGTATATAACCTGTCTGTGTGCTGAGCCTCCACCGAGTTAAAGATATATTTATTGAGGCATTTCTAATCGCAGTGCGCGGAGACGCTGAAGACAGAAAAAACACCCTGTTTTCTTTATTTAAAAAAAAGAATAAAGTTCAGTTGTTATTGTGAGTGTACACAAAAAAGTATACATTTAACCATTTCGAATGATGTATAACTCGTATTTGTGTGACTAATATCCACAGAGTATTTTTAGTGTCTTTCGCACTGATCTTAAAAAAAGTGAGCTGGTCGCGCCGGCGCGACTGTCGACCCCAGAGGGTTAAAGCAGAAAAATGCGAATTCCATCAGTCAACAGTCTCCTCCTTCGACTACGTGATCTCTGCGGAGGGGGTTCACATGGAGTCCAGTAAAGTAGACGCCATAGCTAATTGGGCGGAGCCCAAGACGGTGAAAGAGCTGCAGCACTTTCTTGGCTTCGCCAACTTTTACCGCAGCTTCGTAAAGAACTACAGCCTCCTCTCAGCCCCCCTTACTTCACTTCTTAAAGGCGGACGAAAGGTTTTACAGTGGAACCCCGAAGCCCAACAAGCCTTCGACCAGCTGAAACAGATGTTTGTCACAGCACCCATCCTCAAACATCCTGATCCCACTCTACCATTCGTAGTCGAAGTGGATGCGGCTGATGTAGGAGTTGGAGCAATTCTCTCTCAATGGTCTGGTGAACCCCGAACTCTCCATCCGTGTGCGTACTACTCTAAGAAACTAACTCCAGCAGAACGAAATTATGGTATTGGTGATCAAGAGCTGCTAGCTATTAAGCTTGCCCTCGAGGAGTGGTGGCACTGGTTAGAAGGAGCTCAATTACCCTTCACAGTTGTAACAGATCACAAAAACCTCCAATACCTCCGGCATGCCAAACGATTCAATGCCCGTCAAGCCCGCTGGTCGTTGTTCTTTGCTCGCTTCAATTTCCTGATCGCCTACCAACCTGGTCACAAGAAAACTAAAGCAGATGCTCTATCACGTATGTATTCACCAGAACCATTTACAGACACTCCTGATCCCATCTTACCACCTTCTGTCTTCCTAGCACCTATTCTATGGCAGATCGATGAGGAAATCCGTGCCGCCACCCTTGAGGAGCCTGCGCCACCAGAACTTCCCCCGGGCCTCACCTACGTTCCCAGCAGCCATCGTCTCTCTCTACTGGATAGTACGCACACGTCCCTCGGCTCAGGACATCTGGGCAGCAGGCGAACCCTCTCGCTCCTCCAACACAAGTACTGGTGGCCGAATATGGCCAAGGATGTCGCCCAGTACGTCCGGGGATGCTCGGTCTGCGCCATCACCACCACACCTCGCCGTCTACCAGAAGGCAAGTTACAACCTCTGCCCATTCCCGGCCGACCTTGGACGCATCTGGGAGTAGACTTCGCCACGGATTTGCCTCCCTCTCAAGGTTATACAACAATTCTTGTGGTGGTGGATCGCTTTTCTAAAGCCTGTAAATGAATCCCTCTCAAAGGTCTTCCCACAGCTCTTGAGACAGCCGAAGCGTTGTTCAGCAACGTGTTCCGAAATTATGGACTCCCAGAAGACATCGTGTCCGACAGGGGATCGCAATTCATATCCAGGGTCTGGCGGGCCTTCTTCCAGCTTCTCGGGACTACCGTCAGCCTGTCATCAGGATACCACCCTCAGACCAACGGCCAGGCCGAGCACAAGATACAGGAAATCTCCCGGTATCTTCGGACGTACTGCTCACAACACCAGAACACCTGGAGCCAGTATCTACCGTGGGCTGAGTATGCACAAAATTCCCTCCATCAAACATCTACCGGACTAACCCCATTTCAATGTATTCTAGGCTACCAACCATCACTGTTCCCATGGACTGGAGAAACCTCCGAAGTGCCCGCGGTAGATCACTGGTTCCAGGAGAGCGAGAGGGTGTGGGACTCAGTGCACGTCCATCTTCAGCGGGCAGTACGGAGGCACACCGAAGCTGCTAATCGTCACAGGTTACCCAATCCTACTTACCATCCTGGAGACAAGGTATGGCTCTCTACAAGGGACATCCACCTCCGTCTGCCCTGCCGAAAGCTGAGTCCCCGCTACATAGGACCATTCACCATCCACTCACAGATCAATCCCGTCACTTACCGTCTCAACCTACCTCCACGATACCGGATCTCCCCCATGTTTCACGTGTCCTTGCTAAAACCTCACACTGACCCAGTCTTTCCTCCGTCCACAGAACCGGAACCGCCTCCCCCTCCAGATGAGCCTGAGATCCTCGGGGACAACATCTACCGAGTCCAGGAGATCCTCAACTCCCGGCGGCGGAACGGCCAACTCCAGTATCTTGTAGGCTGGGAGGGGTTCGGGCCCGAGGAGAGATCGTGGACACCCCGCAATGACATCCTGGATCCTGCTCTCCTTGAAGAATTCCATCGCCAACATCCGGATCGTCCAGCTCCTAGAGGCCGAGGTCGTCCCCGTTGCCACTCTTGGGTGCCCGGAGTCACCCGTGGAGGGGGGGTAGTGTCACGCCCTCAGCACGTTCCCTCAGTCCCAGTCACCATCCAGCCAATCCCCAACACGCCACACCCGTGCACCATCACCAGAATACTAATCACCTACACCTGCACCGACAATCACCACTCCCTATAAATACTTACCTTTGTCATTTACTCACCGGCTGGAATCGAAGTAACCAGGACACTGCTCTGTGGATCTTCTCCCCTTTTGTGCCTGATTCTCCTGTGCTCCTCCGTGGTCTCTCTTTGTGAACCTGTGGACATATATCTCATCGAACTCAGGGAAGTGACTTTTGCTAACGTTGGTGATTGCTATGAACTTGAACTCACCTGTTGGACTGTGTTTGAGAAAACCCTCCACTCAATGCACTACTTACCTGTTTCACCTATTTGAAGTGTTCAAATACCACAATAAATATTTTACAATAAAAATTGTAGTAGTTTGCAGTAATACCTGCCTTCTCTCCTCTGTGTGTGACCGTAACGGAAATATGTTGACGTGATTATTCATATAATGAGGTTTAGGCCGTATAAATTACGGAAGTTTTACCAGAGGCTAACGTAGGAAATATACAAAATACGCTGAGTGGGATTAAAAGAATAAAAGTATAAAAGAATAAAAGTACAGAAAATATTTAAATGGGATGATAGCTGGATAGAATGGTAATATACAGGACAATTCCAGGAAAAAGGGAGGGTTGACAAGTAGAAGTGGGCTACACATGCATAGGCTGAATAGTAATTGCCCGCATTGATAAATTATAAAGTTATATGAATTAAAATTATATAAGTAACATGGTATTGACCTTCAGGCCTTGTTCATCACAACTTGTGATGTGAAATGTGCCCAGATTCTCCACATACATGAATAAAAAAAAAGACATTTATGGCTTCACTGGGCATTTTTATATTTATTTTTTACTTTAATAATTCCATTTAAAAGTTTACAAAAATATACACTGCCAGCCAAAAGTTTTTTAACAGTAAGCTTTTTTTTTAAGAAGTCTCTTTTGCTCACCAAGCCTGCATTAATTTGATCCAAAACAATGCAAGTGTCTTACAGACTCTTAAGCAATGAACTCCATAGATTAGATATATTAAACATATTTGATTTAAATTGTGTCGTTTTAGTCTAGACATCCTTTACAAAACTATGAAAACATGTATTAGTAAAATGATGGACCTAAGGATCATCATTTTATTTACACACCCTGACAAAAGTCTTGTCGCCTGTCTGTGTTGTAGGAACAACAAATAATAACTTGAGTTCTAGCTGATCATTTAAAATCAGAAGTGGCTTATATGAAAGTCAAAGGGCTCTCGATTATGCATATTTTACCAAAATAAAATCTTATCATGCTTTGATTTTTAATTATTTAATTAGGACAGAAAGGTCAGACTTTGCTTAGACAAAAGTCATCACATCTTTAATAAAGGATTCAACCAATCACAGATTAGAGCATCACCTGTGACAAATACTGTAATGAACACATTCCCAGGTGTGTAGAAGAAGAACCCAAGCACACCCAACCTTCATTTGAAATGTGTCCTGACCTCTGACAGCATGCCAAAGATTCATGATATCTGATGAGGTGAAAGGTTCTGTATATACTGTGATTTAACTGATTTCTGTGATGTGAGGCAGCTAGCAGACAGGTCGGTTTAGCCAGTCGGTCTGCTTCCTCACCTAGGTCCCAGTTAGCTACAGTATGTAAAGTTACACTTAATCCTTCGTGGTGAGGTCCCTTCAGTCTTCCTGTATTTTAGTGAATGTTTGTGTTGCTTTACAAACTAGGAGACCAGTATAAAAAATTAAATGGGCACGCCGTCTGATTTTATTTTTTAACAGTGTATTCTGTTCAGTTCAATGGTGAGATGGCTAGCTAGGGTAGCTTATACTAACCGTTCCCTATAATATGGAATTGCGTCATAATTAAGACACCAAAGCAGTGGTCAATATTAAAATCATAGCATGCAAGGACACCCTGTTTGACAAACGCTCCAGTGCATATTTGTGTTCGTGCTCTAAAGAGGGTCAATGTTTCACAACAATTCTTGCACCGATAAAAAAAATGTAGCCAATTACAGGCATGAGCGTTGATTTGCAAAACGCAGGGTTTTTTGGTAACGTTTACGAGATCTTGCGATAGTTAAATGTCACGTTGTTTGTGGTTGATATAAAAAGCTCTTTCGCAATATCAGCACTATAGAACTGGTAAGTGGTTTAATTATTGTCATGTTTGTTTTGGTTTCCTGTAAAGTGCCCTTTAGATGCACATTCTTTAGACAATTAACGTTATGCTTAGTAAGCCAAGAATGCACACAGTCATGTAAACGCGGTAACCTGTTTTGTGTAAGGCAGTGGTCTCAAACTCAATAGAGACAGAGCGCATTTAGGCCACGCCCACGCCGGGAGGGAAAACAATCCAACGCTCCCCATTGACTTTGTATTGCGGGAATCTCCTTGTCATTTCTGACTTATAACAAAAAAACAGAACAATGTCTAAAAGCTACTATGTGACAAGGTGTACAGTAAACAAGCTAAAAAAATTCAGAACTGCGTTTATATAAGCTGCCGACCCCAAAAACGAGCGTTTAAGGGCACAAATAGTTGTAGATGTCAGGGTATTTCACGTTCGGCCATTCAATTGGATCGTTTCTCCAGCAAAAGGAAGGTAAGGAAAAGAAGCACTGACATAGACAAATAAAATTTAGTTTCTCAATGTATCTCCTCGTCTCAGGGTGGTGAAATAATCATTTGACGTGGTTAAAAATAATGAACGCTTACTTATCCGATTAAGTTTCCCACCAGTGTGCGTAGTTCTCTAGTAATATGACACGTTGCGCTCTACTTTTGTGTCTCTAAACGCTCGTTTCTTGGGTCGACAGCTTATAAAAACATATTTCTGTGCTTTTTAGCTTGTTTACTGTACACCTTGTCACATAGTAGCTTTTAGACATTGTTCTGTTTTTTGTTATAAGTCAGAAATGACATGGAGGCAGCTTCCCGCAATACAAAGTCAATGGTGAGCATTGGATTGTTTTCGACAACGATGATTGTTCAGGCAGTATATTCCAAAGACCCCTTTTAGCCTTTAACATGTGCATATAATTTACAGACAAGGCCCCCCCATTCTGCGTTATATGGGTGTTAAGTGGCCATAATCTCTACCCACTATCAGGAAGATGCTAAACAGACAAACTCTCCGATCTCCCTCATTGGACTTCAAAAGCATTCCAAGGGGGGACAGCAAACCACGCAATGAATTGAGAACTTGATAAATAATTGTGCCGTCTATTCGGTGGACGAACAGATCAAATAATTGTAATATCGATTCTACTACAGTTAACCCAAATATTCATTATTAATTATAACCAGTTATATTTAGTCATAAATATTTCCCCTTTGAGCTAATTTGTTACAGTTCAAATGGGCAGTTTTGTAACTGAGAAGTTGAAGGAATGGCAGCTTGACACCCTGGTTGACACCTTTAAAGGTAAGTTGTATCTAACATTCAATAACCATGATATCTTTTAGAGTTTGATCTTGTCATTAAAAATGGCCATAGTTATGGCAATAAAATAAAACAATCAATCCAACATTTAAAAGTTTGCCACATGCTTGGGACTTTAACTTATTTAACCATTTCAACTCCTTACCCCACACCCCCCACATCCCTCTGATGATTTAAATATTCTGTCATATGTTTGAAAACTTAGAATCAGTTTTTGTTTGTTTGTTTTTTGGAGCCCCATTTTTGCATTTATATAAAAATAAGAAGAAAAGAAAGCACTGAATAACACAAACTTGCCAAACACAGATGAGGTGTGGCGGTCTCAGCTCATTTCAGGTAATGAGGTGAGACTGGAAAGTTTGTACTTCTCTTTAGTTTCTTGCGGATTACATAAATATGGAATATTTGTTTTTGATAAGATTTACATCACTTTAAAATAGACATTCTAAGCTTTCGGCAGAAGTTTGTTTCATGTTTGTGTGACAAGTTATCGCAAAGTTACAGTGCATTTTCAAATGCGTTTCAGAATGTACTTCACTGAGAGAGAGAAGACAGAAAGCGCAGCCTGTTAGTTTTCTTCATTTTTTAAAAAGCACAATGTTTTCTTTTTATTGTGAGTGTAAAACAATAAAAGTAGACACTTCACAGTTTCGAATGATATGTATCACTTATCTGTGTGACCAATATCGACAGAGTATTTTTAGTGTCTTTCGCACTGATCTTAAAAAAAGTGAGCTGGTTGCGCCGGCGCGACCGTCGACCCCAGAGGGTTAAATGAAAGCTCTTACTTTCAAGAATTTCAATGTATAGAATATCGCTGTATTTCACCAAACACTTTGAGTCACCAAACACTTTTGAGCCACTTTTGCAGTGACCAAAAGCACAATGGGAAAAAACTGGCTGGCTACACAGCTTAATGCCCACTGGTTCAGACAACTGTGATGTTACCATTCTTTTCTAAAATGTTTTATTTTTAATCAAATATTATGTGGTTATGTGTTAAATTATGTATGAATATTCCCAAACGCTTGCCATTTGCGTTTCCATTTACGTTTCTCATGTCTATTACCATTTTATTTATTATTTGCACGCTGTTTCTCCCCAAACAACAGTGGTACTGTAACAATAGCCCCAGAGACGAGACAGGAGGCGTGCGGATCCAAATGCAGACTTTTATTAGAATATATACTCATGGTCAGGCAGGCAGGAGGTCAGGTCCGTAAATCGTGGTCCAGGGACGAAGCAAGGGGGTCAAAGGGCGGGCAGCGAATGATTGGGAAACCAGGAGACAACGGGGGTAGAAAACCAGGAAAACCAGAACAAGGGAAAAACGCTCAGAAATAATGGCCGGGGCAAGTTATGACTTCGCAAAGTGGTACTGAAATGACGTTCTATTTATACAGGAAGTGACAGTGGGATTAGAGGTGAGAGGTGATGAACGGGGCATGAGAGAGGAGTTATGGGAAATGGAGTCTCTACAGAGTCTATGTAAAGTCCACAGTGGGGAGGTGGCTCCCTCTAGAGGGGAGAAAAGGGAGCCACAACGGTACAGTTCATGACAGGTACTGTATGTTGGAATTGTTCTACAATCACTGTGAGTAATGGCTTCCTCTCTTGCTATTGTTGTTTGCACCTCTTGCCACATGTACAGCTTATCTATCTGTCGGCAGTGAGGGATTTACATGTAATAAATGCAGGGAAATAGTCAGCCTGACAGAGAAGATTTTAGAACTAGAGACACACATCCATAATTAAGAAATGTAAGAATTTAGTGAGAATGTAAGGCCTTTAGATATGGCTTTGGATGCAACTTGCTCAGGGAGTCCTGTACATTGTTTGGTTCTGGTTACATACCCATGCAGAAGGGTGACTGAGAGACAGGTTCTCCCCACTCAGTGAGGCACACACTGAGAAACCTGATGAAAGTGCTCTAGTTATTGGCGATTCTGTTGTGCAGAACATGAAAATAGAGACACCAGCCACTATAGTTCAATGTTTACCGGGAGCCAGAGTACCTAACATCTTGGCAAATTTAAAAGTGCTGGCTAATGCTAAACAAAAATTCAGTACGGTTGTTATTCACATCAGCACTAATGATGTTTGACTTCAGAGATCACTAAAAATAATGTTTAAGAGGTGTGTGGACTTGCAAGTACAATGTCGGGCACAGTAATATGCTCTAGTCCCCTCCCTGCTTACCATGACAAGATACGTATCAGACTGTCGTCACTAGATGGCTGGATGTCTAAGTGGTGCCTGCAAAATAACATAGGTTTCATAGACAATTAGACGAGTTTTTAGAGCAGAAATGACCTGTTGAAAAGAGATGGTCTTCATCCCTCTAGGGGTGGTGTCGCTCTTCTGCTTAGAAATATGACACATAAGACAAGAGCGAAATCACGTAAATTGTTGAGACTGGCTACTGTAATCAGTTTCAGGTAAGAGTACTTTAATTTCTGCAGTCAATTACATAACATGAAAATTATATACGTTAAAACGTATTTATTCCAGTGGGTTTATTATAAGAAGTTCTATAAAACCATCATGGTAAATTTGTTACATTTATGTTTTTTTATTATTATTATTTAACTTTTATAAAATATTTAAACACTAAACAAGTTAGGATGTTTTACTTTAAAGTGCATACATTTCAAAAACATTTCAAAGTGCTTAAATGTAAAACTACCTAATTATGTAATATATATATATATATATATATATATACAGGGGCATAACTTCCACTGGGGACGGGGGGGACATGTCCCCCCCACTTTTAAAAATCCTGTTCGTGTCCCCCCCACTTTCAAAGTCTTGGTATAATTTTTAAACCTGACATTGTCATTACCACCGAGCAGCAGGAAACAGAGTCTACCAAAGACTATAGAATACTCTTAGTCTTAAAGTGACTTTTGAGTCTACCTGTGTCGATGCACGCGTCGCGTCCACACTGCAGCACACTAATCTATGAGCAGGTATCTCAGTTGCGGCAGCGGCACTATCGGCGATGAAACACCAAAAGCAGCAACAGACGACTTTAATGTTATCATGGGTAAAAAGTAAAAAAGGAGATGCGAGTTGGTTGATTCAGTAAATTAGCTCAGGTCAGGATGATCATATTTATTCAGACAGAATTTGTCTACACCTGTCAGCCATTGTCGTTGACTGAGCTGACGTTAGCAAACTGTTGCTATAACTTAAGACTGTTAGCTTAATGTTTAATGCAGATTAGACCCTTCTGTGTACCATGAAAACGAGTTCACTTTTAACCGCAATTTTCTGTCATATGATGATCATATCTGTGTGATCGGATCACGAAGACTGCATGTTAGTGCAAGTAACCACCGCCAATGTACAAGACTGGATGCTATGTTAGACTCAATATGATCAGGCCAGGCCCAGCAGCTAATTTGTTGTCTGAATGACTAATTTACTGTTAAACTCCTCATATGAGTTTCTGCATGACATGTATATTTCAGTTTAGACAGTTTGCAAAAATTTTAGCGTCCGTGGTATGGAAATGATCACTGTGAGATGCTAACGAAGTACACGAGTCTCTGAGAGATTTTATGAGTGAGGACGCGGGCGCAGCATCCGGGTTGCCAGATCCGTCTATTTTAAATGTTTAGACTTGTCTTTTCCACTTAATTTGACATTCTAGAAAGCTAATAACATAGGTTGCAGTTTAGAGTTGGCGATATCTTTATCTTGT
The DNA here is from genome assembly GCA_033026305.1 of Cirrhinus molitorella. Taxonomy (NCBI): domain Eukaryota; kingdom Metazoa; phylum Chordata; class Actinopteri; order Cypriniformes; family Cyprinidae; genus Cirrhinus; species Cirrhinus molitorella. The sequence continues at coordinate 9,372,036 of CM065128.1, forward strand.
TTTATTTGTAAAAGATTTGAAAATGTTGTTTTTTTAATTTATTTTCGTTTTTAATAGCAATAACGTTCTCAACATTGTCAACAAAGTATTTAGTACACAGATTCAAATTAAATGTTTATTTATTTATTTTATTTTATTAATTTTTTTTTTTACATTTATGAGATTGAAACAATCTTGCATCCTGTGTACCAAATAAGTAGTGTATCTATTGTGTTTTTAGTGTTCTATTATAGTGTACCTTTTGCATTTCAGAAGTAACACAGTTTTGGTTTAAAAAAATACAGTTTTGGATGCATAAAAATGTTCTACTTTAGGTATCTGTGCTGTGCTCAAAAGTAGCACCAGGAATGTATTTTAATTTGCTTGTTAAGTAATTTTATTACAATTAAGTAAAATTTTGTTTAACAATGCAAATTAAGTCTCACATTATTTACATTTTATTCACACACATTTTTGACTTTATAAAATGATTCTCTGAAATCTTGATGATCGTAGTAGTAGCCTAGTATTTTTGGCAGAATTTATCATTATAATTAACTTAATTATTTCCTGGATTTTCTACCACCATAGTCCCTAAACATAAAAAAAATGAATTCCATGTAAATGCAGGAAATTGGATTAAAAAATATTTTCCCCAAATTTCTGTCCCCCCCCCACTTCTCAAACCAAAGTTACACCCTTGTATACCCTTGTTTAAATAATGCAATCCACGCATCCTGAGCCAAGGTCTTGTGCAATGCCCACATGTAAAACATAGACACTCCTATCTCCGTAATAAACACAAAAATGCTAGTCCCGCCAGAATCCATACATGAAATGTCAGACGTCGGCTGAAAAGAATTGTAAAGTTGTTTGGAAAACTAGTCCCGTCTGAATAGGGCTAATGACAACATTACATTTAAATATAACATTTAAATAATAATTTAATGTTTAACATTATTAAAGTAAGGAGTATATCATTTGAGCTAATGCAGCTAATTTACCTGAGGAAAAAAAAAAGAGAGTGAAAATGCTCAACATAAAAATTATGGATCTGTCATTGGATTCAGCAAGTCGCGGACATTTCCATAAAAAAATACCCTTAAAAGATCAATATTAACACGAAATGATCTAATTCTGACAAAACATAGCCATACAGTACGCAGACAGTAACTGAACTTACTCCCGTATTTCTGACCTAACGTTAACGTTAGTTAATCATTCACAGAAAAAAACGCTAACCCAGCACAGCGACAGATCAAATATTGAATTAAACAGTGGGATTAATGTGCTCTTACCACAATTTATTAAAATAGAGGTAAATAATCATATTAACTTACCTTATAATCCTGCTCGCTGCGATGTGTGTGACCGCCTGGCGATGAGACGAGCGAAGAAAGTTCAGTGAAGAGGAAAAATAAATAAACCGGTTGGGTCAAAACAACCCAACCCAGGTGTTCATTGGTAAACAGTCCATTTGACCCAGCATGATCAACCCAACTGTGTGTTTACAGTGCCTCAAACAACCCAGAATTATGACCCAGCACAATTAACCCAACAACGTGTTAACAGAAATAACCTAGCACTTTATATATATATATATATATATACATATATATATATCCCTTTTTTATATTTACTTATTTATGTCATTTTGTACCCTAATTTGTTTATTATTTCTTTATTTTATAAATTTCTTTGTCGGTAGGGTAAATAAATAGGCTACTTGGTCTCATGGCAAAAATGTATACGAATAAGTACGTATCATTGCAGTTTGAAAAAGAAATGAACACAGAGCCAACTTTTAATTCCTTTCACACAAAGTATTACAGAGTATAATTACAGCATAATTTTCACACAGTTACTTGAAGATGCTATGTTATGACTTCAAAACAATATGCTGGAAACTGATGCCTTTGAATGTCAGCATCACACATATCCAGCTTCATATTTATGGGTTTCATAAATAGTAGGTTTGTTTGGTAACTCACATAGTATGCAGATGTACCTGAGAGGTGAAGAGCTCCAGTAAGAATGCCATGTAACTATGTTTCGACAAAAAAGTTAAAATCTGCATATAAGTAAGTTTAAGTGGCATGGTTGTATCAACAAATGTGTTTTATATTATTTTTGCATTTGTTAAGACTTTTGTGTAGGTTTAGGGTTGGGTTTGGTGTAGGCCATATTTCCAACACAATACAGCAGTGGTTCTCAAACATTTTATACCAAGTACAGAAAAATAATTAGAAAAGAAAATATTTGTCTCCAGAAGGAGACTATTCAGTAACTATTCAGCTGCAGCTCTTCACAGTTAAAAAACAAGGCAGTTTATTCTTCATAAGAATATTTATTGTTGTCAGCCACTTTAACATTCTAATACACAGTTTGAACATTAACACTGCAAAATGTGTTGTTCCTAAAATTTTAATAAAACTGTACTGTAATTAAATGTAAAGGTACATATTTTTACGAGACTGAGTTGTAAAAAGGGCTTGTTTTTCTTTAGGAATAACAATCATGCCAGAGTAGGCAAGAGATAAGCTTTGAGGCTACAGTGACACCTTGTCATGTGCCCAAGTAAAAAAAATAGAAGGGGGCCTTACAGTCACTGGGATAAAAAATGAAAGTAAACTTTCTAAGTCTTTTTTTAACTTTATGGGGAGGAGCAGCAGTGTATAAAAACCAAAACAGAGAATTTTGCAGGTACAGATGTAGAGCAGATTCAGAAGGAAACTGAAAAAGCAGTAAGTCTCATCTTTAGCTTGTAAATCTATCTGTGTTATACAAAACATTGTGAATAGTTTTTTAAAGCTTTGGCGTTTAAATGGATTTAGTTTTCAACCTTTGAGTCTTTTTTTAACTTTATGAGCCATATAATTTGACATTTTCTCTCAGAAAAAGTGTTAAGACTTGATTTGTAATATTGAACTGAAAAAAGTGGTTAAGAGCTGCCAGACAACCAGACTTTACTGACAAAAGACTAAGGCTAAGATTAAGGCAAGAGGAAAGGCCTGTGTGTGTCCAGAATTTTTCATAGATTTAAAGGGGGGCGTGATCAAAAAAGTTGGAAAACAACTGGTTTAAATGCAGCTTAAAATGGCTCTAAATGATCCCAGCCGAGGTATGTTGAAAAACTCATCTCGTTTTCTCCTCCAACTTCAAAAGCATCCTACTTTGCTGTTGACGTTTTTTTTTTTTTTTTTTTTTTTGTAAAGGGTGTTTGACTTTCTGTGCATGTTCATGTTGTAAACACTTGGTCAGTACTTCTACAGGACGTGGATGTGGAAAGATGGAGAAAAATACGATTTTTTTTTTTTGTTTTACAAAACAGTTAACACAGAGTTAGACGAGTCTTTGAGATTAAAAAATTGGCTAGATAATTGGCTAGATTAAAAGATTGGCTAGATAAGACCCAATGTGACCCAATTGTGGACGTGGCCAGATTTTCCTTGTTTTTTGTCTCTAGCTGATCACATGCTGCTTTAAGTCAAACACGGTGCTTATATGGTGCATTCGACGTAACGCGACGCTGCGCAGCTCGATCAAATTCTGAGTTGAGACTTGAGACCGCGCAGACAGCATGTGACTTTCATGAGTGGTATCAATGTACGCGATAATGATTTGAAACAAGCCGGCTAACTCAGCCACTGCTGCTTCTCAAAAATGGCTGCACAAGCTTTGATGATGTAACAGCTGTTTCACGATTGGTCAGATTCACTGCAAGACTATCCCCCGGGTTCACAGATATGGCTTAAGCCTAGTCCTAGACTAAAATGTAAGTCTGAGCAGTTTCAACTAAAATAAAATTGCATTGATTGATCTGAAAATATATCAGTGCCTTTGTTTTGTCTCAAGATGCACACCGGTAATGTTTTTTTTTCTAAGTATGTTTATGAATAACTTAAATGTCCTGATTGAACTATGGCTTAATCCTAATTTCAACAAATTCCACAAATGTGTTTTTAGAACACAAAAGCTTTTTTTACTGTAGTTGCACGTTATCTGTAGTCAAGTTCATCATAAAACAGATAAAAGCATATATACCTCCACTTTATTAGTATTTAGATAATAAATGTTTATACTGAAATATATTTTTGAACAGATGGCGCTGTATTAAGCAGTATGTAAACAGTGTTTCTGTTGCTTGTGATCAGTGTATTTGACAATAGTGCATTTTATTCAATTTATCTCTGACAGAGTACACAAAGACTGTGTGAGCGTCACTACTGAGAGCAGAACGTTTTTGACTTGATGTGCAACAGGCTGATCTCGCTGACTGCCGTCTGTAGCCATGCTTCAAGTTGAACAAATCTAAAGGGGGCCGTGCTTAGCTACTTCATCAAGTCATGATTTTAACCCCGCCCAAAAAATACTGAACATGAAAATTAAGCACTGCATAGCTCACTGTCTTTGTAGCATGTTTCAGCAATGCATTTCTAACATTTATAAAGTGTTTTGAAATTTCTTAAAACTGATTAAAAATCATTATTACTTTAATGATTAATTAGTTACATACATTTTAGCGATATTGCACAGACTTGTACTCACTTCATTTCTATATTGTGTTTAAAAATATAAGCACAAACAATTATTTTATTTTTCTAGAACCAGCCGAGGTGGCAAAAAAGTCAGAAAAAGGTCAGACTCTGCCAGTTCACTGTTAAAAACAATCAAAAAATGTCAAGAGAAAAGACAAGCAGCAACACCATGGAAATACACCACAGCAATAAAAACGGCTTAAGTGTTAAAGATATAATAAAGAACAACTGGGCCAGAAAAATAGAAGATGGAAACAATGAAAACCATTCAATATTTAAACTTCAGTTGGATGAAACTTGGCAGAACAGTGATGGATTCTGCAGAAGAAGCACATTTGGGAAAAACGTCATGAAAACGAACAAGACCATTATGATGATTGGAGCCACAGGTGCAGGAAAAACCACTCTAATTAACAGAATGATTAACTACATTCTGGGAGTGCAATGGGAAGACGACTACCGGTTTGTGTTAATAGACGAAGGAAAACAGAAATCCCAGGCTGAAAGTCAGACATCAGAGATCACAGCATATCAAATTAATCACATGGATGGTTTCAAGGTTGAGTATTCTCTTACTATTGTGGACACACCTGGCTTCGGTGAGGCCAGAGGAATTTCACATGACCAGAAAATCACAGCACAGATTCAGGAGTTCTTCTCTCACCCTGAAGGAGTCGACTGCATTGATGCAGTGTGTTTTGTAGTACAGGCTCCACATGCCCGTCTGACACCCACGCAGAAATACATCTTTGACTCCATTCTTTCCATATTTGGGAAGGATATTGCTGAAAACATCCTTATGATGGTCACCTTTGCAGATCAAAATACACCACCTGTTCTTGAGGCCATTAAAGTTTCTAAGGTGCCATGTTCTACTAATGAGTCTGGAGATCCACTTTACTTCAAGTTCAACAACTCTGCAAACTCTGCAACTCTGTCTGCTTCCAATAATGGATTTTCAGAGGATGAGGAGTCTGAGTTAGAAAACTTTGATCATATGTTCTGGAAGCTGGGATTTTCTAGTATGAAGAAATTCTTCATATCCCTTAACAAAATGGAAACCAAGAGCTTGTCTTTGACACGAGAAGTCCTAAAAGAGCGAAAACAGCTAAAAGTGCTTGTGGAAGTTCTCCAGCCCCAAATCAATGCTGGGCTGAAAAAACTGGATGAAATCAAGAAGATAAAAGCAGCTTTGGAGCAGCACAAGGCTGAAATGGATGCAAACAAGGATTTTGAATATGAAATTGAAATAATTTACCCAAAACAGACTGAAAAGAAAACAGACTTATCTGTGAGCAACTGCCAGATTTGTCGCTTCACATGTCATGATGCATGTATTTATTCAAAGGACAGTGATAAAAATAAGTGCTTTGCCATTAGAGATGGAAAGTGTACAGTCTGTCCTGAAAAGTGTGATTGGAATATGCACTTTGATCAGAATTACAAATGGATTTATGTCAAAGAAAAGAAAAAGAAAACCTATCAGGATTTAAAGAAGAGATTTGAGGCTGCACGTGGAGAGGTCATGTCAAAAGAAAATATATTTGAAGAACTTGAAAAGGAGCTTATGATTGTCCAGGATACTGTGGCTGATCTTTTAGAACAATCTCAAAAGTCCATGAAGCGACTAAAGGAAATTGCTCTCAAGCCCAATCCTCTTTCCACCCTTGACTACATTGATCTAATGATTGAGTCTGAGAAAAATGAACGCAAGCCTGGATATCAAGATCACATTGAGTGTTTAATGGGACTCAGGAAGAATGCTGAGGTCATGAGTAAGGTTTCTACAGGAGGGCAGGTTTCAGGGGATTTGAAAGCATACAAACCTGAAACAGGAAAAAATGACTCCTTTAATGCAGTGGACTTGTTCACTCAGGTAAAGAATGATCCAAGTCACATCCAAGCCATTCCCTCTGCAGTGCTACAGAGCCCTGAATACCAGGACAACCAGGCACAAGAACAGTTTCTTTCCCCAAGCAATCCACCTTATGAACAGTTAAATGTTCAATCCATTGGGCCATAATAATATGTGCAATTAACCTTATATTTATTTGTTACCACCTTCATCCTAATACATCCCTGCATCTCTTTCTATTCTGTTATCATCTATAACACAACAGTACATACAAACATTTATTTTTCTATATATTTTTTTTTTTTGTCTATTTATATTTACATGTGTATTTTTTATTCTCATCTTATTTTTATTGCCTGTGTGTTGTCTCTTTATACTGGAAGCTAATGTCACAAAAACAAATTCCTTATATTCCCAAGGATATTTGGCAATAAAGCTCTTTCTAAAAATTCACCCAGTGTTTTTTTTAAATTTCTATAAATCATTAACATTTTCTCAGATCAATTCTCAGATTCTTGGCTGTGTGACATTGGTTGGGGTGAGCAGAGCTCATTAACATTTAAAGGGAAATAGCCGAAATGGCTCGCTGTGAAAAGAGCTGTAAAAAGGTAAAACGGGTACACCACAATTGAAATTTTAACCAGAGTATGTTATAGACTTTTAATTAAAACAATTATATCAATTTACAGAGAATATGCATCCAATGACCCTTTTAAAAATAATTGTAAAAGTGTCTTAATTCTGTGTGTGATTTACAACATATGTTACAACAGGTTGTTAAAAAAAACATATATTTAAACCTTTCTGAATGAACAACAAAATAACCATACAAGTAGTGTTCAAAATTTTGTATATTAGTGTATCCAAGTTTCAAGTATATAAGACGTTATTATATAAATAACGTTATTTTATAAACTTCTATTGTAAGTTCATGGTGTGTTGGTTTTTGAAATTATTATAGGTTAATCACTTATGATTATGTATCTAATATATTATTATGCATTCTATAATCTGAAATTTTATTATGTTTATAATATATAAGGATAAATGTTTATTCTTATGTTAAGATCTAGATAATCAGTGATTTGTTTCAATATTGAGTTTGGGTTTGTACAGATGTATTTTGTGTTTTTGTCTTTTCCTCAAGATAAAAATATAGATTCACAGAAATTATTCATGTATAACTGCGTTTTCTGTTAATAAAGCTCGCGTTTGGATCCACTGTCTATGTCTCAGTTTATCACAGTCATATAGTTGTGACAAGTCAGTTATGCACTGAGGAAAACGTTTCAAATGCAGTAGACCCACATGAATATTTAAATATTACATTTTTTGATATTTCCAACAAGCAAGCAAGCATGTTGGCAACTTAATATCAGCATATTTTTTGTTATTGATTAAAAGTGACTGCAAAGACACGGTTTCAAAAGATTTCTATTTTAAAAAGTACTTTTTAATCAATAAAGAGAAATAAAAATGTGTTTAATAAACTTGAGTGAGGCATTACTTCTGTGTACCTCACTGAGAAAACAACAATTTAGTGCAGAAAAAGCCTAGCTTGGTATCAAATGCTGTAATTGTTAATTACTTTATGATATAATTTAAATCACTGTAATTTAAATCACATACAGCCCACATGTTGGGGAGTATCACCAAAAAATAAAATTTCTTAAACAAATAAGAAAGATAGGAAACATTTCCCTTGAGCACACACTTTTTTTCTTACATTTTATCACCTATTTCTCAGCATGCAAATGCCCAAATTAATTTTTTTCTCTTAAAATAAAGAAAGATTTCTATCAAACGATAACTACCTTTTGACCCTCCTTGCTATGGTTTTGAAATTATGAGATATACTTCAGGGAAGTAAAAATGGCTCCAGGGCTTAAGGGTTAATGTAGACTAGAACATTTAATAGGATTAGAGCTGCAACGATTCGTCAACATCATTGATTACGTCGATTGAAAATATGACGATTAGCATGGAATGCGTCGACGCGTCGCATCTTTAACCACGCATATTGTGCAAGCCTGGAGATATCCCTACTTAAGACTAGTTTTCAGCCATGTTTAACACAATACAAGGCTCCAGAGTGGAAGATGAATGCTAATTGGCTGTAGCAGCGAAGGATACACCTCATGCATTCTCCGAATTCCTGTGAAAGAAGGGCGCATTCGAAGGTCGCGTTCGGAGCGTCCTAGTTGCTTTTCTGAAACGAGACAGCCTCAGTGACGTATGCAGCCTTCGAATGCGGCCTCCAGAGGGCGCATCCTTCTAAATGAGACACAGCTAGTGTGCTAAAAAACTACAAAAATGGCGGATATGCGTGACCATCAGACAGGTTCAGAAAGGGGTGATAAATAATCAGTCTAACATAATGAAAACATATTTATTTAATGTTATCCGCGTTATGTGTCATCTACAGCAACATTGTGAAATTTATAATGTTACGTTTGGTCATTATTTTTAATGCGTCATTAACACCTGAGTGGAGTTCTCCCCATGAAAGACCCACATGAAACATCAACGTGCATCTTAATTTCTCTCCAATACGGTAGGAAATCAAATTACACAAAACTTGGATGATGTTAACGGTTTGACAAGATGACTGACAGGGCAGTTTAAACAGTGACAAGATATATGTAACTAAGCAACAGAGCGTCCGTTAAAGACGCAGCTGAGACAAATTAGTATGTCCCAAAGCTTGCCTACTATTCTGCTACATACTCAAAAGTATGTACTTTTTCATCACAAAAAGAGTACATACTTTTAGGACATAGTATAAGTAGGGGAATTGGGACGCAGCATGAGTCTGAACAAATGACAATAAAAATAAAAACACAAAGTCTGAAGGTTTTATAAAGCCCATCAGTGTGTTGTTGGTGATATGAAAGAGTAATTCAAATGGTTCTTGTGTATGTTTTTTTTTTTGCAAGAATTTCATTTTTAGAAAGGAGTGTTAAGTTTTGATTGCAGTGTTTCATTTTGGCATCAATGTGAGTTGTTAATCTCTAAGTGCAATATCTGATTGGCTTGTGTGTAAGAGTTTAGACATGAGCCAAATTCTGCAAAAAGTGTGCAAGCAATAGGGAAAAACTGTAATCATATGTGGGCCATTCTACGCTCAAACCCACGTGTGCCACATCATTGCCAGAACTGGCCCAGATATGTTTCAATACAACTGGGCCACATTTGCGGCAGCTTGTGAGGGCCACATTTGGTTTATACCAAGATAAGCCATTTGTCAAGTGTGCCATATTTTTGCCAGTGGCGGCCGATATTTGTTATGTAATATTTGGGACATATTCACCATTTACCACATGGGCCATATTCAGTTCACATTCAGATTACAAATTGTTGTGAGTACCGCATCTTTGCCTAAAAATGCCCACATGTGACTTGTTATATTCGGATTTATATTTTCTGTATATTCCGAGACAGTATGTGGTCACATGATAAGAGCCAAGCACCAAATTTGGATCGACTAGGAGAGCACACTTGTGTCATGTCACGATCATAGACTGTAAAAGAAGATGTCCCGATGAATTGTGTCGGTGCTACTGTCATTGGCGTGGAACATGCCACTACTTGTATTAGGGCCTACTGACGTATAATTGTAACACAACATCTAACCTGAACAATTGCCTAATTTATTGGTTTATTTTTCTTTTCTTTTCTTTTATTAAATAAATGTCAATAAAACGTTTTTACAAGTCACTAACTTTGAAATGTTTTCAGACATACGTTTGTGGCAGGTCTATATGTGAATGGCATGTGCACGCTCATGCCTGTAGGTGTCAGTATATGTGCTGATGGGACAACTATCATTACAACTATCTTTCATTACAACTATCTGTTCTTAAGTTTGCATATAAGTTTGACATCACTTTTATAATCATAAGCTAAAGTGTTCTTATATCATGATGATTGTTTAATATAGATGTGTGTGCGAAGCAAAAGGGGACTGCTGTAACAGGAAAAGAGTGGTAACTGCTTTCATTGACTAAATGGGAAATGTCTGAGCATACTTTGAGCCTAATTTGCATATTGTGGAGCCTTGAGATGCAGGCTGTGAGAGGCAAGAGGGGAGTATGGGTATGACGTTTCCCGATAAGGAGCTCTATCTTGTCAGGTGAAGAGTTCAAGGCCATCTCGCTTATGTTAACAAAGAAAACAGCTTGTGTTTGCAGGAACCGCGAACTGATACAGGAAAAAGTCTACAACTGAAGCAAATAGACAGGAAGATCAGCATCTGCGGAGGAAGAGACGGCCCTGAAACTCAACTTATCTACAACTGTGTATAAATACATGGGTCGAGAGACAGACGAGGTATTTGCAGAGTACCTGAACATAAGACTCGCGTAGTTTTGTGTAATCAGGGACAGCTGTGACCCAGAGCTCTGTAATGCTTTATTCATATGCTTATTTGAATTAAATTCTTTAAACTTCGAAAGATTCTCTCTTCTCCTCCTTAAAACGAACACGCGGACTGAAGAACACCAAAAGTCCAACAGTGCAATAAAGACTAGGGGTAAGCAAAATAATCTTATTTCAAGCAGAAGACTAGATTATTTTGTTTACCCCATTGGCAGATTATTTTGCTTGTTTCAAGCAAAAACTCATTTAATTTTAACAACTTTTTTCTGAAAACAAGACATTAATGTGTACTTGTCTAGAAAATAATTCTTGATTTAAGAGTTTTTAGATATTTTGGCTGGAAACAAGACAAAAAATCTAAGCTAGAAAAGCATTTTTTGCAGTGTTTTGCATTAGAAAGAATTATTTTTTCTCCTAGTGCTTCTGGTTTGTCTTAATATTCATTAACATTAACTATTATTCATAAAAAATTCTACTGATGTAAAAAATTTACGAGTCTTGACTCTTGTTTACAGTGTGATTTGTCAATAACAGGTAGAGTGTTGCTTTTGTATACCTTTAGTTGTATTGTATACCTTCAGTTAGGTCTGGCCCTAAAGGTTCTTTAGTCTCTCCAATTTTTGACAACTCTAACTTATTTGTTTACCAAAATTTTCTCAATACAATGTCAAACAAAGACATTTGTTGACTTATTAATAGATCTCAGATTACTTTACTTGCTTGTTTTTGGAATAACATATTTAGTGATATTGGAAGAGTTTGGGCTTTGAAAATTGTTGAAGTTTCTATTAAATGTATTAATAATTGTTATAAATAACAAAATCTCTAAATTTAATAATAATATTTCTCACAATTGCTCCTTTTGTTTTCAGTCTGAAGAAACATTTAATCATGTATTTTGGGACTGTGCTTATTGTAAAGCGTTTTGGGTTGACTTTTGTAATTTGTTTACATCCATAAATGTAAATTTTCAAAGAAAATTTAAAATGATAAAATGAATATCAAACCATTTCTTTTTTTTTCATCTGTTTTCCACCATGAAAAAGAAAAATACAATGCATTTCAATTTTAACTTTTGTATTTTAAAATGAAAATTAAATAACCATTATTTTTTTCTTTCTTTAATACCTGTTTCTAAAATGAAAATCATTTGAAAAAAGATACACGGACCGTACACGGACTGACCCGGCTGTGAATTTCCGCTCTTAAACTTTAATGGCTCAATCATAGACAAGTCACTCTTCATAGACACACAGCTGGGCTCTGGATCTGATCTCTTCTGCTGAACTGAATTAATATCAGTTATATGACAGTTAGTAAAAGTGTTTAGTGAACATTAGAGTGAAACATCTTAATCTTATAATCCTGGTTTTTTCATATTTAATACTTTCTTGAGTGTTTCATGTTAAAGTATTTTCTGCTTACTTACATGAATAAGGAAGTGCGTTTGTGCTCCACACCTGAAGACTTGTTTTGATCAAAATGTTCAGCTACTAGACAAATTCTCAATATGTCCTTGGTCTCCCATTATGTACATGTAACGTCCCACATAAGCAAAGCAAATGATTTTTGATTTTTTTTTTTTTTTTTAAATAGGGAAAAATATCGACAGTCAGGTGTAAACGTTGCACGTAAAACAATCTGCTTTCACCCTCAACAAACCTGTCAAACCTGTTTGGAGGAAGAAAAAAAATCATAGTTCCCCGTCTGTCGTTCACGTTCGACGTTGTGTCGCTCTTGAGAGCCCGAATACCTCTGACAGCTTTGAGAAAAGGCCAATGAGAATTGGTATGCAGTATTTGCATAGCCCGCTCCGCCCCGGAGATCCGGGCATAAGAGGGGGGGGCTAGGCAATACTCATTGTTCTGATCTGAGGAGCCGAAGCACCCGGCTACACTCAGAGGCGGTCCGAGGTTGTGGCAAGGGGGACACAACGTCTCCGTTCCCTCCATCAGGGAACGAGGGTTACCATACGTAACCAAGACGTTCCCCGTCTGTCGTTCACGTTCGACGTTGTGTCGAAGTGACGACTAGGGGTCCCAGTTGAAAACGCCCCAACCAGCGGACCGCGTCATGAGTGCATGGAGTGCAAATATTAACAGGTCTTGCATGTTAGATAAATGTCACTCACCTCTACGTGACCTTCCAATGCCCAAGAGCTTCAGCCAGCCTTTCCTCACCTTTGGTTGAACATCTTGGAGAACATTGGGCCAGTGTCCGTCCTCCCCGGGGGGGGATGGGCACTACGGAGACCACACCCTGCCCCGAGGGAGGTCTGGTAGGCCAAACGAATCGCATCCACAATCCAGTGGGAAATTCTTTGTTTGGAGACAGCTTTCCCCTTCTGCTGTCCTCCAAAACAGACAAAGAGTTGACTCGACCGTCTGAAGCTTTCAGTACGTTCCAAGTAAATGCTCAGGGCACGGACTGGGCATAACAAGGAGAGGTTGGGGTAGCCTTCCTGAGAAGGGATAGCTTGCAGAGTGACCACCTGGTCCCTGAAGGGAGTGGTGGGCACCTTGGGCACATAACCGGGCCAGGTTCTCAGGATAACGTGAGAGTTAGCCGGCCCGAATTCGAGGCACGAGTCACTGACGGAGAGGGCTTGGAGGTCTCCCACTCTTTTGAACGATGTGAGCGCAGTCAGGAGAGCCGTCTTTTGGGAGAGAGCACTGAGTTCGACTGACTGGAGCGGCTCAAAGGGATCTGACTGTAGGCCCCGGAGGACCACAGATAGATCCCAAGAGGGGACAAGGCGCGGTCTGACGGGGTTCAGCCTGCGTGCACCTTTAAGGAATCGTATAACCAAATTGTGCTTCCCAACCGATCTACCTTCCACCAGGTCGTGGTTAGCGGCAATAGCGGCTACCTGGACCTTAAGTGTTGAAGCAGAAAGGTGTCTATCCAGTCCTCCTTGGAGGAAGGAAAGCACCGTTCGGATGCCACATCTCCGTGGGTTCTCCCCCCGGGAGGAACACCAGTTTGTGAATTTGCGCCATCTGAGGTCGTACAGCCGCCTCGTGGAGGGAGCTCTCGACTGCAACAGAGTGTTTACCACTGCCAGAGGGAGATCTCTGAAATCCTCCTGGTCGCGTCCAGGGACCATACGTGGAGGTTCCAGAGATCTGGGCGCGGGTGCCATATCGTGCCCTTCCATGCGCCAGGGAGGAACGGGGGAGAGGAGCACCAGCTCTGAGAACCAAACCCTGTTGGGCCAGTAGGGGGCCACCAGCAGGATCTGTTCTCTGTCCTCCCTGACTTTGCACCGGGTCTGTGCAATTAGGCTCACTGGTGGAAAGCATACTTGAGGAGGCCCTGAGGCCAGCTGTGTGCCAGTGCATCTGTGCCGAGGGGCGCCTCGGACAGACCGTACCACACCTGGCAGTGAGTGTTCTCTATCGAGGCAAACAGGTCGACCTGGGCCTGACCGAAAAGACTCCAGATCAGCTGAACCGTCTGAGGGTGAAGTCTCCACTCGCCCCAAAGCGAAGTCTGTCGAGAGAGCGCGTCCGCTACCCAATTGAGTTCGCCCGGTATGTGGGTGGCTCGTAGAGACTTGACATTGTTTCGACACCAAAGGAGGAGATGGCGGGCTAGCTGTGACATGCGAAAGGAGCGTACACCGCCCTGGTGATTGATGTAGGCTACAGTCGCAGTGCTGTCTGTGCGGACCAGCACGTGTTTGCCCTTAACCAAAGGTCGGAACCTCTTCAGGGCCAAAAACACTGTCAGCAGCTCGAGGCAATTGATATGCCAATGCAGCCGAGGGCCCAACCAGAGCCCTGCAGCTGCTTGCCCATTGCATACGGCGCCCCAGCCTGTGTTGGATGCATCTGTCGTAACCAAAATGTGCCTGGACACTTGTTCTAAGGGCACCCCGGCCCATAGGAACGAAGGGAGAGCCCAAATGGAAGGACTTTGTACTGAAATGCTTGACCTTCGAAGGCAAACCGCAGGAAGGGCCTGTGTCTTGGAAGAATCGAGACATGAAAGTACGCGTCTTTCAGGTCTATCGCCACAAACCAATCCTGGAATCTGATACATGTGAGAACGCGTTTGAGCGTTAGCATTCTGAAGGGGAGCTTGTGAAGGGCCCGATTCAGAATCCTCAGATCCAGGATTGGTCTTAAACCGCCACCTTTCTTGGGTACAATGAAGTAGGGCTGTAGAACCCTTTCTTCATGTCGGCCGAGGGGACCGGCTCTATCTCCGCCCGAAGAACCGCAGCATTCTCGTCCCGAACCGCGGTAGAGAAGATGCCGCTGAACTTGGGCGGGTTGCGTGCGAATTGGATAGCATAGCCGAGTCGGATGGTTCTGAGAAGCCAGCGAGAGAGGTTGGGTATCTCGAGCCAAGCTGTAAATCTCTCTACCAACGGTCTCAGGGAGACCACCGACGTACCTCGGGTGGGTACGGTGTGACTGAGTTGTGGTGAAAGCCCTGCGGTTGAGCATGCTTTGATGTGTTCTGGTGGCTGGGTACCCCGGAGGGACCCAGCCATGGGAGCGTTGACCATCGAAACCGACAGACAAGGATCCATCCGAAGATCGCTTGAGCTCAGGGGATCGACTGATGGATGCGCTTGATTCGTCAAAGCATGCAGAAGCGCAGGGCTTGCGGTTGAGCAATCTTCGAGATGTTTTAGTGGCTGGGTACCCCGGAGGGACGCAGTCACATAGATTTTTTCGCCCAGAGAAGAAAATTGCTCTTTTATTGACCATGTGGTGGCCGTCTGCTGTGAGGCAGACAGCTGGGGTGGAGCCGAAACCCACACTCGTCCCCTCGCCGAGTGTGGATCCAGACAGGTCAGCAGATCTCTCTCCTCCGGGCTGCTCGTTTCAGGAACGCTTTGAAGCCTGACGGTCGTCCTCGGCGTGAAACAGGCGGAGGCTGCTGCTTCTGGGGTGCGGGCCCGGGGGCCGGCGCCCGACGAGGCAAGATGTGTTTGATAGCCTCCGTCTGTTTCTTCACTGCGGAGAACTGCTGTGCAAATTCCTCGACATTGTCGCCAAAGAGACCAGCCTGAGAAACGGGGGCGTCAAGAAAGCGAACCTTCTCAGCGTCCTTCATTTCCGCCAGATTCAGCCAAAGGTGGCGCTCCTGGACCACCATGATGGACATCGCCCTCCCCAGAGCCTGCACCGTGACCTTCGTAGCTCGTAGAGCATAGTCAGTCGCCGAGTGCAGATCCTGCAAAAGCTCTGGTTTGGGAACACCCTCGTGCAACTCGCTAAGAACCTTGGCCTGATAGACCTGCAGGACGGCCATAGCGTGAAGGACGGACGCAGCTTGTCCAGAAGCAGCATAAGCCTTCCCCACGAGAGCGGAAGAAGCCTTACATGCCCTGGACGGGAGTTTTGGGGGGTCCCGCCAGGTGGCGGCGGTCTGCAGGCAAAGATGCACCGCCATAGCACGCTCCACGGCGGGAACCTCCGTATACCCCCTCACTGGACCTCCATCGAGGGTGGTGAGAGAGGAAGAACCGCTAAGACGCGTTCTGGCTGAAAAAGGAGCCTTCCACGACTTAGTCAGTTCCTCATGCACTTCCGGGAAGAAAGGAACTGGGGTAGAACGTGGCCGAGAACCACGGTCATTACCCAGATACCAATCATCCAGCCGTGAGCGCTCAGGATGGGGTGGAGACTTCCACTCAATCCCGATTGCTTTGGCCGCCCGTTCGAGCATGGCCGTCATTTCCGCGTCTGCTACTGACTGAGAACCCGCCCCCGCAGCGGGTGCCTCAGACAGCGCGTTTGCTTCAGATGGCTGCCCACTCTCCGATGCTGCAGACACTTCTTCCTCCCCCGCAGGAGCCCCGAATAACCAATCCAACCCGTACTGAGACGAGTTTTCAAAGTCATCCGAAAGCTCGACCGGCAGACACACAGAGCGCGAGGGACGCGGGGAATTACCCGGCGAAACGCTCGCGCTCTCTCGCTCTTCATCAACACGCGCCGCGGCAGCCTCGTACCCGGAAGTAGAAGGACGAGCCGCGGGAGCGGTTGATGCAAGCCGCGGTCTTTTAGTAAAGAACGCGACTCGCGAACGAAGTGTGCTGAGGGGCATGTCCTCGCAAGCAGGACATCCGCCCTCGCCGAACGCCGCTTCAGCATGTTCACGACCCAAACACTGAAGACAGAGCTCGTGCCGATCGTTTTGGGAGAGAAAGAAGGCGCAACCAGAAGGACACGGAAGGAAAGGCATAGTAAACACACAAACCCACCGTGTCTGCACTCTTTTAGAGAAATTTGCTCTTTTAGATTTTATTAAGAGGAAATCTGCTCTTCAAGATTCGCCGTCGAAGCACCCAGGGGACTCTCACTGCTACTGCGTTCGAGAAGGAAGAGACCGCTGCCCGTGCCGTAGATCCAACGACGAGAGAGATGAGTAACGCTGCTTCTCCATGAAGAGACGCTGGATTCGGCTCCTCAGATCAGAACAATGAGTATTGCCTAGCCCCCCCCTCTTATGCCCGGATCTCCGGGGCGGAGCGGGCTATGCAAATACTGCATACCAATTCTCATTGGCCTTTTCTCAAAGCTGTCAGAGGTATTCGGGCTCTCAAGAGCGACACAACGTCGAACGTGAACGACAGACGGGGAACTATGATTTTTTTTCTTCCTCCAAACAGGTTTGACAGGTTTGTTGAGGGTGAAAGCAGATTGTTTTACGTGCAACGTTTACACCTGACTGTCGATATTTTTCCCTATTTAAAAAAAAAAAAAAAATCAAAAATCATTTGCTTTGCTTATGTGGGACGTTACATGTACATAATGGGAGACCAAGGACATATTGAGAATTTGTCTAGTAGCTGAACATTTTGATCAAAACAAGTCTTCAGGTGTGGAGCACAAACGCACTTCCTTATTCATGTAAGTAAGCAGAAAATACTTTAACATGAAACACTCAAGAAAGTATTAAATATGAAAAAACCAGGATTATAAGATTAAGATGTTTCACTCTAATGTTCACTAAACACTTTTACTAACTGTCATATAACTGATATTAATTCAGTTCAGCAGAAGAGATCAGATCCAGAGCCCAGCTGTGTGTCTATGAAGAGTGACTTGTCTATGATTGAGCCATTAAAGTTTAAGAGCGGAAATTCACAGCCGGGTCAGTCCGTGTACGGTCCGTGTATCTTTTTTCAAATGATTTTCATTTTAGAAACAGGTATTAAAGAAAGAAAAAAATAATGGTTATTTAATTTTCATTTTAAAATACAAAAGTTAAAATTGAAATGCATTGTATTTTTCTTTTTCATGGTGGAAAACAGATGAAAAAAAAAGAAATGGTTTGATATTCATTTTATCATTTTAAATTTTCTTTGAAAATTTACATTTATGGATGTAAACAAATTACAAAAGTCAACCCAAAACGCTTTACAATAAGCACAGTCCCAAAATACATGATTAAATGTTTCTTCAGACTGAAAACAAAAGGAGCAATTGTGAGAAATATTATTATTAAATTTAGAGATTTTGTTATTTATAACAATTATTAATACATTTAATAGAAACTTCAACAATTTTCAAAGCCCAAACTCTTCCAATATCACTAAATATGTTATTCCAAAAACAAGCAAGTAAAGTAATCTGAGATCTATTAATAAGTCAACAAATGTCTTTGTTTGACATTGTATTGAGAAAATTTTGGTAAACAAATAAGTTAGAGTTGTCAAAAATTGGAGAGACTAAAGAACCTTTAGGGCCAGACCTAACTGAAGGTATACAATACAACTAAAGGTATACAAAAGCAACACTCTACCTGTTATTGACAAATCACACTGTAAACAAGAGTCAAGACTCGTAAATTTTTTACATCAGTAGAATTTTTTATGAATAATAGTTAATGTTAATGAATATTAAGACAAACCAGAAGCACTAGGAGAAAAAATAATTCTTTCTAATGCAAAACACTGCAAAAAATGCTTTTCTAGCTTAGATTTTTTGTCTTGTTTCCAGCCAAAATATCTAAAAACTCTTAAATCAAGAATTATTTTCTAGACAAGTACACATTAATGTCTTGTTTTCAGAAAAAAGTTGTTAAAATTAAATGAGTTTTTGCTTGAAACAAGCAAAATAATCTGCCAATGGGGTAAACAAAATAATCTAGTCTTCTGCTTGAAATAAGATTATTTTGCTTACCCCTAGTCTTTATTGCACTGTTGGACTTTTGGTGTTCTTCAGTCCGCGTGTTCGTTTTAAGGAGGAGAAGAGAGAATCTTTCGAAGTTTAAAGAATTTAATTCAAATAAGCATATGAATAAAGCATTACAGAGCTCTGGGTCACAGCTGTCCCTGATTACACAAAACTACGCGAGTCTTATGTTCAGGTACTCTGCAAATACCTCGTCTGTCTCTCGACCCATGTATTTATACACAGTTGTAGATAAGTTGAGTTTCAGGGCCGTCTCTTCCTCCGCAGATGCTGATCTTCCTGTCTATTTGCTTCAGTTGTAGACTTTTTCCTGTATCAGTTCGCGGTTCCTGCAAACACAAGCTGTTTTCTTTGTTAACATAAGCGAGATGGCCTTGAACTCTTCACCTGACAAGATAGAGCTCCTTATCGGGAAACGTCATACCCATACTCCCCTCTTGCCTCTCACAGCCTGCATCTCAAGGCTCCACAATATGCAAATTAGGCTCAAAGTATGCTCAGACATTTCCCATTTAGTCAATGAAAGCAGTTACCACTCTTTTCCTGTTACAGCAGTCCCCTTTTGCTTCGCACACACATCTATATTAAACAATCATCATGATATAAGAACACTTTAGCTTATGATTATAAAAGTGATGTCAAACTTATATGCAAACTTAAGAACAGATAGTTGTAATGAAAGATAGTTGTAATGATAGTTGTCCCATCAGCACATATACTGACACCTACAGGCATGAGCGTGCACATGCCATTCACATATAGACCTGCCACAAACGTATGTCTGAAAACATTTCAAAGTTAGTGACTTGTAAAAACGTTTTATTGACATTTATTTAATAAAAGAAAAGAAAAGAAAAATAAACCAATAAATTAGGCAATTGTTCAGGTTAGATGTTGTGTTACAATTATACGTCAGTAGGCCCTAATACAAGTAGTGGCATGTTCCACGCCAATGACAGTAGCACCGACACAATTCATCGGGACATCTTCTTTTACAGTCTATGATCGTGACATGACACAAGTGTGCTCTCCTAGTCGATCCAAATTTGGTGCTTGGCTCTTATCATGTGACCACATACTGTCTCGGAATATACAGAAAATATAAATCCGAATATAACAAGTCACATGTGGGCATTTTTAGGCAAAGATGCGGTACTCACAACAATTTGTAATCTGAATGTGAACTGAATATGGCCCATGTGGTAAATGGTGAATATGTCCCAAATATTACATAACAAATATCGGCCGCCACTGGCAAAAATATGGCACACTTGACAAATGGCTTATCTTGGTATAAACCAAATGTGGCCCTCACAAGCTGCCGCAAATGTGGCCCAGTTGTATTGAAACATATCTGGGCCAGTTCTGGCAATGATGTGGCACACGTGGGTTTGAGCGTAGAATGGCCCACATATGATTACAGTTTTTCCCTATTGCTTGCACACTTTTTGCAGAATTTGGCTCATGTCTAAACTCTTACACACAAGCCAATCAGATATTGCACTTAGAGATTAACAACTCACATTGATGCCAAAATGAAACACTGCAATCAAAACTTAACACTCCTTTCTAAAAATGAAATTCTTGCAAAAAAAAAAACATACACAAGAACCATTTGAATTACTCTTTCATATCACCAACAACACACTGATGGGCTTTATAAAACCTTCAGACTTTGTGTTTTTATTTTTATTGTCATTTGTTCAGACTCATGCTGCGTCCCAATTCCCCTACTTATACTATGTCCTAAAAATATGTACTCTTTTTGTGATGAAAAAGTACATACTTTTGAGTATGTAGCAGAATAGTAGGCAAGCTTTGGGACATACTAATTTGTCTCAGCTGCGTCTTTAACGGACGCTCTGTTGCTTAGTTACATATATCCCAGACAGCATCTGACTCTGTGCCAGATTCGTTTTCAACCGGCAAATCCGCGTTACAGTCACATCCGTTTCAGTGCTGTATCACAGTCCTAGACGGATCCGGCACATGTCTGGTTTCAGTGGGCACGGTCTACTATCGCAGAGCGGATCCGGGCCGAGTCTGGTACGGAGCTGGCCCAGTGCTGGCCCAGATGAGCGGAAAACCAGATGCGTGCCGGTATTGGCCCGTTGTGCCAAAAGACACTGGCCCAAGTCCGTTTTGCGGATTTGCAGGAGTGTGGGCCAGAATCAGGCCGGATGAAATTTGCTGTCAGGGATCTTGTCACTGTTTAAACTGCCCTGTCAGTCATCTTGTCAAACCGTTAACATCATCCAAGTTTTGTTTAATTTGATTTCCTACCGTATTGGAGAGAAATTAAGATGCAAGTTGATGTTTCATGTGGGTCTTTCATGGGGAGAACTCCACTCAGGTGTTAATGACGCATTAAAAATAATGACCAAACGTAACATTATAAATTTCACAATGTTGCTGTAGATGACACATAACGCAGATAACATTAAATAAATATGTTTTCATTATGTTAGACTGATTATTTATCACCCCTTTCTGAACCTGTCTGATGGTCACGCATATCCGCCATTTTTGTAGTTTTTTAGCACACTAGCTGTGTCTCATTTAGAAGGATGCGCCCTCTGGAGGCCGCATTCGAAGGCTGCATACGTCACTGAGGCTGTCTCGTTTCAGAAAAGCAACTAGGACGCTCCGAACGCGACCTTCGAATGCGCCCTTCTTTCACAGGAATTCGGAGAATGCATGAGGTGTATCCTTCGCTGCTACAGCCAATTAGCATTCATCTTCTACTCTGGAGCCTTGTATTGTGTTAAACATGGCTGAAAACTAGTCTTAAGTAGGGATATCTCCAGGCTTGCACAATATGCGTGGTTAAAGATGCGACGCGTCGACGCATTCCATGCTAATCGTCATATTTTCAATCGACGTAATCAATGATGTTGACGAATCGTTGCAGCTCTAATCCTATTAAATGTTCTAGTCTACATTAACCCTTAAGCCCTGGAGCCATTTTTACTTCCCTGAAGTATATTTCATAATTTCAAAACCATAGTAAGGAGGGTCAAAAGGTAGTTATCGTGTGATAGAAATCTTTCTTTATTTTAAGAGAAAAAAATTAATTTGGGCATTTGCATGCTGAGAAATAGGTGATAAAATGTAAGAAAAAAAGTGTGTGCTCAAGGGAAATGTTTCCTATCTTTCTTATTTGTTTAAGAAATTTTATTTTTTGGTGATACTCCCCAACATGTGGGCTGTATGTGATTTAAATTACAGTGATTTAAATTATATCATAAAGTAATTAACAATTACAGCATTTGATACCAAGCTAGGCTTTTTCTGCACTAAATTGTTGTTTTCTCAGTGAGGTACACAGAAGTAATGCCTCACTCAAGTTTAAACACATTTTTATTACTCTTTATTGATTAAAAAGTACTTTTTAAAATAGAAATCTTTTGAAACCGTGTCTTTGCAGTCACTTTTAATCAATAACAAAAAATATGCTGATATTAAGTTGCCAACATGCTTGCTTGCTTGTTGGAAATATCAAAAAATGTAATATTTAAATATTCATGTGGGTCTACTGCATTTGAAACGTTTTCCTCAGTGCATAACTGACTTGTCACAACTATATGACTGTGACAAACTGAGACATAGACAGTGGATCCAAACGCGAGCTTTATTAACAGAAAACGCAGTTATACATGAATAATTTCTGTGAATCTATATTTTTATCTTGAGGAAAAGACAACACAAAATACATCTGTACTGTTAGCAATTGATGTAATTTTTACAATAAATTTTACAACAACCAGTTGTATTCATGTTTTTGCTGTAAACGCAAATGCATGATGGGAAATTTACGGACAGTCCTGTAATATTATTGTAAATAGACTGGAAAAGCATTATTTTACAGCAACCGCATAGCATTGTGGGATCGCTGCTGTTTGAATTTTGAAATTACGCGGAAAACGTTACCAGAAGTATTTAAACATTTTTCGAAGAAGGAACACGTCTCAGGTTTGTAACGTAAAATCTATGGATATATTATATATATATACGGGTGAGTTGAGTGAGTGTCGATTGTTTTGTTTGGTATATTTTCAGATTTTTCTCCGCGGTGAAGTTAGTTTCAAATGGCGTCTTCTTACTCTATCCAATTTAAAACTAACTTCGCTACGGTCCTGAACGGTCAACGCCAAAGGAAAAGACAACTGAGCGGCGGCAGCTGCACACCGGCTAGTTGGATTATTTTGTTACTGATTTGCTGTTGATTATATCGAAACGCCATGTCCTCGGCTCGCCTCGACTCGCTTGGAACCTCGATGGAGGTGACACGGAAAAAAGGTAAGTTACGTTACCACATGCAAGACCACCACAGTGATGGCAGTTCAAATAACATTAGCATTTATTAAAGTTAGCACATAGACTGTAAAAATAAGCATTAGCCCGGTTAGCTTCCTTAGCTCAGGTTATTGCATTGATTATATGTGCTACCAGACAGGCTAATATAACGTTATTATAACTCATGTTTTGCGGTCTTTTAATCGGGGGCCTTAAAGTCATTGTGGTTTGCACACTATTGGCTTTTGGCCTCTGATGTGAGTATAACTTGCATATACTGTACACACACACACTTAACGTTACTCTGGCTCGTTCTTTAAAAGAGAACGAAATTTTGTTTATGCAGTACCGTTGTGTTGGTCCACAGACTATCTAGCTATTCCAAATTATTCTAAAATTCCTCTATTGGTAGTTGTTAAGCCGTTGACTGGCTAACATCCTTTTACTGCTTAGACAGTGTACAGTGTTACAAATATTTTTATTCGGTATTAAGTGGATTCCATTTTCTTTGTCTCAAAGCTAGACTGTATGGACTATTAGAATAATAATGATTTGTAACTGGTATTTGTATTACATTTTGTCATGTTCATATGTTTTTTTGTATTCCCTAGCCCTCCTGTAACCCCACAGCTGCTGATATCCAGAAAGAGACCCTACCCAGCACACCTTGCTTAATGTTAATTGTCCAAGGTATATTCTCCCTTATTTTGTTAAGGTTTATTACAGGGCTTAAGGTTTTTTGCACTATGCTGGAATTCTGGCTGTTGTAGATTCAAAAAATAATAATGAGGTGAAATCAAAATATTGAGACTGAGACTATAAAAAGCTAAAGTATACCTGATTTAATTTTGGCCACTGTCCCCTTTGAAGTAGTCTTATTGTCTAGTGATACACAGCTCCCAGTGCTTCTGCTTCAGTTGAAACGATCTCTGGAGCATGTGTTATTTAAGAGGATCTAAGCATATCCAGCATACTCCAATATGAAAACGCTCACAGTGCGTGGAAAACACGCAAATTTTCAAAAATGAACACTGGGTCACCATTTTGACAGCAGAGGAGATCCAAAACACATCATAGATGTATTGGATAGGCTTAAATAGCGAGGCTTCCAGGGAGTGTTCCACCCAAGTGAAGCACTGAGAACTGTATATCATTGCACAGTGAGATTATTTTGAAGGGGATAGCAGCCAAATTTAAAAGTGGTACATTGTTTTTGTTTTTATAGGTGCACTGAACTTTTTGTTATTGTACCCTGAACATATTTCCAGCACATAAAATGTATTTGCTTTAAGCCCTGTTAAATGTTGTTACATGGATATATGTGTAAAAGATGAAAGGAATGACTGTAATTCAGTATAAACCTATTGCATTCATAAAAAGTGTACTCTAAATTAGCAAAAACAATATCATGTTTGTCTCCAACTCGATAAAATTGGCAACACCGCCACTCGTGCATGTTTGTGTGTTTATGTAGTGCAGTTTTCTAGTGCTCTTTTAATTATCATATTGTTAATGCATTTCAGGAGAGACAAGTGCATGATGTCCACTGAAGGAACGATTGTGATGGGGGCCCCACAACAATCTTTTGAATGGAGTGGCAGTGACCTTCACTTCTTACTGTGTTTAACTTGCAGTATCCTAAAGAAGCCTCCAGCACTCTTGAATTTGTCCAGAGGTACGTTTAAACTGTTCACACACTAATCTGCAAAATGTTATTTTAACAAAATAAGAGAACATACAAAATGCAGGTTATTTTTTATTTAGTACTGACCTGAGTGAGACATTTCACATAAAAGACATTTACTATATAAGTTGATAAGTTGATTATAAGTTGATTCTAATTAATGTGTTCTTACCTGAATTATCCACAGCTGTTTTTTTTTGTTTGTTTAGTGATAGTTGTTCATGAGTCCATTGTTTGTCCTGAACAGTTAAACTGCCTGCTGTTCTTCAGAAAAATTCTCTAGCTCCCACAAATTCTGTGGTTTTCCAGCATTTTTGTGTATTTGAACCCTTTCAGACTATGATTTTGACATGCATCTTTTCATACTGAGGACAACTGAGGGACTCATACACAATTATTACAGAAGGTTGAAACATTCACTGATGCTTTAGAAGGAAACGCAATGCATTAAGAGCCAGGGGGTTGAAAACTTTTTGCATTTAAAGATTATTGTAAATTACACTTATTTTGTCTCTTCAAAAGCAGTATCTACTGTAGCTTATGAAGGGCAGTACTAAATGAAAAAATATATTTAGGCAAAACAAGAAAAATTTGCACATCTTCATTCTGTTCAAAAGTTTTCACCTCTCAGCATTTAATGCATAGTGTTTCTTCTTCTGGAGCATCAGTGAGTGTTTGAACCTTCAGTAATATTTGCATATGAGTACTGCCTCAATGTGAAAAGATGGATCTCAAAATCATACAGTCACTGTTTGAAAGGGTTCAAATACACAAAAATGCTGAAAAACCACAGGATTTGTGGGAGCTGAAGGATTTTTCTAAAGAACAGTTTAACTGTTCAGGACAAACAATGGACACATGAACAAAAACTTAAAACAAAAAAATATATAGCTGTGGAACATTCAGTTAAAAACACAGTAATTAGAATCAAGTGAATGTAAACTTTTGAACAGTGTCATTTTTATAAATTAAACTATAATATTCTTTTATGCACATAAATGTCTTTTATGTGAAATATCTGATTAAAATTGGTACTAAATAAAAAATAACAATTTTGTATGATTCATTTTCTCTTATTTTGGTAAAATAATTAACATTTTGCAGATTCTGCAAGGTTTATGTAAACTTTTGACTTAAACTGTACATACAATAACATTTTATATATAAGAAAAACAATGTGAAAGCAAATGTAATTCTAAATGTTAACTTGTTAATTTTTTTTATGTAAAATAAATACATCAAGGTATTTTTTTTTCTATGAGCAAGTAGGAATAGGTTACTTTTTATTTATTTATTGTATTTTTATTATACATCATTAACAGATATGAAAACTTTTTTCACTGTTTTCAGAGCTTTTTGTGGTATCAACTCCCAGGCGGGCAGCAAAGCAGAGAAGAGACACAAGCTCAACGCACCTGTCTGCACCCTCTTAAGAAAACTCCTGGACTTTGACTTGGGCTAATGTTAATGCCCCCTGCCCCCCACAACTTTGTCTGGCAGGTGCATTTGTTGTACCACCATGTTCCCAGTTCCCAGTGATGGACATTTGGAAGTGAGCTAGATTCTTCAGTGAAACTGAAATTTGTTTATATGAAAAAGAAATATGGATACTTTGTTTGGAAAAAAGTTTTAATTTTGTAATATGTGCTGTTGCATAGTATTTTAATAAAAAAATAGAGAATAGTTGCCGTTGTTTTGGTTTTATTTGGGGAAGGTGGAAAATTAGAGTTTTTATTGTAACATTTACAAATAACAGCATATGTAAAGTATATTCAATTACAAAATCAAATTGTAATTCTCTCCTGTAAAATTACAGGAAATTCCTGGCAACTGAGTTGCAGTAAATATACAGTAAATTATAAGAAATTACAGCATTTTACTGTAATAATTCTACTATAATCACAGCAGCACTGCTGTATAAATACAGCACTTTATTGTAATTAAAATACAGTATATTACCTGTATATTTTTTTGCTGTAAATTCACGGCAATTAGTTGCCAGGAATTTCCTGTAAAATTACAATACATTTTTAACAGTGTGTACAAACCCAAACTCAATATTGAAACAAATCATTGATTATCTAGATCTTAACATAAGAATAAACATTTATCCTTATATATTATAAACATAATTAAAATTCAGATTATAGAATGCATAATAATATATTGGATACATAATCATAAGTGATTAACCTATAATAATTTCAAAAACCAACACACCATGAACATACAATGGAAGTTTATAAAATAACGTTATTTATATAATAACGTCTTATATACTTGAAACTTGGATACACTAATATACAGAATTTTGAACACTACTTGTATGGTTATTTTGTTGTTCATTCAGAAAGGTTTGAATATATGTTGTTTTTTTGTTTTTTTTTAACCTGTTGTAACAGATATGTTGTACATCACACACAGAATTAAGACATTTTTACAATTATTTTTAAAAGGGTCATTGGATGCATATTCTCTGTAAATTGATATAATTGTTTTAATTAACAGTCTATAACATACTCTGGTTAAAATTTCAATTGTGGTGTACCTGTTTTACCTTTTTACAGCTCTTTTCACAGCGAGCCATTTCGGCTACTTCCCTTTAAATGTTAATGAGCTCTGCTCACCCCAACCAATGTCACACAGCCAAGAATCTGAGAATTGATCTAAGAAAATGTTAATGATTTATAGAAATTTTAAAAAAGCACTGGGTGAATTTTTAGAAAGAGCTTTATTGCCAAATATCCTTGGGAATATAAGGAATTTGTTTTTGTGACATTAGCTTCCAGTATAAAGAGACAACACACAGGCAATAAAAATAAGATGAGAATAAAAAATACACATGTAAATATAAATAGACAAAAAAGACATAAATAGTATGTACTGTTGTGTTATAGATGATAACAGAATAGAAAGAGATGCAGGGATATATTAGGATGAAGGTGGTAACAAATAAATATAAGGTTAATTGCACATATTATTATGGCCCAATGGACTGAACATTTAACTGTTCATAAGGTGGATTGCCTGGGGAAAGAAACTGTTCTTGTGCCTGGTTGTCCTGGTATTCAGGGCTCTGTAGCACTGCAGAGGGAGTGGCTTGGATGTGACTTGGATCATTCTTTACCTGAACAGGTCCACTGCATTAAAGGATTCATTTTTTCCTGTTTCAGGTTTGTATGCTTTCAAATCCCCTGGAACCAGCCCTCCTGTAGAAACCTTACTCATGACCTCAGCATTCTTCCTGAGTCCCATTAAACACTGAATGCGATCTTGATATCCAGGCTTGCATTCATTTTTCTCAGACTCAATCATTAGATCAATGTAGTCAAGGGTGGAAAGAGGATTGGGCTTGAGAGCAATTTCCTTTAGTCGCTTCATGGACTTTTGAGATTCTAAAAGACCAGCCATAGTATCCTTAACAATCATAAGCTCCTTTTCAAGTTCTTCAAATATATTTTCTTTTGACATGACCTCTCCACGTGCAGCCTCAAATCTCTTCTTTAAATCCTGATAGGTTTTCTTTTTCTTTTCTTTGACATAAATCCATTTGTAATTCTGATCAAAGTGCATATTCCAATCACACTTTTCAGGACAGACTGTACACTTTCCATCTCTAATGGCAAAGCACTTATTTTTATCACTGTCCTTTGCATAAATACATGCATCATGACATGTGAAGCGACAAATCTGGCAGTTGCTCACAGATAAGTCTGTTTTCTTTTCAGCCTGTTTTGGGTAAATTATTTCAATTTCATATTCAAAATCCTTGTTTGCATCCATTTCAGCCTTGTGCTGCTCCAAAGCTGCTTTTATCTTCTTGATTTCATCCAGTTTTTTCAGCCCAGCATTGATTTGGGGCTGGAGACCTTCCACAAGCACTTTTAGCTGTTTTCGCTCTTTTAGGACTTCTCGTGTCAAAGACAAGCTCTTGGTTTCCATTTTGTTAAGGGATATGAAGAATTTCTTCATACTAGAAAATCCCAGCTTCCAGAACATATGATCAAAGTTTTCTAACTCAGACTCCTCATCCTCTGAAAATCCATTATTGGAAGCAGACAGAGCAGAGTTGTTGAACTTGAAGTAAAGTGGATCTCCAGACTCATTAATAGAACATGGCACCTTAGAAACTTTAATGGCCTCAAGAACAGGTGGTGTATTTTGATCTGCAAAGGTGACCATCATAAGGATGTTTTCAGCAATATCATTCCCAAATATGGAAAGAATGGAGTCAAAGATGTATTTCTGCGTGGGTGTCAGACGGGCATGTGGAGCCTGTACTACAAAACACACAGCATCAATGCAGTCGACTCCTTCAGGGTGAGAGAAGAACTCCTGAATCTGTGCTGTGATTTTCTGGTCATGTGAAATTCCTCTGGCCTCACCAAAGCCAGGTGTGTCCACAATAGTAAGAGAATACTCAACCTTGAAACCATCCATGTGATTAATTTGATATGCTGTGATCTCTGATGTCTGACTTTCAGCCTGGGATTTCTGCTTCCCTTCATCTATTAACACAAACCGGTAGTCGTCTTCCCATTGCACTCCCAGAATGTAGTTAATCATTCTGTTAATTAGAGTGGTTTTTCCTGCACCTGTGGCTCCAATCATCATAATGGTCTTGTTCGTTTTCATGACGTTTTTCCCAAATGTGCTTCTTCTGCAGAATCCATCACTGTTCTGCCAAGTTTCATCCAACTGAAGTTTAAATATTGAATGGTTTTCATTGTTTCCATCTTCTATTTTTCTGGCCCAGTTGTTCTTTATTATATCTTTAACACTTAAGCCATTTTTATTGCTGTGGTGTATTTCCATGGTGTTGCTGCTTGTCTTTTCTCTTGACATTTTTTGATTGTTTTGAACAGTGAACTGGCAGAGTCTGACCTTTTTCTGACTTTTTTGCCACCTCGGCTGGTTCTAGAAAAATAAAATAATTGTTTGTGCTTATATTTTTAAACACAATATAGAAATGAAGTGAGTACAAGTCAATTGCGAGTGCAATATCGCTAAAATGTATGTAACTAATTAATCATTAAAGTAATAACGATTTTTAATCAGTTTTAAGAAATTTCAAAACACTTTATAAATGTTAGAAATGCATTGCTGAAACATGCTACAAAGACGGTGAGCTATGCAGTGCTTAATTGTAAAGTTAGATCATTAAACCATTTTCATGTTCAGGATTTTTTGGGCGGGGTTAAAATCATGACTTGATGAAGTAGCTAAGCGCGGCCCCCTCCCCTAACACTTTAGATTTGTTCAACTTGAAGCATGGCTACAGATGGCAGTCAGCGAGATCAGCCTGTTGCACGTCAAGTCAAAAACGTTCTGCTCTCAGTAGTGACACTCACACAGTCTTTGTGTACTCTGTCAGAGATAAATTGAATAAAATGCACTATTGTCAAATACACTGATCATAAGCAACAGAAACACTGTTTACATACTGCTTAATACAGCGCCATCTGTTCAAAAATATATTTCAGTATAAACATTTACTATCTAAATACTAATAAAGTGGAGGTATATATGCTTTTATCTGTTTTATGATGAACTTGACTACAGATAACGTGCAACTACAGTAAAAATAGCTTTTGTGTTCTAAAAACACATTTGTGGAATTTGTTGAAATTAAGAAGGTAATAAACAAAATATTTTGGCCCAGTTTTACAGACATGGCTTTGACTAAGCCAAGATTAAGCCATAGTTCAATCAGGACATTTAAGTTATTTTCATAAACATACTTAGAAAAAAAACATTACCAGTCTGCATCTTGAGACAAAACAAAGGCACTGATATATTTTCAGATCAATCAATGCAATTTTATTTTAGTTGAAACTGCTCAGACTTACATTTTAGTCTAGGACTAGGCTTAAGCCATATCTGTGAACCCGGGGGATAGTCTTGCAGTGAATCTGACCAATCGTGAAACAGCTGTTACATCATCAAAGCTTGTGCAGCCGAGTTAGCCGGGTTAAGCTGAGTTAGCCGGCTTGTTTCAAATCATTATCGCGTACATTGCTGTCTGCGCGGTCTCAAGTCTCAACTCAGAATTTGATCGAGCTGCGCAGCGTCACGTTAAGTTGAATGCACCATATAAGCATCGTGTTTGACTTAAAGCAGCATGTGATCAGCTAGAGACAAAAAACAAGGAAAATCTGGCCACGCCCACAATTGGGTCACATTGGGTCTTATCTAGCCAATGATTGATTATTTTCTAAAAAAGAAATTACAATTTCTATCCTTTTTAATCTCAAACACTCGTCTAGCTCTGTGTTAACTCTGTTTTGTAAAAAATAAATAAATCTTATTTTCTCATCTTTCCACATTGTCCTGTAGAAGTACTGACAGTTTACAACATGAACATGCACAGAAAGTCAAACACCCTTTACAAAAAAAAAAAAAAACGTAAGCAGCAAAGTAGGATGATTTTGAAGTTGGAGGAGAAAACGAGATGAGTTTTTCAACATACCTCGGCTGGGATCATTTAGAGCCTTTTTAAGCTGCATTTAAACCAGTTGTTTTCAAACTTTTTTGATCACGCCCCCTTTAAATCTATGAAAAATTCTGGACACACACAGGCCTTTCCTCTTGCCTTAATCTTAACCTTAGTCTTTTGTCAGTAAAGTCTGGTCGTCTGGCAGCTCTTAACCACTTTTTTCAGTTCAATATTACAAATCAAGTCTTAACACTTTTTCTGAGAGAAAATGTCAAATTATATGGCTCATAAAGTTAAAAAAAGACTCAAAGGTTGAAAACAAAATCCATTTAAACACCAAAGCTTTAAAAAACTATTCACAATGTTTTGTATAACACAGATAGATTTACAAGCTAAAGATGAGACTTACTGCTTTTTCAGTTTCCTTCTGAATCTGCTCTACATCTGTACCTGCAAAATTCTCTGTTTTGGTTTTTATAGTCACACTGCTGCTCCTCCCCATAAAGTTAAAAAAAGACTTAGAAAGTTTACTTTCATTTTTTATCCCAGTGACTGTAAGGCCCCCTTCTATTTTTTTTACTTGGGCACATGACAAGGTGTCACTGTAGCCTCAAAGCTTATCTCTTTCCTACTCTGGCATGATTGTTATTCCTAAAGTAAAACAAGCCCTTTTTACAACTCAGTCTCATAAAAATATGTACCTTTACATTTAATTACAGTACAGTTTTATTAAAATTTTAGGAACAACACATTTTGCAGTGTTAATGTTCAAACTGTGTATTAGAATGTTAAAGTGGCTGACAACAATAAATATTCTTATGAAGAATAAAACTGCCTTGTTTTTTAACTGTGAAGAGCTGCAGCTGAATAGTTACTGAATAGTCTCCTTCTGGAGACAAATATTTTCTTTTCTAATTATTTTTCTGTACTTGGTATAAAATGTTTGAGAACCACTGCTGTATTGTGTTGGAAATATGGCCTACACTAAACCTAACCCTAAACCTACGCAAAAGTCTTAACAAATGCAAAAATAATATAAAACACATTTCTTGATACAACCATGCCACTTAAACTTACTTATATGCAGATTTTAACTTTTTTGTCGAAACATAGTTACATGGCATTCTTACTGGAGCTCTTCACCTCTCAGGTACATCTGCATACTACGTGAGTTACCAAACAAACCTACTATTTATGAAACCCATAAATATGAAGCTGGATATGTGTGATGCTGACATTCAAAAGCATCAGTTTCCAGCATATTGTTTTGAAGTCATAACATAGCATCTTCAAGTAATTGTGTGAAAATTATGCTGTAATTATACTCTGTAAATCATACTTTGTGTGAAAGGAATTAAAAGTTGGCTCTGTGTTCATTTCTTTTTCAAACTGCAATGATATGTACTTATTCGTATGTATTTTTGCCATGAGACCAAGTAGCCTATTTATTTACCCTACCGACAAAGAAATTTATAAAATAAAGAAATAATAAACAAATTAGGGTACAAAATGACATAAATAAGTAAATATAAAAAAGGGATATATATATATATATATATATACACTCTAAAAAGTGCTAGGTTATTTCTGTTAACACGTTGTTGGGTTAATTGTGCTGGGTCATAATTCTGGGTTGTTTGAGGCACTGTAAACACACAGTTGGGTTGATCATGCTGGGTCAAATGGACTGTTTACCAATGAACACCTGGGTTGGGTTGTTTTGACCCAACCGGTTTATTTATTTTTCCTCTTCATTGAACTTTCTTTGCTCGTCTCATCGTCAGGCGGTCACGCACATGGCAGTGAGCAGGATTATAAGGTAATATGTTAATGTGTAAGTTAATATAATTATTTACCTCTATTTTAATAAATTGTGGTAAGAGCACATTAATCCCACTGTTTAATTCAATATTTGATCTGTCGCTGTGCTGGGTTAGCGTTTTTTTCTGTGAATGATTAACTAACGTTAAGGTTAGGTCAGAAATACGGGAGTAAGTTCAGTTACTGTCTGCATACTGTATGGCTATGTTTTGTCAGAATTAGATCATTTCGTGTTTGTAGATCATTGTGATAAATGATCTGTTCAAATGTATAAAGTGAACTGTGTATTCTATAGAATATATGTCTTGCACTTTAAATGTGTTGGGCTCTTTAAGACTTAACACATAACCACATGCCCTCCCTCATTGGGCATATGTATCAAAAATATACAAGCGCTGTCCCAGCAAACAGGGGACGTCCCCTGTACGTTGCGAACGTCCGTTTAGGTCCACAGTGCGTCCGCTTTGTAACGTTCGCTGGCGGACGTTCGGAGGACGTCCGGAATTGGTCCGATAAGTCGCTGGCGGACTTTTTGAGGACGTCCGGATTTGGTCCGCTATGTAACGTTCGCTGGCGGACTTTATGAGGACGTCCGGATTTGGTCCGCTTTTTGACGTTCACTGGCGGACTTTTGGAGGACATTCGCCCGAGCCAGTTTGCGAACGTCCCTATTTCGTCCCCCATATACCATTTCATAACAACACTTGAAAATCCAGTCTCTTTATCATCAGATCTGGCACCTGCATCTCAGACAATGTTCACTATAATAAAGACAAAATGAAACTAAAGTATAAACCCATATTGGATTTTGGTTATTCCTTAAAACAAAATCCCTTTTATTTAACTGTGATAATGGAATGCAAAATACAAATATATATATATATATATATATTTATTTATTTATTTATTTATTTATTTTTGCTCTAATATAATGGACCCTTTAAGACTCTATTTATTTTCTAACTGTTTGTTTTCTTTAAAAAAAGAAAAAAAATAATAACACTATCTTCTGTCTTTTTGCATTCTATTTATTTGTTTTCTTTCTATTTGTTTTCTTTTTCTATTTTATTAACAAAACAAGGCCTCTAACACTAGCTTACTCTGTTATTTTTATATTCCATTTCTATTTATTACATAATAAAAAATCTTACTACATGTACAACGCCATAGCACTTCCATATCATTGCTCTTTTGTTGATTTTGATTGCTTCCATTGTCCTAATAAGTGGCTTTGGATAAAAGCATCTGCTAAATGACTAAAATGTAAATGTAATAATTAATAATTATTATAATTAATAACTTTCAGTTCTGGAAAAAGAAAATGTCATCAAATCTGTTTTTAGCAGTTATATAGCTAAACATGATGCTCTTCAATAATATAATTAAACATATGCTAAATAGGCCCCATGCATTAAGAAAATTAGGTTGCTCTAAAAGTAGCCTATATAGAGTGATGAATGCAGCCAAGATGAAGAATGGAAAATAATGTGGAAAATAACACCGGTAAGACAAATATTTTTTTCTACATATTTACATATTAAACTGTTGGTAAGCCAAAAAGAAAAGTTATTTAGGAAAATTAATATTTTTGCATTTAAGACTGCTATACCACATTCAGACCAAAAAATGTTTATTACAATATAGCCACATTGGGAGGCTAAACCAAATGAGCGCGTGATCGAGTGACATCACTTGAGGGTATGCACATGTATCCATGGCAACACTCAGCTGTGGCGTGACCGTTAACGGTTCTCCGGTGATTTCACAGCCTTACATTTTCGCTTTTGTCGGTCAAAAAGGCATTTATACTGTTATATTAGTAGACATTAGCTTCCGTAACCACTGTGTATCTCGTAATGCTGAAAAGTTCACCTTTCGAAACGTTTGTCCGTCGTGTACTGCTGCTGACGCGTTAGCCTATATTGAAGCTAATGTTAGCATGTAACGATAACTAATGGTGAAACGATTAAATGTACATAATATTGACAGAAATTTAACTTAAATATTGAATTTTCGTGTGGTAAAAATACAGACAGAGACCTCAGTGCTTCAAAAAGAGCATTTGTGACAGATACTCATGTGAACGCTAAATTTCGGACCGCTTGGTCTAATTCCTAATTCTCAACAGTCTTTACAAATTATTTTTCATTGGACAAACAATAGTCCTAGACATATAAAATCATAACGCTGCTGTTCATTTTGTTGTTTTAGGTTAGAAGATAACTGAGGTGAAGAATTGCCCAAACCCACGGATGACAGCAGAGACGCACACGGAAAAAGCGCCGCAACTTTACAAATGTTCAATTAAAATAAACGTATTTTGCTCTATACAACGTGTCTGTTGTCTTTGATTAGCCTAAAAACACTTGTGAAGCTATAGTTAGCATGAACTTTTATTTAAAAGTAAAATAAAATGGCATTCAGAGATCTTAAAGCGAAAGTCCCCTAAACGTCCCGAATGGCCGCTGCACGTCCTGTGAACGTCCCTGTGAATGTCCGGAGGACGTCTTCGCGAACGTTCGCAGGACGTAAAGGGGACCCTACACGCTGACGTCCGGGGGACGTTCGCAGAGGCCATTTAGGGGATGTCATGGGGACCTTTTTTTGTTAGCTGGGGTATTACAATGTGAGTGGTCGTGTTGTTGGTGGCAGCAGCCTTGTTAATAAATACCACGTTCACATGTGGATTTTGTGGTTGTCATTCTTGAGACATACAACAGTGTTAATATTGATCTTTTAAGGGTATTTTTTTATGTAAATGTCCGCGACTTGCTGAATCCATATCCATCATTTTTATGTTGAGCATTTTCACTCTCTTTTTTTTTCCTCAGGTAAATTAGCTGCATTAGCTCAAATGATATACTCCTTACTTTAATAACGTTAAACATTAAATTATTATTTAAATGTTATACTTAAATGTAATGTTGTCATTAGCCCTATTCAGACGGGACTAGTTTTCCAAACAACTTTACAATTCTTTTCAGCCTATGTCTGACATTTCATGTATGGATTTGTGCGGGACTAGCATTTTTGTGTTTATTACGGAGATAGGAGTGTCTGTGTTTTACATGTGGGCATTGCACAAGACCTTGGCTCAGGATGCGTGGATTGCATTATTTATATATATATATATATATTACATAATTAGGTAGTTTTACATTTAAGCACTTTGAAATGTTTTTGAAATGTATGCACTTTAAAGTAAAACATCCTAACTTGTTTAGTGTTTAAACATTTTATAAAAGTTAAATAATAATAATAAAAAACAAATGTAACAAATTTACCATGATGGTTTTATAGAACTTCTTATAATAGACCCACTGGAATAAATACGTTTTAACGTATATAATTTTCATGTTATGTAATAAATTTCGTGACTATGTCACGAACTGCCGTGAGACTGGGTTGGCATGAAAGTGGTGTTTGTTCAGCAACAGCAGAGTACTCTTTCAGTATCATCCTGGATCCAAATCGATTACTGTTAATATAAAGTGATTCGTCATTAAAGATACGTGTACCCAGATGTTAACATTTCACAAAATCAAAATTATGCCAAGCATTGTAGATTTGTTGCTCAATTCCTGTGTTGTACTGAACACGAATTGATCCGTGACCCCAAAACCAAGGTACGTACCAAACCATGACTTGTGTATTGTCAGGGATGGGCAGTATTTTAGATAAATGTATTTGAAATACAAAATACTATTTTGTATTTTGTATTTTAAAGCCTTTGGGAAAAATCTAATGTAATTTGTATTTAAATACATTTAAGATGTGAGATTTAAGATTTGTATTTTCAAAATACATAAAATACTTTGTGCCAATCAACCTCTTTATCAGGGCGCTGATTTAGTTCAGACACACCCCTCCCCCCCAACCTTAAAGGGATAGTTGACTTTGAAATAAAATTTTGATATGTTTTAGCTAACCCCAAGGGCATCCAAGATGTAGGTGTCTCTTTGTTTCCGCAGTAGTTTCAATTTTGATATTTTTAGGTCCAACCGTTCTTGTCTGTCAGTCATATAATGCATGCCTATGGTCACCTCATCAAAGAAAATGCACAGATTCAAATTAAACAGTCCAAATTAAACAATTCCACATCGTAAGTACACAATGATGACCTAAGACACGAAACGAGCGGGTTGTGTGAGAAAACAAACAGTATTTATATCGTTTTTTTAACCTCTTGAAAAACATCCTCTCGCGCGAGCATACGCAATTCTTTTCTTTTTAAACATCCCTAAACATATATATATTTAAACATTTCTTGTTTAAACATCCCGGATAAGCACAAACTAGTACCATTTCTGTTAGCCGTCTTACCTACAATCTCTGTTCTGTGTAAACAATGAGTGACGTTCACACGCAAGAGAGATCACTGACAGCAAATTTAATCCGGCCTGATTCTGGCCCACACTCCTGCAAATCGACAAAACGGACTTGGGCCAGTGTCTTTTGGCACAACGGGCCAATACCGGCACGCATCTGGTTTTCCGCTCATCTGGGCCAGCACTGGGCCAGCTCCGTACCAGACTCGGCCCGGATCCGCTCTGCGATAGTAGACCGTGCCCACTGAAACCAGACACGGGCCGGATCCGTCTAGGACTGTGATACAGCACTGAAACGGATGTGACTGTAACGCGGATTTGCCGGTTGAAAACGAATCTGGCACAGAGTCAGATGCTGTCTGGGATCACTTCCGGTGCTTTCCGGGAGTTTCGCCGGCGCATCAATAAGCCAGAACGCGCTCACACACCAGGAAGCTCGCTCCCTCCAACTTGGACATGATGTTTTTCAAGAGGTAAAAAACTATATAAATACTGTTTGTTTTCTCACACAAACCGCTCGTTTCGTGTCTTAGGTCATCACCCAGACAGCATCTGACTCTGTGCCAGATTCGTTTTCAACCGGCAAATCCGCGTTACAGTCACATCCGTTTCAGTGCTGTATCACAGTCCTAGACGGATCCGGCCCATGTCTGGTTTCAGTGGGCACGGTCTACTATCGCAGAGCGGATCCGGGCCGAGTCTGGCCGGTATTGGCCCGTTGTGCCAAAAGACACTGGCCCAAGTCCGTTTTGCGGATTTGCAGGAGTGTGGGCCAGAATCAGGCCGGATGAAATTTGCTGTCAGGGCAATGTGTACTTATGATGGGGAATTGTTTAATTTGGACTGTTTAATTTGAATCTGTGCATTTTTTTTGATGAGGTGACCATAGGCATGCATTATATGACTGACAGACAAGAACGGTTGGACCTAAAAATATCAAAATTAAAACTACTGCAGAAACAAAGACACCTACATCTTGGATGCCCTTGGGGTAAGCTAAAACATATCAAAATTTAATTTCAAAGTGAACTATCCCTTTAACACACATGCAGCAGAGTCAGCATTGGATCAGCGACTTTTCTCAGTTTTCTGCATTAAGGTAAGGGTGTCATCATGATCAAAGTTGATTAAAGTTAAAATGGTGCATCCCAGACAGCATCTGACTCTGTGCCAGATTCGTTTTCAACCGGCAAATCCGCGTTACAGTCACATCCGTTTCAGTGCTGTATCACAGTCCTAGACGGATCCGGCCCGTGTCTGGTTTCAGTGGGCACGGTCTACTATCGCAGAGCGGATCCGGGCCGAGTCTGGTACGGAGCTGGCCCAGTGCTGGCCCAGATGAGCGGAAAACCAGATGCGTGCCGGTATTGGCCCGTTGTGCCAAAAGACACTGGCCCAAGTCCGTTTTGCGGATTTGCAGAAGTGTGGGCCAGAATCAGGCCGGATGAAATTTGCTGTCAGGGATCATTCAGATTTGCCTTCAGTAAACATGAAAGAATAAAAAAGCACCGACACGTGTAGGAGAAAAATAGCGTTAGCTGTTAGCCAATCAGTTTTGATTGTTAAAAATTTAGTTTTGTTTTTCCTACAGGGTACACATCTAAATGTTTTTGTTTTGCATTCAGAATATGTCCAGATATATTTCAGCTTAATAGGGATGCCTGCACTTGATGGCCAATTTCACATGTGTTTTGTGTCCCAGACAGCATCTGACTCTGTGCCAGATTCGTTTTCAACCGGCAAATCCGCGTTACAGTCACATCCGTTTCAGTGCTGTATCACAGTCCTAGACGGATCCGGCCCGTGTCTGGTTTCAGTGGGCACGGTCTACTATCGCAGAGCGGATCCGGGCCAAGTCTGGTCTGCTGGCCCAGATGAGCGGAAAACCAGATGCGTGCCGGTATTGGCCCGTTGTGCCAAAAGACACTGGCCCAAGTCCGTTTTGCGGATTTGCAGGAGTGTGGGCCAGAATCAGGCCGGATGAAATTTGCTGTCAGGGGTATTTTAAAAAATACAAAATACTGTATTTGTATTTAAATATGTTTTTTTACACAGTATTTTGTATTTGTATTGAAATACATTTTTCCACTCAGTATTTTGTATTTTTATTTTAAATACATTTCTATGTATTTAT
Source organism: Cirrhinus molitorella (assembly GCA_033026305.1). Taxonomy (NCBI): domain Eukaryota; kingdom Metazoa; phylum Chordata; class Actinopteri; order Cypriniformes; family Cyprinidae; genus Cirrhinus; species Cirrhinus molitorella. The sequence goes on from CM065128.1 coordinate 9,411,643, forward strand.
GCCCATCTCTGTGTATTGTTAAATCCTTAGTTTAATCATTACTGTCTCATTTTGATAAAATATATTTAAAATATAAAATATATATTATACAAACTCAATATACTGCTCAGCTCTAAGAGCAACACAAAAACACAGAATGTTGCAGAATTGCAAAACAATATATAATTCAAAACACAAAAGACAGCTCAATATAAAGTATTGGTATTTGAGAAATTTAAAAGGGATGCTTCACATTATCAGCACAACATCGCAACTGGCTGACAAAGGCTTAAAATATTATAATCATGATCTGACAATGTAAAAAGGAATTATGCTGATATGCCTTAACGATATGATAACATATTGATATGTGAGTGAAGTAAGTCAGTTGTTATGAAGTATGTTTGGAGAAACTTGCTACGCGTCTGCCATTACTTCAGCGGATCTTAACCACAGCGTCTCAACGGAAAAAACCCCCGCTGCACTCTCAAGCACTCACACTTGAGCATTTCAGCAGAGCGCCTGGCGTTTTCAGCTGGCAAAAAACACTTTGGTGGACACACGGACTAACTCGTGTGCAAGACAGAGATGTCCTTGAGCAAGGCACCAAATGCTCCCTGGGCACTGGAGCAATGGCTTCTCTCTGCTCCAGATGTGTTCACAGTTAAATGCTGAGCACAAATTTCGAGTATGGGTTACCATACTTGACAACACATCACAATCTTCACTTTTCACTTGACAAGATCACACCAGCAGTGTGGATATTCTTGAAGTGAACTTTTGCCTATACTGTGATTAGATTCATTGTTTTGGATTGCTGCATTAAACTTGTGGATGGGACCACAAAGGGACGCATCTGTTGTAGAGGCTCTACAAAAGCCTTCCTTATGTTTTAATGTCCGCCATGTCTAATGTTTTATTTATTAAGGGGGTGTTGTTGCATTAATACAATTCATAATAGAACAGACATATAACTTCAAGCTACTTTTGTTTCTGAATAAAGCAATAATTTGACAAAAATCCAAAGAATAACTGTAAACTGTACTGCTGCGGTAGATCATCTACAAATATTAAATGAAAAAGGATAGAACTGCATCAGTCTTATAAACCAGCAGTGATTGTTATCGATTATTGTTATTTTCAGAGCTTTTAATGTACTCCTTATAACGTCATATACATTTATTTAGCTCTAATAAGTAGCTTTTTGGTGAGTAGACCTCAAAATTGGAATGGACAAAATAGGTTTTTGCTCAGTACTAACTAAAATGAAAAATAACTCATGTATATTTCTGGCACAGGACAGACTTGGTGTTTCCAAAACAAAGGGAAAAGAAATACATGTATTATGGTAGCCACATCAGCTAGCACCCAAAATGAGTTGAAAAATACAGGCATATCAGCAAAAATCCAAAATCGTATATCCCTATTAAAATACCCCTGACAGCAAATTTCATCCGGCCTGATTCTGGCCCACACTCCTGCAAATCGACAAAACGGACTTGGGCCAGTGTCTTTTGGCACAACGGGCCAATACCGGCACGCATCTGGTTTTCCGCTCATCTGGGCCAGCACTGGGCCAGCTCCGTACCAGACTCGGCCCGGATCCGCTCTGCGATAGTAGACCGTGCCCACTGAAACCAGACACGGGCCGGATCCGTCTAGGACTGTGATACAGCACTGAAACGGATGTGACTGTAACGCAGATTTGCCGGTTGAAAACGAATCTGGCACAGAGTCAGATGCTGTCTGGGACATCTAAGAAGAAAGTTTTTTCACAAACAACTTAAATTTATTACCACTCTTTGCCTGAATGTGCAGTCATTCCATTTTTTACAAAACTGTTCCAAGTCTTCAGGAGTATTACATGGCTTGTCAAAAATGTCTTGGCTTTCTGGCAGTCCAGATGCTATGCTGGCTCTCAGCAGGTGTTCAACGCTGAAGAGCCGTTCTTGAATTTTGTTTAGGTAAGAAATACAGCCCTCTCAAACTTGGAAATGCTGGAATTCCCTTATTTAAATAGATAGCACATAAGATTATTCTCTGTGAATGCCACACACGTATATAAATACAAATGAAGATTTACTTGCAAAAACAGATAAACGCCACTTTCAAAATGAGTTGTCTATGGAGCCCCTAAAAGGACATGGTGGTGGGGAAAAAAATGGGGTGGTGGAAAAAAAAAATCGGGTGGGAGGAAAAAATATTTTAACATTTTTTTGCATTCTCTCACAAAGATGTTTGCGTTCCCTCGTAAAACTCTCTATAGTTTGCAGTGCTTCATACAGTCATGTATAAAGAAATACAGTCAGTGCTAAGTCCAAGGCACGGTTTTGGGACATTCTAAACGCTTTATGTAAACTGTAGGACCAGTACACACCTTAAAGCATACAAAAATGAACAGAAAGCGCTAAATTGCACGTTAATGGTTTTCCTCCCATAAAGAATAGGAGGCTTAATGAAGATGGTGATTAAAAAAAAGACCAAATATGCTATAGACGTTATTAAAATAGGTCTGTATTTCATGATACGTGTTTTCTTCCCCATAGAAAACCGCACTAATATGGCTTAATATAAGAAAACCGTAAACTAAAATGCTCAAATTTGCCCACCAGATTTTTTTTCCACCACCATGTCCTTTTAGGGGCTCCGTACTGTTTCAGTTTCATACTGATCATACAAACAACACAGTTGCGTGCAGTGGTGTTTTGAAATGAGGAGGCAGTTTTATATATAAACAATACATTGCACTGTTCCAGTTTCATACTGATCATACATACAACACAGTGGCGTGCAGTGGTGTTTTGAAAAGAGGAGGCAGTTTTTATCTTTCTCTGAATTTTCAATAATAAAATGGGCTCCTAGAAAAACAAGGAAGTGCAAAATGATATAAGAAAGCTTTAGAATGCTTTAAAGTCAGAAAGGGAGACGTCTGAAAGAGAGAATTCACACTTCTTAGTTCCTTTGGTTTTATTTTCCTTGATAGTGTAGTTCAAAGTTAAATATTACATTCTGCATACATTTTTGAACAGGAACAGGAGTGATTTTAGTGGACTTGTGAGTACAGCCTTGTAAAGGCCAGGTTGCACAGTTAAAAACCTGGTATATAAGTATTTGTTGCTTTTGCATTTAAAATGTTTATAGAATTTTCTAATGTCCTTGTTTTTGGTTATTTTCAACGTGATTTCATGATAATTTGTATGTATTTTACATAAAATGTGGTTCTACAAAGTGTACATTTACTTGTGTTTTCACAGGCACTAAAACGTAGTGACATATTTTCAGCATTTTAGCGTACAAAACTGACGTATTGCCGACACCTAAAACGTAAATTATTTACGTAACACTTTTAGCATACCTTAGCACAGATCACTGAATCTGATTAGACTGATAACATCTCGCTCAAAAATTACCAAAGAGTTTCAATATTTTTACTATTTAAAACTTAACTCTTCTGTAGTTACATTATGTACTTAGACTGATGGATAATGAAAAACTGAGATTTTCTATCTATTTCTATTTTCTGGCTGATATAGGTAGGAACTATAATCTCATTCCAGTGTAATAATCAAGTGAGCCATGAAAGCACCTATTGCTACATTCACATTAATGAGAGTATTTTGTAATTCACATTCAATAGATGCTATTTACACTATGTGCAAATAACGATAGATGCTATTTACACTAAGTGCATATAGCAATTAGATACTATTTACACTAAGTGAAAATAGCAAATTTTCTCAATGATAGATGCTATTTTTGCTACATTCACATTAATGAGAGTATATTGTAATTCACATTCAATAGATGCTATTTACACTATGTGCAAATACCAATAGGTTCTATTTACACTTTTTTCTGATATTTTTATAATACTTATGCAAATAGATGCAATTATCTGCACCTCAGTATTGTAGTACATTAAATACAGAGTATGCAGTAATTACGCACAATTTTTTGATTATTTCTTTCATTTTTATTGAAAACAAATGCTTTTTCAACATGATATGTGATTTGAAAATGGTGGGAAAAAAGCTCGTCAGAATTGGAATTTTAAGCAGTATGTGTGGAGAAAACCAGGCACTGCTCATCACCTGTCCAATACAGTCTCAACAGTGAAGCATGGTGGTGGCAGCATCATGCTATGGGGGTGTTTTTCAGCTGCAGGGACAGGACGAATGGTTGCAATCGAAGGAAAGATGAATGTGGCCAAGTACAGGGATATCCTGGACAAAAACCTTCTCCAGAGTGCTCAGGACCTCAGACTGGGCCGAAGGTTCACCTTCCAACAAGACAATGACCCTAAAATAACGAAGGAGTGGCTTCACAACAACTCCGTGACTGTTCTTGAATGGCCCAGCCAGAGTCCTGACTTAAACCCAATTGAGCATCTCTGGAGATACCTGAAAATGGCTGTCCACCAATATTTACCATCCAACCTGACAGAACTGGAGAGGATCTGCAAGGAGGAATGGCAGAGGATCCCCAAATCCAGGTGTGAAAAACTTGTTGCATCTTTCCCAAAAAGACTCGTGGCTGTATTAGATCAAAAGGGTGCTTCTACTAAATACTGGGCAAAGGGTCTGAATACTTATGACCATGTGATATTTCAGTTTTTCTTTTTTATTAAATCTGCAAAAATGTCAACAATTCTGTGTTTTTCTGTCAACATGGGGTGCTGTGTGTACATTAATGAGGAAAAAAAATGAACTTAAATGATTTTAGCAAATGGCTGCAATATAACAAAGAGTGAAAAATTTAGGGGGGTCTGAATACTTTCCGTACCCACTGTAAGAGCGATTCACAGGACAACAACTGGACAGGTCATTTTCTCACAAGTGGAGCAGTGCGTTAACGACACAGAATTGCAGTGGAATAAACTTTTAGCCTTGACAATGGATGGTGCGCCTACGATGTGCACGGAGGGCCGTGGACTGGTTGAGAGTATTTTGTAATTCACATTCAATAGATGCTATTTACACTATGTGCAAATAGCAAATTTTCTCAATGATAGATGGTATTTTTGCACGGATGTGCACGGAGGGCCGTGGACTGGTTGGTTTGGTTCGAGAGAGGCACACAGAAGAAAACCTCACTGCGTACCACTGGGCATGGGGCACGTAATGACAGTTGTGAGCAAAATAGTAAACTTTATTTGTTCACGAGGTCTGATCATAGGCAATTCAGAGCACTTTTGGAGGAGGAAAACTCTTTGCACGAGGATGTTCCATACCACAGAGAGGTCCACTACCTTAGTCAGGGTAAAGTGTTAAAGCAAACAAAGTTATCCCCGAGCTTGACGATGAAAAATGGCTAAGTGACTTTTTTGTGTGACATAATGGAGCACCTCTTAATCTAAAACTCCAGGGTCAAAACCAACTGATTACTGAAATGCGGGACTCGTGAAGGCATTTCAAATGAAACTGTGTCTGTGGGAGGGCCAAATGCGCCAAGGCAACCTGTTGCACTTTCCTGTTTGTCAGTCAGTCAGTCAGTCAGTCAGTGACACAGGCACCATCCCTTTCCTGACTGAAGTGTATGCAGATAAGCTGAACGCACTGAAAGTGGAATTCAGCAGGAGATTTTGAAAGACAGAAATTCAACCTTGACTTGGTTTCAAATCCATTTGCAGTTGGTGTTGACACTGCTCCTGAGCACCTGCAGTTGGAACTCATTGAACTGCAATGTAATATGCATCTAAACACCAGGTACAAGTCAGCTGGAGCAGCTGAATTTCCAACTCTTCTACCTGAATCAATGCCGCATCTTCGCCTTAACACTGCACGAGTCATGTCTGTTCGGAGCATCTACTCGTGAACAGATGTTCTCAGTAATGAAGCTGAACAAAACGTCTCACAGATCCGCCTGATATAACTGTCTGTAATGAAAGTGGCCATGGCAAGGGACATTACACCCCATTGCACCAAGAAAAGATGTAGGGTGTCCGGTAAAAGTTAAAAAATCCTTAATTTTTACATTTTGGCATATAAGCCTAGTGAAAGTGTTCTTTTGATATATTTTGCATTTTCCCCCTTCAAATCCATGAGTTTGGCTGTAGGCTACTGATAGTTGGCATGAATCTTTTCATGTTCAAGTTGTCTTTTCAGAGCTACCAACATTTGTTTCTTGTACACTATGTGGTATATATATATATATATATATATATATATATATATATATATAAATTGTGACAAATGTCCCGAGGATCTATCAGCGTCGTCCTGGCAACTAACCGCTGGCTCCGCCCCCAGCTCATCACGGCGGAGCCAAACGCACAAGAAGCACATCTGGAGAGAGAGATATAAGCCGGCCAGCGTGAAGACACAGACAGGCAAGATCTCACCTAAGACCGCATGGTTTTAACGTGTCTCTCTCTCTCTCTCTCCAGATAGCAGCACTTGACTTCACTCATCGTTCACCCACCAGCACTCTCTTCACCCAGGGAATCCAGACAAGCACTCCCCGCCAAGACTGCCGCGTGGGACACTTTCACTACTGTTTGTTTCATTCAATAAACCTACCCTCCAGGGCTGTTCAGTTTCATCCATGCTGTCGTGTGCTTCTTCCCCCCGCCACAGTGGTGGAGAATGCGGGCAGATTGGTGAAGAAGAAGCACCAACTCACGTTCACGCAGCCTGAGCACTAACTTTGTTTTTTTTCCTTTGTTCTTTTCCCGCCACGGATAAGAGTGCACTGCACTCCCCTGTCATGGATAAACTGTTACAGCGGCTGATGGAAATAAGCATCCGCCAGCAACAAATTGTTGAACACCTCGCCACACGCCAGGGCACGACCGAGCAAAAGGTCGCTGCAATCCGTGCCGCCGCCACCGCCCAGCCGGCCCCACAACCGGATCCCCGTGTTCGCGCTGCCCAGCTGTTGCCGAAACTGACTCCTCATGATGACGTCGAAGCTTTCTTCTTGATGTTTGAGAGTATCAAACGATTGGGCACAAGCGCTGGCACCCCTTCTAACTGGAGAAGCTCAGCGTGCAAACTTTGTGCTGCCTGCTGAGACGAGAGACCAAAGAGGCAATGAAACGATTAAAAGAGAAGTGTTTGCCCGCATGGGACTGTTTGCCAGCTGTTCCAATGTCGCTCCAAGCTGCCAGCTCGTGGGATGCTCGTGATACCTGCGAAGTCCCAGCCCATCAGGTCACTATCTCTGCCGGTCCCTGAGCCTGGACCCTCGATATCGGAGTGATTAGGAACCTTCCTGTCCAGGTTCTGCTAGGGAGAGACTGGCCCGGGTTTGACCGCTTGCTATCTGCCGTGACCCAGCCTGCCAGTGAAAAGGGGGGCCGCCAAAGGTGGAGGCCTCGACGGACCCACTCCGAGGTACCGGCGCACGTGGCCTCCAACAGTGGGAGAGATGGTGAGTCCCCTCCCTCTCAATCTAACCTGTTCTTTGATGTCTACCAGCAGGTCACTAGAGGGGGCTCCTTCGGCCGGGTTCAACGTGAGGACGACCGTCTGAAGCATTGCTGGTCCCAAGTGCGAGTGGTTGATGGCCAGGATGCCCAGCCGAAGCCCCATCCTCTCCCGCACTTCATCGTAAAGGATGGCCTGTTGTACTGTGCCGTCCAGCGAAGGGGGGAGGAAAAACAACTTCTGGTGGTCCCGAGGTCGAAGACTGAGGCGGTTCTAGAACTTGCACACGCACACCCGATGGCGGGCCACCTCGGAGTACAGAACACCATACAGCGGATCCGGGACCATTTCCACTGGCCGGGGCTCGATGTGGACGTGCGTAAGTTCTGTCAGGCATCCCCCACTTGCCAAAAGACCTCTCCCCGTTCGCCTCCCCCCAGCCCACTGATACCGCTGCCCATCATAAAGGTGCCCTTCGAGTGCATCGGGATAGACCTGGTAGGGCCGCTGCCAAAGTCTGCCCGTGGACACGAACACATCCTGGTGATCGTCAATTATGCCACCCGGTATCCTGAAGCTGTCCCCCTCAGGAAGGCGACCGCCAAGGCTATCGCACAGGATCTGTTCCTGCTCGCCAGCCGAGTCGGCATCCTCAAAGAGATCCTGACCGACCAAGGCACGCCCTTCATGTCCTGGCTAATGGCTGACCTGTGCCGGTTGCTGGGGGTGAAGCAACTCCGGACCACCGTCTACCACCCGCAGACAGACGGCCTCATGGAGAGATTCAACCAGACCCTGAAGCAGATGCTGAGGAGAGTCGCGGCAGAAGATCGGCGTGACTGGGACTTGATGTTGCCGTACATCCTCTTTGGCATCCAAGAGGTTCCCCAGGCCTCCACCGGCTTCACCCCCTTTGAGCTCCTGTTCGGCCGTCAGCCACGGGGGCTCCTGGACGTGGCCAAGGAGGGATGGGAGCAGCAGCAGCCGACACCCCATCGATCTGTGGTTGAGCATGTGAAGGAGATGAGAGACAGGCTCGACCGTGTCATGCCAGTAGTCCTGGAACACCTCAGCAAAGCCCAACAAGTCCAGCAGCGCCACTACAATCGGGCCGCCCAGCCGCGTGAGTTCCAGCCCGGGGATCGAGTAACAATAAAATAAAATATTTCATAGGACCCTAAACATCATTTTTGTTAAACCTTTAATAAATTGATGTTAAACTGTATACGTTTTGTGATTTTAATTTGATTAATAACATTTTATTTAACCATTAAAAAGAAAAAAAATGAAAATTGAAAAAAATGGAAACCAGAAAAAACGGAAAAAATGGAATTTGGAAAAAAATAAAATGGAATTTGGGAAAAAATAAAATGGATTTCATAGGGCCCTAGGAATTACACTTGTTTGAAGAATTTAACCACAGATATTCTCCTAGGCACTGACTTTCTTTAAGTTCTTCCCAAAGTTGAGCTTCATTGAAAGACTTGAAAACTTGGATGACACTTGAAGACTTTAAAATGCTGAGTGTGAACACTTTTATTGTGCTCAACTTTGTTGCATGTTTGAAATTACATATTTGATTTCCAACTAGATCCTCCATACTTGTCTACATTGTGTTCAGCAAGGTTCTCAAGTATTGGTTGAACCTCTTGTAGTATTGGCTTATAGTTTCTTATGAAATCAGGGCTTCCTCACAATTGTGCAACTCATGCAGTCTTTAGAAGCTTTTTCAGTGGTGCCACATTCAGGTGATTTTCATCCTTCTGTCAAAATGTTCAATCGTCCTTGACCAGCCACAGCACTTTACATTCTGCATGATAGTGCTCTCACTGTGCTTTAAAATAATTCTGTGGACAGTGAGACTGTTCACATCCAGCACATGAGAAAAACCAGGTCAAATCTAATACTGACTGACTATTGTCATATTGAAAATATTTTTCTTGCAGAGGACAGTTTGATGTCAGAAGATACATGTAACGAGGGAGTCAGCAGAGTGGGGCATTTGCAACTTTATTGACATATTCATGGTCAGACAGGCAGAGTCGATAAACAGCAGACAGGATAAATGTAGGCTAGGCTAGCGGGTGGTCAATGTCCAAGCAAAGGGTCAAGACAAGCAGCTAGCAAACAAACGTAATCCAGTAACAGGCGAGGCTCAACAAGCTATCAGAAATAGGGAAAAAAACAAGATCGGCACCAGGGAAAACAAACACGGGAATAAATGCTCGGAATTGACAGCTATGCAAATCAAGACTTCGCGAAGTACACAGTGAAATTATGCTCTGCTTATAGTCCATTGCTGCATCCCAATTCACATACTATCCGTCCTAAATAGTATTTGAAAATAGAATTAGTATGTCCCAAATCCTAGTATGTTTAAAAAAGTATTCCAAAGATTCCCGGATGGTCTACTACTTCCGTTTAGAATTCGAAGTGCAGATTGATCCACACTTTAACGGCTAATATTGCCCACAACACATTGCACGGTGGACGAAGATTCGATTAGAACTACAAACGCATATAAAAAGTGTTAAAAACTACAAACATGGCGGATACGCGCAACCGATGGACAGGTAGAGAAAAGGGTTTAAGTGATAAAAAATCAATTTTCAACATGATAAAAAATATTTATTTAATGTTATCCGCATTATATTTAATCTACAGCAACACTGTGAACTTTTATAATGATACATTTGGTCATTACTTGCATCATTATGCAAACACATTAGCAGAGTTCTCGCCATGAAAGACCCACATGAAAGATTAATGTGCCTCTTAATTTCTCTCCAATATGGTAGGAAATCAAATTAAAAGAAATGTGGATGATATTAACAGTTTGACAAGATGATTGACAGGGCAGTTTAAACAGTGACAAGATATACATAACTAAGCAACAGAGCGTCCGTTAAAGACGCAGTTATGGCGAAGTAGTATGTCCCAAAGTTTGCCTACTATTCTGCTACATACTCAAAAGTATATACTTTTTCTTCACAAAAAGAGTACATACTTTTAGGACACAGTATAAGTAGGCGAATTGGGATGCAGCACATGTGTAATGAGGTAAGATGGCTGACACCTGTGCAGGAAGTCAGCCGGGAAAGGGGTTATGAGAAATGGAGTCCATGATACAGTCCAGTGATGGCTCCCTCTAGTGGTGAGAGGAGGGAGCCACAGTGGTATGATTTGTAACAATACACCTGTTCAGATGCAGATATACTTAACGCAGATATACTTATTTTGCTGGTTAGACTTCACCTTCACCAAATTAGGTTCAATCCAACCAGTACAACCTAAACTTGACAAGAATCAGATAAGAATAAAAGAAAGTGAAAATGATTATCAGTAGGGTACTGTCAGGTTTTGGGACTCTTTTTGTTGTGTTTTAATTGGGTTTAGTCCTGTTTGTCTTTGGTTCCTTCCACTTCCTGTTTGCCCTTATTTGGTTTTGTTCCTGTCTCCACCCCTAATTAAGTCATTATCAGTTAAGTGCCTTCACCTGTCTGTGTCTTGTTAACCACCCTATTTAAGTTAGATTCTGTTCATTGTTTGGTTGTCCATTCTCGTCTTTGTGTGCGTGTCTCCTTGCCTGTCACCCTTGTGGATTATTTCTGTGGATTTTGGTTTATTAAAGACTTGTTTTGCTCCCGATCTCGATCTGGTACTCCTCGTTTGTCCTCCCTACACGACACCTGACAGAAGAACGGACCCAAAACAGTTTTTCGTTGTGTTTTTGTCTTCATTTATTTTCTTGTTTTTTCAGTGTTTTCTTTTTGTTTTTCCCCCTCCACGTTATGAATAACCCGGCCGTCCTCCTCCTCCTCCTGAAGCAGGGGAATCGATCTCTTGAGGACCACACAAAGGACTTTATTTTGTTAGCAAGTTACACCAGCTACCCAGACGACTGCCTCAGCGCATTCTATCTCACCGGACTTAATTCTAAAACAAGAGCGCAGTTGTCTGGGGATGGTCCTCAAGAGAACTTTGCTGCCTTTATTGAGTGGGTACTGGTGTCATGTCAATCATCGATGACTGTGGACATCGTGGATGACACCAGTCCCACTCACGACCCAGAGCCCAGCCCACCATCACCCGTGACGGAGCTGCCTGAGCCCACCGCAGACGGAGAGCCAGAGCCTGCTGCGATCGTTGAGCCATCACCACTGGAGGTGACAGAGCGGACGATCGTCCCGGAGCCAGAGCCTACAACGTCTGACCAGGTGCGAGAGCCGGCAACAGAGCTTCGGACGGTGGAAGTTTCAGTGGAGTGTGAGGGGGCTATGGAAAGCCCCGCCCACTACACCACCGATGAAGGTGAGCAAGCTCAGGACTCTGGGGACTCTATAGACTGTTCCGAATTTGTTATGGACTGTTCTGAATTTGTTATGGACAAGAATCAAGTTTTCCCACCCACACTCCCTCTCTTGCCTCTTGTGGTTGTTCCTGTCTCAGCCACACCACCGCTGTCTCCTGACAGTCCCTCAGCTCACCCTCATCCCACCATCTGTGCAGTGGATTCGCAGCGGGTCTGCCAGCTTCCATCGGCGTTGTGGCTGGAGGGTCTTTCATCTCCGCCTCAAGCCTCTGAGTCCTGGACTCCGCCTCGGCCCTCCGACCCTGCAGCTGCACTGTGGCACCTAGCTCCCTCGTCTCCATCGTCGACCATCGATCCACCAGCTCCACCAGCTTCCCTCGTCCCTACAGCTCCGCTTCGGTCAGTCGTCACCCTGCCATCGCCTCTGGACTCCACTCCTCTGGCTGCGCCTCGTCGCTCCGTCCCTCCGGCTCGGCTGGACTCCTCCTTCCCTCCAGCTCAGCCTCGGTCCTCGATCGTTCCGGCTACGCTGCGGCTCTCCGGATCTCCGCCTCGGTCGCAGGTGCCACCTGTTCCGCCTTGGCCCTCCGGATCCTCGGCGTCGCCCTGGATCATCGGCTCTCCGTCTCCGCCTCGGGCTCCACCTTCACCTGCTCCGCCGCCGACGGTCAGCCCCATGGAGTCGTCAGCCCTTCCTCCACCATGGCTCCTCCCTCCGTCGGCTCCGCCGTGGGCTACCGTCATGGCTGGGATCTGGGTTCCCCCTGGCTCCTCCTGCTTCAGCTCCCTTCTGTCTTCTCCCTGGCTCCTCCCTCCGGCTGATCCACCCTGGACCCTCCTGTTGTCTCCCTGGATCCTCCCTCCGGCTGATCCACCCTGGACACTCCTGTCGTCTCCCTGGCTCCTCCCTCCATCATCTCCTCCCTGGACTCCCTTTGTTCTCCTCCTCCCGGATGTCCGTCCCCCTCCTGAGCCCCCACCCAAACCCCCCCATGTTTTTGTTTTCGGCGCGAGGTCGCGCCTTCCGGGAGGGGGGGAGTTATGTCAGGTTTTGGGACTCTTTTTGTTGTGTTTTGATTTGGTTTAGTCCTGTTTGTCTTTGGTTCCTTCCACTTCCTGTTTGCCCTTTTTTGGTTTTGTTTCTGTCTCCACCCCAATTAAGTCATTATCAGTTCAGTGCCTTCACCTGTCTGTGTTTTGTTAACCACCCTATTTAAGTTAGATTCTGTTCATTGTTTGGTTGTCCGTTCTCGTCTTTGTGTGCGTGTCTCCTTGCCTCTCACCCTTGTGGATTATTTCTGTGGATTTTGGTTTATTAAAGACTTGTTTTGCTCCCGATCTCGATCTGGTACTCCTCGTTTGTCCTCCCTACATGACACCTGACAGGTACAGTGTTGTTTTTTTTTTTTTTTTGGTGCCCCTTGAGAACCCAAGTTTACTGGTACAGAGGCTGGAAAGAACAAATGCAAGGGCTTTTAGAAGCTCAAGAAATACCTGAAGTGAAGAAAGTTAAAATCTTAATGTGTGCCTGGGTGGGGATGCAAAGAGGGAAATACGTGTTTTGTCTGATGGACATAGGGATTAAAGCTAAACAAGATTTCTTAACATTTAGACACCTTGTATACTGAAGAGATATTCCTCCCTGTGTTTAGATCACAACATAAACATAAGCACAGTAGAACAGACTCATATGAGCTTGCGATTGCGTGAATCAAAAATAACATCCAAGCTGCACTAAAGACCTTACTACAGATCTTTTAGAGTTTGTGGACAACAAAATATGAGAAACACCATGTTTTCTGTTCTGTTTTAATCAATTTCAACAACAAAGAGCTTCACAAAAAATATTATAGCAACATAACGTTGTGAGTGTTAGAGAAACACATGTGAAAATAAGTGATTTATAATACATCAAATAATTACTTATTAATCACTTATTGATCCTTTAATTATTGACAGAAACATTTTTAGATAACTTAAAATCCATGTGCCATGTTAACATATCACTTACTAATCATCTACAAATGTATATTAATGTTTAGTAAATTATTAGTTAATCATTAACAAAACATTCACATTCAAATTAATAATAATTTATTATTTTTATTATACAATGTTACCAAAAAATATATCAAAACAGCCTCTAGTCACTCTCACATCCAGACTTTAAAAACTACTTTTTTTTCTCTTCCTCTAAACAGGTTTGACAACCTTGCTGACAAAATGAAAGTGAAAGCAGATGTTTACACCTGATTGTAAGTTATCTTTTTTCTGTTTTGAAAAACTGTTTGTTCATGTTTCATTAAACTTTGCTTTGCTTATGTGGGAAGTTCCATGTACATAATGGGAAACATATTGAGAATTTGTCTAGTAGCTGAACATTTTGATCAAAACAAGTCTTCAGGTGTAGAGCACAAAGGCACTTCCTTATTCATGTAATTAAGCAGAAAATACTAACTTTAACACGAAACACTCCAGAAATATGATTCAATATGGAAAACTGGGATTATAAGATTAAGATGTTTCACTACAATTCTCTGTAAACGCTTTTTCTAACTTTCATATAACTGATATAATGATCAGTGTAAATTAACTAGCCTACTGTGATCACAACCTAGCCTATAGTTTTTTAAAGGCTGTAATGAGTTTGCTACACTGGTTGTGTTATGCTTACACCCACTGTAAGTAATGTGAAATGTAATAAATGCATTTCATATATTACCCATGCATTCTCATGTCTTTCTTAATTCATGTAAGGAGAATATCTGTTTGACATCTGACATTGTTTTTAGACTGGAAAACTGGATTGTCCTCAGTTGGTGACACTATAATATTTTTTTATTTTCTGAGAAAAAATCATTTGCATAAAGCAAAGATAACAGCCATCAAACCATGATTTAGACTTTTCTTTACATATAAATATTTTTTAAAAAAGTGTTTATGACTGTGATCAAGCTGACATGTTACATTAAGTGCAGAACTACTTCTCTTCTAATGAAAAGACTCTAATGAAAAGCACTGTTCTTGATGTTCTGTAAATATGAGGCATGCATTGTAAATGTTGCCTCAATTGCATTTGCTAAAAATCATTTAGTATTATTGTCTTGTTTTAGAATAAAATATCCAAATAACCATGACATATTTGCCTGGGAAATACATTTATATAAAATGCCTAGAGAAGAATAATTCTCATTCATACAGTGCAGTAGTGTCATCAGACCTATTCAAACTGATCAACGGACCATTCAACCACCAAATGAGTCCATCAGTCTCTGTCATTGTACAATCTATGTTGCTAAACCATTAACTACCCCAGACAGCATCTGACTCTGTGCCAGATTCATTTTCAACCGGCAAATCCGCGTTACAGTCACATCCGTTTCAGTGCTGTATCACAGCCCTAGACGGATCCGGCCCGTGTCTGGTTTCAGTGGGCACGGTCTACTATCGCAGAGCGGATCCGGGCCGAGTCTGGTACGGAGCTGGCCCAGATGAGCGGAAAACCAGATGCGTGCCGGTATTGGCCCGTGTGCCAAAAGACACTGGCCCAAGTCCGTTTTGCGGATTTGCAGGAGTGTGAGCCAGAATCAGGCCGGATGAAATTTGCTGTCAGGGACTGACCATCATTAACTCCAGCAATTTAACATGAACTCCAGCAATTTAATTACCACCATCAGAATTTGGCGCGAGACTGACTTGAGGGACAAGACGAGAATGGTATAAAAATGAATGTAAACGTACAGAACTGATGTTTTGCCATTTTAATACAGACAGAATTGATTCTTCACAATACAGAACATTGTAAAATGTTTAAAATGCTTATAATATAAGCTGTTTATTACTGTATTTTTTGTGATTGTTTGCCACTTCCACTAGAGTCAGTGGTGGAGCTCAAATTATTCAGATTCATCATGAATGACACTCAGACATCGGTAGATTTTGCAGGATGCAGGTAACACAATAAAGTGGTTTTCTTATAGAAATAAAACCATAAAGATTTTTCTATTAAAGGTGCAGTATGTACGATTGACAGCTTGTGGTTGAAATGGGTATTCCTACTGCAGTCCAAAATCAAAACACTGGAGAGAACCATACCATTTTCTCTTACTCTGACTCAACGCACACGCGGGTTTGCCTGATTGAAGACACGCGACTAGCCTTGAACTATAATTTGATGAGTTGATTTACTGCTTTTTATAATGTTCCTTTGCTCACAGATCTCACAGATATGTAATATTGCCAGCTAGCAATTGAAATGGGTACTGCAATTCTGTCCAGGAATCTGCCCGAAATGCACATTTTGTAGAATTACTGACTATAGCATTAGTTTTCAGAGAAACAGTTATGTAAACATAACATGTTTCCTTTTTTGGCTTAAGAAGAGTCAAAAACTGGCTTCCGGTTCTGGCTGCGGAGGGAATGGCCGCATAGTTCATCGTCTCCTCCGACAATATATTTAATAATTCCACTAAAACTTGAGATAATAGTTTTTTTGTTTATTTGAAACGGTTTGTTATTGTGGAACACGATGGAAACGAGAGAAGAGTAAAAAGATCACCTCTGAGATCTCAGAAACTGAAGGCAGACAGCAATGCACTGCGACACACGCGTTAGCACAAAAGTTAGAAGCTAATCGTCAACAACCGCAGGTGGATAACCCTGGAACGAATCCTCGAAGAAATTCAGAACTTTCGCAAAGAGAATAACCGCCAGCTGGATGAAATCAAGACTGAGTTAAACAAGACAAATCAGAGAATCGGGCATGCGGAAGAACGCATTGAGGAAACTGAAACGCGAATACAAAACTTGGAGGATACGATGCAAAAAATGATCAAACTACAGGCTCAGCTGGAAAATAAGCAGACAGATTTAGAAGGAAGATCAAGGAGAGACAACATAAGGATTTACAATGTTCCAGAGGATATTGAGAAAAACTCGGTGATTGACTATGTTGAGCGACTGTTGCATGACGCGCTGGATTTTCCCCCGGAGACGGAGTTGTATGTCGAGAGGGCGCACCGAGCACTTGCACCCAAACCTTGAGCAAATGCGAGACCTAGATCGATTGTCGTGAAATTCCTCAGGTACAAAATGAAGGAAGAAGTGATCCGAACAGCGTGGAAGAAAAAAGACATTTTTGTTGGACAGCAAAAAATCTACTTCGACCATGACTACCCACCTGCGGTTCTACAAAAAAGAAAGGAGTACTCTGAGGCGAAGAAAACGCTAAACGAGAAAAAGATCCGATTCCAGACTCCATATCCAGCAAGACTATGGGTGTTTTATGAGGACGGGACACACATCTATCATACTGCTGAAGAGGCTCACTCAGAGATGGTGAGAAGAGGGTTCGACATGGAGAGAACGACATCAACGGAATCACTAATGGATCAGCTTGAACGCACTTCGTGGGAGACGGTTGGGCGACAAAAGACAAGAGGTAAAAAACTTCCGAAATCGACGGACATCAAGGAACGATTGCAGGCTTATAAAAGATAAACTAAGACTGCTAAATGGATGGAAGCCTGTCAAGTAGCTGGACCATAAACTTTCTGAACTTGATTTGACTCTTCTCTCTGCCTTGTAGATTAATAGAAAGCTATGTCGGACACGTGAGTATGTTTGTTTACATCTCACGCAAAAACGGTGAAACCCTGACTTCCAACTTGGAAAAGAAGGTTTTCCCCCTAAGCTAGAGACCACCACTAGCATGTTACAAGGTCGTTTGTTTGAGACCTCTATCTTGGAAGCACAGTTTGTTCACCACGTTCTTATGGTGTGTTTTATTTTTTTTGGTTCATGTGTTCTTATTTCAGGGAATGTGCCTTTATTATCCTCTAGATCCAAGTGTTATTGTGAAAAAACATAATGGATAATGACATTAAAATAATCTCCTTCAATGTCAATGGTATACTCAACCCAATTAAACGAAAAAAAATCTTAAGTAAAATGAAAAAAGAAAATGCTCATATAGTATATCTACAGGAGACTCATTTGAATAACGCTGAACATGAGAAACTGAAAAGAATGGGGTTTTCCCAAATCTACTACTCATCATATCATACTGGACATATGAGAGGTGTTATTATTTTGATTTCCCATAAAATTGTTTTTGAAAAGAAAAATGAATATGTGGATAAAGAAGGTCGTTTTATTTTAGTCAATGGAATATTAAATGGGACATCGGTCACTTTGTTTAATATTTATGCACCACCGGGTAGCAATGCCGTTTTTTTCCAAAAGATTTTCCAGTTAATAACTTCTGAAACGTACGGTATACTAATTTGTGGAGGTGATTTAAACGTGCATTTACAGCCTGAGCTTGACTCCTCAAATAAGAAAATTCTCCCTAACTCCTTCCATCGCAAGATCAATTCAATGATGAATGATATTGGTATAATTGATGTATGGAGAGATTTATATCCAAATGCTAAGGATTATACACATTTTTCATCCACATTCTGTGTATACCAGGATAGATTATTTCCTTATGTTTAATAGAGATAGAACCAGGGTCAAGGGCTGTGACATTGGTACAATAGACATTAGTGATCATGCCCCAATCTATTTAAAAATTAGATTAGACAATAAAGGTAAAGACTCCTTGTGGAAATTTAATTTGAATCTTCTTAACGATTCTTCTTTCAAAATATTTTTGAAAAATGAGATCCATTCTTATTTAGAAATTAATGATAATGAAGAAGTCACACCTCCTATAGTATGGGACGCTGCAAAAGCGGTACTAAGAGGTAAAATTATAGCATTAGCTTCTTCTAAGAAAAAAATTTGGCAACAAGAGTTAACCAAATTACAACACGAACTAAAGCTATTAGAAAAAAAAACAAGGATACTCAGAATCTGCAAACTCTACAGCAAATAAAAAGAAAACGGAATGAAATTGATTTACTATATACCCAAGAAGTAGAGAAAAAAATGATGTTCTCCAAACAGAAATATTATGAAAATGGATCTAAATTAATGAAAGTATTAGCATGGAAATTAAAAAAACAACAAGCAGATCAAACAATTTATAAAATTAGAGACCCGTTGACCAATACGATACAAACTAAACAGGAATATATTCAAAATACTTTTGAAAGATTCTATAAAAAATTATACTCTAAAATTCCAGAGGATAGAAATCATGAAATTGACTGCTTTTTAGATACCCTGAATTTACCCACTCTGTCTGATGAACAAAACAAATTGATCACAGCAGAAATAACAGAAATAATTTTTTTTGTTGTTTTTATTTCTTAAATGCATCTCATTTATATCTATCTCTATTTTATTTAATACATATATTGTTTTCATGCATATACATATCACTGTTATTATTATTTTAATTGTTTCTGTTATTTAAAAAAAAAAAAAAAAAAAAGTGGAAATAATTGTACTTTGTGTGGTACAGTTTACACAATAATGAGGTGTATAATTGGTATGTAAATTGAACTGAACTCAATAAACATAGATTTGAAAAAAATAAAATAAAAGTGAATGATCTAAATTTAAGATGCATCAAGCAGTTTAATTGAAACACTTAAACTGAAGAAACGCATACTTCACACAGAGAATTAAAAAATACACATAGCCTACATCTGATTATATTCGAGAAGTTATAGTTTTGAGACAAAATACCTGCAATATCCAGTTTCAGTGGTAGTAAACTCAGAAGTGAAGATCAGGAGACTGTGAATGTTCATCAGGTTCTTGATTGAGATGGTAGTGTGTGAGAGACTGACTAAAGCAGTGAATCACTGTAGTTTTATACAGATTACAGGAGGCTGTCTTTAGAAGACAAATAGTATGCAAATGATGTAAGCATTTACATGAATTTGTCCAGATTTTCACAATCAGCATAACTATAGCACTCATTATCAGAGAGATCAGGGAAGGATACTGATTAGCATAAACAACGATGGTCAATTAAAGTAATGGGGCAGAAGCATCAAAAGGCAATAAAGACAAAAGGTGACAGACTCACCATGATTTAACATCTGTATTCACACACACCTAAAACAAAACAGATGCCATTTATCTTTCTGCTGACTTTCTAATGTGGAGTTCACACTGAATGACTTTCTGGGCTAGCTTTCAGTTGCTGCTGTGTTTACATTGTGATAGGAGGTTACACACTGAATGACTTTAAAATAGGAAGAATCTCAGACATCTCTGTCTGATCGACAAACTATGTTTCATAAAACTCCTCCTCGCCCTGTATCTTGCTTTCTCATTGGCTGTAGGTCATTGTCTTTGTATATTTCAGTCAAAAGTCATTTCGCAGTAGTGATGGGAAGTTCGGATCATTTTACAGACTCAGACCTTTGAGTCTCGTTCAGCAAAATGAACGAAACTTTTTTCGAGTCATTTCGTTCATTTTAGCAAAATATAATTAAAATGTTACTTGTTACTTCCCTAACACATCTACTGCTTCCACAAGCGTTAATCACACTACAAACAAGAAAACTATGCTATAAGAAACAGAAAAGATTATTTCATTGTTTACCTGTTTGTTTGTCTATGCTGATCACCTCTGATCTGATAAGTTTTCATCACGTGACAGTCCCATAAGCTTACCCTATGCAGCCTGAGCCGGAAAGAGAATTGATTAGTTCATCTGTCGAGTCCTGGGGGGTGTTCCATAAAACAAGTTTACCAAATAAGCCAGGCTTATTTCAGTTAGTCTGATTTATTTTGAACCAAATCAAATGACAATAAGTCAGGCTAACTGAAATAAGCCTGGCTTATTTGGTAAATTTGTTTTATGGAACACCCCCCTGGTTCGAGACATTCGTTCATCATGTGACATCCCCATAAGATAAACGAATGACTCCAAATCATAGACTGTAAAATACATGGACGTAGTGTCAGTGATGTCACCCATAGGTTTCTAAAGAGCGTTTTGAAGCAAAAGTTGGGCGGGGCCTGTCGTTGTAATTTTAGAAGCGTGTCACTCCAGAAAAATAAAAAATGGATGAAGATGCGGGACGTGGGTGAAGCTAAGATGTCTGGTTGCTGAAACCACCTTTATCAATGCTGATAAACTTAACACTCTAAGAAAAAACAAAAGCAATAACACGGCTGTGATGCCAAGTCCAACTGCTGGAATAAGCTGAGGTAATGTGACGGCTGAAAAAAAATCACCCCCCTCAGAGTTGTTATGAAGGACAAATCTAGCTGTAAAAACCAAAACCACTTTTTGTACCAGGCTGTAAACATGTTTTTATCTGTTATGAAGTTGAACATTTTAACAGGAGAGTCTATGGGGATTTGCTCCCTTTTGCAGCCAGCCTCAAGCGGCCAGCCGATGAACTGCAGCTTTAGTCACTTCCGTATTGTTTCAAGAGCGAGAGATTGCTGCTAGAGAGGGAGCCACTGCATTACGCAGCATTAAAACCGCTTTTGAATGCACGATTGATTTTTACTTAAAAAAAAAATAATTATATATATATATATATATATATATATATATATACACTGTTAGCAATTGATGTAATTTTTACAATAAATTTTACAACAAACAGTTGTATTCATGTTTTTGCTGTAAACGCAAATGCATGATGGGAAATTTACGGACAGTCCTGTAATATTATTGTAAATAGACTGTAAAAGCATTATTTTACAGCAACTGCATAACATTGTGGGATCGCTGCTGCTTGAATTTTGAAATTACGCAGCAAACGTTACCAGAAGTATTTCAACGTTTTTGGAAGAAGGAACACGTCTCAGGTTTGTAACGTAAAATCTATGGATATATTATATATATTATATACGGGTGATTTGAGTGAGTGTCGATTCAATCGACTCGATTGTTTCGTTTGGTATATTTTCAGATTTCTCTATGCGGTGAAGTTAGTTTCGAATGGTGTCTTCTTACTCTATCCAATTTAAAACTAACTTCGCTACGGTCCTGAACGGTCAACGCCAAAGGAAAAGACAACTGAGCGGCGGCAGCTGCACACCGGCTAGTTGGATTATTTAATTACTGATTTGCTGTTGATTATATCGAAACGCCATGTCCTCGGCTCGCCTCGACTCGCTTGGAACCTCGACGGAGGTGACACGGAAAAAAGGTAAGTTACCACATGCAAAACCACTACAATGACGGCAGTTCAAATAACGCTAGCATTTATTAACGTTAGCAACGTTAGACTGTAAAAAATAAGCATTAGTCCGGTTAGCTTCCTTAGCTCAGGTTATTGTATTGATTATATGTGCTACCAGACAGGCTAATATAACGTTATTATGACTTATGTTTTGCGGTCTTTTAATCGGGGGTCTTGAAGTCATTGTGGTTTGCACACTATTGGCTTTTGGCCTCTGATGTGAGTATAACTTGCACATACTGTACACACACACACACACACACACATACAGACACTTAACATTACTCTGGCTCGTTCTCTAAAAGAGAACGAAATTTTGTTTTGTAAATTGCTTCTGCAATACCATTGTGTTGGTAATATAGTCTCCACAGAATATCTAGCTATTCCAAATTATTCTAAAATTCCTCTATTGGTAACGTTAGTTGTTAAGCCGTTGACTGGCTAACATCATTTTACTGCTTAGACAGTGTACAGTGTTACAAATATTTTTATTCTGTATTAAGTGGATTCCATTTTCTTTGTCTCAAAGCTAGAGTGTATGGACTATTAAAATAATATTAGATTTGTAACTGGTATTTGTTGTGTAATTTGTATTACATTTTGTCATGTTCATATGTTTTTTTGTATTCCCTAGTCATCTGCCACAGCTGCTGATATCCAGAAAGAGACCCTACCCAGCACACCTTGCTTAATGTTAATTGTCCAAGGTATATTCTCCCTTATTTTGTTAAGGTTTATTACAGGGCTTACGGTTTTTCACACTATGCTGGAATTCTGTTCAGGTGAAATCAAAATATTGAGACTATGACTATAAAAAGCTAAAGTATACCTGATTTAATTTTGGCCACTGTCCCCTTTGAAGTAGTCTTCTTGTCTAGTGATACACAGCTCCCAGTGCTTCTGCTTCAGTTGAAACGATCTCTGGAGCATGCATTATTTAAGAGGATCTAAGCATATCCAGCGTACTCCAATATGAAAACACTCACAGTGCGTGGAAAATGCGCAAATTTTCAAAAATGAACACTGGGTCACCATTTTGACAGCAGAGGAGATCCAAAACACATCATAGATGTATTGGATAGGCTTAAATAGCGAGGCTTCCAGGGAGTGTTCCAACCAAGTGAAGCACTGAGAACTGTATATCATTGCACAGTGAGGTTATTTTGAAGGGGATAGCAGCCAAATTTAAAAGTGGTACTTTTTTTGATTTTGTAGGTGAACTGAACTTTTTGTTATTGTACCCTGAACATATTTCCAGCATATAAAATTTATTTGCTTTAAGCCCTGTTAAATGTTGTTACATGTGCCAGATTCGTTTTCAACTGGCAAATCCGCGTTACAGTCACATCCGTTTCAGTGCTGTATCACAGTCCTAGACGGATCCGGCCCATGTCTGGTTTCAGTGGGCACGGTCTACTATCGCAGAGCGGATACTGGTACGGAGCTGGCCCAGTGCTGGCCCAGATGAGCGGAAAACCAGATGCGTGCCGGTATTGGCCCGTTGTGCCAAAAGACACTGGCCCAAGTCCGTTTTGCGGATTTGCAGGAGTGTGGGCCAGAATCAGGCCGGATGAAATTTGCTGTCAGGGAAGGACCCTGCCTGTCTGACTACGAGTGTGTTTGTAAATAAAGTTGCAAATGGATCCTCCCGTGTTCGCCTCATTCATTACAGTCGTAAATTATCTCAGAAGGAGCATGAAATGTCCTGAAAGTAAAGTTTTTTTTACACCAATGCACTCTTTCACTTTGTAATTTTAAACAATTAAATGATCATATAAATACGCCTATTTAATAGAAAATAACTACTTTATTGAAGTAATGAAAATAAGAAATCGCATCGAAATCCATTTTTACATTTCGTATACTAAACGAAAAAAGGTAATCTTTCTATTTGTCATCATTCATTTCAGTAATCAAAAGGGTAAAGACCTTCACCCTATGTCAAAACTTGCGTACACAGGCTCAGACCTGACGTGAGATTTGATCGTAGCCACCGCTCACGTCCATATTGATAAATTCCAAGTTTTGTGTAGAAACTACCATACGCCCAATTTTCTGTCACATGTTCGTTTCATAAATGAGGCCCACTCTCTCTACACAACAGCTGAGGATATATATATATATATATATATATATATATATACACTCTGCGTATAGGGAGTGGCGGTACTGTTTTTTTCTCTTCCCCCAAACAGGTTTGACAACCTTGCTGAAAGCAGATTTTTTTACATGTCGTTCACAACCTTTACACCTGATTGTAAGATTTTTTTTTTCTAGTTTGAAAAACTGATCATTAAACTTTGCTTTGCTTATGTGGGAAGTTACATGTACATGATGGGAGATCAAGGACATATTGAGAATTTGTCTAGTAGCTGAACATTTAAATCAAAACAAGTCTTCAGGTGTGGAGCACAAAGACACTTCCTTATTCATGTAAGTAAGCAGAAAATACTAACTTTAACATGAAACACTCAAGAAATATGATTAAATATGGACAAACAGAGATGATAAGATTAAGATATTTCACTCTAATGTTATATAAACACTAATTTCATATTACTGATATAATGATCAGTGTAAATGAACTAGCCTACTGTTGTCACAACCTATCCTATAGTTTTTTTAAAAGGCTGTAATGAGTTTGCTACACTGGTTGTGTTACTCTTACACTCACTGTAAGTAATATGAAATGTAACAAATGCATTTGATATATTACTCATGCATTCTCATGTCTTTCTTAT